>JAVGVS010000013.1:1745248-2345248 GCA_032718565.1 Distichodus sexfasciatus
ATCTATCTATCTATCTATCTATCTATCTATCTATCTATCTATCTATCTATCTATCTATCTATCTATCTATCTATCTTTACTTGCAGATACACCTTTTATTAAAAGCAACACTGACCATCTAAAGATATTCTGACACCTGATGGAAAATGGATGAGTTCTTCAGAAATTTGACTTCTCAAGAGTTTCAATTATAACAGCTCTTAGGGATCCCAGACGGATTTGGGTGATTAGGTTTCGACAAAATGGAGCAGAAATTGTACTCACTGAGAAGCATTTTGGAAATTTCTTTTGGAAAAGCTTTGTTAAAAGCAAAAAAGGAGCAGATAAGGTTTTAATACACTACTTAATTTCCTCTTTGTCCTAGTTTTGACCATTTTTGGGACACTGCTTTTGTGTTCCACCATCGTCAGTATTGCACTTATAAAAGAAAAACGTGTGACGTTAAACCTGTAAGTGCACATCCACTTCAGAACATTAGTCCCTGGCTTTGCGTACTGTGTGCCCACAACAATTATTACTGTGTGATGAGTTGTGTGTAGCCACAAAAAGCAGTCCGAAGGCATCGGTCTAAAATGGCATACTGGCTCAAAGCGAGGAACGGCATAGAAGAATTGTGCGAGTGCAAAATGAAGCCATTTCTCTCTGCCTTACAGATTCCCTTTTAGAGCGGTAATTTTCCGCCATTAAAGAAAGTGGGGAAAAAGCTGTGAACTGTACGGTGCATCCAGCACTCAACCTTTTTTGTAAAAGCATTACCATGGTAACCAGCAAAGAGGAGAGCACTGAATGAAAATGATCTGGTGGCGATGGGTGGTGCTCTTATTTTGGAGCATTTCTTTCAAAGTTCAGCACGGCATTAAAGCAGCAAACGCGTCGTTTCCTGCGTACAATCGTGAGCACAATGCATCACAGAAAATAAAACACTAACACTACCAATGGAACATAACGTAACATAACGGCTCAAATCTTTGCAGGACATCCATGAAGCGCATGTTGTATCAGAAAGTCTTGACCCTAAAAACCTCAGTAGAAGTCTGACAGCTTCTGAGTGGTTGATTTTGGGCTTCGCCTTCGCACCACCTGTTTTTAATTTGCTTGCAGCTGTGTCTTGTTAGCTGCAAAATTACAGTCTAAAGATGTGGTCACTACATGTAAAAAAAAAATCATGGCTCATCCTCTTCCGTAATAGCTGTGAGATGTGTAAATCTGGTAGCAAAGCCATTTCTAACTAAATCAAACTTTTAATTGCATTTCTGCAGATCAGCTCCTCGGGTGTGATATGGGTTGGTGTCCAGTCTAAAAAATGTAGTTGTTAGCATTTTGCAAGTGCACACATGCTATTAATTATTATTTGGCTATATGTAAGAAATTTATGGCAAGTAAGCATAAAATGAACCAGAGATTAAGGAATCATATTCAGTTGAAATACTGATCTCACTGACAAAATTAGTACAGCCAGAATATTCACATTTTACAATTTAATTTACAGTTTATGTTTTGATTTTTGTGTTTTGACCTGTATCTCCACCCGCCGCTATCGGCCAATCAGTAGCATTTCGGCAGCCACGTTGCCAGTTACCACTGAGCTGCAGCTACAAGGATTCTGGATTACAAATGTCTGACGTTGCCAAAACTAAAAGGCCTCACTATGACATACAAAAACGTCTTGACGAAAGCAGAAACTAAACAAGGATCAGCATAGGAGATGAGTTTGAAAGATGGAGACGGATGAAAGCGGAGAAGAAATTGAAGAATTTTTTTTTTTCAATAATCGTCAGTGGGCTTATTTATGCTGTAAATAAATACTTACTTCACAAATAATCAAGCATTAGATGATCAACAGACGATCCACATACAGTGTAGGACTCGTCGACTCGTCATGGTAGCTGCTTGTAGATCGGTTCTCACAGGATCCGCCAACCTATCTGGCAACTTCAAGTCTGGGGAGGAGTGGGAGGGGAAACAACGCGCTACAGCATTTTGAATTTGACGGCTGTACCAATTTTGGCCACAATCTTATTTATAGCTCCTTTAAAAACGTGATCTTTGTTGAATATTCCACTACTGACAAACACATTTCATATCTAAACTGCATCCAAAATAGTGGAGATTGTTAATTTGCCAATAAATTGTAAATGTAAAATGTAAAAGTCAGTCAGACAGTCTGGATGTGGTGTTGTAATGATGGTCATGTGGTAATAAATTAGCATATTAAAAATGATGACATTTTATTTACTGCACTATATACTACTGTGAGGACGTAGCACAGTGTACAGAACAGGTGTTAGTACACTATGTAGGGTACAAGTATGCCGTTTTATAAGCATCTTTGTCTTTATTTTAATTGGCGGTGTTTCACTTCTTTTTTATTCATTTTAACTAGTGGTGGGCCGTTATTGGCGTTGACGTGTTGCGTTAACGTGAGACTCTTATCGGGCGATAAAAAAAAATATCACCGTTAATCTATTCACAAAGTTGGGTTGGGAGCTGGGTCTATACTACGCAAGCTATGATGACTTTCACCTTGATATTTCAGCGCGGATGTATACCTAGCCGAATTGCACTGTAGGGGGCGAGAACGAGTCTTGTGTATGCCTACTGTGAAATGTTTAACTGAATAAACAGTTAGTAAACACAAGTACATCTTATTGAACATAAGTTATTTTCATCACCAATTATCATAGTAGAACAGCTTTCTCAAGCAGTTTGTGATGCATTTTGGAAACAGGAGATGAGCCCCTGGTCTAATGCGCCACCTGGCTTGAGAAACCCGTTCTCAAAGACTTACTTTCAGTCATTATTTGGGTAGCACACATATTCTGAATGTCTTCGGCAGAATTCAAATGAGCCATTTTAATCTAGATTAATTCCAAGATTACAGTGAGATTAAACTAGATTAAAAAATTAATCTATGCCCACCACTAGTTTTAACGCTGGCCTATGTGACAAATATGCCAGTGTTATGTTGTAATGATCATTAAGCTTGTTGTGACAGTTCCTTGAGAAGCCCTGAATTAACTCAGCACTTGCTCTCTGCATGCCCACCGCTGCTGTGTAAACTTGCTGTTTTAGGCTCTACTTAGCTTCTGAAGGTATTATTGGAATTTTACATTACAGTTGCCTTGATGGCAAGAAAGTAGGAAGCTAAAAGACAAGACTCAATAAATAGATATCTCTAAGGACCAGAGGTGGGGCATTTGATCGCGTAACGGTTGGGAGTTGACCTGTTCGTTCAAATCCTGGATTGGTAAAGGTACCAGTGAGGTACTCATGAGCAAGGTACCATCCTCGAGCACTGCTCTCCGGGCCCTGCCAAAGCTGCACACCGCTCCTTCATGGATGGGTTAAAATGCAGATGTCACATTTCGTTGTGGAGCTCTGTGTGCTGTGGTGTGGTGTGAAACACTAAATTTCAAATACACACTTTTGACTGCACTACATTCATACGAAGGGTCTCATTACTCATAGCTTTGACGTCAGTGGGCATAAATTCTTTTCTAGGATGTGATAGCCCATGCTGTGTTCTTTCAGAACATTCAGCTAAGACAAAACGACAAGTCAAAGATTTATGAAGCATATTTAGTGCTGTACAGCTAAGACAATAAAACAAACTAAAACTACTCAATCAGAGAAGTCCTCCTTCACCCATCAGTCAAATTCAAAGTGTTAGCTGTGTGTTTGAAGAGCCAAATTCGCAGCTATAAAGTCAGCAACTTACGCAGAAGATCAATCTAAAGACTTCCCACCAGAGTAACCATGGCTACTCTTATTCCATGTTGAGTTGCCTAAGTTTCATCTTGTACATTTTTGAGATGAGGAACACTTCATATATTTTCAAGTGTTTGCTGTTGTTACCACAGATGAACTTCATCAGTAGGTTGTTTTAGAACCACTGGGTTCTAAAGTGAAAGTGTGAGATTATTGGTCATTGTGAACATAGCACAGTGCACCACAACGAAATGTGACATCTGCATTTGACCTATCCGTGAAGGAGCAGTGGGCAGCTGACATGGGCAGCACCTGGGGAGCAGTGCTTTGGGAGGGGTACTTTGCTCATGAGTACCTCAGTGGTACCTTTACCTGGTCCTAGGACTCAAACCGGCGACCTTCCGATCACGGGGCAAACGCCTTAACCGTTTTGCTATCAACTACCCCAAAGAATGTTAATTTACAAGAATGAGCATGTCAAACCTATAGGCGGCAGTGTAATGAGAAGCATAAAGCCATGTTATCCAATCAGAATCCTGAAAAAAACTAAACTCTGAATGACGCTAATGCATTTTCTGTCGCATACTGTGACGTTTGAAAACTTAAAACTGTTTTCCCTTTGTCTACATGCAGATGTGAAAGCAGAGTTTTCCCAAATTGCCACTTTGGCCAGAGGTAAAAACGCATGAATATACCATCGTTTTCCCAGATACCCGGCTATGTGTACACAGGGTCTCAGAAGCACTGAAACAATTTCACTTCGGTACCCAATGCAATGGAGGCGGTCACCATTGCCGTGTAAGGTCAGCCTTATCTCAAGTGAACACCGTCTCCGTTGTACCTGCGTGCCATTTTCGTCCTGGCATTGTGAGGCCTTCTTTTTCCTCACAATGAAGCTCCTGCTGGTGGCAGCTTTCTCCAAATGTGATAAAAAACAAAGGCAGTTTTTTGAGGATCTACTGATCTGACACCCTGCAGGTGGATGGAGCATTATAAAAGGGCAAGAAAAAAAACAGTAGCACAGTCAGGAAACAGGAGGGGGATGCTCTCGACTCCAAGACGACTTCAAAGACAACTTGGTTGGTTATCAGCCTCGGAGAAAGAACACAATCGTAAGATCGGCTCCCCATGTAGCGATGTGTGTATGCGTAGCGATGTTACTACTGTATACAGGAGACGAGTTCAAAGGAATGTAATCCTAGCAGATAGAAATCTGGTACGCGCCCCACTTTGATCTGGAAATGAGGCCTTGTTTTGTTCTCCTCTCACGACTTGTCATTCACATCAGCAAGCGAAACAGCCTTCTCCATTGAAAATGATGCAACTGTTGGATCAAATAAAAAGCAATTCCGCGCTGACGAAGTTCCACTTGAACAGCATTTCCTGATCTGTGCCAGGAAAAAGAAAGACAATGATGTTTTTGGGCGCGCGAATAACAGCGAGGGCTCGGCGGCGCGTTAACGAGTAAGGCGGCATCTTTTCGACTCTCATTAGGCTCTCGGAGGCTGTTTGCTGAGTGCAGATTGAGCAAGTCATGAACCAAATTACAGTGTCAATGGAGATTTGTAAATGGAAATTCTTTCTAAGTGCAAGAACTCTGAATGAGAATTTGAGTGCAAATTAGCTGCGGAGTTTCCAAGCTTTCTGGTGCTCTAATGCAAAGATCACTGATAAATAACATATTTCCCGTTTTTCTTTTTTAAAGCTGGTGCACATGGAATTCTACAGTCTGTGAGTGATACTGGAACTTTATACACTGTGATTATTGTTGGTTTCTCAATATGAAACTGGAGGGAGTTTTGTGCATATTTTTGATAGAATGAGTCCCTTCCACAAAATCCAGAAAGTACGTCACACTGGGTAAACAAACAAACCATTTAGTGCTACTGGTCAGCTATACAGCAGCCCAACACTCGTTAAAAACAAGTCATAGGCATCAGTTAGCATGTTCTCCTACTTTGGCTGGAGAACTGTGTGTCTGGAAAATTGGCAACTGCATACAACCCAAATTTAACTTTTTGAATGCAAGTACAGTGAGCATGAGTTGAAACCGTTTAGAAATGTCATTGCTTAGTTGCGCATAACGATTGTTGAACTCGATTGACCATGAATTACAAACGTAACAGCCAGCTCACATCTTGAAGCTTACCGGCAGGGTGGCGTGTCGCGTATTCATGCTGTCTGGTAGCTCTCCTGTCTGCTTGTTGTTGTTTTTTTCTTGTGTTTTTGCTTGCAGAGCTGTCACCCGTTCATACACCGATGTTTTTCGCCTGGACTGTGGTGTAGTTGTTCCAGTTAAATCTCATCTGATCGCCCTCACCCACTGTCATCTTTGGTCTTCATTTGTCAGAAATTCATAATAATGTAAACAAGGTTGTTTTCACCCAGCTTCACCCAGCCAAGGCGTCGAACCCGGAAATTGTGAGATAGGCCCATTGCAGATATGAATCCATGTATCAACAGATTCAGCGTTATTCTCCATAAATTCACCTGCAACACCTGCAAAAATATGCCTTTTAACTGAGGTGAAGCATAGTGCTGCGTTACATTTTAAATTGACAAATATGGGGCAAATATTCTTACTCCGAGAAACACAGATAGCTTAGTTCCTACAAGTTAATATTCTGCCACAGACAACATAATATATAGTTTCATTTTTCTTTGTATGCGGCTATATGAGACTTGTTATCATCCTGAGCATGGCACTTAGCAGGATCCTTGAAAAGCATCTTTGGAAAACACATTTGAAATTCAAGTACGTATGTTTAGTATTTAGTTTAGTAGTTTAGCATTGAGGCAAGAGCAAACACATAATAGGATGAAATCTACATGATGGTGAACAGCAGATTTCTCCTGTTATGTCATCTCTGGCCATTCAGACTGGAATCAACAATTTCACATTATCTTTCTGTATCGTTATGTTACAGATCTCAGGTCAAGTTATGAAGCACTTGGTTGTTTCCAGGAAGTGATGATTCCAGTTTCAGTTCCAGTTCAGTTCTATGCTGTTGGGGAACAGACTGGTACTAATATGAAAGTATTGGTTCCAGTTCCATTTTGAATATGGTTCCAGTTGTTATTTTGGAACAAGTACTTAATAACTTGAACTATAACCTTTCCCAAAACTGCAGCTGGAACCATATCCAAAAGGTAACTGGAACTGGAACTAATGCTTTCACAGTATCTCTCAGTATAATTTTGTTACAGGTTTCAGGTCAAGTTATGAAGTACTTGGTTGGCTCCAGGAAGTGTTTTGGAGAGGGTCCAGTTCAAGTTATCAAGCTCCCACCAGCTGAAGAACTTTCCGGATCCAGAAGTACTTGGTTGTTAGTTTGCATAAAAAGCTGTATCCATGTGCAGCCAAATGTCTAATTAGCCCGAGCACTTTGTCCATGTCAGAACACAACAGCACTAACTCAGCAATTTGATTTGATCAAGTCATATTCTGCCATGTTGTGGATTCCAGTTTGTTACTTGTTCTGGTTCTTTCTCTCAGTCTGAGAACTTAGCACAAAAATGAGCCTTATTTCTGGACAGTTCCTGTTCCTGTTAGCGTCTACATTTGAATGGGCAGTGTGAAAACGCCCTTAGAGGCCAGCTAATGGATCTCCGACATTTATAGGCAGTGAAAACAAGTGAAATTCCTAAATCAATTTCACAAAGCTGAAGAAGCTCATAAAATTGACCACAGAGGACTCCGGAACCCTTGAGAGCTGCGTTTTATGACACGTTGGCAGGGGTTTATGCAGGCCGTAAAACTGTTATGTCGTTGGTTCAACTCGGAAATTATGGCTGGCCATTGATGTCTTTTGTTGCCAAATGATATTCTGAAAGCACTGGCTCTTTTGTCCCCCCCCCAAAATTAAGACCTGTGCTTTTTGGACAACTATAATAGGGGGTAGATGGGACATTTCTGAGTATAATAAAACCCAGAACCAAATCCTCCTGTTCCCCAAAAGCATTAAGAACTTTATGTAAAGCAGCATAATATGAAAGTTACATCTTTTATAGCAAATCCCTCAGCCTGGGCAGTGAAAAGCTTCTCTGGTTGATTATGAGGCTGCAGTTACAGTCCTGTCTGAATGAACTGAATCCTTTTGGCTTTTTATATGGTCTTGTACTTTAAAAACATAACCTGAACATTTTCAAGTTAATAAATATACATGGTGTGGATAGTGAAGTGTAGTACTTGAGTAATTACACTTTGTTACTGTACATATTATTTTAATTACTTTATTCTTGGACTGAGTATTAACAACTACTTGACTACTAATATAATGAAAATACCTTTTTGTGCAATACATTCCTTTTGACAACAGTTATTTTTTACACCTTAATATTGTCTGCAATGTTGTTTTTTTTCATTCTGAACGGGTGATCTTGCCAAACTAGATGTGACAAACTAGACAATACTGTAGTATACTATACACTACTATACAAACTATAATTTGAATATGTGATGGTGATCAGAGTCACAATCTGGCCCTTATCATTTTTGGGATTAAAGGATTTTGAGAATTGGTATCAGGTTTATAAAATAATCCAAATAAAGCTGTGATGCCCCTCATGACCACTAGTAGCTTGTTTGCTTTAATGTGTTCCACCTGTGTGTCTCGCTATTTAATTTTTAGGCTTTTTACCCATTTCTCAGTGCTGGTGTTATTTTAGCATGTGTCTGTGTGTGCGCTACCTTGGTGGAAACTAATTCCAATTCCATTGTAGGTTTGTTTTTCTGGGTTAGTTTCGCCAGTGTATTTGGTGATTTTTAAGGTTGTTTCTATCAGTAACTTCTTAATTTTGGATCCTGCCTTATCGTAAACATAAGCTATTTACTGTAACTGTCACGCACACTCACTCCCGCAGCCGGTAGTTGGATTGGGACGCAGCCGGTCGCGGTTCAAAGGGTATTTAAGGAGTCATTTCCTCGCGACGAATCGCTCTGCCATTGAGTCACCCGGCCCATCTTCCGACTCTGTCGGCGTCTACTGTGAGTACTCTCAGTTATTGGGTTATCTCTTTGATTAGAGTGTGTGTCTTTAGAATGCGGATTTATTGTGGAAATCCTAGCTCTTCGTGTAAGAGAGTTCTTAAATCAACTCGCTTGGCAATCCTACCTACTCGCGTTCTCATCCGTGTTTGGGTTAACCACCACGCTACACGGGCTAACGGCTAACGAGTAGCAATTTGCTAAATCCTAACCAGATCACTGGCGAACTGTGAAAGTTAGGCATTCGGTTCAAATCCTAACCAGATCACTGTTCGAATCGTGACGCAGTCCGACAGCCGCCTAACCCGACTGCTGAAAGATTGTTTAACGGCTGCCTTTCTCGTCAAATCCTAACCAGATCACTGACGAACCTGACAGTAACCTTCTTCTGTCCACTAATATCAATGAAATTCTTCAATTTACAGGCAGTTGGTAGTGTAACGGTTACAGAGTTGGCTTTGTGAACAGAGTCACAGAGTCACAGAGATCTAGAACAGAAAAAGTACCACTGAGGTCCCCAAGCACTGTTCCTTCACAGATGGGTCAAATTCAGTGGTCACATTTCGTTGTGGTGCACAATGTGCTGTGTTCACAATGACAAATAATCACTCACTTTTTTCACTGTCTTAAGGTTTGGGCATTTGGTAGCGTAACGGTACGATGTTGACCCCGTGATCAGAAGGTTGCAGGATCAAATCCAGGGCCAATAAAGTTACCCCTGAGGTATTCATGAGCAAGATACCACTGCTCCCTGGGTGCTGCCCATGTCAGCTGCCCACTGCCGCTTCACGGATGGGTCAAATGGAGAGGTCCTATTTCGTTGTGTGCTGTGCTGTCTAAAGGTTCAAGTGCTGGTACCCTCAGATACTTTAGTACTTCTACTCAAGGCAACCTGAATTCTAAATTCATGAATATGACAACTATAGATGCCACAAAATTTTAGTGATCTTTTAATCTACCTGTTCAGTCTCTAGATTTTACTTCTGAGGTGCAGATTTAAACATTTACATGGAAGAAGGTTTTCATATTTAAACCTTCAAAGTATTCCTTTTTATTCACCTCAGCAAAATTTAATAAACGCTAATGACCAACTATCTTTGTCACAACTGTCAGTGATAATAAAGTCAATAATAAAGTTAATGTTGTGACCCTGCTATTGTTTGTTGAACACGATGCTGTTTTTCAGAGATGCTTTTTCATGGTATTCCAACAAACAACATTTTTAGAATCACAGAACCAATTTGAAATGAAGAGGTTGTAGACAGTGATCTGCGTGACACGGCCAATTACCATGCACAAAGCTCTCACCTTGCCTTTCATCATTATTCTATAACCTTAACAGTTGGAAGTGTGGCCCTTTGCAAATTACCTCGCTGACAGGCTGTCAACAGCTTGGACTAATGCAATTGGCAAACTCATGGCACTTAAGAGAGAACTGTGACAGGAGTTCAGCAGTCCACAGAGGGCAAGCCCCATTTAGCTAAATGGATAGTCCCTGATCATGGTCTAAGAGCTATTATGCAAGAACTACTGCTGGAATTTGGGATGTCAGCAAAACACATTAGTAAGCGGGGTTGTGGCCTCTTGGCTCTTAACTATTTGTTTGTGACTGTAATTGCATGAAATTGAGGGCTTATTTGTCACTTTGGCAGCTGTGGTTATAGGTCTGTGAATTATGTTTATGGACAAATTTAAAATCACTTTGCCACATATACAAGACCCAATCCACCCAAAAATAATAATGTGGACATCAGAGAATGAATGCTAACAGGGAGTATAGAGTGAAGTCACACCCTTCCACTTATGGTCCATGGGACCTAACTTGGTGCTGTCTCCACTAAATGCCTAACATTATGATCCATTTACAAACAGAAGTGAAGGGACCAGACATTGCTGTGTTATCAAGACAGTTTAATTTAGTTTGCTGCAGCATTAGTGCCTCGAGGACAGCACAGTTTAGCTTGCCCAGATGAGTAGTCTCACTATTGCTTTTCTACTTTTGCATTACTCAATGACGTTGGACTCTCTCTGTCTTTATCTGACCCTTTAGAATAACGAGGCGGCACCTTAGATCCCTATCGACAGGGCTCCAGGGGAGAAAAGGGAAGGGACTACAATTAAGTGTGCGATCAATAGTATTGCAACAATCAAGGACAACATTCCATGGTAATATCAAGCCCGGTTTGGACATGAGGGACCCAAGGGAGAGTGATGTGCTTGACTTTAACAATCAACACTACTCACTATTATCCATCTTGTTGAAATGGCTTATGCAGAACATTTTTGCAATGTCTGTTCAGCAGTGGAGGGGTTTCTGGTTAATAGCGATTCTTCACATTCTTTTTTACGTCTTTTTTATTCAACTTTGCTTCAAATCTAGCATTATCGGGTGTCTTTGCGAGTTGCGGGATGTAGGATGGGTGTTGAATCACTGCCTTAAAATAGACTGGCTCTATTTTTACAGCAGCAGAGTTTGTCCATGCTTTGGGACTGCGGAGCCCATTAATGTTTCGCTACAACTCTGGGAGCAGGAGAATAGGAGGAGACAGTAAATGAGAATCGGTCTGTAAGATTGTAATCCATTTTGACTAGTGGACAGACCAGGTTTTGGCAGGTGCTGCACTTTATAATGCACCACACTGGTTCTAGGCTCATATGCAGGAGAGAAAGGGGAGAAAAATATTGTTTGTGCAATGCACATTCAGTATAAATCCCACAGAGGGTCAGCAACAGTACAGTTTGTTTTGGGCTAGTTGCGTTAGACTGATTAGCTAGTAGGACAGATGCTTCATTTCTGAAATGCATGGCGCTGGATTTTTTTCAAGACTTTTTGAGGATGGAAATGAGCCTTGACAGTTGGAAAACCAGCTTGGCACCATCCCACTTGCAAAACCAGCTCTTTAGGGGGCTCTTCAGGTGCTTCAGAAAAAGAGAGGCAATTTATTTTGTATGAGCCTTCACTACCAACATTCAGACTTTTCTTTTTTGCAAGCTGTGCTGTACAGCACACGATCAAGAGGTGGTGCAGGTTATCTCAGTTCAGCAGGTTAGATAATGGGATCCCTGAGTCGTAGTGTAAATGGATAAAACTTGAAATAAAACTGATGCAGTGTTTCACTGGCATAATATGCGCCTTTATCTAGCCATATAGCAGATATATGTGGTTTACAGTGTTGGGGAGAAACGGAATACTTGTACCGCTCTTATGTATCAGTGACTGTATTCCATTACAGTTACAGTTTAAATAGATGGTAATTGGAATACAGTTACATTTTTAAAAATCTGACCCTCCACGGTAAAACCAGTCGCTTGTCGCAATGGAGGTTTCCGAGAAAAACGAGCGTTTATGTTGCGTGGGGTAAAATTTTTGATTTTTTGTTTTTAGTGTTTTGAAACAGTGGAAGGTCTATACTGTACTGTTGTGAATCAATTTTGCTGAAAAACTTCCCCTTTCCATCCTAAAAACGTGACTTTCTTGAGGTGAGGAATTCAATTCCAGCAGAATGTTAAAAGTTTCTGTTTTGACCGCTCTACTTCAATAATTACGGTAAATCCACTCGTTGACTAGCGTGAAGATATTTCTCCAGAATCCATCTTCGTCTCCCGAGTTCAGTTAACCTAACGCAGGTAGGCTATCCGTGTGGCTGTGAATGCAGCGTAGGCTACCGTAAATGCAAATGTAGCCGTGACCGCACCAAGCGTCTGTGAGTGCTACGTCGATAGTCAACTTCAAAGGCAGATTTCTCCGTTTCTCACTTGGCGTGACAGGAGAAAGCCGACTCCTTTGAATGTTGATATCTCAGTCATATGTCGTCCAATTCATTCGATATAGGTATCGTTTTGAAGGTTGATTTATGCCCTTTCATGACAACATAATAAAATTTGCGACAAGCGACTGGTTTTGCCGTGGAGGGTCACAAATAATGAATTGCATGACAGTATTTTTCAGTTTCACATGTTTGTCCTCTTTCTAATAAATTTCGCCAATTCCATTCATTACCGGAAGCCTATCAGAACACGCAACTAAAGATTCTAATGTAAACGTCCATTTAACGTAAATTGCCCCAGTCACACAATGGAGGAGCTGGAGTCAGTATGACAGAGCCAGGGCGGAAACGCATTTCTGTCTTGGAAATTCAGACAACACTTCACATTAACCTTTTAAAGCCGACGAGCGCAAGTTATTTGTGAGGAATTCCGTGCACAAAAACTGAAGTAATTGCGAAAAAATGACATTTTTTCGTGATGTAAACACACACGTTGTGTTTGTTAGCGCGCACCACTCTCACATGGAAGTTCAACAATCAGTAAAGTGTTTCAATTCAGTCAAATCTTCCCCTTTATTACAGACAGAACTTATATTTTAGCTCATAAATAACAAAAACGATGTCCCAAACACAACAACATAAGGCATGTATAACTTCTACACACATCCTTTAATTAGCCTAAAAACAAAGATGGAAAACACCCCAAATTTTCTATAAGGGTTAAAAGAAGAAAGAGGGGGAAATATGAAGGGTATGATTGCCACGTTCATATAGTTGTTAAAAGCAAGACAATGTGGTGGTAATCCAAAGTATTCAGAATATGTTACTCACATTGAGTAATCTAAAGGAAAACAGTACAAATTACATTACATTTAGGGCATGTATTCTGTAACCTGTAGAAGAATACATTTAAAACGTAACCTCCCGAACACTGGTGGTTTAATAAAACTGCTCATATCGATCCTGCGGATTTTGTGCTACTGTTGGGACTCAACAATGGTACAATGATTGGAGTTCAGAGGTATTTTTGGAAGAACATACTGTCAGTTCCTTACTGCAGTTTATTTCCTGCAGTTCTGTCTGATTTTGGATGTCTCCTGACGTGTATTTACAAACTAGGGCAGTTAGTAATCTCTTAGTAATGCATTTATGACTACAATATTGCATAAGCCCTAGTTTGAAAGGATGCACTGACTTGCATCATGTTATAACCCCTTGCTCTCATGGACCAACCAGAAAGTTTTAAATCGCTGTGCAGTCAAGTTACCAGTTAGTTGATGATTAAAGGCTCTGGAAAACATTGTGTGTAACATAACAGGTCTTGAAGGGGCACAAAACCACCAGGCTTGAGTAAAGCTCCACCCTCACCATGACTGAGAACGATGCTTTAAACTGTATAAAGAGTGCGGCAGTTACGAGAGGGACTGATGAGGATAGAGGGATGAGGAAGCTGATGTTAGATGTTAATACAAGCACCAAATGGATGTCATATTTGTCAGTTGTTCCTTTTTTATTCCGGAATGAGAAAAGGATTAACGAAAATGCATAAAATCACAATTTTGAGTTGAATACTTAAGTTGTAGTAATTCTATTATGATTTTCAGTCACCATGAAGTGTTATTTGTCTTAGAAGGCGTCTCTGAGGGTTTCATGCTCTTTTAATAATGCACTTTCATTTGGCTTAAGAGGATTAAAGATTACTTCACTTACATGTTTTTCCTTGTGCACATTTCACACTGTAAATACTTCAAAAGCATCAAAGCAAATCATTGCATGAGGAGAAGGATTAATTTGATGAACCAGAATCTTTGTGTAAGATCCCAGTCCAGACCAAGGGAGGAGTCCACCTCATCGGAAGGGCCATCTGACCAGGACTCCAGTTCCAGACCTTCACAATTACCCCAGATTACCAGATCAGCGTCACCAGACTTTCAGTTACAACCATTCCCCGCGACGTATTGTTATGCCTAGTGCTACGTACCAAGCGTTCTTCGTGTTTGCCTGCCTCGGTTTTGAGCCTTGCTTTCGGTTTTTGGATTACCCCTCTGCTTCTGGTGATTTGGATTTGTTTGCTCCGTGGACTGTGTTTTCTGGTTTTGACATCTGCTTGAATAAACTCTTGGTTTTCATCTAATCCTGTGCCTGCGACCTGGTTCTGTCGACTCTGCGTTTGGGTTCACCTACTGAGCGTTACACTTTGCCACTGTTATGCTTAACGTGCCACGTTAAACGTGGCACCATCAAGTGTAGTCAGTCTTAAACTTCAAGCTTTAAAACTCTTAGTCCTGGCTCCTCAGTGGTGAAACAAATTAATTCTTGCCATCTAAAGTCACTGACGAGCAGCTGTTGATTTAAGGCCAGATTTACAAGTATGAAGAACAGATGTGGACCACAAAGCATTGATGTATGTTACTCTGGAGAAGAGCTTCTACTAAATGTCACTTCTGTCCAGTTTTACAATTAGTGCTCTTCTTTATAGTGACTTAAACTTTCTTATTATAGGGACAGTCTCCTTGCATCAACTTGGGTTAAGGATCCTGCTCAAGGGCCCAACACTGGTAGTTTGGGAGATTATGACAAAACCAGACAACTGATTTAGGGGCAGTTGGTGGCGTAACAGTAGGGTGTTTGCCCCGTGATCAGAAGGTCACAGGTTCGAATCCAGGACCGGTAAAGTTATCTCTGAGGTGCTCATGAGCAAGGTAGTGTCCCCAAGCACTGCTCCCACAAGCATTAGCTGCCCACTTCTCCTTCACGGATGAGTCAAATGGAGAGGTCACATTTGGTTGTGGTGCACTGTGTGCTGTGCTGTTATGTGTTCACAATGACAAATAGTCACTCACTTACTCCCAGATTGGAACTGGACCATTTGACCTCTTGGACCTACACATTTAGCCCCCACATTTAGATTTGTAATTTATCATATGCTCTTATACAGAGTAACATCCATTTGCTAATTAAATTAAATAGAATTAAAGTGAGTGATTATTTATCATTGTGAGCACAGGAGTAGTGGGCAGCTACTGCTGATGCAGCTGATGTGGAGTGCCCAAAGAGCAGTGATTGGTCATGAAACCTTGCTTTTGAGTACCTCAGTGGTACTTGGGACTTGAACCAGTGATTCTCCAATCATGGAGCCAACTCCCTAACCTTTGAGGAAGAAAACATAATGAAGACCATCATAACGAAGTGCTGCAACCCCAGGCTGACTCCAGTTTTGTAGCTATGAGATGCTTTAGCTGGGAGATGGTGAAAGCTCTGTGTGAGGTCTGCTTAAAGCTGAAAACTCTGTGTCTCTCAGTCAGCATATTGACTCCTCACCAATCGCAGCACAAGGCATCGGGACGCACCACGTGAGCCTCCACTGTCTCTACAGACTTGTATCTCCAAACCTAGCCGAGCTGCCCTAAACCCTCCTCTCTGAGCATGAGTCAGCGGGAGGTAAAGCTCCCCCAGCCCCCCCACTTGCTTCCTACTCCTTATTTTTCTACTTCTTTCTTTCCAATTTGTGACTATGTCCTCACACCCGGGGAACAGAAGTGTATTTACGCTTTCTTCCCTGTTCCCACCCCGATGCATCCCTCCAAAAAAACGTGGAGACCTTTTATATGGCGCACCGACTCGCCTCCTGCCTTTCAACTCGGAATATGTCTTTTGGGTTTTGCCAGTGTTTCCGTTTCGCGAGTTGGAATGGACGAATTACTCGTCAAATTTCATAGCCACGCTTGCCGCCCCGCCAGGGCCGAATGCCTCGACGTTGGCCGTCCGACACGGCCGCGACGGGGAGACGGAGAAGAGCCAATAGCCATGAAATAAGAGGAGCTGCAACCAGCTGACCCCAATTTCAGCACTAAAAAAGAGCAAATTACAGGAGGAGATTGAGCCGCAAGCGCCGCTCCATTATAAAGTGAGATAATAAACACAGCCGGCTGCTACGTATGATTATTTTCAAAATGGAGGCTAGTGAGACGGCAGCTTAGTGCCTTAGTTAACTGGGAAGCTGTTGAAACCAAAAAGTAAATGTTAGAATTATTGGGTCAATGTAATTATGGGACCTTCGACACCAATGAAGCCTTATAATATTAGATTTGTATATGTTAATTCAGAAGTAATATTTCAGCTGACTGCCTGTATACGGAGTGGCAAATTACTGTAGCTTAACGCTTAATTATTAAATGTTTATTAAGTCACCCTTTTTCTTGGTTTAAAGACAATGAATCAATAAACCTTACATATAGGGTTTGGGTACCTTTCACATCTGAACCGATATCGGTACCAAACACTGGTAACTAGCGTTCGGTGCCGATACTCAACAGTCCTTCATTTCCATACCTTGCTCTGAATCTGTAATACCTGCTTTGTATCAACATAAAAATACAACAATAATAAATAGGCCCCAAACTAATTTCAAATGTTTCTTATGTTACAACTACAATGTAAATTTATTAGTTTTTTAATAAAAATATCCCAGAACGGCTGTAAAAAGGCTGCAGCAACTTTTGTCGACAGCGTAGATTCAGCGTCCTTGATGTCGGTGCTGGCTGCGGGGCTGATTGTCAGTGCAGGTGCTGTAGTTGCGGCTGTAGCTTTAAGGGCACGTGTCCATGCGTGCCTTCTCGGCGCTTGTTGTTGCTAAGTTACAGAAAGGGTCATCGGGCACATTTGTAATGTGTTCCTTTGAGATTGGTAGGTTAGCATGAAGACGCTGAAGCTCATATGACATATGGCTCGTATTAAAAATAGGCGCTTTTGGTGGACACGGGCGCTAACTGTGGCGCTTCAGTTATCAAACACCGTACACTCATCTGGCTGTAAATATATTTTATGTTTTACTAAGGTGTTTCCTCAAGTTCGACGTACTGCTAGCAAGTTAATAAAACAGTCAATAACACTAGCTCTGCAAGTCAATAAAGTCAAAGTGAAAGTAAACTTTATTGTCATCTCTTCTATATATTGTACAGATATACAGAGAGACGTACAGAGAAGACGTGGCTCCAGTTTACACAGTGCAACAAGAAATAGAGACAACAAAGAACAGATAGGGCACATGGAATAAACAATATATAAATAGGACATAAAATATACATTTTAAGCTAGACGTGGAAATTGACTGACAGTTTTCAATATGAAAGATTACGATATCCAGTCTATTAATAGAAGTGTATTCTTAAAAAGTCTGACTGAAATTTAAGTTTGTACAGATATTATAGCAGCATTGGAGAACCATTCTGTGCAATACTTTTCAATAATTTGTGAAGATATAGTTAGTTAAAAAGTGACCAGTGATATATACATGTTTAACGGTTGTGCAAATAGTAGAGGCAGTGCAAAAATTGTGCAAATATTATGGCAATGTTGTAGCATATAGTAATACTGTACAGTTTGTAAATAAAACAGACACTGTTCTAACTATTTCTAGTAGTTACGTCTACAGTTCCAGCACTTTGATACTACATAAAGCAAAAACGAATAATAATATAAAATAATTTATAAATAACTGTTCACATTTGTTGTACAATGTTAAAATGCACTTTGTGTTTTATGAGAATATATTTAAATATCTGTATATATTTAATGCATATATTTACAGTATATAAATTTATAAAAGTGCTGTTGAGCTGAAGCAAGACCACAATTCAGACTGTGGAATTAAACCTGTAGAGTCATAACACACAACGATATCTCCTATGGCTCCTATGGACTTTGTGGTCCCCATGGACTGTGACAAGCATCTTCATGGCTGTGGACTTAATAATCCCCCCAGGTGTCCCTCACACACACACACACACGCACGCACGCGCACACACACACACACACATACGCACACCCCTGCAATGTTTGGTCCCTGGGCAGAGGCAGTACGCAGTTCTAAATGAGGTGTCCAAGCGGGTTTCCCCAGACTGCAAATGCCACTGGAAAATGGGAAAGACAGAGCCGGCGTGACGCTTGAGGGCCTGAGCTTTGGCTTACAAATGAGAGTGGCTGTTTGCTGATTCATTGGCTTGCACTACTTTCTTTAGATCCGGCCGAGAAACCATGATGCATTGCTTGTTTCTTTTCAGGAAAGTGTGGACTTCATTTGGCATTCCGCTCCGAAAACCAGGTGAGACTCAATTTCCTGAAGGGGAGACTTATCATCTTCAGTCAGCGGCAGGCCTCGCTTCATTTTAATGCTCAAACAAAAGGTTAGAGTAGAGACTTTGCTCGGGTTCTTTGCGGTGGATTTCACAGTTTCACGCATGAAAAGACCAAATTCGTTAAACGAGATGGACAACCTCTTGTATATTGGTATTTTTCTTTACTTCATTTTGCTTTCACGACGTGCATTCATCGTCAGACTGCACACTTACTTAAAGTCAAGAACTCTGAAGGAAAAGAATAAAGCATTTTTACTCAGCCACAAAGGGTCCTGCTAGTGTTTGCTGGTGTCAACTCTGACATTTTTGTAAATGTACTTAATCCCCTGTACTGTATAAAACTTCATGAGTATTATTTTGAGCACTTTCTACCTGAACAGTTGGTTAAGTTTAAGGAGTTCACCCTGTGATCAGAAGGTTGCTGGTTCAAACTCCCACTGGGGTATTAGCAAGGTACAGTCCCCAAGCACAGCTCCAAGCACTGCACTAAAATGCAGAGGTCACATTTCAGTGTGGTGCACTGTGCACTGTGCTGTGTTCACAATGATAAATAATCACTCACTTTAATTCACTTTTAAGAAAAGAGATAATTATTAACTATTATTAACTTTTAGTGGGGTCATTTTCTGGACTTGTAACGGTAGGGTGTTCGCCCCGTGATCAGAAGGTTGCAGGTTCGAATCCAGGGCTGGTAAATTTACTACTGAGGTACTCATAAGCAAGGTACCGTCCCCAAGCACTGCTCCCCGGGCGCTTGTTAGCTGCCCACTGCTCCTTCACAGATGGGTTAAATGCAGAAGTCACATTTGGTTGTGGTGCACTGTGCTGTGGTGTGTTCACAATGACAAATAATCACTCACAAAATAGTATGAGTATGAGTATCAGCACCTACATACTACTGTGAAAATCCAACAGGAGCGGCACGGTGGCGCAGCGGTCCGGGGTTCGATCCCGGGGTCGACCGTAGGATCTTTGCCTGATGTAGGGAGCTTGCATGCTCTCTGGGTGCCCTGGTTTCTTCCCACAGTCCAAAAGCATGCACTATAGGTTAATTGGCAACTCTAAATTGGACTTGTAAGGTGTGAATGGGTGTGATTGTTTGAGTGTGTGTGCCCTGCGGTGTGTTAGTACTTGCCCAGGGTTGTTCCCCGCCTTGTGCCCGTAGTTCCCGGGATAGACTCTGGTTACTGCGAAGTGGTTCGGGTGATGAATGAATGACTGAAAATCCAACATTAATTTAAGACAAAGGAAGGCATCTTAATAATAAGGGTTCACTGAGGGTTCACTTTCGGAGCAATTTTAACATAAAGTTTTAGGACAAGAGTTGATTTCCTCTTCTACTCAATACTGAAAACTGTGCTATGCTGTTATTCCCATAGCAACCCATTAGCTTTCTCCACTTCCTGCATAGCTTTTGCATGTTGTTTCCTGTGATTGTTGAGAAGGAGCTACAGAGTGTATGATGCAGGCCAGCCAGCTCTCTACTTAAATGGCCTTACACAAAAAGCCCTAATCACTACATGTGTAATGACTAAGAGCCTCCTGGAATGGATCTTGATTCATCATTTTACACTAATTCCTTTGGCCGGAATCCAAAAGTGGCGTCGCACAAATGAGCTGAGATGGCCTGTTGGGTTGAGAGAGAGAGAGTGTGTAGTCAGTGAGTAAGTGCAGAGCAACATTTCAGATGAAGACGGAAATACAGGAAATGGGGTGAGGTGCAAAAACAGGGTCAGACGGCAAAATCTGCCTGTAAGTTGGCCTACTTGTGGGTATAGAAAGACAACAAACCTGGAACCTCACAAGTCACGCTAAAAACAATCCGGTGGTGTTCAAAGTAAGGTTCAAAATCAGGAAGATACTCTAATATACTTTGATTTTTTAAAAAATCCTTCAACTAAGCTTACTTTTATTTATGGCTGTGCTTCTGAAGCTGATTTTTGGAGAAAATATTCAGAATTTCTTTCTTTATTTTGTACCTGAACATAAGAAGCTCGTTTTGCTTCCGTACAGGGTGCTCAGAAATGACACAAAAATGATCCAAAGCAAAATTTAACAGGAAGAGAATCATAAATATATAGTATGGTGGTTTTAAAAGATGCTGAGCCCTATATTGTTTGGTCAGGACTGAATCTATCTATCCATCCATCCATCCATCCATCCATCTGGTTGTTTGTGTATATGTGTGTATGTGCTTGCTAACATTTTGTTATGTTCCTAGAAGTCATTCTGATTTATTATCTTTATAAAAGCTTGCTACAAGCAGACTTACGCCCGTCTTCTTTTTGCATCTACTGTAAGGTTAGCAGTCATGCGCCAGAGTCGGAACCGGAGCCGGAGCTGGAGTCGGAGCGGGATCCTGTTCTCCTGCGTTTGATGTTCACTGCCCGTAGAGACAACTGGAAGAAAAAAAAACAAGAGCTCAGAGTGAAGGAGCACAAGCTCATCAAAGTGTGGCCCGAATCCTTAACGACATCAATGGAGCACAAACGTCCAAACAGCAAGTGCCTGCGCTGCCCATAGGCCCTCAGTTACAGGAGAAGAAGGCTTTCATTCCAATTGATTTCCCCCTTTCTTTGCCTTTAATAACATCAGATCCGAGTCGGAGAGCTTCCCACTGCCTCTCTCTCTCCCCCCCCACCCCTCTCTCCCTCTCTCTCTCTCTCTCTCTCTCCCTCCCTCCCTCTCTCTCTTCGCCGCTTTGAAGTGTAAATCAGATCTTGGTGAAGTATGAAAAGCGAATTTTTCCCAGTTCATGCACTGGAGACCTTTAGAAGCACAAAGGGCACTCGGCAGGTTGGAGATGTCAAGTCATGCTGCATATTTAATGCTGGCGGCCGGATGGACAGGGAGCCGAAGAGCTTTTTTCATTCTTGATGAATTACTTCTGAGGATCAGGCCTGGCGTTAAAAATCTATTCATCTTCCAACCTGTTTATGCTCAAATCTGGTGAAGTTTTTTTTTCTGCTGCGAAGTAGTCGAGATGCGCCTGCCATTCGGCATGAATTAACCATTTTCCCCCCGAGTAGCAAACCTTGTGGATCTTTCCTTCCGTAGCACAAATAAAATAAAAAGTTCTTATTAAACACATTATAATAGAGCTTTTGTTAAATCCCAGGGGCAATTAGAGCTTTCTGGGGCTAATAGTAGAGGACAAATCAGACATCACAATGCAATCAAATGTTCACATGCTAAATGGTAATTAAAAATATATAAATTAATAAATATTCTCGGACATGAATTATTCATAATATGACTTTATAGACTAAGAGCATAAATAAAATATTCATTGTCCTAAAATTGGGTAATTTTGAGCTAAATCATATCTCTCAAGATGAAAAAGGTTCCTGAAGGCAGACAGGCCCCACACACACACCAACACAGCAACACATACACACACCAACACAGCAACACACACACACACACGCACAGTCTTGTATTACTATCTTTGTGAGTTCTTTCCACAGAATCCCATAATGACTAGATGTATATAATTTTACACCTACACCCTAACCTTAACCTCAGTAACCAAAAGCACATTTTTTAGGGCCTGTTTACACATATGCAGATATTTTCATAAACACACTTTTCTTTTATATGTTTTTTTTTTAAATTGCGTTTACACTATATTTGGTATGTAGCCTACATCTTCCCTCCAAAATACTCCCCCCACTACACTGGGCTGTTCAAAATAGTCAGGCGCATCAATCCATCAATCCAGGCGCATCAATCTATCGTCTCCAGCTGCCCCCTCGATATCGTATTCTGCCTACCTTCCACGTGTCCTTGCTGAAGCCAGTGCGCTATAGCCCTCTGCACCCTCCAGTCCAGAACTGTCTTCCTGATCCCCTGGAGGTGGATGGTGACACTACCTATCGCGTCCAAACGCTCCTGGATTCACGCCGCCGTCAAGGTACGCTGGAGTACCTGGTGGATGGGGAGGGATACACTGGAACTACACACTAGAACTCAAAATGATTCCAAACTTGAATGTTTACCATTGTTTGCGTCGTTTTTTTTCCGTCAGTGAATAGCAGGCGATATGCCTAGCGTAGATCGCGATACAGTAGCCTTCTTCATGGTTACCATAGTCACTTGTGGTTTGTAAGAAATTTACGGTATTTAAGGCACATGCACAATAGAACTAAACACCTCATCCATGGACGTCATTAGGTCTATTTAAGGGGGGTTTTAGCCATCTTAAGAAGTTGCTAAGCCCCCCTATAATTATAGTTGATTTTTAGTTAAATTTTTCGTATAAGAAATTAATGCAGGCTTGCACTTAACACAAACCAGCAAGAAAATGAGTGGAAATAAATAATAACAGGTCTACGAGTTGTTATTATCTGATTAAAATTATGGTTCTGTTTCCCAGTGTGGATACTAGGCAGGGGGGCGGGGGGCATATGGAGCCAGCCGGAAGCTGTGCATGTCATTTCTTCTCTGTTAAGCAAAGGTAACGTTCCTGAGAGGCCGGCAGGGTCTTCCAGAGAAGGCAGGAAAGGAAAGAAAGTGAGCCAGATAACAGATTCTGATAAATGATCTACAAACAATGAATTAAATGATGAAGCCTATGTAGGTACGATGAAAACATTTTGGCGTGTGCGTAACTCTAACCCTAACCACACCCCTAGGGGCTAAGCCCAGCTATTTTTCAATCCTAGTGATGTTTTGAAAACTCTTCACTTTGGGGGGATGTTTTTTTTTTTACATATGCATTTATATAAATACCTGCATACGTGTAAACAGGCCCTTAGTTTCTCAAATAAAACATACACATTTTCTATAGTCATTTCTCTTCATGGGAACCGCACCAATGTCCCCACAAAGCCATAAAAATACAATAGAAATGATTTTAGGGGACAAAAAGGTCCCCACAATGCAATAAATACCCCCCCCCACAAACACACAAGTTGTGTTTTGTTATGTTTATCAGCAGACTCTCATTATTACCCTTAAAACCAACCTCAGTAGCCAACAATTTCATGAATTATTCATAACCAAAAGCAAATATTTTTGCTCTTTTAGTTTTTCAAATAAAATCTGCAACTTTTCTATAAAAACTATATATTACTTTTCTCATGAGAGCCAGGCCTCACCTATAGAAATGTCTGCTCAAAGCCAGACACATGAGGAACAACAGAACAGCAAGAGCCTCATTGTAAAGATTAAGCCTGGATGGAAAGCAGGAAGGAAGGAAGAGCTTAAGACTATAATAAGCCCGACTCAGCCGCTCATTTCACATTCCGAAGGGAGGGCTGATGGAATGCATCTCTTACGACCTAATGGATTTTGTAGCGTCCGATCGCATGGCACGTGCTCATTAGGCACTTTTCGATCTCCGTCAGCAGTTCCTCCGACGTGTTGCAACTACATTCGGCGTTCTAAAAACCGTGGCGCTGAGCGACACCTCTCGTCTCCTGACTGACAGCAAAGACAGCAGGTTGTCAGCGCCTTAAAGCAGATCTCTCCAACGTCAGAGCGAGACGAGAACGGGAGCGCAACTCTTACATCTGCTTTTGCAGGCCTGACACTTCCTCTTACATGATGCCATTTTATTCGGTTTCACATTTCTGCTACAAGTCCCACAATCCCCTTTAGGTCCGATTCTCAGACGGGTTATTGAATATTGAAATAATACCTTACAACGACACTGCTTCCACCTCACTGGCTTTTCCCCGTCTGTTCTCGCCGACCCCATCAGAGTCGTGCCATGTCTTCGTTAGAACTCCTCTCTCTCTCTCTCTCTCTCCCCTGGAAGGGCCGTGACTTTTACTTTGTGCTGAGCCGCATTGTTTGGTGACCTCAATTTGCACAGCTACAGAAAATGTTGCCTCTCTCTTACTCTCGCTCTCTCTCTCCTTCTCTCTTCCTCGCTGTACCTGAGGGAGTTTCAACCTGGATGTCTAAATAGGTTTGACATTTGGAGAAAATCTGTGTTCACTCACACGTGTGGGTCTTGGGGGTTATTTCCTTCTCCGATGGCCTTACTGTCCGGTGCATGAATGTCTACCATGTTTTGCGTAACATCTAATATCTTGAACGTTTGTCTAGTTTAGAGATTAAATTTACAGTCTATTTATACATTTGTATTCTATGTCTTTTTGTATACTGTTAAAACTGGAGCCTGGGGGGAACAGTGTTTGGGGACGGTACCTTGCTCATGAGTACCTCAGTGGTACCTTTACCGGTCCAGGACCTGAACCGGCATCCTTCTGATCATGGGGCCATTTCACTAACCGTTACGCTTTCAACAGCCCCAATTTTATTAACCTATGTGTTGTTTTTGAAAAT
Organism: Distichodus sexfasciatus; assembly: GCA_032718565.1. Classification (NCBI taxonomy): domain Eukaryota; kingdom Metazoa; phylum Chordata; class Actinopteri; order Characiformes; family Distichodontidae; genus Distichodus; species Distichodus sexfasciatus. The sequence goes on from JAVGVS010000013.1 coordinate 1,770,142, forward strand.
CCTTGTTTCCTTTCTTGAGAGTAATTTTTGCATCCTTTTTTCAGGATATTTCACTTTTACCTTCATAACAGTTGTGCTGTGGGCCTGTGTCCACCAAACACGTTTTTTGTGCTGATTGTTCAAAGCCTCACTTGCATAGCGCATTCTCTGTGCTTCTCTCAGCACTTGTTTTTGCTAAGTTAGCGTCATCAGGCACGTCCACGTTCATTCCTATTTCATGTAAACATTGTAACGCGCTCCTTTGAGATCGGTAGTTTAGCCGACATAAAAGAGATTATCTTTACAATAGAGAGCAATCGCATCTCATCGTTAGTGGCAGCGTTTGAACTAGATACTGACATGTCTTCGAGATGTAGAGATTGGGTGCATGAGATAAACCATGCAAGAAAACATCTGTGAGAGTACTATACCACCGATTAGGGGTTTGATCACATAATTGTAGCTTCTTGCCTTGTTCAAAATGTGTAAATAAGCCAAAATAAGCTTCTCCAGCTGCTCCAGATACACCGCCGTTGTTGTTAGTGAGTTCTTGACTGTGTATGTCCCACCCCCTTCCTCGATTTTGTTCGCCTAGCAAGCGAGAAGAGACATTCTGGGAAATATTTCCTACCCCTCCGTTTGGAGTGAGAATCTTTGTTTAAAGGGTTAGTTAGCCCTTCACCTTCCCCCTACCCTCAAATGAGAAATGGGACACCCTACCCCTACACGCGAATGTGCAAAACAGAGGGGTAGTGCCAAGGGCTGAAATGGGATTCACCGGTAAACTGCAAACTCCCTAAAATGTGCAAATAAAGAAGGTAGAAGGTCCCACATTCCGACTTTACACCTCTACCACTCATGTTTGAGTTATTAAACCCAGATTTAGAAATCTTCATATACAGCATTTATCCCCATTTATCCCCCAGTGCACCACAACGAAATGCGCCGTCTGCATTTAACCCTTCCGTGAAGGAGCAGTGAGCAGTTAACAAGCGCCCAGGGAGCGGTGCTTGGGGATGGTACCTTGCTCATGAGTACCTCAGTGGTAACTTTACTGGCCCTGGATTCGAACCTGCAACCTTGTGATCACGGGGTGAACATCCCCGGCCTGTTACGCCACCAACTGCCCCGGGTACTGGGTACAATGATGGTTTCAGGTTCTGTACCAACACAAGGTTTGGATCACTCAGACCACCACACTACACACAACTTGGTCCATGAACAAGCAGTGGACCACCCCTCACCCACCCTAGTAATCCATTAAAAGTCAGAACTCTGGTGCCTTCTTAGCATCAGCTACGTTCTCATTTACACGTAAGCCATTTGCAAGTGCTGCTACAACTCACACCTGATTGAGTTATCCCAAAAAAAATCATGGCATTGTGTTTTGATCATTGAATTACACCATGAAAAGGCAACCATGTCATGATTCGATATCCCTGAGCTTTTATTTGATTTTCTTTCAGGCTACTATCTGTCTCATTTAATGGAGATTCACATTACAAGCTCAGTCTATTGGGCAAAGTGGATTAGAACTTCATCAGCCAGAGTCTGAGACCCAGGACCGAAGAGCTCATCTGAGTCAGAGACCGAGACGTACACCAGGTCACTGTGTCAAATTCAAATTTATTGACACTTCATAATGATTGAACTCTTCTGCCAAGTGTCAGAGCTGGACCCAAGCTCCAGAGGTCACTTGGGCCTGGCAGAAGCTGTAGGCCGCGAACAGAACGGGTCACGACCCCTATCTTCAGACTCTGCTCCAGCCTGTTTACCTCCGGCTCTGGGATTGTCGCTGCAAATCCATGATTCACCACTTACCCGGGCCCAGAGAGGGCCGCTCATTCAAAATGAATTATCTCTGAATGTCACACGCAAGCAGGCGCTCACGTGCCCTTGACAGGCGAAGAGACGCTTCCTCGGCTGACGGTGAATATCTGGCAGCTGCAGGGCCTGTATCTGCTCTAACTGTAGCTTATCTTCATCTATTCAGATCCCAGTCAATGGAGAAGGAGTTGAAATTTTCCTGCTTGAATGGAGAGGAAGGAGTTCGCCTCACATCTTTTTGAGATCCAAGGAGAGCATTCGGAACTTGCAGTTTCACACCTGCATCAATTTGAATCGCTATCTTTTTCTACTTACCCGACCTTAGAGTTAATGTGAGGTCATAACAAGCAAAAAAGATATTAAAAAGCTAAAAAGATTTGAGTTCCTGTTACGGAATGGCTATTTTGTTTTAAATGAACAACCTTTCAACCTTTTCAAGCGTAAACTTTCAAGGACAGTTTGAAGTCAGTTGTGAGCACAGGAAGTCCAAGTACTAAGTTCATTTTTCGACTTTGAGAAACTATTTCATGTTACAACACTGGTAAAATCCACATCGGGCAAGCGCACTATAAAAATGACGCTGTAAATTATACAGTATATCACTGTAAAATTGTTTTATTTATGTTTTCTGCAGCATTGTGCTGTGTTGCCTATAACAAATTTTAGTCTTTTACAAAACCGTTAGCATATTTGTAAAGGACTTACTCTACATCTTTAAAACTGACACCAAAGAAACAGAGAACAGGTGATGTCCAGCTTCATAAAACTGGAGATTAAACATGGCTCGATACCGCTTTTTTAATGTTCAATACGATACCAATATTGTAAATTTGGATATCTGCTGATACGATACAAATCCAAAAGTGAAATTATTTGTTATTAAAATAACAACTCAAAAATTATCCATTTAAACAAAGTTCTGTAATTTAGTGATGGTCCCTAATCTTGTGGTGCTAAAACGTTCAGGAATTAGATTGAGAGTGAGCGCTGGTGTTGTTAATGAAATTAAACAGTATAATCCGGTGATTTGCTCTTGGTGTTGTAGTGTGTTGCGTTGCTTGTTCTGCTCATTGCCATATCAATAAGTACGTATTAGCGCGAATGTTGAACAATAAACCAGCTTTACCGCAGCGCCACTTTCCACACATAATAAACTGAGCGTGTGCACATTTACAGATCGGCTCCATAGATCGGCCCAGTGCCCCCGATACCTGATCCAGCTGTTTGAGTCGTTATTATATATATCTGATCCACGTATCGAATTGATGCCATCTCTACTGGAGACTCTGAGCGAGGTAAGGAGAAAGTGCTCATGACACCCAGTATGTTACAGTATTTAAAGACATATTTTCCTTTTAATGTACTATGTTATGAAAATATAGTAAAGTAATTTTAATAATTCTATCATCACATACAAAAGTCAGCATGTGAAACAACTTTAATGGCCTAAGTTTTATCTGTAAAGTCAAAGTCAGAAGCAGCTGCCGATGTACTCTTTATCATCAAGTATGTGGACATCTGACCTTCATGTTTGCATGTCTGATGAGAACATCCCATTCAACCATCCTTGGGTGATAACACACACACTTCTCTTTGTCGTTATAACTTCCTCTACTCTCCTAGAAAGATTGTGGCGTGTATTTATGGAAAGTTGATGTGAGGTACTAATGCTAAACAAGAAGAAATGACTCACGATTCCTCCCCACAGTGTTCATTAAGGTTGAAATCAGGTCTCTGGCTGCCGTTCTGAGTTTCTACACATCAGACAAACCTAATAGAGAAATGGATTGGTGAGTTTGTTGAGTCCTTATCTCAGTATTTGTGTCATGGGATGACCAAGCAGCTCATACTGGTGTAATAGTTAGGTGTCTTCTCTTGTTCTTTATGAACAAATAGTATAAGATCAAAGGCAAAAATTCAACAGTATCCCTGTGTCAACCCTGAATTTTTAAATGCCATTATCACAGATGTCAGTTTAGAGTAAACACTGATACAATTCATGCTGTGTTTACTGCTTCACAATACAATATTATTAACCGTACTGCTTTACACCACTGGGTAAAAACAGGATTAATCTTTCCGCTAAACTGAAGCATAGAGAGTCATCCACTTGGTTAATTAAATTTTTACTCTGATCAACTAAATATGTCAAAAGCTAGAAGGGAAAATAGATCCTTCCTAAGCTCAGTATGACTTTGAAATAAGAACATATTTATAAACCAAAATCACCTATGCATATGTACACACACAGTTTTTATCACAATACTATTTTCTGTGTTAAATATTGTGAGGCAGTGATTTTTTTTGGCTAGATGATAGATAGACTGCACATGCTAAAATATGTAGAGACTCAAATACCTCAGCTCTGTGTCAATCACGTCCGAACATGCCTCTTTATTGAGTGCCAGCTGTATTTCTGGCACGTGTATGGTCTTGCAGTGAAAAGGTGGAAGGTCCAGGCAGCATATTTGATTTTCTGAGCATCTCTGGAAATGTGTGAGATGGAAATAGAAATGGCATTATTCATATGAATCAGACAGCTTCCTTTTATATACAGATTTACCGTCCTTTTATAATAAGAGGTTTGGATTTGATGTCACTGAAACAAATGAAAAAATAAGATATCTAATAAGAGATGTTGAGTCAAAGGATTTTATCCTTATTTGGCTCCTGAGTTCTTTCAGCATCACACAGAAACCAAATCCCAGCTAAACAACCATGCTGCATGACGTTAATCTTGTTTCCCGAATCCCCTGTGACATCACAAACATTTTTCATCAAATATTCCTCTCAATAAATGAAAACACAGAAATGGGTTCGACGCCGGCACAGTTCTGCTTAAAGATTTGAGATTACCTGTTTCCAGCCGGATGGGTCAGGAGCAGATTAAAGTGAAGTTTGGAGCTGAATTTCTTATGAGACTTGCGGAGTCCCTTTACACAAGGCAGGTGAGCATGGCTGGGTTGTTATGTGTTTGAGGCAATAATCAATCGCAATTAACCTGAAGGCACACAGTTATCATCGTGCACACAGCACTGGTCTTTGGATGGTAGTAGGAACTTGATATAAGGAATAAATGTGTGTTTAGACAAAATAGATGTAAAAGGTACGTAGTTAAGGTTGTATGAAAGGTGACTAGTTTAATTGGACCTTTATTGTAATAACACAACAGGAAAGTAAATTGGCCAATAATTACAATGTTGTGCACCGTATAACAACACTACAGTTAGGTTTATAGACCATTTATTACAACACAATACATAGTCTAACAACAGCTCAATAATACTACTACTACTAATTAAATGTTATACATATAGTAATAACACAACAAGTAAGTACAAAGACTAATAATTGCAATGTAATACATTGTGTAATAACAACAAAAATTAAATAAATAGATCCTTAATTACAATGCAATCCATAGTATAAAAAACATTGCCGGTCGGTACGCAGACTATTACTTATCAACTTAAACAAAGTGCAGTAACACAGCAGGTAACTTGACTGTTAATTACAATACAGCAATATCTCCGATTACATCGTTTCGACATGTGGTACGTCACTAAATCATTTCAATTCTATACAATGCAAATACAATCCTATAATAATCAGTCTGAGTCGTTTTATTCAGACTTACACCATATAAAAACAAGTGCAGAAAGTGTACATAACCAACAGCAAGCCTAATGTATTACAAAATGAAATGTTTAATACATCAGTACTGTAAAATAATATATATAAATTTTATACAGTGATATAGAGAGAGATATAGTGAATGCCTTGTTATACCTCTAAGGGACAGCGCTATTGAAGATGTTTCGAAATGTTTATGGGGGTCTAGTTTTTTATGGTATTTATTCGAGTTTTTTGGGTCTTAAGTTGCATGTTCTGGAATCAACAAATGATGTGTAGTTAGATTGTACTGTATAATACTTAATGAAATAATAGGTAAAAAGACCCTTAACTACAGCAAAATATATAGTATAGTAACACAAGAACAGGTTCCTAAATAAACCATTAATTACAAGGTAATACATACATGTAGATATAATGTAGTGGTAAATAGCTATATATGTGTAATATGTACATTAAATACGTAAAATCTTAAAGTTAGTGTTTTTCATCCAAGTACCAGGAACATGTTTGGGAGTTGGCAACGCTGGTGTAGGATTAAAGGCTTAATGCTTCTGTTATGTTCGTTTCTCAAGAACACCAATGATGTGAATGACGCAGTGACCCATCTGTGAAGGAGCAGTGGGCAACTAACAAGGACCCAAGGAGCAGAATTTGGGGACAGTACCTTGCTCTTGAGTACCTCAGTGGTACCTTTACCAGTCTACCTGAACCTGCGACCTTCTGATTGCCGTTACGCCATCAACTGCCCCAGTAAGGCTCAAGTACATCATATTCTACTAGGTGCATGTCAACCTGCTGTGTTACCATGTGCTGTGTTACATCATACACAGGATGTGTATCTAAGAAAACAAACCTCATATGTCACTGATAAAAAAATATTCTTTTAAAAGAGAGGCGTTACGACATTTGGTTTGAAAGCCCAAGTCATATGAGGACTCATCAGGGCTTCTATTTTTGAGTCCCTGAAAGCCCCGTCGTGAGGTTAAAGCAGCTTAGTGACTCAGATCCCCGGCAAGATCGCTTTAAAGGTGTTACAAGGGATATCAATTAAATTAGTGATGTCTGCCAAATGCATGCTCTAAAATCCCTGCTCACGGACCGAGAGAGAGAGCGAGACGACCAACCCAGCCTCTGCCTCATTTCTTTTCCGGGCTTCCAGACCGCCATCAACCATTCTTTTTGGTTCTATGATGACCTTAACAATTCGAATTTCCTGGAGCTAGAGGAGCCGTTGTATGTTTTGAGCTCCTTGCGTGAATGTTTCTGTGTTGTGTGGAATATTGGATTGGCCACATGCAGAGTAATTTCAGCGGGAAGAAAAGGGCGGGGGGGATGGAATATGCATAATTTTTCCTCTCTCTAAGCTCTCCCTTTCTCTCTGTGCATTCCCAAGTGGTGGCTCGTCGTCATCGTCGTCGTCGAGGGGAGCGGGAGACACGTTATTTTGTGTAATACACCCAGATCTGTGGCAAGGCCCAACCCAGCACATCAATTTTGCTGATGGATCATCAAAGGACTTTCAACACAGGCTCAGTGATTCCACTGAGAAAATGAAAAGATGCAGAAGAAGAAGAAGAAGAAGAAGGAGAAGAAGGAGAAGAGCACAGTCAAAAGAGAGCCAGTGACCAATTTGAGATTCAATTTGCATTTATTCCCATAAAGTGGGAAAGAAGCCGAGCCGGCCATGAATATTGAATGATGTTTATCGTCTCATGAATTCACAAATGTGACCCTATTTCCACTGCGCCCTCAGTGAATCATACTTCATTTGTGTTTTGACAAATAAATACAAGTCTTCTAGCAGTGGCGCGCAGCGCCAGAGTCAAGCGCTGACGTTTAAAGGGCCACGGGCCTCCGCGCCTAGCAAAGAGAACGTTATTTCGTGCAATAAGAGAGTGGATTTGCTCTGTGCTCTGTAATCATGTTCTCTTATTACCTTCACCGATTTTTTATATTATTCCATGAATGAGGCTTTGCGGAACTGGTGACGCCGTGGGCGCTGCAGGCTCCTGCCAGGCCTGCCATAACTCAAGCCTGGCACGATCCATGACTGGCATCATCTTACTTTCGTCGTAATTGCCACTCAGCGTCCTGCAGCCAGCCTGGAGGAATGATTTACAACAGAAGCAAAGACATTTCAATGTCACAACTTATTCCTCATCCTGGGAAGGTTGACACTGCTGCTGGAGACATGGACTCGCTATTCTAATTATGCCCTAAATGTTTATATAGCACATTTTCATGAAGAGGGTTTAAGGAGCTATATGTAAGAAATGAACCTAATATGTCACCAGAGATTAAGAATTTTAAAATACTGATCTCATTGACAAACTTATTACAGCCAGAATATTCACATTTTTAAATTTAATTTACAGCACACAAATCGTGTTTATGTTTTGATTTTGTGTTTTGACCTGTAGCTCCACCCACCGTTATCAGCCAATCACCAAGTCAGTAGCATTTCGGCTTTCACGTTGCCAGTTACCACTGAGCTGCAGCTACAAGGAAGCACTCTGGATTACAAATGTCTCATGTTACTAAAACTAAAAGACCTCGCTATGACTCTCAAAAACGTCTTGACAAAAGCAGGAAGTAAACTAGGGTCAGCATAGGAGATGTGTTTGAAAGATGGAGTCAACTGAAAGACATGTGGCTAATTTTCAGTAATTGTCATTAGCAAATTTATGCTATAAATAAATAATTACTTCACAAATAATCAAGCATATGATCAACAGACAATCAACTTACAGTGTAGGACTCGTCGCTTGCCATGGTAGCTGCTTGTAGATCGGTTCTTGCAGGATATGGCAACCTCGAGTCTGGGGACGAGGGGGAACAACGTGCTACAGTATTTTGAATTTGACTGCAGTACCACTTTGGGCCACAATCCTACATGTAGATCCTTTAATCAACAGCTAACCTTCTGTTTAATGTAGTTTTAGGACTGGTCTTAACCAAGTTGAACTTGGTTATCATTGATTATCATTTGCTTTTATAGGATTTTATAAAACTCATGTAAAACTCAAACTACTTTTCTTGTCCTAGTTTTTGATTGTCCCTCAAAAAGCTCATTTTGTTTTTGTCAGTTTCTGGTCCAAACTCAAGACACTTGTGTCCACTGATGTGCACTCGAGATGAAAACAGATTATTTTCAAATCAATCTCAGATAATATGATGGCCTGCTGTAAATCTCTCCACTCTGATTGAGCTGGATGGTAGCAGACCTCCCCCCGATGGCGCTTAATCCATCCAATCAGTGGTGCAAATTCTTTAGGTGACAAGAGCACCCTTGTCGAAGACACAATCATGTGGCAGATTTGTGCTCGTCCGCGATTAGCCCCTCGTTCATGCATAGTATTCAAACTTGCAATGACAACTTTGAGTCCTTTTGTGGAGGTCGTGGAACATGGACCGGCCCCTATAACGTGAGTGAGGCGGCTTTTGCAGTGAGAATGAACCCCCTTGCTGAGACTGGGCCTGCATCGATCATACAAGGCTCACTCATTTTCCCACACGCTGCTGACATAAGGAGGGTGATGGATGGAAGGATACGGTCCGTGAACATTTGTATTCTGGAAAATAGGCCCAAATAGGAAGGGCACATTGTCTGATTCTCCTCGTTTCTGCACTCTAATGTGGCTGATCTATGTTCTTTTGAGCTGGTTACCAGTCACAGGTTGACGACTGTTCTTATTCAGTAGAACTTTAAATGTGACCCTCCACGGCAAAACCAGTCGCTTGTCGCAAATTTTCAAAATTGAGTTATGATGTTGTCATGAAAGGGCATAAATCAAGCTTCAAAACGATACCTATATCGAATATATCAGACGACATATGACTGAGATATCAACATTCAAAGGAGTCGGGTTTCTCCTGTCACGCCAAGTGAGAAACGGAGAAATCTGCCTTTGAAGTTGACTATCGACGTAGCACTCACAGACGCTTGGTGCGGTCGCGGCTACGTTTGCATTTACGGTAGCCTACGCTACATTCACGGCCACACGGATAGCCTACCTGCGTTAGGTTAACTGAACTCGGGAGACGAAGATGGATTCCGGATTAATATCTTCACGCTAGTCAACCAGTGGATTCACCGTAAATATTGAAGTAGAGCGGTCAAAACAGAAACTTTTAACATTCTGCTGGAATTGAATTCCTCACCTCAAGAAAGTCACGTTTTTAGGATGGAAAGGGTAAGTTTTTCAGCCAAATTGCTTCACAACAGTACAGTATAGACCTTCCACTGTTTCAAAGCACTAAAAACAAAAAATCCAAAATTTCACCCCACGCAACATAAACGCTCGTTTTTCTCGGAAACCTCCGTTGTGACAAGCGACTGGTTTTGCTGTGCAGTCACAAATATGATTATGATTTACTTTGCCTAAAGTTTTTTTATATAACACGTGGATGCTGTGCATGAAAGTGTAAGAAGTGATATTAGTTTTTGTTTGTTCTTTCTAGATGGCTGCCAGTTATGACATAAATATAGCCGTAAGCAGCAACGAATGGGGTCCAAGCACACATCACAAAAAGCAGCATGAAAGGGTCAGCATTGACCATCAGTAGTGTCTGTGTATGTGTGTACAACAACAAAGTGAAATGACATAAGATAAAACCCTAACCCTAACCTTATCCCTACATTAATCGTATCAAGACATAAGGAGTTCGAATGTAGAAAGTATACAATAAAGTGAAATGACATTGGACAAAGAATATAAGACGTGAACAGAAATTTGTGACTTGGTAGTGAAGCTTCTTTTTTGTGATGACAGCTTCAATAAGTAACTAACCTCTAACAGTGTTCATATAAGAATTTGGTGCTTTTCTCTAAATTCATGCAAATTATAAAAGCTCACAGAAATTCATGTAACATTTTAGTGCTCCTAGAGGTCTAAACCTGTTTTCCTTTGCTATAGTGTCAATTATAGGCCAATCATTATGATTTTTGACCTATGGTGAGATGAACAACATTCCTACTTTCCCCGAAAATTTCTACGACTTACGGTTCAAGCTGCACATTGTAGGAGGAATTTGTATTTTCACCATCTGTATTTTTGTCACACACTCCACTCCGCAGCCGGTAGTTGGATTGGGACTCGGCCGGTCGCGGTTCAAAGGGTATTTAAGGAGTCATTTCCTCACAGCGAATCACTCTGCCATTGAGTCGACCTGGCCCTTTCCGATTCATTTCGGCTTACTGTGAGGACTCCAGTATTTTGGTTCATCTCTTTGTTAGGGTGTGTGTCGCTAGAACTAGGATTATTTGTGGTAGTCCTAACTCTTTGTGTAGAGAGTTCTTAGATCAACTCGCTACCTACTCGCACTCTCAGCCGCGTTTGGGCTAACCACCAAGCTCCAAGGGCTAACGGCTAACGAGTAGCAATTCGCTACATCCTAACCAGATCACTGGCGAATTGTGAAAGTTGGCGTTCGGCTCATATCCTAACCAGATCACTGTCCGAATCGTGAGCATTCCTACGGCCGCCTAACCCGGCCGCTGTAGGTTTGTAAGCATCTGTCTATTCTTGTGAAATCCTCACCAGATCCCTGACAATTTTGACCTTGGCCTTTCTTTTCGACTGCGATTTTGGATTTGCCCTTATCACGCCTGTTTACCGCACTAATGCCTTTGTTTTATGGCCGCCATTTGAGATTGCCTGTGTCATCCCAGTTTGCCGGCTCTTGATCGCTGCATGTTTAGAGCCTCGTATTTGTCTCAACCCATCTGCTGCAGTAAACCACCGTCTGCACCTAGCTCCCGAGTCGCTCCTCGTTACAGCCCCTCGCTCTACTTTGCACAGGCCTTTAAATACATTAATGACTGATATAAATAGATCAATTTGCTAATTGGTTATTGCAAGCATTTATGGATTGTTGCACAAGCTACGTGGCTCACTGGCTTGTTACAACTGGAAGATTGGTTAGTGATACATAACGGCTGGAGTCGATTAAGTTACCAAAACTACATTAAAATAATTGTTTTTGGATAATAATAATAAAATAAAAAATATCCCAATTATAATACTCAAATCAAATAAAAATATTCACATAATAATATTCAAATAAATAAATTAATGGATAATTACCTAAAAACTGAAAAACAATACTCAAATATCAGGAAAATTATTTCCTAATAACTGGATAATAATGCTCAGAAATTTGTAGAACAGTGGCTATATTACTGGATACTAATACTCAAATAATTGGGTAATAATAATTAATTGGATAATTATGTTCAAATAACTGGATAATACTACTCAAATAATGTAATAATTGAAGTCAAATTAAGCAAAAATGTCACCCTCATACTAAATAACCATATTCAGATAACTGGATGATAATAGCCAAATAAAGGGTGATTCCACTAAAATAATAGATTAATTGTGGTCAAATAAATGAATAATAACGGCAAAATAATTGGATAACAATACTCAAATATCTGAATTATATTTCTCAAATCATACTCATATAATTGGATAATAACGGCTAAAAGATGAGATGATAATGGTCTGCATCTAATGTCATAAAACAAAAATGATTTCATTATATTTTATGGAAATGTGTGGGAACATAATAATGACATTATTAACCTTTCTTGCATGATTGGCCAGCACATTAAATCCAGAACCAACGTACTGATCGTGAGCTGTAAGATTTCAGACCCCTCTCGAGGACGAGGGGGCAGCTGGTACGTCCCTGCTGTGCCATAAATAAGCCGGCTCATAACTTTTAGTCCCGATGCTGCACTCGTCTCCAGCATAGATTTGTCATAATTAACCATCTTTAATTGCGTACTGTGATTAGATCCAGCACAGTGTATATGACTCTCCATATTTCTGCCATCCTCTCTCCACAAATCTTCTTCTCTCTGCTCATTCCACGCTGACATTCATCATCTCTCTGGCCCCAGTGCAGCTACCTATGTGAGAGAGTTATGATGGGGAGAAGCTCTGAGGGACGATAAACCTCCCTGCCTTCTTTCAAATGAGATTAACCAGACGTAGTTCACATGTATTGGGCGTGGATCCCTAATTCTGAACTTCTGGATTCCTGAAAACACACTGGCCTTAGTCGTATCATGTAATGATTACTTGGTGAACCAAAACAAACAGTACGTTGAACACAGTCTTTATTTAAGTGAGTGATTATTTGTCACTGTCAACACACCACAGCACAGCACCACAACAAAATGTGACCTCTGCATTTGAAGGAGCAGTGGGCAGTGATTGGGGATGGTACTTTGCTTATGAGTGCCTCGGTGGTGCCTTTACCAGTCCGGGACTTGAACTGCTACGCTACCAACTGTCCCTTGTCTTGAAAGAAATCCAAGTTCAAAAACAGTACAATCCATGAATAAAACAAATTCAAATGAGGCATTGTGAGGATTCTGTAGTCTAGAAGCACGAAACATTGATACACAGGATGGCAGAACAGAAAAATGCTCAGTATGCAATACAAGACATATGTGTGGCTGGTTAAAACCAAGGTGAATCAGAGTCAATGGTCTTTGCAAAATGGAATAGAGAGATAGATAGATAGAATAGACAGAGAGATTCCCTTCTGGATTCCGTCAAAGACCTTACACATAGCATCTTATGTTTATCAGAAGAGTGTGAGCCTCCTCCCAAGTGATCCTAGTGGATGCTTTTTGACACATTTGATAAAAAGATTGATCTTAGAAAGAGAATGTATCACATTTTTCTCATGCTGACCCTTGTCGTTTGCATGCATTATTTTAAACCAGATGTTGCTAAATTTGGGACGTGATTTAAGAAGACCTACAGCACAAAGCAAGTTTCTAACTTCACCAAAGTGGACTCAATCCTTCAAGTCCTTCTTCCAGCTGCCGAAAGAATGCTGCGTTCTTGATCCATGTCTTCATAAAGACGTAATTGCCAGACCAGGATTTCCTGAATACTAGTCAAGTTGTGCAAGTCATTTCCTGTGTAAATACCCCTTTGATTTGGTAAAGGCACTTTGTGAAGCTTCACCAGTATCTTTAGTGCTTACATACTGAGTATTATGTTCTGGTTGCATTCTCCAGTAAAAGACCTTTCTTTACCTCTTGGGTTTGAATTTTGTGTTTGGTTCTTTCTCCAGGTTTCTGCACCAAATTTTCTCTTGTTTGTGACCTTGTATTCGGGTGATGATTTGGATTTGTTTATGGGCTCGAATTTCCATTTTTTACCTGACCCTGAACTCTGGGTTTCTGTCTGGATTTGCTGCATGTACCTTTGTATAGATACTGCACTGAACATCATGAACATCACTGAACATACTGCACAAAAACAAAATGACCAAAAATGGACATCGCTGTTGGACCGCCCAACAGCGATGTCCGTTTTTGGTCATTTTGTTTTTTTTGTCCTTGGATGTAAAAGGTTTCTGCCCGACAGCAAAGATATGTATTTAGTTTTTGCAACAAAAGCAGGTTCCCTCCAGCTCCATGAAGTTTTCTCATTCTGATGAGCAGTTTCTAGAAATGGGTTCATTAAGCTTAGAATACAAATCTCAACCTAAGGAATGTGTGATTCAAGATGTTTGCACCTTTTTTTTACTCCAGAGAAAAGCTGAGCATGTTGAAAACTTATTTTTCAGGAGATCCAGGCATAAACACTTCACTTACAAGCACAGGTAGTTTGGGAGTCATCCGATCACCTACTGCTGATTTGAACAGTGTCTAAAACCAAACCCACCTCGTCCTCTACCACTCCGAGTTAATGGAGTATGACTACGTGCTGTGCTGTTTCATGCAATCTGTTCCCCTGCTGCACTCAATTTAGCACATCAACAAATAAACGCGCATCTTGCTACAATCAAACCGATCGTGGGACTGAATGACGAAAATCAAATCTTCTCATTGTCCTAAAATCCGGATACCGTGTCCAATCGCCCGCATAATACGGGTTCGGGATATTTTGTACGCCCCGCTATTAGCAGACCTTGGCATGTTCCCACTGGGCCTCTCAGACATGCCACGGTAGAAAGATTATTAAAATGCACTGATTTTTTCCCATGTTGAGTAATACAAGCCATGCCCAAAGGCAAAAAACAACAAGACTCCTTCGATGTCACAATTTCAGTTTCATGAGACGGATGAAGAATCTGTCATTACTTTCATTTGAGATAACATGAGGGCTGGCAGTGATTTCATATTTATTGATATCACGATTGAAGTTGTTGTGACAGAGTTTTATGGAATGCTTGGTGGGTTTATGTCATTTTCACAGAGCTGACACGCCAATTTCAGAAGACCTCAGCCCATGTTTAAGCTGTGCCGTCTTTCCCACAAATGCATAGACACACAAGCACGCACACACACTGATATAATTGTGTTTTTGCAAAACATGCTAGAGGAAACAGAAAGACAGAAAATGAATGGCATCACTCTGGTGTATTCCCAACCCCCTTTATGGCTTATTACCCAAACACTTCCATGTCAGTGTGCTTCTCCAGCTCTCGGCACAATTACTGACATCAATCTTTTATGCCACACGCTATAAGGCTGAGAAAAGATGCTTATTCCCTCCGTGCGGTGAAAAAAAATCTTGTACACGCCTCAGTATATCCCAGCGGAGTGCCATGCGTCAGCTCCAACGCCGACAGGGCTGGGATCAGTGTCATTCTGACTCAGCCATCACTGAAGCACCACCATACTGCTGTGGACAGGGTAGTGGGAGATTCATCAAACTAATGGGAAAAACAGTGTCACAGTACACTGATGTCTCATCATTCCAATGTTTGCATGCGTCTTTTTCAATATCAGAATGAAGGTAATGTTGTGATTGTCAACATCATCCATAGAAGGCAGAGGGTAAGTTCTGAAATATCACAAAATGATACTGGCAATTGTTGTCATAAATAAAGTTTGTGGAAAGCTTGAAGAATGCATTTGATTAGGTTGTGCTTAGGTTAAATAGTCCATATAAGAGGTCAGAGTTTGAGGGAAATGTATGTTTAAGAGGTGGTTTGGGAACATTGTCACGTCATATTAATGGTGTTAATGTGAAGTTAAGACCTGCTATATTTCCACTTTCATCAAAAGGTAGATTTTACTCCGATCCAGCAATTTGGTCATATGTGTGGTTTTACGAAACGTATCTATACACCTCTGCTGATTGTAGTTACTGGTGTTTGGGAATGGCAAATTGCTCTGATGTAATTGAGAACATTAAAGTCATTAAAAGAAATTCTTCTGTCTCTATCTTGTGGTTTGGGGAAGTATTACAAGAGCTCTTCATTGTACCAATGTACCACGGCAACAGGAATGGGTTTTTAAAAATTGGCAATGCTTTCTCTCTCTCTCTCTCTCTCTCTCTCCATGTCTCTCTCCATGTCAGTATCTTTATTTTACGTGTGTGTGTGTGTGTGTGTGTGTGTGTGTGTGTATGTGTTTTTGGTTTGCTTACATGAGTTTCTGTTTTTTGAATAGTCTTCTTCTTCTTCTTCCTATGATTAATTAGGTCGTGACTGCGAGGCTGACTTTTATTTAACGCTGAGTATAATTAAACATTTGCTGTTTGCAGTTACAGAAACCTCATTTACCAAACTTGGCTTTTACAAGCGGCATGAGGGACGACAGCTATTTAAATCATGATTCGTTAGAATCCTTGCAATTAATATGGCTACACGTGCAACATATTTGCATTTATTAGCCTTTTTATTTTTCTATTTTGTAATATTTATTTGCATGCTCTGCTAGTGAGCATCTGGTAGATGGAGTGGAGTAGCTTGCATGAATTATGATGCACCAAGTCAGCAAGATGGATGGTTGGTGCGTGAAAGAGTTAATAAATCTCCACTCTTTTGGCGCATTCATACCCGGCAGTACTACTGATGTGTGGCCCGAGTCATGATATTAACCGTGACCTCAGTGTGAGTGAGAGTGTAGGTGTGTATAGGCATGAAGGCTTGTGCAAATTAAATCCGTGTCAACGGACGGCATGAAGGGACCAGACCCGGCCTTCACATTAGCTTCTTTGTACAGCTGAAGAGCTGTGTTCTGTAGTACTGGATGTATGGAATTACAAATATAGGACTCTTTTATGGTATCAGACCCCCAGTGACCCTAGTATCACCTCAGTACATGCTGTATAAGCATTTTGTGTTGCATTTCACACTTAATGTGGCTTGAGCTAACGTTAACATGTTAACTAAGAGCAGCTTGTCCAGCTTTTGACTATGAAATGTGGTAATATTTGATGCTTATTTTTATAAGTGTCTTTGCTAAGGTTAAATGGTCTATTGACATGACTCATATTAATGTGTGCAGGAGCTAAATGTGAGAATAAGGCCAGTGACTTTCACTTTCAGAAAAGACAGATCCAACTCAAATCTAACTGTCATATCTATCTATCTATCTATCTATCTATCTATCTATCTATCTATCTATCTGGGTCTATATTAGGCCTTTAAATTTGAGAAGCTTTTGTGTGTTCCCTTTTCTCCCTTTTTAAGTCTTTACGAGTCATTACAGAGTTTACACCTCATTTACATTTACAGAATTTAGCAGATACTGTATTCATAGCTACCTCCATTTCCTAATTACAAGGGCAGTGTCCGTGAAGCAACTTGGGGTTAAGGGACTTACTCAGAGGCTCAATGGTGGTCGACCTACGACCTCTTGGTCCAAATACACTATACCTTAGTGTTATGCTGTAAGACCTCACTGCGGGTTTCACAACACTACCGGCATTGTATATATACTTGGAAAATGCTTATAATCTGCTCACAAGTGGACGGCATTGAGGGATCAGACCAAGGCTTCGCTTTAGCCTCTTTGTCAGGTAGTACTGGATATAGGGAAAAACATTCCATAGAATTTACTTCCTTTTTTCCTGGCAATATTTATGCCTTTATATATGTATGTATATATATGTATATATATATGTAATATATATATATATGTGTATATATAATATATATAGGCAGTATATATATATATATATATATTTATATATATATATGTACATTTTACATTTACAGTATTTAGCAAGACGCCTATCCAGAGGGATCGCATAACAGTGCTTTAGTCCACACAACTGTTCTAGATCCATAAGTCGTAATAATACTTAAAGTCGTGTCATCTGTAGTTAAACCAAATACCACGGACTAAGTTTATAATTTTAACTAAAAAAATGTTAGAGGAAAGAAGTTCAGACAGACACTTAGTGGCTTTTTTGGGTGGGTAGAACAACATAAAAGGTAATTAGTCCCCAGATACTTTTTATATATATATATATATATATATATATATATATATATATATATATATATATATATATATATATATATATATATCCAATACCTATTTATGTCATTCATGATCATTGAATGGATGATTGATGCATTTTGGTATTCTACAGCATCTATCAACATCAGAACTATAATATGCTCGTTGTTGTATTCGAAGCGGCACAAAAACTAAAAGAAAACAGACATAATCCTGCTCGAACACCAAGGCAGGAGAAATCGCAAACACAAGCGACGCCTTGTTGGTTCAAGCTGCCACGCGCCCATTGCCGTGTTTGGAAAATTGACTTTAACCTCCGGACACGCCCCTCGTCCCCGATTGGCTTTCGCCCGCGGACGCACATACCACGCCCCACTGCCGCCGATTGGCCGAGCGCCTGCTTATGCAATGAAGCGCACCTTCCCCGCCGCTGTTAAATAAAGTAGCGATGGGCGGCGAGGTAGCCGAGCGCGCTTGTTGAAGAAGACGCCGTTTTTGAGGACTAAAGCGGTAAAAATAACTCCAAACCATGCGAGTTACAGCTTGAGGGGAGAGGAGGTGGGGAGCGGCAAAAGTGTGTCACTGTCCGATCGGAATGCAATGTGGCCGGGTGTTGGAATTGAAGTAGGTCGTTATAAAAAACAAACCCAGGCTGCTGCCAGATTAGTCTATATACTGGATAGAATATGGTTTTGTACCAGAGTAAAAACTTTTGGTGTCGACGCAGCGTCATCCTCAGCGGCATGACCAACATCGTTTGTCTGCTCTACGTCGGATGGGTCACTAATTACATCGCAAATGTCTACATCAAAGTTCCTGCGCCCGTCCCGGCCAAAAAGTTGGAGGGGGACAAAAAGGGAGAAACTCTGCGGATTATAGAGCGGCTGGATCGCCTGGAGAACGTCGTTAATCAGCACATACAAGGTGAGGAGGGAACACGGATCTCACGCTTATTATTACACCTTTCCTCCCAGAGCTTTTTTCATGTAGCAGCCTGTCTTCACCAGCTTCTGAATTCTGCTCTGGTTTACCTATATAATGCTCAGTAAGAAATTAGTTATTTAATCCAGTGACACAGCCTCCCATTCCGTATGCAAACAGATTGTAGCCGCCCTCCATTCATCCGGCTGTACTTGTGGTTGTAACCCATTTTCTGAATTTTTTACTCCTTTTAATTAACAAGTGACAAATAGCTTATATTTTGACGTCTGTTCTTGACGTCTTTTCATACCAGCTTTTACCATTCTTTTCCCCCCTTAGTTTATGAGGATCACAAAAAGCTTTTATTCACTTATCAGCTCTCTTTTATGAGCGCAAACACCTTTGTGCAATGCATAGATTGTGGCTTGGCAACGTTCGTCCCTCTAAACAAATGAGTTTGACTTTATTTAACTGTTATGTTAATCTGTTTTCTTAAAAGTATTAAGTCTCTGAATATTAAGAACGCCATATAACATAGGTGCTGGATTCTTTTTTCCTTAGTTCGGTGCATGTTGTATTTTAGAGCGCAAAGTAGCATCTTTCCTGTAACTACGGTAAGAGATGCAGGTTGTATCGTTGCCTTATGTTTGCAGCTGTTCTTGTACTTGTAGCCTGTTTTTCACCAACTTCTGAATAGTTTACCTATTTTAGATTTACTCAGTAATAGCTATTATTTAATTATCAAATGAATAGTAATTTCTGATTGTAAATACGTGTCCCTTTCCTGTCAAGTGTAAAACTGTACCGTTACATCTTGTTGTAGCGTCGTTCCATTAAAAAAAAAAAACTGTACTAATACTCTGTTTTTCATCAGCAACTAAATTCTGTCCTCATTTAATTAATAATGCACAAAAATGTCTGATTTGAGAAATAGCTAACTAGAGTACACGTTAATAACAGTCTTTTATCTATAGATACTTTTATCTTGAATTTTAAACAAATTATCATTATTTAATATTTTATTTAAACACATGATGTGAGTCTCTTTTCCTAAACATGTTCAGTCCCGTGAGAGTTCCAGTCAGGTATGCTGTATAAGGCAAGTTTATTTATGTATAAGCGTTTAGTGTTGCATTTCCACACAGTTATATAACAATTCTATTGTAATTGTATCTGCCAAACTTAAAATAGCTCAAGCCGGCCTCAGTATGTTAAATAGAAGCAGCTTTCAAAGCTTTCCACTGTGAAAATTATTATATTCATATATTTTACTGTGACAGTTAAATATTAATTCTTAAATGGTCATAATGAGCATTAAGATAAATATATTCAGGAGGTGTTTTGGATTAATCATTCATACTAATGTGAGGATAAGGTCACTTTGACCTCCACTTGCTGCATTGACTCAAATCCTCTCTTTTTTGTTCTTGGAATAGAAGTCCACAGGTTGAAAAAGAAAGCCCTGAAATGTTAGTCTGGTAATTTCACTTTTCTCTCATGAGCCTTCATTACTGTTTTATCACCCCCAAAATCCATTTCATTGGCATTATACCTCAGTCTTATAGTTTTGGAACGCTTTAGAAGACTTGACTGTAAGGTTCACACCACCACTGGAACGTTTACTTAGACAATACCCCCAAAATACTTTAAGATCTTCAGTAAGATTCATTCTGAGGACATGAATTGTTAAGTCACTGCAATATGATATTTAGGTAGGGGACAATTAAGGCAGGATTCAGTCATCTATTCACATTATCCAAACCTCATAATCCGCAAATGGAGTCACGGGGTCACCGGGGGCCTATCCCGGGAACTTATGGGCGCAATGCGGGGACCAACCCTGGAAATAGACACCGACACGCTGCAGTAGGGCAGGGCAATTAGCTGAAGATCTATTGAAATCGACATTTAGAACCTTTCACTGATTTAATCTTGCTCATATTGGTTAATATACTGAATGTGTCTCCCAATATGTGCGTTCATGAACAGTACAATTAACAAATACTTTGTTGTGTTCAGTAACATGGTCAAACGATTTTTTAAAATGGTGAATAAACAAATAATCACCAAAGGTAAACTTTTAAATGATACTGATTATTAAATGTGATACTGATTTGAAGAGTTTTTCAGCTTACCAATCTCATTTTTTCACCACTTAATAACTACTAGGCATATAGTAACATGGCTACTTCCATTTCAAATGAAGGTTACATTTCTTTATTTAGTATCTGTAATAACAAAAATATGCTTTGATCGTACCTGCAACAAATTGAGAAACATTTGAAAGTGTCTACTGTTGTTTGATTGGCTCACACTAAGGGACCATTAGAACAGTTTTAAC
Source organism: Distichodus sexfasciatus (assembly GCA_032718565.1). Classification (NCBI taxonomy): domain Eukaryota; kingdom Metazoa; phylum Chordata; class Actinopteri; order Characiformes; family Distichodontidae; genus Distichodus; species Distichodus sexfasciatus. The sequence continues at coordinate 1,791,078 of JAVGVS010000013.1, forward strand.
ATGTTAAAGTGCTTTCAAATCACTTGCTTGTCTGTCGGTTGGAACTGGTATTAGAATGAGAATATGAGATTGATTTCTGACATTTATCCCCCCAATATCTGATCCAGCATTTTATCTCTGTTATTAACGATCCAGCAGTTCTGCTCAGAACTAGTGTGTGCTTGATGAAAACTCTTCATCAGCTGAAAGATCACGATTCATTGCATAAGTGTTTTTAATCAAAGTAATGATTGTTTGCGATACTTAATACCAGAAGCAAATCTGATAAACACATTACTCAGCCACAGTAATCTCTATACCAAGTTGTCTATATTCAATATGAATGGGAACTGCTTAGACAGTTATTACTACGTGGTCCAATTTCTTATAAGGATATTGATATGAGATCCTAATTGGTTTCAAACTGTGTTACAGTTTCCAGTCAGAGATCTCAATGTTAATTGAGTCAGTCTCTGTTGTGCTCTTGATATAAACCTCATCCTGAAAGGTCTTTAATACCTGATAGGACCGAATATTGCAGAGGCAAATATCCAAACCCTGACTTTTCACTGGAGTAGGGCAGGTGCTCAAGGCAATCGTGCTTGGATTCTGTTGCTGACGTGTTTAAATAGAATTCGGTGTAAAACTAAACCGACGTTGAAAATCAATATTGTTATAACAATGAGTCTTAAATGTTTAATGTTTTACATATTTATGAAGGCTTTATTTACTATTTTTCATTCATTCATTATCTGAACCGCTTAATCCCAACTGGGGTCGCAGGGGGACCGAGTCTTCCCGAGTTTACGGACACAAGGTGGGGGAATTCTGGCAGGCGCCAACTCACGGCAGGGCACACTACACAGTCACACACATATTTACACCATACGGGTCAATTTTAGAGTCGCCACTAACCTATGGTGGTTTTGACTGGAGGAAACCGGAGCACCCGGAGAAAACCCACACGAAAACGGGGAGAGCATGCAAACGCCACACAGAAAGGTTTCACGTGCCAGTCCTTCGTCAACCTAGACCTTCGCTAGAGGCAGCAGCGCAACAACTGCAATCTCAATCGCATTATTTTCAGTTAGGGTTTACTAAAATAAACATTCATATTTTTTTTAAGATGCAGCATTGCCAGTTCATCTCACCATTCATTTTGTTCACGAACTTGGACACAAGTGCAATGTGAAAAATGGTCAACACTTAACAGCAAATCAAACATGAGAGGCTGTTTTACTGTTTAAGCTGTTTCACACACACTCAAATGAGACTTTTCCGATTTTAATTCCTTATCCTGTCAGCGTTTACGCTTTGTCTGACTTCCGTACATTGTTTGCAGAACATTAAGTGTGGGGGGATTTTTATGTTCTGCCCTTGTTGCCATTCTGTTGAAAGCCATGAGCAAAACTAAGTCATTTAGGGCTTAACACGGTCTTTATGTTGGCGGTTGCTGGGTTTTTTCGTTGCTGTCTTTTGAATTTGGGGGAGAGTAACATATTCCTCGCTCTTTTCTCCCACAGCCATTTGGGGCAGTTAAGTCCTGGGTCGCACTAATTTTGTTTTGTAAATCCCTCATGTCAAACTTTTCACAAAAGGTTTTAGTCCAGCAATTATTCATTTCAATCTGTCCTCATCTGCTATCAAAGCATTCGCATGGCCGACATGAGAGAAATACTAACTCCACCTTACATTTCCAGTTTTCAAGATTTGTCCTTGTGCAGTGCACCAGCAGTTTTTGACATTTTATTTGTCCAGTCTGACTCACCAATCCTCGGAATTCCCGTGCAAGGGTTTTGATGAATGCGTGGCGGCTTTGCCTGGGTTCAGACGATCTGATCGCCGCCGAGGCAGCGGACGCCTGGCTGGTGCTGGATTACAAACGCCTCAAGCAGCCACAGACGAGCTTTTTGCTTTTACAAAGGCATTCCGATGGATTCCTTAAGTCTCAGTGCTTCAGGGAAGTTGCTTTTGCAACTCAGTCAGGACTTTTCTTTCAGCTGATTCTGAATGACGCCTTGACCCCTTTTCCATTTCTATGCCTAGGTCGAAAGCAAGGCTTCTGCTCTGTTCCAATTCCCAGAGTCCTGTCAGAATCAGGCAGTTAATCTGTTGTAGCATTCCTACACATTTCGAATTAAACTAGGGCTGTAGTCTTGCATGTCCAGTGCAGTCACAACCAATAATGCAAGATTTTTGAACCCTAGATAACAGTAACTGTTTTGATATCGGTATCAGGCCTAAACTGACATCGATCCAATAACAGAGACTTTAACACAACATTTCCAATTGTCATAAAATTATTTGTTTCCTTAAGTTTGTAAAAAGTGTAAATGTAATCATAGTATAATCAAGGTGGGCGAACAGGTCATAGGCTCAACCGTTTTATCTTGTTGTAAGAACTACCTTCTTTGGGCCCCTCAGCAATTCCCTTAACCGCAAGTTACTCCAGAGAGATTTAAAACTGAGTAAAAATTTCAAAATGCCATAAATGTGAAAACACAGAAAGCAACAGCATAGTGGCAGTGTTGGCCTTTGGAGGACAAAGAATGCAGCAACAAAACTCATAATCAACTTGCTAAACAAGCCCAATTGAGGCTTAAACTAGGATGCAGATCCAACTTTTCAGTTCGATAACATGTCATTCTTGGGCTTTTGAGCATCGCCCACCCTGAGTATCGATTCAGTACCACTTTAATAATAAGTTGTGTGTTTCTATGAGAAGGAGACTGAGATTATACTTGACTGAGATTTAAGAAAATACTTGACTTGAATACTGTTTTGAATACTGAGTCGTTATTGAACTGATATCCTATCCACGTATCGGATTGGTGTGTCTCTAGTTTAAACCTTCCAGTGCAGAAACAACAAATTGATCAGAAACCAATATCTGCTACAAATTTATACTACCATGTTAAAAATAAACACACTGGTGGTAGGGCGGTAGTGGTCAAAGTCAGCTTAAACTGCCGGTTCCTTTATTTCTTCAGCAAAGAGTTTAGGGTACTCTAGACCAAAGCCCCCTTGTTGATGACCTGTATCAAGGCTTTGATTCCCTTATTAGAGACTAAACCACCATTAGCCTTGAGCACGCCCCTAACCCCTGCGACTCCAGACTGACCTTGTACTTTGTAAATGGAAGATCGTATTTAGAGCGCCTACAAAACACCGTCAATGTAAACTCGATCATTGCTGCGAAAACAAACCACAAGTAGTTTAAACAAGTTTATTGGAACAGGATTTCTGATAACCGATCCTGTTATTTGAGTCAGCATCAGGCCTGGGAAACCGATATCACTCGACCCAAGGCACCTCCTGGAAGTAACGACTACCAAGTTCAGTAATTCACATGTTGCTCCAAACAGGGCCTGCCTGACTTCCATCCTCCCGTCGAAAGAAAGATCACTCATTCTCCCGTCGAGCCTCCGCTACCGCTAAGCCCGTTCTCATTAGCACACGGCGAGACGACGCGCTGCAACCCCCCTGACACTGTGTACTTTTTACGGACTGGTATTCGCCCGCCAATTTTGACAGGTTAATATAAACTGCTAAAGTGCTGCTTGCAGCCCGCCACCCTGCAGTTGGTGTGTAAAAGGAAGGTAACACCCTTGTTTAAGGACTTCCTGCATTGCAAACTTTGAACCGCATAAGCAAAGTGGCTCCTGATGCTCAGCTGTTTGAAAGCGTATTCCTTATAATGATGTTTACCAGGTATGGGTCGAATGATATTCAGGCGTATGATAACCTGCGAAACTATCGCGAGTATCACGGTATTGTTAACCCCTAACTAAAACCATTTTAATTTAGACCATCGCAAACCAGTCGCTTTGTCGCAATTTCAAAATTGAGTTATTATAACTGGCCATGAAAGCGGGCATAAATCGCTTCAAACGACACCTATATGGAATGAATCGATCGACATGTTGAGATATCACGTTCACAAAGGAGTCGGTTTTCCTGTCACACCGCGAGAAACGGAGAAATTCCGCCTTTTGAAGTTGACTATCGCCGTAGCACTTCCACAGACGCAGGCGCGCTGCCAGTTACATTTTGGTATTTACGGTATTTCACGCCAGTATCTTCCACAGCCACACGATAGTTTACCTGGCGGGGTTAACTGAACTCGAGACGAAGATGGATTCCGAGAAATATCTTCACGCGAATAACCAGTGGATTTACCAGAATATTGAAGTAGAGCGTCAAAACAGACACTTTTAACATTCTGGCTGAATTAAATTCTCACCTCAAGAAAGTCATCACGCTTAGATGGAAAGGGTTTTTTCTGCTTTCAGCCAATCTGATTCACACAACAGCACAGTATAGACCTTCCACTGTTTCAAAAACACAAAACAAAGAAATCCTAAATTTTACCCCACGAGCATAAATGGTCAAGCTGAAACCTCCGCTATGGCTGTTTAATTGGTTTTGCCGTGGAGGGTCACATTTAGTCCAAATGATGGTGTTGTAGATAATTTCCATACTCTAGTTTTTAATGTAAAAGCACAGACTACCACTGCTGCTAGTACTAAGAGTAATATTCAGTACCTCCAATGTTATTAATGTTGATATTAACAATACAGCACGAATCGAGAGAGAGCGAGTTTGAAGCTTTGTCTGCTCGTTTGACGATGAGTACTTACACGTTGATAAACATTATTGCTAACTTTTATTTTAAGCCTTTTCCTCTGCGCCTGTGTCATTATGCTAAAAGGCGCCGGTTTATGAAACGCCAATAACTTAGTGACGAACGGCGAAGATGATTACGAGAAAAATCACGAACGGCAAACATATTTCAGCGGCTAATTTTAGTTTTTAAAAGCTTGTCCGCCAGGGCGATGCTACAGTGATGAACCTTTGCATGAGCACAAGAGCAGTAGGATTCTTTATGACTGTGAGAAAGTTGAAAATTCACAGCGCATGATAAATGCAATGGATGATGGTAAGTTATATTTATCAAGCTGCATAATAAGTGTTTACTTCACCAATGCTAGACGCTAACTATAGCAGCATGTTGCAATGTTTATTTCAAATATTTTATCTTGAATTTAGCAAAGACTGAGGGGTGGGGGGTGGCCTCTGCCACAATTCACTGATTGCTGGCGCCATCCAGAGGGGGAGTGGGGAAAGGGGGGAGTGCCACCACGCTCACACCACACATGTGGGAACCTCGCTTATCTTGGCGGTGCTAAAAAATGGCTCATATGACGGAAATTTTGTACGGTTTTGTAACGATGGTTTTATTAAACGTAACCGGCCTATGCCTAATGTTTACTAATAAATAGTATAATATTACACAACTGTTGGAATTTTAGAGATCCCACACACGCACCAAGTATTGGAATGCAGTGCAAAAATGATCTTCAGCGTCGTAGATTCCGCTTACCTACAAACAAATCTCGGCACGAAACAATGGCACATGTCAGTTTTCGTGAAAACCACGTAGCGAATGAGGCTCTTTTCAAACAGCAGTAGCCTTTTATGGAGGCAGCCACAGCCTGAAATGGCTCGGGTCGGCTTATCGGAGGACGCCGCCTTCGCCGGGTCAGATTGAGGCCGCTGCTGATTTTTTCTCCGCTGCCGCTGCTGCATAGGCTACGATCCAGCCCTCGAGGCTCGGGCTTTCAGTGTTATGTTGTTTTAAAAAGCCTGCTCCAGCGGCCTCTGATTGCCGGTGAGGGTCTGATTAGTTCATTTTGCATCTGCTATTTTTTAAAATGAATTACCAACAACGGTTTTATTAACGCACAGCGGTTTTTTCCTCGCCAAGTTAACGCCTGCTGCCAGTGTCTAATTACATTTGTCAGATGATATTAAGATATGTAGGCCTGCCTGTGTGCTTCACGAAGTTATTTACAACCATTTTCAGTATTGGCGAAGCTCTGGTATAAAGCGCTAAAAGCAATTTTTTTCACATTTGTTACGCTCACTTTTTGGTAGAAGCCGGTGTGTGTGGAAACTGGACGACAGGTATGTGTGTGTGTGTGTGTGTGGTCTCAATGAGTTTGTTTGGTTAAGCGATGGAACCTAAGAGATCCATTGAATAAAAGGATAAATGATTTCCAATGAGAGACAACGTATGCTAATTGGTTTGTCGTTCGTTATTCAATTAAAACATTAAACGCACTGGAGAGCTCGGTGCGTCCTGATTCCTAATGAGATTTCTCTCTGTTCAGGATGAGGAACGCACACGGGGAGGAGTTACTGATTTAGAAAGTAGGAGTGAATACATTTACTAAAACCCCAGCCTTTCTGATCTTCCTCTTGTGGATTTGGCGATGGTAGATTAAGTAAGAAAAACTCACTTTGCTGTGCACACTCATGATATTTAGAGCATCGCGACCTCCTACTACAGTCTTGAGCAGTTTGGACTTAAGGGTCCTAAAGGGGATGGCTTGCCCTACTGGGATTCAACCCTCAGTGGTGATAGGTAGAGGTCGATAATAAGAAGGATGCCAATGATTACTAATATGATAAAAAAAAGAAAAGGATTTCCTTTCGTACACAAAACGTTATTTAAATAACTTTATTGTTAATAAATACGTTTTACATTATTTTAATTTAACTTTAAATAATATTAAACAAACATTTTGAAACTTAAATTGTATGGTTTTGGAGATTGCATAGAGCTTGATTTGAACCTACAACCTCTTGGTCAGTAGGCGAGTGTCCTAGCACTTAGATATTAAGTAATTACAAGGTGCGCTACTATGGCTCCACTGCTGTCTCTTCCCTGTGTTGTTGGCTGTCGACTCGCTGCTTCATTTAATGTCCCAACCCACAACAGTCTCTGATTGGCTGTATGTCACACGCAGTAGTAGCCAATCAACGCTGAAGCTTTGTTGTCTCTCACAAAACACACACACACGCCCATCGCATCGGTTATCGCCCCGGTAACTACCAATAACCAGTATCGATATCGGCCCTAAAAAACAGTATCGGTCAACCTCTATTCTGAACTAGGGCTGCAACAAATGACTATTTTTAATTGAGTACCTATTGACGGGATTAATCGGTAATCGATAAAAATAAAATAACAATACATTTGTTATGAGGTTTATTCAGTGTGAGTAGAAATTAATAACATGCTTTATGTTGTTGTATTCAATTGAAAATGAAGAAAACATGAAGTTCAAGGGTTGGTTTTGAACCACTTACAATAAAATGAGTTGCTGGCTATTTCCTGAAGAGAACTGCATTTAATAATCTCACAAGACGCAGCCGCTGGCTGGGTCAGTGGGGGTTTAGCACTGAACGTAACTATGAAAAATCGATGGGGAAAATCTTTAATAAATGGTTGTATTGTGAGTGGAACGCTGGTTGTTGTGGTTATTTATCGCTACCACGCTGCTTTTGTCTGTGGCTAAAGGGATGTTTTGACGAAACAGAAAGAAGCGAAGAGTAATGGCGCTATTAAACACAGCGCATGGTTATTATCGCAGAAAATGTCATTTATGCATTTTCATACTATTTCTGTTTTTGTGCACGGAATATTCACAAATATTCACATACAGATCTATTTCACTTTTGATCGCGACCACTGAAATACATTATTAATACGCTCAGGAAACACAAGCGCATGCTGTAATAAATAGACTTAAACGTTGATTCTAGAAAATTCGCGTTTCAATTCATTTTTGTAATCTAATTATTCGGAAGCTATTCGAAAGTAATCGCTTTCAGCCTATTCTGATCATATTTTTGTGCTCTGGTGGATGATACCAAGATGTTGTGTGTTCGAGGCCACACAAGTCCAGTCACCATCACACCTCTACTTAAGAAGAACTTTGTTTCAAAGTTCTGTCTCTGATAAAAGACGAACGCTTTCTCCGCCACTGGAGCTGTGTCAGAATTTTTGGGCCATTAGTGGTGATATGCAGTGTTGGCTGAGAAGCGCCTGCCTCTGAGTTTGGAGAGAGTGAGATTCACCTGGGTGTGAACTGCAGAGTGTGAAAAACCTCAACGGAGGCTCCTGCGGATTACTCAGCCGCGGAGGAAGCTGGCGATTCTGATTTCCCGCCCAGCCTGCCGTCATGGCCTGCCGCTTCCCGTAAGCCTGGGGTCGGGGTTAATCATCCCAGCAGCCACTGTTTCGAGGAAGTTATGAAAACAAAGGAAGTATATTGTCATGGAAACACAGCAGTAGGATGGCGATAAGCGTCTGCTAGGAGAAACTCGCAGAGTTTTTGCAGAGTGGTGGCACTCGGACAGTTGATTTACGGTTGGTGTCAGGGGTTATCTACGCCATCTGACGAGACGTGCTACGCTAAGACGTAGTCGAAGCTCCTAGAGAAGCAGGGATGGATATTAATCACGAGAGTCGCACACCACCACCACCACCACGGGCCTTTTTGGGAGTTCAGCCTCTTCTGCAAATATTTATTTCGAATTAAAGCTACACCCATTTACAAATACTACGATAGGTTTAGCATGTTTTTGATCCCAGATCTAACAAGATGGGGGCTGTGTCCCAAATCACATTACTGTACTACATGATAGTATTACAAACGGTGTTAGCGAGTCTTAACTCATACATTTCTACTGCACCGTGCCACTTTCAGTTCCGACACCATGTTAAGAACGCAGAGATTGCGAGCGAGAGCTGGTGTTGTTAAGGAGATTAAACAGTATAATCGTGTTGCACACAATTCCAGTTAGAGGGTGATTGGTAGCGTAACAGTTGGGATGTTCGCCCCATGATTGGAGGGTTGCCAGTTCAAATCCCAGGACCGGAAAAGGTACCACTGAGGCACTCCTGAGCAAGGTACCGTCCCCAAGCACTGCTCCCTGTGCACTGCCCATGTCAGCTGCCCACTGCTTCTAAAGGATGGGTCAAATGCAGAGGTCACGATTATTGTGGTGCACTGTGTGCTGTGCGACTCTGACAATAATGACAAATAATCACTATTACGCAGTTTTGACAAAGATTTTGACATTCGCCAACTTATTTGAAATTTGTTTTTAGGTAAGAACAACAGAATCTTGAAACGCCGATGAGTAAGCTTTTATGCACTCTTATTGCATGCCTGTATATGAAAAACATTAGCTAATAATCAGAGGTGAACAGTAACTAAGTAAATGTACTTGACTACTGTAATTCAGTAGAGTTTTTGAGTATCTGTACTTCACTTGAGTAGTATTTTTATTTTGAAACTTATGACGACCTCACTACATTTTAAAATATCAACACTCTACTTTTTACTACTCACATTTCTATCGCGTTCTCACATCACATTTCTAAACTCAGATAAGTGGATGTTATTCCCCCTTTTCTAAAACGTGATTGGTTGTTTGGCAGGTGACAGTCTATCAATCAGTCTAGTAATCAGTAGTGTTACATCACGCCTGTAGACTGGAACTATAAAACCAAGTTCAGACAGTTCTGCTGTTTCGTCTTATTAAAACTCTGTTGTTGGAAAGTCATGAAGCTAGAGGTGTAGAGCTGGTTTACCCAGGTTGGACTGTTGATGCTATACAGAGCTGCATTTCTACAGCTATTACACTGTGTCCCCTGATTAACATACAGATATAGTATCCTCCACTGCAAATCCAATCGGCTATCGCAACAGAGGTTTTGAGAAAACTAGCTTATGTTATGGGTAAAATTTAGGATTTTTGTTTAGTGTTTTGGAAACAGTGAAGGTCTATACTGTACTGTTAGAATAAATTTGGCTGAAAACTTCTGTTCTTCCATCCTAAAACGTGGACTTTTCTTGGAGGTGAGGAATTCAATTCCAGCAGAATGTTAAAAGTTTGCTTTTGACCGGCTTACTTCAATATTTACGGTAAATCCACCAAGGACTAGCGGAAAATATCTGAACTATCTTCGCCTTCCGAAGTTCAGTTAACCTAACGCAGGTATATCCCAGGGCTGTGAATGCAGCGAAGCAACAGAAATACAAGCGTACGTAGCCGCGACCGCACCAAGCGTCTGTGAGTGCTACCTCGATAGTCAACTTCAAAGGCAGATTTCTCCGTTTCTCACTTGGCGTGATTTATGCCCTTTCATGAAAACATAACAACTCAAATTTGAAAATTTGCGACAAGCGACTGGTTTTGCCGTGGAGGGTCACAGATATGTGTCCACACACTGCCAGAGCTGTGTCAGAACACTACCATGCTGTTTTGTGGGGGGTGTAGTCTTACAATTAATTAATTAAAATAAACTAGTGACTGGTTTTCTTTATCAGTTCAGGTTGTGTTTCATTCTGTAACATTCTACCAGTTCCTTATTCTGCAGCTTCTACAAGCTAGTCAGACGCATTAGGTATTGTAAGTGTTGTGGCAATAATGCAACAATGCAGTGAAAGAAGATGTACTTTTAATACTTAAGTATTTTTTCAAACAAGTACTTCAGTACTTTAACTTAAGTAAAATTTGACTGTACGACTTTCACTTGTATTGGAGTAACATTTGACTAGTAGTATCTGTACTTTCACTTAAGTAATGAAGTTAGCTACCTTGCCCACCTCTGCTAATAATTAATTAACTAACGTATAGATGTAGGTACAAATGTAAGAAAAGCTATTGATGAACGAGGCCCGTTTTTGCAGGTTGTTATGCACTCCATTTTCAGCTTTTATTCGTACAAGTACTTGTTTTCTTTTGTAAATGAGTCACCTGATCTAGACGAGTCGTGATCTAATCTGTTGTTTTGCTTCTCCTCCACACAGTGAGGTATCTGATGAGACGCTTAAATGTTTTGAAAAGGGTCAAATAAGTCAAATTTTACTAACAGCAGCCGCAAATATGCCCACACGTTTATCGCAGACAAATAATGTTTCTTCGAAGCTTTTGCACGTCTTAAATGTATGCAAATGAAGGGGAAAAATCCCATTAGTAGAGTTACTCCCCCGCTGGAGCCCAGGCCCTGAGTGGGTGTGTTTGAGCAAGACTCACACATGGTGTTGAGTATTTTTTTGTAATCTCTGTGAAGTGGAATGAGCCCTTAATTACCGTAAATGGAGCGCGGGAGCACTGATCATGAAAACAATTAATTCCTATCGGGCTGGAGGGCAACAAAACAATACGACAGGAACAAAATGGGGGGTTTTAACATGTAGCTGTCATGTTTTATGCATGTTTCTGTCGCACTCAAGAGGAAACACGTATAGCACCGAATGTTTTGTATTAGTGCAGACCTCTGGAAGTCTGTTAGTTTTGTTTGATGGCTGATATAAGACAAAAAAAAGGTATATATTGCAGAGAAATTGTGGTAATACAGAATTCAAGTATGAGATTTGTGCTACTTGTCAGGTCCTAATTTTGGAATTTCTAACCGTTGAATTGGACAAGCTACACTCTGGGATGCGCTGCCACATCTTTAGATTTCAACTTGATTACAAGATCTCGTATAAATACCCAGTTGTTTCCTTATTAACCTTTCACCAGGGTATTTTTAGCATGTGTATTGAGCAGCGTTTCACTTTTTGTTCTCAGTATTTGACCCATTTTTTGTCATTTTTTGCTTTTTGCTCTGCAACTTCATGTGATATTGAAAATGACTTCATGTCACAAAGAACCAACAATTTAGTTGAGCCTGTTAAAGTGAAACATTTACAGAATGTCATGGCAGCATTGTGTATTAAAACCTGCATAGCAAATACATTTTGCATTGTGGCTGCTCTGCAGATTTGGATTGTAAGAGAATTTTTTCCTCCCTTCTCAAATTCCGCACCAGGACGGCAAATGGGGCATCCAGCTGGTTTTGTGCTTTATAAATAGGAGGTGTGAAATGCGTGTGAAGGTTCTATTTGCCATTGGAATTGGTGTTAAGGGTGAGAAGAGTCTCCTTGGTGAGACTGCGGCATGCCAGTGACTCCAGAAGAGAAAGAAGCATTGAATCCTCCATTTTTTAGGTGATTGTAAAGAATGGCGGCTTTACAGGAGACAGGCCTGAGACAGCTCTTGATTGAGAGAATAAGACAGAGTGTATAGACTCCTGTAGAGTAGAAGCACCTCATGAAAGTCCGATCAATAAGTCTGATCGGCTCTGCTCTCGGTAAGGAAAATTATACTTTTAAAGCACTTCTCACTGGGGTGGTTTCATCCGAGGCTAAAATCCATGTAGTCGTCATTATAGTTATTCGAAGCTTTTCATCTTAAAAGGTTTGCCTCAGCAGTTTGGGGTCGCAAAGTGAGTTCTTGAGCACAGTTGTGTCGGTGGCGTTCGATTTTTACAGTAGATGTGCAGTACTGTGCAAAAGTCTAAAGCCACACCTCATTTCTTTGTATTATACTGGGAAAATGAGACATTAGGTACAATAATTTATTGCAACACATGTAAACATACATGTAAATGCTATTCCTCAAAAACTACATTAACAACAGATGAAAGTCTGACTGTAATCAAAATATGAAGAAATGAGTGGTAGCTCCAAACTTTATGACAGAACAAAACAAATCATAGCATTTCCATGTCTTCAGATTGCTGATCTCCTCCCTTTGTATATAGCGAGCAGAATCAGGAACTTTTTTATTGACTGTTCAGAGAAGGGCAGCTTGTTGAGGCGCAATTTCCAAAGCTTTTATTAAGTCAGCAGTGGACAGATTGCCTTACATCATCTCTCTATATATCACTTATATCACCATTTTACACCCTACTGAAGCAGCTTGTCCAGAGTTATAAAACGCCACGTCTTCTGAAGACGGTGTTGTGGCGAGAAACGAATGAAGGCTTAAATAGGCATTCAGGATACGTGACATCAAGTCACTCTTTTCTTTACATTTATAGCATTTATCAGAACAACTTCCTTTTACTTATTTCACGGACAGTCTCCCTCGAGTAGCTTGTGGTTAAGGGTCTTGGTCAGGAGAACCACCACTGCCCACAGAGCAACAGAGGTTAAGTTTTTTTTTTGCTCAAGGCCCCACGCAGGGTAATGCTGGAGGTAGGATTGGGTTGGACTTGAACCCACAACCTCTTGATTCATAGACGAGTGTTCTACCTCTAGCCTACCTCCCCACTTTGACCTTTACACTTACAGCGTTTATGACAAAACGTCACATTGACTTCAGCTTCCAACTGATAGTGTCATTCTAATTGGGACAGCAATCTGGGGTTAATGAGTGGAGATACTCCTCTACGCTTCAAGAGGCTGTGGGTTCAAGCCCGGCTCGATCCTACGCCCATTATCATCACCTTTTGGGCTCCTGAGCATGAACCTAAACGTTTTACTCGCTGGTGAATAAACTACATGAAGGCTGCACTCATTCCACAGATATTTACATATATTTCTTTTGAAACACTGCAACCAATTTGCTTGCAACTTACTCATATTGGCCGATAATATCAGCATATCAATTTATCAGTCAAACTTAAATCTTGTTTTGTTGTATGTCTCAAAAATAATCAGGTAACGAGATACCTACAAACCGTAGTCTGTAATGTCAGTAAAAGATGTGGAGATCTAAAAGATATATCCCTTCCCCGTTCCTCATGATTGCTATGTTTGCTTGGAGTTGTGTCTCCTCTCTACACTCTCGCCTTATTCAGGGCAATTTGTTGCAGTCACTCATACCTGCTTACTCTATTTGCTGAGTGCACGTTTGGGCACATAGAGGTTGTTTTATCTAGCAAGCACTTCAGAGCCAGAGGAATCTGAATAAGCTCCAATTTCGATCCAAAAGTGCCAGTTTTCCTGCCAAGCAGAGGAAAAAAAACCTTCCCTCCGTCCTCGTTCCGGGTGAGTTTGTTTTTGGGTAATTTAAGGTGGAATTCCATTACCCTAAAATCAACCCTATGATGGTTTATCTAAAATGCCGCTACCGCCTTACTAGTGATGACTCAGTGAGTCATAGGGTTTTTTTGCATGCAATTGCAAAACTATATTTGCAGTTATACCTTGGGGACATAATATCGCTGCGGTTCAGCCTTAGTGTGCAGCCTCGTCTGGAGGCATAACAGAGACACTAACCTGCTGATCTCAGGGAGAGTTCCACTGCAAAATGCACACACACTTGCACTCCTGAATGTTCATATTTAGGAATTCGCGCTCACGCTCCCGGAGGAGCGGGAGGAGAAACAGTTGGCACGCTGGTGCAAATTGAGGCCACGCTACAGCGGAACACACAGTGCGACGCCTGCACTTCTCGACGCCGACGAAAGCTTTTTGATCCGCGCACAAGATGAATCAAAGTCTTTTCTTCGGCGAGATATCGGGATAGAAGCTTTATTTCATCTTCCATCCGCACCTGAGACTTCGTGCTGCATCTGATTGCTAATGAACGCTCTGTATCTGGGAAACACAAACTACAAGTGGAAGGTTGAAGAAGACAGGGACAGTCTGTCTGGAACAACTTGCGGTAATGGTTCTTGCTCAGGGGCTCAGTGGTGGTAGTGCTGGAGGTAGGATGCAGCTGGATTTGAGCCTACAACCTTTAGGTCCTTAGACGAGTGTGTTACCACAAGGCCATCAACACTCTTAAATCTGTTCTAGAGTAATTAAGGGCATCTAGAAGTTTTGCCCAGTGAGGGGTCACTGCTAGCACTGGGTCTTATTCTCCAAAATTTGTTTTTTAAATCCACTTTACGAAGAACATTTCACAGAGATTCTGGTATTCACCAAAGTTATTTCATTTAAGATTTCTTCCTAGATAATAACAGAATCTACAACTGCTTAGGAGAACTCGTAAATGCATACATTTTACTGCATGCATGTTTATACAAAACATTAGCATATTGCAGTTTCTTCAGTTCTAAGGTTGTAATATTATACAATTTAAATTTCTTACCCAAAAATGATTCTAGTACTCCATTGGATTTTACGGCTATGGCTCTAGAGGTTGCGGGTTCAGAGTTGATTGTATCCTTTCAGTTTAAGACTGTAGGTTCAAATTCAGCTTTAGAATTCCCACCATTGAGTGGGCCAGCAACACACTTAACCCCACGATGCTTCAAGTAGACTGGCAACATAATTAGGAAATGAAGGTTACACATAGAAGAAAGTTGTTTTAGTGGTTTCTTTTAGAAAAATCAGCCAAAATAAAGAACCTGCCAATGCATTTATTATCTTTGGTGTTATATGTGGGTCGTGGCAACCTAGTGATAGGATACTCAACTATGAACCAAGAGGTTGTGGCTTCAAGTCTTTATGCGTTGTTCTTTATCCTGCCTCAAGCATTACCACCACCAAGGACACCTGCGATGAGGAAATGAACGTCATTCTACAGCATCCGTCTTAAATATTTTAAATGCAAACTGTTCACCTTCATTTCTTGTCTGGTCTCACTGATTATTTTCCAGGAGCTTACACATTTCTGTCTCCCATTCATCATGTAAACTGATTTTACCTCATTAAAGTGCAGAAAAAACAGCCAATTTTTTCTCATTCATTGAGAAAGGATAATGACTGAACCCCCTGCACTTCCTAGAAAACCCTTTTGTGATGATCAAAAGATTGGGGGTTCGAATCCCAGGAACTACCATCGGGCCCCTGAGCAAGGCCCTTAACCCAGAGTTGCTCTAGGGAGACTGTGCCTCTAATTAGGGAATGGAAGTCACTCCTAGAGCGTCCTCTAAATGTCATAAATGTGAATGTAAAAAAACACATCGCATTTCCTAATTGATCCGTTTCCCTGTCGCTTACCACAAGAATAACAAAGACCAAAAGCAACTCACGCCCGGCACAGCATTCCACTTATTCTTTCCACCACCCGGGAACATGGGCTCCTAATTAGAAGTAATAGCATATAATCACTCATTAATTAAAAGCGCCATTGAGAAAGTGCAGCCAAAGAAAGGCGTTGGCTCAACGAACTTAAAAGCAGACACTAGAAATTAGCACCTCGTCCCCGACAAGAGAGAGCGGCAGAGAGAACTCTGTGTCCCGCTGTTCTGTATGTGGTGGGAGGAGAATTAAGGCCAGTGCCGTAATTATCACCTTATCTCTGCTTATTATTTTGCTCAGGGATTTTAATTACCAGCCATTGGGACAGCTCGCTACCTTGTTTTCGATGCCGACTGTACGCTAGCTTGCTCGTGCAAGCATCCGTGGGCAGGCGGCTGGTCTACCGGGCAATGTGGATGCTGTCGTTTGCGATCGCTGTCAAAACTGTTGTGTTATTACATCTCTTCCCCCTGAAGGCACATCACTTTCTGCCTGTTTAGGTGCTTATCCCACTAAATGAAGCGTTGTTCCGTCTCGTTATCGAATGCCAGGGAGTCGCCGAAGTGGACGGCGGAGGCTGGAAATGTCTGCACAGATATTTTGCTGTATAGAAACTCACGCTGTTAAATGACGAAAATGTGTAACATTTGGAGTGAAGAAAGGGACTCGTGTTTGTTTCTTTGGCCAGCGTTTTAATGAAGCGAAGGTGTTAAACTTTGTTGCTCTGAAAAATCTTGTGACCAAATTGTGTCGCCTACCAAAGATGAAGCTCGGCTCGTTATAAAAACTTGCATTGAAAAATATGGCAAATATTTATCTCAGCCTGGGCAATGAGCAGTACTGTGCTAACATATGAAAGAGTTTCACTGATTTTGATGGATTCATATTTGCTAAATATATTTGCCATTATCACTAGCTAGAAGAAATTAGTGTTTGTCAGACATCCATTAGAAGTACTGTGATAGTGTTGTGATAGAAAGCTAGTGATGTTATGTTGCTGTGTGCTAGTGCGAGAAACTAAATTTTGCTTTAGTTCTGAATCTGCCAGTGATGAGTTTTGTGTTAGCTAGTGATATTGTATTGCACAAAACCTCAGTCTCCATAACAACATAGGTAGCATGACTCTGTCACAGATCCTCAAAACAATGAAGAGAAAGTCAAACCTTATTCCAATGCTGGACACAGAAATAAACAGGAAGTGCTAATTTGTGCGAACATCATAATGACTCTCAATGAACTAGCATAAATTAGCCCTAGCTAACAAAAAGGAGAAAATTTGCCAAATGAATCTGTGAGAACTTTGCGTTTGCTCTTAAAATAAAGCTATAAAAAATGATTGGAATTCACTTTAGAATTCCACTCAATGAACTAGCAAAAATTAGCCCTAGCTAACAACAAGGAGAAAGTTAGCCAAATGTGTGAGGACTTTGTGTTTGTTCTAAAACTAAAGTCTTTTCAACATTTTCTGACTCTTCATTTTCTGACTAAAGGCTTCACGCTGGTCCACCAGCACACCTGCGATGTCTTTCGCCTCATGGAAGTCTGAGCTCTCATTTTGTGTGCAGATTAGCCACGACTCTCCCAAGGCTCATTACACAGAACAAATAAGGCCATTTGTGAGAAAAAAACCTCCCCAATGTTAATCAGTTCAACTAGCTAACTTTTTCATTTCCTCAACTAGAACACAAATTGGAGGAGGCGGAGGAAGAAATGAAGCAAAGACAGCGTTTCCCCGAAGGTTGTCTGTCAGTGAGCACGTCCTGGTTGTGTCACGACAATTTCTCGAGGGAGACCTCGATTGTGGCGAGCTATGATGGGGTCTGAAATGTTGTTAGCAAGGTAACAAGGGGGAAGGTAAAGCCCAGAGGAGATCATTTGTTACAAGTGGCAGGTAAGGCTGCACTGTCTTGAGCATGCTCACAAAAAGATTCGGCAACAAAGAACGCTCTTCTCTTTTCCCCTTCCCTCATTTGAGTGAGACACGGCATCGTTGATCGAATAATATTTTCTCGATGTCACCAGTGATAATGCGTGTAGCCGCAAACAAATTAGAGGCGATAGCAAAGCAAAGTGGAGGCATTGTGACAATACATCTCGTTGAGTAGAAAGGACCATTTTTAGTGTTGTTTTTGGATGTATAACAACACTAGCATCTCAAAAAATATCAACAAATTCTCAACTAATGTATACTTCCTAATGCTAGTTTACACTCAATAAAAAAGCTGGCTTAACTCAACCATGGCAATGTAGTGTCAACTAGTTTCTTAGAATCAGATTCACAACTAAGAACTCAGTTTCTAATGGATTTTTCTCACTAACTTAGACTATTTTCTACCAGCTATTGCTGTTTCCTATGCACTAGTAAATAGCCATTCTCTGGTGGAAAACAGCCTTAAAAAAGATTCCTCTACAATCCAACTTTTTTGTTTGGTTTGTTTTGTTAGGCAATTTCTCTTGCCAAAGCTAGCGATAATTTCTACTCATTTAAAGCATACAGCAATATAGCATAATTAGCATAGAAAGCAGAGTGAGCAGTTATGAAGTAAGCCAAAGTTTGCTAACATGTGCTAATTGTTGCTAACAAATAATATTTTTGCTTATTTAAAAACACTGATTTACAACTTTTACAATTTAGCAATTATAGCAACACTAGCTTATTAGAAACAGAGCAAAGCTCTTTTTCTAATGTCTTCCTTTCACTAATACATTTTTCCTAGCTAATGCTAATTCCAATGCACTAGTAAAAACAGGGAGCTTTTAAGAAGGCAGCTAACAAAACTAAACTTATGCAATAGTTTATAACCCAATGCTAACGTGTTTTAATTCGTGCTAGTTAAAGCCAGTATTCATCTTATATAAAAATATTGGTGCAAGTTGACCTAGCTTTTTAGAAACATGACTAACAAATCTGAACTAACACAAAACTAAGCCCTTGCTTACTTCCAGTAATTTATGTGAGCCAATGCCAGTTTTAGGCAAGAAACCATCACTAGCTTTTTAGAACATTAAAATTAGGTATACACAGCAAAAATGTTTCTAGCTGGCCTCAATGAGGCATTGTATCTCAACATCTCGTCATGCAGGACGGTGCATTGGTTAGCGCAACAGAAGAAAAGCAATGTTTGAGATTGCATTTGCTCGGTTCAAAGCAAACAAGCTAATCACTCAAGATGTCTTATCCAGCCTTCCGCAAAGGTGTGTTCTCTAAGCGCTTTGATAAGAAAGGCTTCAGAGCCCCGAGTCGGCGGGGGAATCGCTTCATTGAACGTTTCCCAACCTCATTACAGCTGTTTGCGATTGGATCTGCAGGAATTTAGAAGTAAAAGCAAAATGGAAAAAGTTGGGCTACAAAAGGCTTTTGGCTGCCGTTCAAATTTCAGGATTTCATTTAACAAGCAGGCTCACTTCTGCTAATAGCGGGTTGGTCACGAATACTAAATGCTGTGGCAAAGGAACCATACAGGGATGTTTTACACTTTTAAGTGTTTACATTTAAGCATTCTCTGACCTTGAGGTTAGGGATTTGGAGAGGCGGCTGCTACGGCGACTAGAAATAAAAAGGAAAAAATGAAAAAAACAAAACACCACCACCAACAAAAAAGCAATGGTGTAGAAGCATTAGGTCTCTTTTTTATTAGAGAAATTATGTACTGAAACTAATATCTTTAATAGCATTAACTAGCTAATAGTTGAGCAAATTTGCAGTACAAACCCTCGTTGTTAGTGAAGTATACAGGCAAAAACAAGCAAACACAAAAACTAAATAATTGTTTATTAATCATAATTGAGGTAAAATGTTTCATTAATCATGATGTTGATTTGAAATCATATTGCCCAGTCCTACTCTAGCCATTGCCTATAAAAGGGTATGCAATTACTGAGTAGCCACTGAGTGGCAACAAGTACGGTGAAGGTACTGAGAAGTGCATCCGTGGAGTTTAAGGGTTACACTTGAATTGCATCAGAGGCACTCGAGCCACACGCTCATTTGTGTGATCTAATTTGTTTTGTGGAAATTTGGCTGAACTATTGCATAGGAATTACGACATTTTTTTTGAGGTGTAGAACTATTGCTGAGGACAGCCGATCTGGAAAAAAGTCTTGCTTTGAACTTTATGAACATCTTTTTCTAATATATCAGAGTATGCACATTTGAGGTCTATTTTTGAAATATAAATCAGCACAATTCTTATGGTCAGACCTACTTCAGCTGCCTTGCAATGTGTTTTATTTTAGTGATTTTTTAATGGTTATAATTGCTTTTTTAACCCTAACTTAATAATTACAAATAATTATAAATAAATTACAAATTACAAATAAATGAATCCTTAACTGATTTTAATTTCATTATGTG
Source organism: Distichodus sexfasciatus (assembly GCA_032718565.1). Classification (NCBI taxonomy): domain Eukaryota; kingdom Metazoa; phylum Chordata; class Actinopteri; order Characiformes; family Distichodontidae; genus Distichodus; species Distichodus sexfasciatus. The sequence goes on from JAVGVS010000013.1 coordinate 1,811,016, forward strand.
AAACAGGACTGTAATGATACTTTGCTCTACATTGATTCAATGATCAACAAGGAATGAAAATGAAATATTAGTTGTTTTTGTGATTTCATATGAATAGAAGAGATTGTGCTAAATCATCATGACATTGTCTCATATCAATCTCTGGCTCCTGAATTGAATCAAAATCGTATCAAACATCAAATTGTCATCCATTGAATCAATACAATATTGTATCGTGAAAAACTTGAATAAATAACATGTCTAACCAGCTCTGCCACAAGGTTGGGACTGAATTTGAATCAATTTGCAGGAAATGAAAAAAGGGTATCGGGCTTGTCTTGGCATTTTTACATCAAATATATACATAAATCAGTAGCCTGGAATATAAGGCATGCATGTCTAGCATATGCTTTACCAACAATAAAGTCCAATAAATAAAGGGATAGAAGAATGCTGAAAAATGGCCGGGAGCTTGTAAGCGTAATTGCTAGATCTTAAAATGAGCGTAAGTTCCATTAAGGGCAGCGATTTAACAGTTACTTGTTCCTCAAAGAAAAGATGCTTTTCATTACATCAGTGCTGTAGTTTTGTAAGAGCCTTCTGTCTCCCAACCTAAGATCTCTACTTCAACCCCAACTCTGTCAGCTCATCATAACTGGAGTCTGAACCCCGGAGACTGCCCCTAGAGACGCAACTGGTTAGGGTCTGAAAATAATGATATTTTCCCGGACAGATAGCTGAGCGACCTGCCTGTTCCTGCCGACAGACACGGGTCACAGATTTACACTCCCCGCCAACGTCTGCAGCGGCTTTCTTCCACCAGCTGAGCGTCTGAACTCTCCAGATTTCAAGAAGACATTTCTTTTTCTTGCAGTCTGTTTATGGAAATAGACATAACAGACGGTCTTTCTTTTTCGAGATACAGTTTTACGACCCTAAACCGTTCCCATGCATGTCTGTCAGAAAATATAAAGACTCTAAATAGAGCTGCTTAACGGATGAAGGACTGAAATCGCTCTTCAAAATAGAACTGGAATTATTTTCTTGCTGCGGGTTATGATGGAGGGTTAGAGAAAAAATATTCGTCTGTAGGCCAAGAGGTTGTAGTTTCAAATCCAGCTCCATCATGTTCTACCAGCTCTGTACCTTTTACCTCAAGTTACTCCAGAGAGACTGAAGATGGGTTGGTGTAGAGATGTTAACGGTACTGCTTACGGTTTAATGACATTATTATTAGTTTTTGGAGAAAAGAGTTTACATGAATCTCACTGTGCTGACAAAATGTCTCTTTCCACTGAGTGAAAATGTCTTCTGCAGGACCTTTCAAACAGCATTTGCTGTGGTGTAACCTCCAAATCTTTTGTGTCACCTGAAACAAAATTGGAAATGATGTTTGGACCATCTCAACTGAGTTGCTTAAAATAACTTACAAAGTACGTAGCTAAACGGTAATTAATTGCGTAATTGTGTGTGGACTGTGCAAAATTGTGCATTTTTCCATCAGAATGTAACTTTTTACTAAACGTTTGGATAAGATTCCTTATGAACAACAGACTTGAGGTGATGAGCACTTTCACCGTTCACTCTAGTGAAGTGCAACCACACTTTTGAGTGTTCACCAGTGAAAATATGTCATAGATGTGTAATGTCTTAATCAGAGCTGGTCAAATGAAATGTGAAAGACAAATTTTATGTAGAAATAATAAATATATTTTCTTAATTTTTCCAATCCTGAAAGGCATACCAGTGACATCAGAGCTTATTGATACTATAATAAATAGTGATAGGTTTGTAAGCACCATTAGACCCTTGAGCAAAACTCCTATCCCCAAGTTGGACCTTATTCCCAGGGTGACTGTCTCTGTAATTAAGAAATGGAAGTCGCTTTGGATAAGAGCATCATTTGTTCGAGATTTGTTTAGAATCTGTAAACGACCTCTGAAGTGTTTAGAGAATTCTTCAAGACTTTTGGTCTTGATGAACGTTTAGTCCTTGGTGAGACGTTCTTTCAGTCACCCGAGGAAATAGAAACAGCAAAGCGAAACTTTGAGGAACGACAGTTCTGAAAATTCCTCCTCCGTTCTTTTTTATAATCATGGCTTGACTTGTAAAAGTGGATCTCAGCTCTCAAACGTGCCTCGGCTTCTGGCCGCTTTATTGAATTTCCGCATTTGTTCTTTGTTGAGGCGAAACATTTCCGGGAGATGCAGCTCGCTCCAGCTCAGTGCTGCGGGCCATCGTCAAGTCAAGCGCTTTCAGCAATCTGCCCACACTCTCTGCCTCCCCCCCCCACAAGTGCCGGGCATCAAATATGCACCACGGCCTCCGGAATGCAAATGTAAAATGTAAAAATAGTCTGTTTTTTTTTTAATGTTGGCGATGCGCAGAGTAACAGCATAAGGTCATTAAGCGCTCGCCCTAAAGATTCTTAAACGCTGACTCATGTTTGGATCAGTGCATCTTTGCTGGTTTGTGTGGTGTCGAGATACAAGTGGGATGTTTCGAGTTTTCCCTGTAGGAGCTGGAATATGAAAAAAGGAACAGCTGAGAGAGAATAAAAACGTGTGGTATCTCTTTGGGTGTACATATATCGAGCTGTGAAAAAGTCCCTGGCCAGTTTATTCTCTTTGCAGCCAAAGCCCTAAATCACTCAAACCCGTTCCGTGCACTGCAAATGGCCTCCCGTCTGTGTCTGCTGCTTTTAAAATCGTAGCGACGGTGTTTTCAGCTTTTCCCAGTGCCGTCTAGCTGCTAGCAAACACACAACACAATTACATATTGAACAGCGCGGCTTGAAAAACACAACAAAGGAGTCATAACACGGCTGTCACTTCTGCTGTGGGAAAAAGATATGGGTAGAAAGATTTATTTCTATAGTTTATGTGTGTGGTACACAAATTTCAGACTGAAAAATTATCCATTAACTTTCAAAACATATAGTTATCATCATATTTATCTCTCAGGAAGTTGGTTAAGTTTGAAAACCGTTTTTGGGGCAGATTACTGAGATTTTGGGGCAGATTACTGAGTGCTGAAGTGCTTTCACCTAGGGGTACCTTTGTACTCGATGTTCACGATATATTCATTTACTACATAGGGGTTGGCGATGTATGGAATACACTCGATATATCTCAGCTCGTTCCATCTGTGATGTAGTAAATGACAATATCGTGAACATCGAGAACAAATCCTCACCTTAATGTTAAACAGCCAACAGCATGCCTGCTTTGTAGCGGAAGCGCAGGGAAGTGAGCGTTCAGAGAGGCATGTGAATATCCACACGATTTCAGAGACATTATCTGAAGATGGAAGCGGATGACTTGGTTTCGAAGAAACACAGCATTGGTTCTGTGATTCCATGCCCAAAAACAGAAGTAAATGCGTACAAACGCATGAAAGACAATCTTTGTGATGTAAACATGCTGTGTGTGGGCGCAAATGCTACAATTCAGTCAAATCTTCCCTTTTATTACAGACAAAACTCAAATTTAAAGGTATCGCGATATTTTTTAAGCTATATCTTGATACACAATATATATCGTGATACCTTTGAATTACTCCAAATCATTGAATAAATGCTAATTTTTTGGTTTTTATCAACTAAAATTTGAGTTTTATCTGGAATAAACAGGAAGATTTGACTGATATTGTTTTTAAGCCATATCGCCCCGCCTACTTCCACCATTACAAAAAATTATTTTCTCACCTTAATTCTGAACCCTAAACCTAAAAGAATATAGCTTTATATAAATAATATAGCAAACAGAACCGTTAATAAAGCTAATAGTCCATTGACAGTTTTACCTGTTTGCTAAGGTTGTGCAGTTGGTAGCGCAACGGTTAGGGAGTTGGCTTCGTGATCATAGGGCCGCCGGGTTCAGGAAGTCCCAGACTGGTAACGGTACCACTGAGGTACTCATAAGTAAGGTACAGGGACAATCTCCTTAGTGCAACGTAGTCTTAAGGGTCTTGCTCAAGGGCCTAGTGGTAGTAGTTTTGGCAGTAAGAGCTACACTTCATTGATCATTATCCCGTCATTAGGGTTCCTTCAGTAAATCATTGATTACAACATGAACATCAATGGCATTTATCAGACACTCCTATCCAGAGTGACGTACGTTTCCTAATTTCAGAGACAGTTCCCTTGAGAGCAACTTGAGAGATTAATGTTCTTGCTCAGGGACCCAGTGTTGGTAGCGCCAGAGGTCGGATTTGAACCCACGACCTCTTGGTTTGGAGGCGAGTGTCCAACACTCCACGCATTAACTCAGTCTGAATAGCACACTTCTGACGTTTGTGTCGCACGGTTTGAAGCTGCAGTCATTCTCCTCATCTTATCTTCTGTTTAAACAAGGATATCAAACACGTCATCTATTGTATAGCTGAATCAAACATGGCTGTTTAATCCCTTAAGTCTCGACTCTGAATGTTGCGCGTAGCAGCGAATCACGGCGTCTGCAACACGACAAGACGAGAATTAATTGTAACACGAGATATTTGTCAAGGGGACATCACTCGGGTTGTTTTTAAAAAACGTTGTTGAGCTCAATTCTTAAGCCCAATGTAAAATCATTTATTATCATGAAAGTGGGTGATTGTTTGTCATGGTGAACACACCACAGCACGACACACAGTGACGAAATGTGACCTCTACATTTGAATCCATCCATGAAGGAGCGGTGGGCAGCTGACATGGGCAGCACCTGGGGAGCATTGCTTGGGGACGGTACCTTGGTCACGAGTTCCTCATGTGGTCATTTTACGGGTCTGGGATTCGAACCAGCAACCTCCTGATCACGGGGCGAACACCCAACTGTTACACCACCTTCTGCCATCTGTTGAGGTCCAAGTGCCACTTTAACAGTTAATATAACAGTTGCTGATATAGGTTAAACGTGAACGACAAATGAACAAATATTATGTCGATTCCTCGTGAGATAAAGGACCTTTTCTCAGCGTCTTTTCGTAGACACAAGTTGTGCTGGAAACGGCGAGCGACATGCGAAAGAAAAGTGGTGTGAAAATCTCGCCACCGGGCAGACATCGTTTTTTACGGACTGGCAAGGTGATGGGCAGCTCTCTCTCTCTCTTTCTCTCTGTCTCTCATTCTGACCGGAGGCATTAAGCAACGTGGGACATTGGCACTCCTCTCTCATGTACGTTCGGCTCGCATCTGCTCAGCCAAGATAAGAGGTCGCTTTCCGCTCCTCTCTTTCAGCTTAGCAGATGGTTTCGAGTCTATTAACCCCAGCCAAGCCGGATCACAAATTAAACTCGCAAATTGTTTGAACGGAGCCGGGCCACAACAGCGAAGCCCCGCACCAGCCGCCCCGGCCAGAACGGGGAGGAAAATGGCCCTGCGATAATCTTTAGAGCGCGTGTGATGAGGGCTTGCCCTCGGTCGCCGTATCAGTGTCCTAAATTGTCGCCGCTCACAGTTCCAAGCTGCTCCGTAATTGCTTGCTCTCGAGCTCACCGCCGGACGTTGGCTAATACTTCTTGTCTGGCCGGTTCGTTTTGCACTTTGGTTTTTTTCATTTGCGTGCCATAGATTACTTTCTGCCTCACCGCAATCCGGCGCTTCAGTAGTAGTGTTGTAAGGACTCGTGGCTGGTCTGTGACTTCTTCATTTCGTCTGGGTTTTTTTGCTCGGCTCCAGTCAACTCGGCCGTTTGATTTTTTTCGACTCAGTACATAGACTCAGTCGTCAGAGTTCATGTGAAAACATCCATCATCATGCAAAAACATAATGCATATTGCAGCTTCCCTTCCAAGCAAACACAGAGACGTCAGGAATAAAAAATAAAAATGTCAAATGATGTTTTAGTTGATTTTTTTGACATGATACAGCTGGAAGTGACGTAAAGTGATCAACGTTTGATGTTGTCTAACCTTAACCCTAACCCTAACCCTGAATTGAATCAAATGAAAAATCATATCATAGTTAGGGATGCAACTAACAATAATTTTGTTAATCGATTAATCTGTCAATTATTTTTTCAGAGTTATCGATTATTAATCAGATAAAAAGGGGGAAAAGCTATTTCATTTCTAGCATTTTGAATAAACCAAACTGTCTGTTTCTGTTTTTCTATATGTGACCCTCCACCGCAAAACCAGTTGCTTGTCGCAAATTTTCAAAATTGAGGTATTATGTTTCCATGAAAGGGCATAAATCAACCTTCAAAACGATACCTATATGGAATGAATCGGACGACATATGACTGAGATATCAACATTCAAAGGAGTCGGGTTTCTCCTGTCACGCCAAGTGAGAAACGGAGAAATCTGCCTTTGAAGTTGACTATCGCCGTAGCACTCACAGACGCTTGGTGCGGTCGCGGCTACGTTTGTATTTACAGTAGCCTACGCTGCATTCACAGCCACACGGATAGCCTACCTGCGTTAGGTTAACTGAACTCGGGAGACGAAGATGGATTCCAGAGAAATATCTTCACGCTAGTCAACCAGTGGATTTAGCGTAAATATTGAAGTAGAGTGGTCAAAACAGAAACTTTTACCATTCTGCTGGAATTGAATTCCTCACCTCAAGAAAGTCACGTTTTTAGGATGGAAAGGGTAAGTTTTTCAGCCAAATTGATTCACAACAGCACAGTATAGACCTTCCACTGTATCAAAACACTAAAAACTAAAAACCCAAAATTTTATCCCACGCAACATAAATGCTTGTTTTTCTCGGAAACCTGAAATACACTGAAAATATCAAGTAAATGTCTGTATTGTGAGTAGAACGCTGGTTATTAGTTATTACTTTTAATTATGGATTTTAATCGATTGAATCGATTAGTTGTTGCAGCCCTAATCACAGTAGACTTGGTGATATCAGTAGACGTTGAATCGTTGTCCATTGAATCATTCTAAAATCATATCGTGATGCGACTTTTGATTTACACCCCTGTTTGCTTCCTCATTTCACAGCTCTGGGTTTTAAATAAATAACCAGCGTGAGCTACTGCTTTCCCTCCATCCAGAGATCCTTACCTTCCTTTCCGGGCACAAAGAAGCAGATTAGCATAAACACTGACCTTCGTTGTCTCGTAACAATTCCAGCTCTGACTCGCATCCGCTTTTGTGCTTTTGTGCCTCTGTAGTGCACACTAGTGGGTGAGGGAATCTGTTCTTTGCTATGTGTTGAAACGGGACACGTGCAGATGCGGAAGAAGCTGTCACCTGGGCTGCGGGAGAAACTTTTCTTCCATCGGGAGAGGTAGAGGGAAGGAGAAAAAGTGAGAGGGAGAGAGAGAGAGAGAGAGAGGGAAGGAGAGATCGTGCCGCGTTGATGGGAGAGCTGTTTATCATAAGCTCGCAAGCTTTTATCCTTGCGTAAATATTTTAAGAGGCAAAGCGCTGCGAGGGGACGAGCGTGTTTGTGAGTGCGTGTGTGTATGCGTTAGGGGTTGGAATTGTCCGCCCAGACTAGGGCTGGGCGATATGACCTCAAATCAGTGTCACGATTAGTTCATTAGATGTTGCCTCAGTTACGGTTAATGAATGATCAGTTGGTTTTTAGTCCTCATAGTTCACTGACGAGGTTTGCACTGTAAATATGCTCAGCTGTTAATGTTGGGATTAGGAAGTCCTTCCAGGATTTCACCGGCCTTTTTTGAGATTGTTGCGGCCTAAAACGCCTGATTTTGTGGCAGCTTTTCTGAAAAATTGCGATGAAAGTTGCAGTGTTTTGGGGCGTTTTCTTGCAATAAAGTTGCGGGAGCAAGTCAAAGTTGCAGATTTTTTTTTGTCCCCCTTTATAATGATTCTTTAACCGTTCATTAAAATGAAGTGAACAAAACCACTATTATTTTTATTAACCATTAATCATTGAGTTATTTTTGAAGGTAAATGTGAGGTGTTTTTGTTAAACACGTTTCCTGCATCTTTTAAACGTAACAAGGAAGTGAGTTCCTGACGTATGGCTCAACGTTTCGAGGGAAACGACAATGATTGGTCAGAAATTGCAGAAAAGTTGCGGTCAAAATTGGTCAAAATTGCACCGTAGTAATGCATTCGTGGGGATAGGCTGAATTTGCTTTAATAGTTGCAATCGCAACATCGCAAAATCCTGGAGGGTCTGATTAGGGTTGTGCGATATGACGATATGCATCAGATGACTAAATTAAAACATCTAAATCAACATCTAAAACGGTTATTTTGTGGTGTTGCAAAGTACACTGTTCACGGCAATATTTTTTTGCAGTAGTCACCACGGCTATCACATGGATGTAGGGACATGGAAAACCATGGTGTTATATTTGTACCTTGATTTTGAGCACACAGTAGAACATTCGCAAGCAAAATCTTGCGTCTGTGCACATTTAACTATGGAACGCCAAAGGTGGCAGAATTCGCCTAAAAGGCACCCTACTGGAGTGCCGTAAAAAAACCCTGTCTTTTACAGCAATTTTACTGCATAAAAAGTAGCGTTTGACCACAAGTCAGTAGAGCACCACAAAAAGTGATGTTTTCGACAGTATAAAAAGCGACTGTATATTTCACAGTATTTTTAGAGCTGAATTTACAGAAGCAGATATGTGACTGTGCACGGCAAAACCAGTCGCTTGTCGCAAATTTTCAAAATTGAGTTACATTTTAAAAATTCGATGTACCTATATGGAATGAATCGGACGACATACGACTGAGATATCAACATTCAAAGGAGTCAGGTTTCTCCTGTCACGCCAAGTGAGAAACGCAGAAATCTGCCTTTGAAGTTGACTATCGACGTAGCACTCACAGACACTTGCTGCGGTCCCGACTACGTTTGCGTTTACGGTATCCTACGCTGCATTCACAGCCACACGGATAGCCTACCTGCGTTAGGTTAACTGAACTCGGGAGACGGATTCCGGAGAAATATCTTCACACTAGTCAACGAGTGGATTTACCGTAAATATTGAAGTAGAGCGGTCAAAACAGAAACTTTGAACATTCTGCTGGAATTGAATTCCTCACCTCAAGAAAGTCACATTTTTAGGATGGAAAGGGTAAGTTTTTCAGCCAAATTTATTCACAACAGTACAGTATAGACCTTCCACTGTTTCAAAACACTAAAAACAAAAAATCCAAAATTTCACCCCACGCAACATAAACGCTCGTTTTTCTGACAAGCGACTGGTTTTGCTGTGCAGTCACAAATATGATTATGATTTACTTTGCCTAAAGTTTTTTTATATAACACGTGGATGCTGTGCATGAAAGTGTAAGAAGTGATATTAGTTTTTGTTTGTTCTTTCTAGATGGCTGCCAGTTATGACATAAATATAGCCGTAAGCAGCAACGAACGGGGTCCAAGCACACATCACAAAAAGCAGCACGAAAGGGTCAGCATTGACCATCAGTAGTGTCTGTGTATGTGTGTACAACAACAAAGTGAAATGACATAAGATAAAACCCTAACCTTATCCCTACATTAATCGTGTCAAGACATAAGGAGTTCGAATGTAGAAAGTATACAATAAAGTGAAATGACATTGGACAAAGAATATAAGACGTGAACAGAAATTTGTGACTTGGTAGTGAAGCTTCTTTTTTGTGATGACAGCTTCAATAAGTAACTAACCTCTAACAGTGTTCATATAAGAATTTGGTGCTTTTCTCTAAATTCATGCAAATTATAAAAACACTAAAAACAAAAAATCCCAAATTTTACCCCATGCAACATAAACGGTCGTTTTTCTCAGAAACCTCCGTTGCGACAAGCGACTGGTTTTGCCGTGGAGGGTCACATATATGCTGATATAGATCATTATCGACTTATATCAGGATGCAAGATTTTGGTCATATCGCCCTAGTTGAAATATATTTTTTAGAGAGAGGGTTTATCGTTGTGATTTTTTGAATAATTTGATAAAATTATGGTCGCATGTTCTTCAGGAACAGTACATGAATTTACAGAATTCTAAATGTCATCAAAAATAATCGCCATTGGCAAAATTGCATTGATAAGAGGATCTGAATGTCAGTTCTGATTCATTTTCAATTCATTGCCCAGCCCTAGCCAAGACCAAACCCGGCTTTCACCTGAAGCATAAGACATCCCGGTTTGCAAATGGATCTTAATGGAGGCTATTTGGCACGGGCGCAGCCAAGCGGAGCATCTTTGGGGAAAAAAGATGAGGAGAAAGAGGAGGAGGAGGGGTGGAAAGGGATGGGTAGTGCCGGCGCCAGGCTTCCATCAGACCTATCTGTGACCACTCGTCTGTCGAATCCGCCATCACATCTGATTACCGAGCTAATAGCCTCCCAAAAAGGGGAATGGGGACTCACGGGTAAAGGCGGCAGGGAGACGACAGGGAGTTGCAAGCGACAGTTTCCGCGGTCGGTTGTGGAGATTGGGTAGACAGACAGAGAGAGAAGAAGACTGATCAAGTTGGTGGTGATGTTCCTGCTCTTATCCAAATTTGTCAGAAGTGGATGGTCTGTTCAAAAGTTCCCATTTTCCTTGCTCAAGTACAGATATCCCGAGGACGGTAGAGACACCCGGATGCTGTTCTTGCTCAGCCCAAACATTAAGGATACAGCAGCTGCAGTGGCATGAGATGTTTTCGAGCAAAACATGGAGGGAGTCAATGTGCCAAAGAGAAGAAAGAAGGCAAAGAAAAGTCTGGTGGACAAATTGATAGAGTTGGTGAGAGAGGACGAGAGAAACAATTTGCAAGAATAAACTCTAGTCTTCTTCTTTCTCTGGTAATTTTGGTGGAACAAAAAAGCCTCAGCTAATATAAGAGAAAAACGACAAAAGCTGCCAATGTGCCCGTCATCAAAAATCCTATCAGAAAATTTTCTGGCTTAGGCTTAAAAATACGAACCACTCTGGACCCAGCGGCACCACTTCTCGGGGAAGGCAAGGCCACCTAGCTACCTCTCCTTAAATTTAACTACAATACCTTCTACAGATCAAGTCAAATCTCCCCCCATTTCTACTTCATTTCACAGCCGTTCCTAAGCCTGGAATCTGGGAGCTCCGAATGACCACTAGCACCAGATTACCACCGTCCCTCCTCCCAGCTGGAGGCAGAAAACGCTCTGCGCTCCTGCATTATTTATGAACGGCGGTCGAAACCAGCGTGATGAGGGGCCTCGCCAGTGGCCTTGCGCTGTCCTTTCGTGAGGAGGTCTTGATATACGAGCCCCAGGCACGTGTGACTGGACGAGACGGACGACCTGTCGGACTCTTCGTGGTTTATGAACCCAGCTTGTGAACATCTTCTCGGGATTTGCTGTGGATTTCCAGATTTGATTGTTGTTAGTATTTTACTTCACAGACTTTTGTCACGTCTTCGGTGGTGTCTCCGGCCCTTTTTTTGTTCTGGGATTTTGCTTGATCCAGTCGTATCAGGCGTCCTCTCTAAAGCTCGTCCGTTCCTCGTTGAAAGGAAGCCCTCCTTATTTCGAGGACACTTTCGAGGGTTTATCGGCTTTATCGTTTACTGTGCGGTCCAAGCGCTATTACCAAGCGCTGCTGTGCCGTCAGCATAGTTGCCTGCAGCTAGAGGAAGTGGAATAGGACTGTCGGTGATGTTGTTCGACTTGGATACCGTTATGCAATCCAGTCCTGAATGTCGTTTATTACATCGAGTTTTACCCTGAGGCAGTATTTGAGAGAAGCACATTGTAGACCTAACAAATTATCATTGTGTTCGCTTTCTCATGTTGCGTAGATGCCTTCTGACTTGTTGCTTATTAATGCATTACATTGCTGATCAATACATAACGACTTGGAAGCTTGTAGACTCGGTTGTTTGAGAGTTTTCCTACTGCTATACAGATCAGCATTAACGTTACTGTGATGCACGGTATGTTTTAACACCCTTTTATCAGAACAAGAATCCACATTTTTCAGTAGTTCTTCTGCTGGAACAGACAACACAGATCAACGTTCACGCAACACATTCATCAGTGGCACCGTCACCAGTTCACTTGTTCTGGTGAGTTTTGGGGTGGAATGTTCCCCTTGACAAAGTCGTTCAAATCTTACCGCCCTCCCCTTTTCATGATGTATCCAACTCATCAACTTCAAGGACAAATGTTCACTTGCTGTCTAAAGCATCCCTTGAGAGAACCTGTTCTTCCTACTTGTAAACCTAGACTTGCTCAAACTCAGGAGCTGCTTTTCAACTAAGTTACTGACAGCTGAGTTACTTATCTTTTCAAACCGCCAGAGTACAAGTCGAAGGTCAGCGTCTGGACAGTCAAGAATACATATATGAAAGCTGATATTTTCGGGAGAGAGGGTTTACAGTTTAATGGCTAGAGCCCGATCTCCCCTCCCCGGTACCGGGGGCAGAACGGGAAAGCTTTAAATATTCGGTAAACGTAAACAAACATGTATGCAGCACATCAACATCACCGATGTAAAAATCGTGTAAAAATCTCAAACAACAAATTCCAACTAAACATAACACAATTCCAACACTAAACATAAATAAACAAAGAACAAAAACACTACGTAGGTCTACGTGGAAGAAATGTGACTCTGCACGGCCAAACCAGTCGCTTGTCGCAACGGAGGTTTCCGAGAAAAGAGTGTTTATGTTGCGTGGGGTAAAATTTTGGATTTTTTGTTTTTAGTGTTTTGAAACAGTGGAAGGTCTATACTGTGCTGTTGTGAATCAATTTGGCTGAAAAACTTACCCTTTCCATCCTAAAAACGTGACTTTCTTGAGGTGAGGAATTCAATTCCAGCAGAATGTTAAAAGTTTCTGTTTTGACCGCTCTACTTCAATATTTACGCTAAATCCACTGGTTGACTAGCGTGAAGATATTTCTCCGGAATCCATCTTCGTCTCCCGAGTTCAGTTAACCTAACGCAGGTAGGCTGTCCGTGTGGCTGTGAATGCAGCGTAGGTTACCGTAAATACAAACGTAGCCGCGACCGCACCAAGCGTCTGTGAGTGCTACGGCGATAGTCAACTTCAAAGGCAGATTTCTCCGTTTCTGACTTGGCGTGACAGGAGAAACCTGACTCCTTTGAATGTCGATATCTCAGTCATATAACAATAACTTAATTTTGAAAATTTGAGAGAAGTGACTGGTTTTGCCATGGAGGGTCACAAATATGGCTGTAGAATCGGTACTACTACGGCTAACCATGCATACCGTGTATCATATGAAAGCTGAGACTCCGCAGATTACGCAGATAATATGGGGTTTTTTTGGCGAACATGATTTTTTTTTCATGTTCTGCTGTGTTGCATCTTCCTTTATTCTGATTCAGTAACATGTTTGCTGATTCCACAGTAATCTCACAAGTGTTACCTTTATAATGATACCAAAAGCATAAAATTAGACACTGTGGTTGCTGAGATTTACACATTTTATTTTAGATTATCTTTTTTAGAGCAAAAATCTGTAAAACAGTCTCAGGGTTTAACAGGTTAAAGTACAAAGTGTTGGTGGTACCCTCGGTGCTTCTTGAACAAATAGATCTGTTCTCTGCACTTCTGATACAGGGAGGACGTTTGTTCCACCACGGTTGCAGGTGCAGGACTGAAAACAATCTTTGAATCTTGCCTTTCATTTCTTTTGAGAAGCTGGATGTCGAAAGTGTCTGTCTGGTGCCCTGAGAGTCATTCAGACACTTGCACTTTGTGTAGAATTGCAGCCTCAAGATGCTGGGGCGTAACGGTTAGGACATTCGGAAGGTCACTGGTGCGAATCCCATACTGGTAATGTTACCACTGATGTTCTCATGAGCAAGGTACCGTCCCCAAGCACCTGCCCCCCGGACGCTGCCCGTGTTAGCTACCCACTGCTCCTTCATGGATGGGTCACATGCAGAGGTCACATTTGGTTGTGGTGCACTGTGTGCTATGCTGTGGTATGTTCACAATGACAAATAATCGCTCACTTTCATATAGGGTTTAGGTTTGACACGATTTCGAACATTTACTGTGTAAGATTAATACGAGAAACAAAGTAACTTCAGCATTCATATTGCGAGTAGAGATGGGCCGATACCACTTTTTTATTTCCGATACCGATACCGATATTGTAAATTTGGATATCTGCCGATACCGATACAAATCCAATACAGTCACAGTCTTTTTTTAAACATAAAATAATGCTTTAAAGTGTCTGAATATATGACTGAGATTATTGTTATGCTTAAAGAAATGCTTGATTTAAATACTGTTTTCCTAACTAAAACAACGTAATAATTACACACACCCATGTATATGCTAAATTATTTGTTCTCAAAAATTGTTTGTGTAGACATATAAATATTTCTTCTTTCTTATTGATTACACTATAACATTTTAAAGTTTAAAAAAAGCTGAAGTTTGTCTTTTTAACCAATTTGGCCTATAAAATGAGCTGCTTTTGTAGAGAACTACATTTCCCACAATCTTCTGCGCGTGCATCGGAGCCGCGTCACGATGTGCGCGTTCCCGAATAAATGATGGAAAATCTAGGGGAAAATCTAAATAACCGGCAGATTTGTGAGTAGAACGCTGGTTGTTGTGGTTATTTATCAGCTAAAATGTAGTTTGTGTCTGTAATAAAGGCGACATTTTGACTTAACTGGAGCGTTTTAGCAGGTAACGGCGCTCATGCGCGCGCGCATTAACACAGCGCGTGTGTTTACATCGCGAAAAATGTCATTTATGTTTTTTATCCATTTACTTCTGTTTTAGTGCACGGAACGTCTCACAAATACTTTCACACACAGAGGGATCAGGTCTTGTCTTGATCGCGCCACTGAAAACGTCGTGTCAGTATTAAGCGTCCGTATGAAATACAAGTGGCGCATAGTCTAGTGAGTGAAATGAATTAAACGAAGCTTTGATTCTAGAAGAATTGCCTTGCCCTTTTTTGTAATAGAATTATTCGAGTTATTGGAATAATCGTTTCAGCTCTACTTTACCGCAGTGCCACTTCTCATGCATAACGGATTAAGCGTGCAGATCGGCCCGATAGAACGGCCCGATGCCACCGATACCCGATCCAGCCGTTTGAGCCGTTATCGGACCGATACCGATCCACATATCGGATCGGTTACGTCTCTATTTGCAAGTCAGTCTTGACGTGTGGCATTCAGCAGAAACTCTTATACTGGGCAACTTCTATTTTCTTAACTAAAGGTACAATCTCGCTGGAGCAACTTGGGGTTAAGGGTCTTGCTCAGGGTCCCAATGGTGGTGATATTGAAGATCGACAGCTCAATTAGAACCTTTGACCTTCTGCCACGAGAGCTCCACTACCACCACCCCAACAGAATAACAGTAACAATGGGATTCATAGAATGTGAATTTCTTTTTGTTAAAGCTGTGATCTCAGATCAACATGGAGTCACACAAGCCTTTTCTCCTCCTCTTCCTCTTGTGTTAGGGTTTTACGTTTGCTGAATGTAATCTCCAGCTTTGATGATACACACTGTCCAAATGATACCCTGTTTGCTTATGATCCTTCATTGTTCCATTTTCCCCCCGACTATAAGCATTACAGAACATAACCTCGTCTCCTCTACTCTTCTCTTCCTGCTCTCACATCATATCTGGCATTATGTCAATAATACAAGATAATGAGATTACCCTCCACCTTCAAGCAGCTGCAGCAGAATAAAACCCTGTTCGACTGTAATACCACAAGCCCCGGATCTCCATTTTTAAGGCTGTATCTCTTCCCTCTAATGGATGAGAATGAGGGTTTTAATAGCACTTGCTTCTTACACGGCTCCGGGTCTTTTGATCTAATTTGAGTGAGCCGTAGCAAAGTATCTGTTTACCAAATTGATGATCTAATTTGAAAAACTGAACAGGAACAGTAGGGCCTTATGAGGCGAGCCATCATTCATGCGCAATTATACACCGCTGAATAACTCAGCTCCGGGCTACGGTTGTGCCGCCGTCTTTATTCCCGTCAGATTTCTTCTCTTTTTTTTTTTTGGACGACTTTGAATTCCGCAGATAGTGAATCTCGAGCTTGGGAATATATGATGGAGGATGTTTTTTAAATCAAATGATAAGAATGAAAATTTGATGTAATTGGGCATGTGGGTATGGAAAGGGCCATCAAAGCTCTGAAAAAGTGACCTGAATATTTTTTCTGCCTTGGCACTTTGAAGACGAGGCCGAATCATTTTAGCTTTTGGCTGATGCTGTAATTGTACACAAAGTGTTCAGATGACCACTGGACATTGGCTTGATTTAAGGTAACTAATTCTTTAGGCCTGAATTTTGAGTCGGAAGCTTGTATGACTTTATTTTCAAACATTAATTGAATGCTAATCAAACAGTTATTTAAGGAAAACAGGTGGGAGGATTCATCTGGAAGATAAACTAGATGGTTTGTTGGCAATATGTTACAATAATGAAATATAATCTAAATATAATTTGGTAGAACAATGTTGCACTGTCTGGCCATTTTTCATGTGAAAATGTAGCGACTTGATCATCTTCCTTCAAAATCAAATGTTGATTTTTATTGTTTTAACAAGAAAGAACTGGAGAAACAGACTTGCTTGTACCTAAGCAATTTTCCTATCTGGAACACAGTCTCTTCTGTCCTCCCACTCCACTCCAGAACTTTATTCCAGGTCTCCTTTGATCACTAGATCGAGTTTACTTTTTTGCCATAGTTTCCTTACGAAATATTGACTATTTTAACTGTCACACCAAGAGTTATTTTCTTGGATTTTTTGTCCATCTTCATTCTATGAAAATCAAATGTTAGTCGAAAGTTTGTCAAAAAGACAACAGTCATACAGATTTTTGTTAGCGTTTTACTCTTGCTTTTGTTTCACTCTTTTGTTTTTCACAACTGAAACCTGAAAGACTTTTTCACATTGGCCTTTGAAGGCGATCAGTTGAGACGCAATGATTTTGGCTTGCAATTTTTCACTTCATTAAACCAACTCCGACCAATCCGCTGTAGGTCAGTCGGCACTGTGCCATTTTGCCATTTTTTAGACGCATGACGGGTCAGTTTTTGCTGGCCTCTGCACACGTTAAACACGATGGATGAACAGGGTAGCCCTGTGGGACGAAATAAAGCCTGACATATGTGCCAAGCCGGAACACATCCTCCCAAGTCATGCTCACTGGGTTAAACAAATCAGATGGACATGCCGGGCTGTCCCCTGTACCTTAGAGCTGCATGACACACTATAGCGACACCTTGCCATTTCACCTACAAGAACTTTGATGACAACCCATTCTAATACATAGGCATCAATATGGAGTTGGAGGCTTTCCACAGGGTTTTGGAGGCTGTCTAATTTTTCCTCATTCACACGGTAGAGCATTTATGAGGTCAGCCACTGATGTTGGATGAGAAGTTGTGGTTCGCAATCCCTGTTTTAGTTCATCCCAAAGATTTTTGGTTGGGGTTGAGGTCAGGACATTCTTCCATCGCAGGCACGCCCAGCCATGTCTTTAAGGACCTTGCTTCGTGTAGTGGGTTACAGTCAGCGCTGGAACAGACGAGGGTCTTCCCCAAACAGTTCTCACACAGTAGGAAGTAGTTCAAAATGTCTTTGTCTACCGAAGCATTAAGATTTCCCTTCACTGGAAGTAAAGGAACCTAAAGCCCAGCCCTTGAAAAACAACCCACGTCATTATCCTCCTACCAAACTTCACAGTTGGCACAAAGCAGTTTCCCTCCTGGCATCTAAGCAAACCCAGACTTGTCTATCAGACTGGCAGAGAGGAAGCGTGATTTATCACTTCACAGCTGCGCGAGCGCCGCAGAAGTGAGGCTTCGCTGCAGCTGCTGGCATGGGAAACCAATTCCACAAAGCTCTCAGTACACGGTTCTGATGCTGAGGTTTGTGACTTATTTGCAAAGGTGGCGTTTTATGACGGTAAGCTTTCACTGAGTTTCTTTCAGAACAACCCCATCGCTTTATGACCAAGATGAAAGCGTACCTGCGGCAATGGGTTTGACTGAAACTTCAATTTAGTGATTGAGGAGGTGTGTCCTGTGATTGTACTCTGACAGGGTTTGGAAAGGTAAGTAACTCTGCTGGCATTAACCGATTTACACTGATTTATGTTGCTCTGGAGATGAGCTTCTGCCAAATGTTGTTGCAACTGACTCAGTTTGGTCATTTCAGGCGTGACATGAAGGAACGCTACGGGATTAGCAACAATAGAAGACAACCACGTGAACAGCTGGTAGCCTTGTACGCCCTGCGGCAAACAGTTGAAACGTTGGCAAGACTGATTAACAGAAGACATGAACCATGTCAGCACCGCACCAGAAGACCTACATGACCAGAAAAAATGGGAACCAGATCCTAAGCTGACAATTGTAAATTGAAGGTAGACCACTTCTAGCGACTGGCAAGCATACTTCAGATCGACTACAAGTTTCTGTACGCCAAGCATTCATATAACTTAGACACCAACAGAGTTGGTGCAATTGTTTCTGTTCTGACAAAAACGTGAGAAACGGCATGCATTGACACCAATGTTTTCCCTTTGTGAGTTGACATGAGCTTTGGTAAGCTGCCCACAGGGTTTGACTGAAATGTTTTGATTTGTTTCTGAAAGTTGCCTACTCTTCACTTCTCACAAAGGCGGTGTCCGCATTTTTGTTCTTCCACAGCAAGCCGAAAACCACTTCAGAATCATATTTATATATATTCAGCAAATGAAACTGTCTCCATTATTTTAGCGGAGTTTGTTCTGGATAGGAAGGATACATCGTTGGAAAAGAAAGGTAGTGGAATGAAAGTTGACTTAAATTGTCAGTTGTCAGAACATAAAACTTAGCCCTGACCTGAACTGTTTCCTTTAAGACCAAATCTTGATTTGTGTTGTTTTAACGAGGACGAACTGGAGAGCGGATGCATTAACTTTTGCTACACTCACCCCCTGCCACTAAGCATCTCTCCACAGAAACAAACCCCTTTATTGGGAAGTGGACCGCCGCCCGCATTCCTCATTTTTTCCTCTTGTCCTCCTCCCACCAAAAGTCCAGTCGCACCCTTATGGACGGCCGACGGCAGGAAGATGTGTTGGTCACTGATGTGCTCTAATGAGAGCGCACTGCCTTGGGGTAAAGATCAGCCGACCAAGCTGGCCACCGCACGGCCTGCCAGCACAGATTATGCATCCTTCCTGCCCTCGAACAGGGTAATTATGACTGGCGTATGCTCTAGCGCCAGCGAGCACTGGGGCGCTAAAGCCACTGCTGAAGGAAGCATTGGAATTGGAATGGAATGGAATTTCATCGAATCACACATCGAGTTCATTGTCAGAGTATTTATTATTCTAGCAGGGTTGGAATTCACTGTTTACTTGCTAGCTAGTTAGGAAATGCCAGTAAACAGACATTCTGCTTTTTTTCCGTGCAACATTTTCCTTAGGAGATTACACTCTTGGCAGAAAGCAAGAAATTGGTGGGATTGTTTATGCGGTATGAGTAAGTGAGTGAGTGTTTTCAACATAGAACAATGTTTCTGAGTTGAACTCGAGCCGGTCGCTTCTGGTTAATCGTAAGATGAAATACGCATCTGAGGTCAAGACGAGCAAATATCTACAGGTCGAGATGCCTGGAGATGCTTAAACGGGAGGGAAAGGAGACTGAGGGAGATAACATATGTAGAGTAGATGGATGAATTTCATATAGAGGTTATATAGAAATGGAAAGTGAGTGATTTTGAGAATGTTTAATGTATTAAAGAGGGAAGGCAGATGCGTAGAATGATAGATAGATCAGACAGATCACTTGTGAATTACATAGAAATGTGTAAATAAATAGTAGTAATCAGTAGATTGTTTGAAATGAATAAATGCTGTCTAAGTTACACAGACAGAAAGAGTGAGAGGAAAAGATAGAAATGTATACACAGAAATAGATTTAAAAGAGAGAAAGAACACAGACGGACGGAAGGACGGATAGATAGATAGATAGATAGATAGATAGATAGATAGATAGCGTAAATTATATAGAAAGTGAGAGAGAGAGACCCCATGGTGTGTGTGTGAGCGAGAGAAAAATGAGATGTGAAGAGATAATGATAATATTAATGATAATATTCCACTCATGCCTGAGCTACACTTTAAAGGCTACACTTACTGGTCGGGGTGACACCTTGTGAATAATGTTGGCTCACTCCTGCCAGCATTGGCACAGCTGGAGTGGTCTGGGCTTCTTCATGTGATCATGTGGGTGCTGCTGCTGTAACACCACCTTCGTCTGCTCTCATCTTTGCTGGCCGCTCTTCATCCTTATCTCTGCCTGGAGGTTTGGTACCGCTGCCAGAAAGGATGCAGAACCAAGCAGGGTTCGCCATGTCGGGGCTGGCACGCCCACCCAGCCGGGCACCAGCACCTGCCCATCCTGACCCCACTTGCCCTGGACCACCAGCGCACCAATGTGGAACTGCCTCGGGCCTGCTTAGCAGTGTGATGCTGATGGAAAGTGGATCAGACACGCTGCTTTACATTTTCTCAGCTTCCCCGCAGACTCCTTGTCAGATTAGACAGGATCTGAGATACGTCTTGGGGAACTCAGGTGCCGCAGAAGAGATGGATGGATAGAGAGACAGACAGACTGATAGATTATAGATGGTTGGATAGATAGATTTTAGAACGAAGGAAGAATGAATGGCTGTAGGGATGTATAGAATGATTTGTGATGGGTGGATTGATAGATGGATGAATTGTGGATGGATTGATTTTGAATAGTTAGAAGAGTAGATGAATGGATTGTTTAATGAAAGTTGAATGATTTGATGGATGGATGATTTGACTAGATGGATGGATGGATGGATTCTAGATCGATGGTAGGCTGGATAAAAAGATGGATGGATAGATTTGGGAGGGGTCGATATGTAGATGGATGAATGGATGAATAGAAGGATGGATAGATGGAAAGATTTTAAAAAGATGGACACATGGCTTCTACATGGATGACTGGTAAATGGATTGATTAAGTAGATGTATAGATCCTAGACGGACGGATGGATCGATAAATAGACAGACAGACAGACAGACAAATAAGATTTAAGGTGGATGGATAGCTGGATAGAAAGGTGGATGGATGGATTTATTTTGGATGAGTGGATAGATAGATGTATGGATTTTGGGTGGGTAGTTATATATAGATGGATGGATGGATAAATGAACGAATAGATAGAAAGATTTTTAATAGCTAGAAGAATGGATGGATAGATTGTTTAATGAAAGTTGAATGGTTTGATGGATAGATGATTTGACTGGATGGATGGATTTTAGATGGGTAGGGTGTTGGTGGCCTGGTGGTCGGACACTCGCCTTGGGACCAAGAGGTTGTGGGTTCGAATCCGACCTCTGGCATTAGCAACACTGGGTCCCTGAGCAAGACCCTTAGCAACCCTAAGTTGCTCTCAGGGGAACTGTCCCTGAAATTAGGAAATGTAAGTTGCTCTGAATAAGAGCATCTACGAAATGCTGTAACTCTAACTGTAGATGGATGGTTGGCTGGATAGAAAGATGGATAGATGGATTGATTTTAGATGGGTGGATATGTAGATGGATGGATAGAAGAATGGATGGATGGACTGATTTTAGAAAGGTGAATGGAGAAATTCTACAAGGGTGGATCGGTAAGTGGATTGATTAAATGGATGTATAGATCCTATGTGTATAGATATGTAGGTAGATGAATAGATAGATGGATAGTAGGAAGGATGGATAGATGGATGGGTAAATGGATAGATTAGATGGATGTAAGGATCATATACACTACCAGTCAAAAGTTTGGACACACCTTCCCATTCAAGGTTTTTGCTTTATTTTCATTACTATTTACATTGTAGATTCTCACTAAAGGCATCAAAACTATGAATGAACTGTGTAAGGGCTATTTGACCCAGAAGGAGAGTGATGGAGTGCTGCTCCAGATGGTCTGGCCTCCACAGTCCCCTGACCAAACCCAATCGAGATGGTTTGGGATGAGATGGACCGCAAAGTGAAGGCAAAAGGGCCAACAAGTGCTCAGCATCTCTGGGAACTCCTTCAAGACTGTTGGAAAACCATTTCAGGTGACTACCTCATGAAGCTCATCGAGAGAATGACAAGAGTGTGCAAAGCAGTGATCAAAGCAAAGAATCAAAGAATTTTCAAGAATCTAAGATATTAAACATGTTTTGGGTTATTTCACACTTTTTGTTTACTACATAATTCCATGTGTTCATTCATAGTGCCTTCAGTGAGAATCTACAATGGAAATAGTCATGATAATGAAGAATAAAACATTGAATGGGAAGGTGTGTCCAAACTTTTGACTGGTAGTGTGTGTATATATATATATATATAGTCCACTTCAGTGTAGTCATTTTAAAAAGGAAGGGAATTAAATGTGTTTACGTGAATGAAACTAATCATTTAGCTACACTGATTACAATTACCCTTAAAGTGTAACGTTTACAGCTCCATAATTTTACGTTAACACCCCCATCCTCGCTTGAACTTCCATTCTCCACTCAGAGTTTGCATCAGTGTGTGCATTCTAATGACCCTCCGCTCTACACCTGCGTTTTCTAACATGGCTGGTTGAGCTGGAGTGTGGGGAGATATTGGGCTTTAATTACCTGTTAGTAGCAGAGTGGCTTATCGGATCAGGTCTGATCTCGGCTGAGTGAGTCCGGTGGATGGGACAGCTGTGAGATCAGCTTTTCTACTGTGATATTAATGTATAATGTCGCTTGTTTCATGTAATCTCCCTCTTCCTCTAGGGCTGCTCTGATCCAACTTTTTTTATTCATGATACAAGTACAGACCTGATATCAAGATCCGATCCCATGCCTTTATTACTCCATTTAGTAAACTCTGTTAAAGCTATGTCATTATCTAGCCTAGTTATTTGTTTGGGAATTTTGTTTTATGTTGTTTGTCCTTGTTGCGTCCACTGCAGTTTTACTTTGTTGTGCGCTGATAACGTAACACCCAAAATCTATCGTAGCTTGACTTTGAATCAGTCTTAAAGGCTAATGGGTGTTGTTTCTGAGTTTGTGAATTTGCTCATATCTTCTTTTATGCTCAGCCTCGGTTAATGACTTCGCCCGTCGATGTGTGTGTAAGTGATAAGACAAGGTTTAATTTATCTCAACAGAGTAGGTCTGGCAGATTGTTTTGAGGAATGACATTGCAAAGGCTATAATCACTGCACAAGAAGAACTTAAGGCTGGACGTACACTGTGCTTTTCTTCAGTCATTTGGTAAAACTCCAGCTCAAACTGTACGACTAAATCGCTTGCGTTGAAAAGCCAAAGCTCCCGATTTATGTGCGCACGCTTTACAGGCCAATGCTGGGATGTGACCTGACTGCTGACACTACACAACACGTCAGACTCCCGTACCCGGAACTGTAATGTCAAAGATGAATAAGAAGATGAAGAACAACAATCCGTAACGGGAGAGATGCTAGGGGTGTAACGTGCTTGCCAAACATGTGTCATCGCACATCGAAACAGAATGATAATTTTAATCAGATAATATCAACTTGTAGGGCTATTATTATTTTAACTTAAGTTGTACTCTCCTTGCGTTTTCACCTCCAGTTTTGTGTTTGCGCAGACGCAATAACGGACAACCCACTGAGCTTGAGGTGAGTCGGTGATTCTGGTCACGAGGGGCGACCAGAATTTTTAAACAGGTTTGATTTTCATCCGAACGTTCGATTGCCGATCGGGAGCCGGTCGTGAGGGGTTAATCGGTGCTCGTTACCCCATGGTGTCACGTTGGCGGTATGGAGCGGACGCAGATTGCGGGAAGGTCTGCTCGAATACATATTTATTGAAGTAAATGACAGACAGAACCAGGAGGGGCCGGACAGAATGAACAAGTACACGAGACACAACGCGAAGACAGGCTAACATTCACTACACAAAACCCTATATCTATTACAGAGACAGGAATCAAGACGGGGACGGGAACCGGAACTGGAGACAGACAGGAACAGGGACAGATCGGGGAAACATGAACTAAACTAACCTAACTCCAACTAATCTAAGGGCTAAGTGCTATCTAACGATGTAATCTAACGCTGATGCTAATGGCTAAGTGCAAAGGCTAAAGAGTAAGGGTCAACGGGGAAGTGACTATGGCTAAAGCTAATTGCTGCGTCCGAAATCGCATACTACTTGAGTAGGTACTACCTTTGAATTTGAACGTACTGCTCTACCGTTAAAACAGTACGTTCTATATAGTATGAATGAGGGTAGTACGAATGGAATTCGGACGTACTACATCCGCTGTGTTGATGTTGTCACGTGTCATGTGTTGTCACAACAGCGCGAAAATTTAAAGAGCCCACTCAACTGCGCGAACATCAGCAATGTTGTTCGTAATGCTTACAGCTTTCATTGGCGTTTTAACGTTGACTGGATCAACAGCTCAGAGGAGGCATAGGTCAGCTGCTCACAACGTTTTCCTTAAGGTACTTACACTTGAAAAGAGAGGGAAACATCTCCGTTTTCCGCCATTTTTTGAATATGACGCCGCCTCTCCCGCTGCCTTATGGGATAGCGAAGTGTCCATCGAATGCCTACTACAGAATTCGGCCGGAAGCAGTAGGTCATCCGGGTACTTCTCGCCTACTGTTTTTCGAATACTATGAATTCGGACATACTACTCGCCTCGCATACTGTTTTTCGCATACTATATAGTAGGGAAGTATGCGATTTCGGACGCAGCGAATGTGTTAGGCTAATGGCTAATGTTAATGCTAAAGGGGAAAGGTCAAAGGGAGTGGCTATGCTAATGCTAATGGTGCTAAGTGTGCTATGCTAATGGCTAAGGCTAAGTGCTACGGCTAATGCTAATGGTGAGTCTAACTGTCTTTTACAGATCTAACAGAGACTAACACAAAGCATAAGACAAGACAAACTTAACTTGATTCTGGACGGAACAGCAGACATCAGACGATAGACAGCACACGGCAGACAAGGGCATGGCAGAGTCTAAAAGTCCAAACGAGGGACCCGGAGAGCGAGGGATATGGTGTGAGGGTGCACCGACAAAGACTAACACAAAGGACTGGACTTATATAGGGGCTGACTCAAACACGACACAGACAGAAGGGCGGAACAACCAATAGATTACACACAACTAGACACAAGGGGAGGAGCCGACACAACATCACCATAACAGGACACACACACACCACGAACCCCGAACCCCAGTGAAACTATGTGCATCGTCTCTAGCGGCCACTAGTGGCCGGCGGGGCCAACTGTCCTGGGGGAGACATGACACATGGATACTACATGATACACGATTAAGCTGAAACTTACGAGTGAAACGCACGAGTGTAAAATCGGCTGAAAATTGTTACGGTTATATATATGTATATATAGTTATGTTAATTATCTAGTTATTATATTATTAACCAATATGTTGGTTATTACTAGTAATTATTAGTAAAACCAATAACATCTTTACCAGTAAAACCTTAGTTATTATTAGTAAAACCAATATGTCCCTAATATCTGATATTAGTGTTGTGTCGGTGCCTCACTACATTCATCTGTGCTTCTCTATCCATTATGAATCACTAGGCTTCCTTACATAAGTCATTTTAACATATCCTCAGGACAGTGTGTGAGTGTGTGTGTGTGTGTGTTCCAGTCTGTGACCTTATAAAATGTACTCAACCTCTAACCTCATCATTTTATCATTTTTGTGAGTGGAATTTCAATCACGAGCTTGTAAATCCATCTGCTCTGTTCCGGTGTGACTGCATAGCTTCTTGCATATTCTTTTCGGACCTGACACCTCACTCATATTCACCAGCTCGGTTCATGTTGGCATGGAAACGTGTTTGTTGGAAGTTGCGATGCCGAGTAATTTTTTTCCCGAGGTCTCATGGGACTGAAGCCTGGAGGACTGCTGATCTTGCTGTAAATGGGTTGTGCTACCGAGCTGCGTGTATTATCTCATGGCAGAAGCGTATCGACGTGACCTCTCGGGAGAGGCACACACCTTTGACAAGTGGCAGAACAGCAAGTTTTTGACCTTTTCTGCTATTCACTACATGGGCACAACAAAACACTCGAGTAAGCTTAGCTTTTACAGCTCTGGTCTTGAAAACCAGTTTATTGGTTCAAATCCCTCTCTGTTTTACCGCCATTGGGCCCCAGAGCAAGACCTTTAACACCAAGTTGCTTCCGAGAGACTGTCCCTGTAATTATGGAATATACACTGCTCAAAAAAATAAAGGGAGCACTTAAACAACACAATGTAACTCCAAGTCAGTCACACTTCTGTGAAATCAAACTGTCCACTTAGGAAGCAACACTGATTGACAATCAATTTCACATGCTGTTGTGCAAATGGAATAGACAACAGGTGGAAATTATAGGCAATTAGCAAGACATCCCCAATAAAGGTGTGGTTCTGCAGGTGGTGACCACAGACCACTTCTCAGTTCCTATGCTTTCTGGCTGATGTTTTGGTCACTTTTGAATGCTGGCGGTGCTTTCACTCTAGTGGTAGCATGAGACGGAGTCTACAACCCACACAAGTGGCTCAGGTTGTTCTGCATAAAAGTGTCTGACATAAATCTAAATGATGTTTGGTGGTCTGAGACCTTGTGTTGGTAAGATCAGGGGTTTGAATCCCGAGAGCGCCGTAAAAAACTGGGGTTAGGGTTAGCCTTAACCATTCTAAACCATTGTTTGTCTGCATTTATAATTGTGACCAAAACTGAGTACAAAGCAAATGAAATGCAGTTATCTATATAGAAATGGAAAACATAGTATTATTTACATATAAGTGCAGGACATTTTACAGTGTAAAGACGACATTCCTTATTCTACAGTCTTTGCAAAATGGACAATAAATAGTTAGAAAGGTTTTCGTTTTACGAGACACTAAGGAATTTTCGCCTCTTGTGTTTCGTTTCAGTATTTCGTTCTTTATATACGGAAACTAGAGCAGCAGTTTAAAGGGTTAATTTAAAAGGAACTGATTTTTTTTTTGGTCCTTTGCTTAAAAGGTTAAACCTCACAATAGTTGCCTCTTAACGAGTCTCAAACTGTCCCTTTTTTATTGCGCTGTTGAATGGCTCTAACAGTTGGCCTACATGCTCATGGAAGCACAGAATTCCTTTACCAACAAAGGAGCTTTGGGAGCCAGCGTTGGCATGTCGCCCACGTTACACAGTCTACAAAAGCAGCCTGACCGGTCTCCATGCGCTGGTCTCAAAAGACCTAATTAATCGCCATTCCAAACGGTCGCATGGAGAAGCCTTGGGGCACTGGATTTGAACCTTTTACACTAACATTTCTGTGATTTATTCCCTTCGTGTAGTAGAATCGGCCACTGCGGGTTCACTTTTTCAAGCGTTTGTGAATTTCTTGGATTGTCGATCAGCTGCGTTGACTGCAGTTTTATTTTTTGCTTGCTGATAAAGCAAAGCCTCGGATCTGTCATAGCTTGACTCTGAATGAGTCTTAAAGGCTAATGGGTGATGTTTCCGAGTTTGTGAGTTTGTCCATATCTTTTACGCTTAGCCTCGGTTAATGACTTCGCCCCTCGATGTGTGCATAACTGATAAGGGACAAAGTTTAATTAACCCCATGGAAGGACATTCCAACCGCAGCCCAAGAACAATTTAACCTACAGTAG
Organism: Distichodus sexfasciatus; assembly: GCA_032718565.1. Lineage (NCBI taxonomy): Eukaryota > Metazoa > Chordata > Actinopteri > Characiformes > Distichodontidae > Distichodus > Distichodus sexfasciatus. The sequence continues at coordinate 1,838,573 of JAVGVS010000013.1, forward strand.
ATAAAAAGGGCTTTCAGTGTTAAAAGCATCCAACAAATGCAATTGCATCTCATACTGGCAGGAAAGAACTTAGCGCATTTTAACCACATTTTCACACTCCTGAGATTTCTCCCAGCACATTTGATCACTTGCTTATGCGATTCCAATATGGTTCTTGGTGACTAGTTAGCACCGATCAGATACGGGGATCCCATCGGATCGACTTAAATAGCTGGATCGGGTATCGGTGGCATTGGGCTAATCTATGGGGACGATTTGTAAATGAGCACACATGCAGTTGGTTATGCATGGGAAGTGGCACTGCGGTTGTTCGACATGCGTGCTAATTCCTACATATTGATATGACAGTGAGCAGAACAAGCAACGCGACACACACCAACCCCAAAAGTAAATCACACCATTATACTGTTTAATTTTCTTAACAACACCAGCTCTCACTCACAATCTCTGACTGGGGGCCGTCACAAAATTACAGAATTGTGTTTAAACGAATATTTTTTGAGATGTTATTTTAATACTAAACTATTTAGCATATACGTATGGGTGTGTAATTATTATATAGTTTACAGTATTTCAACATATTTAAGTTTAACAGAATAATCTCACTCATGTATTCAGACATTTTTGAAACATTATTTTTGTTTTCTGTTTAAACGAGACTCAGAGACTGCATCAGATTTGTATCATATCGGCAGATATCCAAATTTACAATACCGGTATTGTATCGGACATTAAAAAAGTGGTATCGTGCCATGTTTACTGGTGATTTACACTCTGGATAAAAGCATTTGATAAATGCTTTAAATGTAAATGCATTGCTAAACTCTTTGAGCATTAATATTTTTTTCTTTGTTCTCTAATGACAAATGGCTCATTTGTAAATCTCCAGCAATATGTAAAATTGTTAAATTTTTTTAGGCAGAATTATCCCTTTAAAACATTAACTCTTATCTAATTTAATGACTGTAACCTTTAAGGCAAGAGCTTTCTCAGATGAAGGCCGGTTCTGTTCTCTCGATCTGCTTTTTCTTTCTCTTATTTCCCGTTCCTTCCTGTCAAAGCAATTACTGTTTGAGGGCTAAATGTGTAAATAGCTGTAAGGGCATAAATTTGCTTGGCTGGGCTTTACTCGGCTGGTTTTTATGTTAAGAATTACACGATGTAACAATGACGCTCAGTTAATTACAGCATGTTCGGGAACGCTGGAAAACCTGCTTCACACATTTATCATCCTCTATATTTTCACTTCATGCCATATGCTGCCGTTAACTCAGACAGTGCTGGCTGTGTGTAGCCGAGTAGCTGATAACTCTTCATGGAAGCTTCTAATGAAAGTGCTGTTTGTGGGAAAGGGATGTTGTAGCGAGTCAAAACATCTCGAGGGAGTTTGTTAGACCTTCTTAGCTTATTTAAAGTAGTTTATTTCAGATAACATTTTCTAATGTATGTAATAGAATTTTACTTGACAAGAAAAATCTTAAGAATTTCAAAGTTGAAAAGCTCAAAATTAGATCTCACAATTCTGACTTTTTTCTCACAATTCTGACTTTTTTCTCACAATTCTGACTTTAATATCACAATTAATCTCAAAAGAAAAAAGTCAGAATTGTGAGATTAAAGTCAGAATTCAGATTTTATTCTCAGAATAAGCTATGACCCTTTTTTGTTTTTAGTGGCCCTAATCCTCTTCCGTACACGTGCCTGCTCACATGATGGAGAAAAGATTATTTGCTGTGTGTAATGAGAGGTCAGGTGACGGTAAAATTGCAGTCTTACATTAAGTTCGTAATAAAGGCTGTAAACCGTTTTCCGCGAACGATCGGCTCCGGCACAGGTGCTGCTTCAATCCGGCGAACTGCTTCTCACACAGCTCTCTTTTATTCAACCTGTTCTCTCTCTTTATTTCCCTTTCGATGACTCGCCGGCCAAACTCGGTTCCGCCGCGCTGAGCGTCCACAAAGCGGCTTCCCCCCTCCATACCTGACCCTGTCCTGGCCGGGGATCAGGTGGCGGTCAGGAATAAAAGCCGGCCTTTAAAACAGCCGAATGTCATCCGAGATCTGCACCTGTATTGTAACTGGAAGCCGCTCGGGCTCGGTGATGTGATGCAAACGGTAAGGAACATGCCAGTCTCTCGGCTTTGTCTCCAGGCCGGAGCTAGACTACATCTAGATCTAGATCTGTTTGATTTGGAAGTGTCAGGACTACAGGGAAGAAAAAGAATGAGTTTCTTTGTTTGGGAAACTCTTTTTAGTGCAGGCGTTTATATCTGCCGTCTCCAAAAGCTTATCTGTGTGACCAGGAAAGGTCATGAGGGACATGAAGGCAGAAAGGTCAGACTAAATCTGATACAGTGGTCAGGCCAGTCACACAAGGCTGATACTCCTACTGCTGGTGAAGTAACTACAGTTTTTATTGGGATGTGTATTTTGCGATATTGTGAATATTTCAGCATGATGATTTTTTTTTTTCTTTAAACATTTATGGCCAGTGGTGAATGAAGTTAGCTTCTTAAAATATAGATTCATTATTAAAAGGCGTGATCCAAAATAATAACGCAGCACGTCCCTGTTGGAAGAAAAAACATTTCTTTATAAATTAGTTCCCAATTAAAAAATATATACACACTCCCAAGAAAGTATTCCATTCATCTATATATCTATATATATCTATCTATATATATCTATATTCATATCTATATATATATATATATATATATATATATATATATATATATACACACACACAGTATATATATATATGTGCTGCATCTTCTACTCTCTGGGAGTGTATATTTTTAAATAGAACTAATTCTAGTAAAGAATTTATTTTCTTCCAACAGGGACGTGCTGCGTTATTATTTTGGATCACGCCTTTTAATAATGAATCTATATTTTAAGAAGCTAACTTCATTCACCACTGGCCATAAATGTATATATATATATGTATATATGTTCAGGTAGTATATATATATATATATATATATATATATATATATATAGTATATATATATATATATATATATATATATATGTATAGAGAGAGAGAGAGAGAGATATAGATATAGAGATATAGATATCTTTTGTGGGAATTTTCCTCAGCAGCCATAACTGATATGAGAACTCTTTTATCGCAGTGTGATCGAGGGACTGGAGTCCACTGCATCGCTCCACTTTCAGATGATTATCAGTGTATTATAGATTTCTGCAGTGAAGTGTAGTGTAGACTTATGGGAATTATGAAAAAGCTTATTTTAAGTTATGAAGTGGGCCCGTATAATTTCCATCTGATTTAAGAGGCAAGCCCCGCTGTCACGTGCCCGAGTATGCGTTTCAACAGCCTACAGGTTTTTTCGCTCCTTATCGCCTTTCTCGAGAGCTTTTTGTGAAGCAAACGTTTGCGAGGGGTTGATATTGCGGTCTATAAAATTCGTTGTCGAGTTTTTTTTTCCCTGAAGCGGCTTTGCGGGCCAGACCATGATGTTTTATTAGGGATTGCATTAATCTCATTTTCAGGCCTGATTTCAATACAGAAACCAGTGCCTGGCCTTTCTTATTGCTGAAAACAAACTATGTAGTAAAATGTTGCTATTGCTTTCTCCTAACGTATATATGTGTATGAAACACGTTAGGGATGCTAGAGGACAAAAATAACGCCCCGATAACGGTATATATCACAATGTACATTTTCGTAAATTCAGTGAAACTTTCACAGTTAAAATCTTGTGTCTAAAGCTCACATATGAACAATCAAAGGTCTCTGGCCACTTGTTTCAGATTTTTTGCCAATAACTCCATAGCACCTAATATAACCGTATTTTTACAATCAAGGAAAAATGGGCTCTTTTCGCAGGCACTCTAGTGACGTAAATGACTGTAAACGGCCAAACTTTTTATGGCGCTCTAGTAAGCTGCATTTAAAGCGAATTATGGCACTTTTGGCGTTCCGTAGATCTGAGTGTGAGGGCAGGCTAGCTTGAGCACGCACAGACATGAGATTTTGCTTGCAGAAGTTCTACCGTGTGCTCAGAATTGAGGCACAAATATTACGGCATAACATTCACTGTTGCTTTAACCATGTAGCGCCGTGTTGACTACTGCAAACCGTCATCCAAACGATAGAAAGATATTGGTGTAAACACCACAGTAACAAATATTGATTGGAAATGGTCTCCAGCACAATCTGCTTAGTAACCATTACCTTTATATCTCGATGAGCAGCTAACCTTTATGCTTCTAGGCCAGATAATCTACTTATTGTTTGACTATGGCTGATACCTCTTACCAAGTTGTCGTTTAATTTATATAAATAATTATTTATTTTCACATGTCATGGATTGTTGGGTCTTGGTTCATCCGTGTGCATTATTTGTGTTACAGCTATTGTTATGTATAATAAATATATTATCCGCATAAACTACTAAAAACACAAATAGATGGGATTAGATGTTAGTAATATCTATTATTAAATATTTCTTTATATTAATGAATGCACAAATATATTCACATTATACCACATTATACATCCATTAGTCATTAAATGTATACTGTATTATATAAGCCGCTTTCTCTGCAGCCCAATACAGAAAAAACAAAATGGGATCATAAGAATGCGAATACGTATAATGTAGAATATCATTCAGCTCATTATCTGAACTGCTTAATTCCCCAACTGGGGTCATGCGGGAGTGACCGGAGCTCTTATCTCAGGAACTTGTTGGCGCATGGGGAAATCCACTCCTGAGTAAGCTGGGCGCCAACACACCGCAGGGGCACACACACACCACACGGCCACACACACACATCCACACCTTACGGCCATTAATTGAGTCGCTAATTAACCTATAATGTAGAATATATATTGAACACTATAATATATTTTTGAATGCCCGATCTCTGTTTGTGTCAGTATTGGGCCGATGACTGATATCAATGTACTAACAATTCAACTCTAAAATATCAAAACATTTATTTAACCTGTCATTTCTGAGATTAGGGCCCCTGCCTTTATATGGCAGCAAACTGATGGTTGACCTTACGTGAATCGTGTGGGGAAAGACTCAGGAGGACACTTAATAACTTCCGTGAATCACCTCACGCGATGAGTTTTCACCCTCACAACTGTCGCTATAAGAAACGACTTCTTTTCTTCACAACGCTGGGCCTCGCTCAATTAATATATTTTCTCGCTTTTCTTGAACGGTACCAAGACATTTAACAGGATAGCCATCAAACAACCGTAGAATTGAAGATGAGCCAATTAGAGCGGCTTTTACCCAGCCGAAGAGTAAAAATTAGTTTTTCAGCAGCGTATTTTTGTTCTTATCTAGAAGAAATCTCACTATGAAACACAGGTGAATGCTGAATCCTTTGTGAAAATTGGCAAGAGGGGTTTTAAACAGATTTCTTTAGACCATTAGCCACTGAGATCCAGTAATATCTTGGTAGTGTAACAGTTAAGGCCTGCAGCCCATGATCTGAAGGTTGCCGGTTCAAATCCGGAATGGTAACCATACCAATGAGGTACTGTGAGCAAGGTACTGTCCTCATACCGCTGCCCATGTCAGCTGCTCTTTGCTACTTTATGGATGGGTCAGATGAAGAGGTTGCACTGGCAGTTGTGGTGTGTTCACACGACAAATAATCACTCACTCTTTGTCCCCGCAGAGACCTCCCTGCTGAAAGGAGATCTATCTTTCAGGCAGATTTGTGTCCTTTCAGACTCCTCGCTGTTTAGCCACTGGGCAGGAGCTAGCCCCAGGCCGGAGGGTGGCCCTCAAGATGTTCCAGTACTACGGCTACAACGCCTACCTCAGCGACCGCCTCTCCATGGACAGGTCCATCCCCGACTACAGGCCTGAAGGGTGAGAGATCGAATCAGGAAACTGCCAATGAAAATTCATGGCCTAGTATGATGTTACTTGTGTAGTTCTGTATGTTATGCTGCATGTTGTTATTGGTGGTGTTAAGCACATTAACAGTATATACCGTAATACACCGTATATTAGAGGTGTGAACCTTAACTAGTCACACAACTCGATTAAGTTAATGACATCGGTCAAGGATTGATTCGGCGTGATATCTTCACGCATCATGATGCATTACATCAATTTTTTTATAATACCTAATAGAAAATTTAAGAGGCGAGCCCCGCTGTCACGTGCCATTTCAACAGCCTGGGTGTTATTTTCTTGCTCCTTATCGCCTTCTCAAGAGCTTTTTAGCAACTTTTGCGAGGCTGATATTATGTCTATAAATTGTTTCACCGAGGCTTTGTTTTTCCTGAAATGAAGACCATGATGTTTTGTATTAGGATTGTGATAATCCTACTTTTTGCGCCTGATTTCAATGCAGAAACTCCGGTACCTGGCCTTGGCTGTTGGACAAAACCATGTAGTAAATGTTGTGTTAATAAGCTCCCTCTGAACATATACAGTACTGTGCAAAAGTTTCAGGACAGGTGAATAAACGCTTTAAAACAAAGAACAAGCTTTCAAAAATGGGTAGAAGCAGCACTATTTATTTCAATCAACAAAATGCAGTGAATGAACAAAAAGAGAAATCTAGATCAAATCAATATTTGGTAGACCCAATTTCTTTTTGCTCTTCAAACAGCATCAATTTTCTAGGTACACTTGCACACAGTTTTTGAAGGAACTCGGGCTGGTAGGTTGTTCCAAACATCTTGGAGAACTAACCACAGATCTATAATCCTATAACTTACAAAAATAATAATGACTACAAAATAATATAATGATTATAATCCCAGCAAAAATCCCTGGACGTTAGTAAGTGTATTGATATAAGAATTATATTCATACGCTATATAAGAATTGATGGTTTGAAGGCAAAAGGTAGTAACACCAAATATTGATTTGATTTAGATTTTTCTTTTGTTCGCTTCACTCTGTATTTTGCAAATTGATAAAAATAAACATAGCTAATATATTTCTGAACGCATTCTTTGTTTACAGCATTTTTTCACACCTGCCTAAAACTTTTGCACAGTACTGTATGTGTGTATAAACACGTTAGGGCTGTGCGATATGACCAAAATAACATCCCATGGGGTCGTATATATCATAACATAGTACATTTTCTGTAAATTCACTTTCTCGCTAGTACTCCAGTAATCATGATGCAACACATCATTTTTTTTCTGTACTTCACTGCACAATAAGATTGATAGCTTCATAGTTACATCAGGATGCTCTTTGAACTAATTTTTCATGGCAGAAAATCAGCAATTTAATTATGATATGTCCAGGGGTTTCGCTGTTTCTGTTCCAAGGACCACCACTGACTAAGCAGTAGTCTGCGGCCGGCCCACTGTGTGTAAAATGTGAGATTTCAGTCGCTAAACTCGACAGATGTCACGATTTAATTCAGCGCTATGTCATAAGCCACCACAATCGACAGGGTCTGCCACTGCATTCATGCAAGAATCATCCACACATCAAAACATTTTTTTAATATTCTGTCCAAAACTGAAATGAGTAAATGAATTTGTTTTCCAATTTCCTGATCAAATAATTCTTTTTAGTTTTTATTGATACAGAACTAGAAATATTGGTCATTTCATCAATACATAAGGTAAACCAAAATGGAATAGGATTATGGAATGTGTGTTCTAAGCTGCTTTTGAGCAAAACAGAAAAGGACATATATTTCATTTTTGGTGTTATTCACATTTATGTTTTAATATAAAACGAATGATACAGATTTCGCCTGCCTTCCTTTCTCCTGTATAAGAGCAGCCGGGAAATTTCTAAAACGGCCCTTTTTTGTTATGGTTTTGAAAAGTTCATTGTGGAAAAAAGTGTTTTTATGCTCAACTTGACAAGTGAAAGAACAAATAATATGCAATTGTCAAAATACGGTTGAGTGTCGCTAGATTCTGTTTCAGATGCAGCCAGAGCTTTGCTCGCCTGAAGCGCTCGTCTGCTGACACTGTGCCGCGCTGTTTTGACAGGAGCTGAATGCGGAGTGTTCGTTTTAAAAGAAAAAGCACTCTTCTGCGCCTGTATCATTTTCAGATGCGCTTTCCACGCAGAAGTGTGAGACACCGCCGTGTTTTTTTTTTTTTCCTTCCACCGCTCTCCCACGTAACAAAGTAAAAACCCGAAATATAATTCACCGCTGAACGGCCGGAAAAGACCACGTGGGCACCTTTTCTTGCTGTTACTCGGTTCTTGGCCCGCTATTAGCTTCAAAATGTTGACTGAAATAACTAGCTAGACGAGTTTGCCTGTAAATGACACTTTTTCTCCTCTGATCACTCATACTTGTTCTTCATCAGGAAGAAACGCCCATATCCGTCCAACCCCCAGGTCAGCATCGCGGTGTTCATCTTGTGAATGAGGCGCTTTCCGTTATCCTGCGCTCCATCCACTCGGCCATGCACCGGACGCCTCGCCACCTGCTCAAGGAGATCATCCTGGTGACTCCACAAATGTTGCGCATGGTGGGTCTGAGACTCTAACGTGCTCAGTGCCGAACACTGAACAATTGTGAATTCCATGACGCTGGTAGGGATTAAACAGTTCAGATAATGAGGGAGTGAATGAATGAATGAGTGAATAAATGAGTGAATGATGGAGCTTAATAATAACCTACCACTCGATATTAGGGGGTTGTTTATAGCCGTTATGGTTGGTCAGGTTCTGTGTAAATCTCTTTTGGCCATCTTCATTCCTCTTTATGTTTTGTCAGAAAATTGATCATTGGGTATGATCAGTGCATTATTTCAACTAAAGATGGCACCGATCCGTAAATGTGGACTGATATCGGGTCCCATAATCTAATTCAAATAGGCTGACAGTATCGGCGCGGGCCGATTTGCAAATGCGCCGCATGCACAGTTCATTACGCCTCAGAAGTAAGTTAGCGCGGTAGTTGGTTTATTGTTTATTCAAACTACCCTATACTTGTATATTGACATGATACGAGCAGGAAGAAGCAACACAACACACCACAACCCCCAAAAGCATATCACACCATTATACTGTTTCATTTCCGTGAATAACATTGTGTCTGGGTGATTAGGACCACTACTTAATTACACAACCGTGTTTAAACGAATCATTTTTTAGATGTTATTTTAATAATAAATAATTTAGCGTATACATATGGGTGTGTAATTATTCGATTAGTTTAGTTAGAAAACAGCTTTAAGTCAAGTATTTCTAAGAATAACAAAATAATTCCCTAGCTGCGTATTTTAAAGCGCTGTTTTCTGTTTAAAAAAGACTCAGAGACTGTATCAGATTTGTATGGTATCAACAGATTAAAACAAATTTGTTAACATCGCGTCGCATCGACATAAAAGTGGTATTGTGCCGTGGTTTTAATTTCAACGTAAAAATACATGTAAATATTAGTCCCAAGACTCCAGTTAAAACAGTCTAATAGCAGGAGAGTTAACTATGTGACCTTCCTCGGCAAAACCAGTCGCTTGTCGCAAATTTCCAAAATTGGTGCTATGATGTTGTCATGAAAGGGCATAAATCAAGCTTCAAAACGATACCTATATGTGGAATGAATGGACAAAGGAGTCGGGTTTCTCCTGTCACGCCAAGTGAGAAACGGAGAAATCTGCCTTTGAAGTTGACTATCGCCGTAGCACTCACAGACGCTTGGTGCGGTCGCGGCTACGTTTGTATTTACGGTAGCCTACGCTGCATTCACAGCCACACGGATAGCCTACCTGCGTTAGGTTAACTGAACTCGGGAGACGGAGATGGATTCCGGAGAAATATCTTCACGCTAGTCAACCAGTGGATTTACCGTAAATATTGAAGTAGAGCGGTCAAAACAGAAACTTTTAACATTCTGCTGGAATTGAATTCCTCACCTCAAGAAAGTCACGTTTTTAGGATGGAAAGGGTAAGTTTTTCAGCCAAATTTATTCACAACAGTACAGTAAAGACCTTCCACTGTTTCAAAACACTAAAAACAAAAAATCCAAATTTTTACCCCACGCAACATAAACGCTTGTTTTTCTCGGAAACGTCCGTTGCGACGAGCGACTGGTTTTGCCGTGGAGGGTCACTTATATGGTGCAATATATTGTTCCCCCACTAGCAGCAGCACAATCAACACCCACTGTGGAAACTATCCAGCCTCGGCATTTTTATTTCCCCACATAAAGTAAGCTCATGTTTCGCCTCCTCGCTCTGCTTATAGCCCCGAATGTCTCATTTAATCTCCATCCTCAATCTAAGCCTTTTAATGTGCTTAATTAGACACTCCGTGCATTGGAATAAAGAGATAGGTGTGAGAATACAAATTAAGCAGCGTAAGTACCTGTGATTGCTTGTTGCTTCTGGAAGAGGAGATGCTGAGCTTTGGGGCTGACTCGACCTTCAATAATGCAGTCAGATGGGTGAGATTGTAGGCCTTTAACTGAAAGAGAGAGAGAGCGAGGGAGAGAAGCTTCCGTCCTCACTGTGACCAGCTGATGGGCTGCACAATTGGGTCAGCCAGAACATATGGTCACCCCGGTGAGAAAAAAGCTGATGAAAGATCCGTCGCTAATCCACACACCGGGGACTCGCTGTTAGAACCTGGCAGAAGAGAAGAACGCGACCTCCGTTCGTTTACCGCGAATCTATGTACAGGTTAGCATCACCTCGTTGAGATGTCACTTATTTTGTACCGCCCCAGTTCAAGGTTCCGGGTCTCTCCAGCACTGATACTCAACGTACCGACAACTTGTTATTATTTGCACGTTATTTATTTTATAACACTTTTACAAAAATATCTGCCGCTAATCCCTGCACCTCAGACTCGCCGTTAGAACCTGGAAGAAGAAAGGGATGCGTCCTGCTTTACTGTGAAGTAAAGTGTGTCCTCCGCGGAGATCTCTTCCGTTGTCGTCCGTTTTTTACCTCCCCGATTCAAGGTGCCAGGTCACTCTGGCATTGACATTTTGCTAATGGCGTTCCGATAGATTTACAGCCATCGCTGAGGCCTTATCGCCGTTTACTCTACGGCTCCGTCTGAGCCTTTTTAGGGCAGGAGTTTGTCCGAGGTCGTCCTCGCCTTCATTAGCATGCCGGCCGTGCCGCCGGTTGGAGGGAGGGCGAGGCGACCCGGCAACTCGTCTCTCGCTAATTGGCCGATTTCGCGGACCCGAGGGCCGGACGGGGGCGAGGAAGCATCACGAAGCGTTTCCAGACCCTGAGCATCCACTCGAGAGCGTACCGGGAGTCAACAGCGAGGTCGTAACGACCGGACCCAGAGTCGGACGACGAGGTGAGGGTGAAGGAATTTGAGCGTGAAGAAGTCAACAGCGGTGACGCTAATCCTCTGCCTCGCGAAAAACATGAAAACAGGCTGTCACTCTTTTACCTACTTCATCCTCTGCCACTCGCTGCTCTGTAAAAGCGTCTGCAGGACACAGTGGGATTTGATGTGTTAATCCACTCCCTTAGCCTCCTGTCCATCTTTCTTGCTCTTCTTAAAGCCACCCCTTCTGGGTCTTCTACGCACATCGGACAACTTTTTAAAAATCGTGGCAGCTGCAGCAGAGTCCAACTCAGGTTCAGTGTAAAAGTTTCCAGTGACCAAAAGTTTTGAAAGGATGTATTTCAAGCAGAAAAGAAGTGTTGCTCATTGCATGTTCTGCTCAGTGCAAACTGTTTACTGCTCAGTGGCTACAGCAGCAGCAAAAATACACAAGAAGCTGAAGCTAAACCCTCCCTAAATAATAATTAGTAGGAGAGATTTACATTTTCTAGCAGCTACTCCACTCATTATTAAACCGCAAGGATGTAAATCACAAGTTTCATCACAATGCAGTGTTATATCAATTCAGTGTGATTTCTGAGAGGACCTGGGCGGCACAGGCGCTCCGCCTCACAGCCAGAAGATCCTGGGTTCCATCATCTGCCAGATTAAAAATGAAAGCTAACTGGTACAGCTAGCGTGAATTATTTATATTCAAGTAAGCTACCACATAGTCCTAGCTTTGGCAGTTAGTCATTAGTGGCAGCCATAAAATTTATAGAAACGTATTTATTGCCACCTCTAGTCTGTGACTAAGGACCCTGACGTTACGGTTATTAATGACGCTGACACAGAACCTGCTCTCAGGTCAAATTCGCCCCCAAAAACCTTCTCCTGCCTTCTCCTTGAGCAGACCGACACCTCCATCGATCACCGAGGGGGCTAAATTGCACGAGGGAACGTCTGTGTGCTTGTTTTTCTTTTTTCCCAGAACAGGGCCTCATCTGAGCCGCTTCCACAAATTGTGTTAATGCCCTCCTCCTTCTCCTCCTCCTCCTCCTCCTCCTCCTCATGAGTTTTCAGGACGGAGTCGAGAGGCGCTAAATGAAATCTAGACTGATTTATACTTCGTCGGAGTCTTCCAGCTCGCTTCCGGGCCTCAACGCAACGAATTTCCTCAGCTCGCGCATTTGGAGTGCGGCTTTTATCATATTTTCTACCCCCCAGATTAATAATTAACCAATTTCCAATGAAAGGGAATTGATTGGAATGGGGAATAATGAGGCGTAATGGCATAGTATGAATCACAATAAAGAGAGGACCATAACAGGTCCATTATGTCGGAGCAGGAACCGACTCGCCGTATCAATCTTTCTCGGGCGTTACCTCGAGTGCACTCGTTAGGGCTTCGTCACTTAGACGAAATCCGTATTGTAGCCGCGGGACGGGACTTGCCACGGCGCTGCGTGAATGGAAATACCGTTTTCAGAATTGCAAGGTCACAATTGTGCAATCAGGATTTTTGCAAAGGTAGAGAACATGGCTCTCTTGGGTCTAATTGGGTAATTTCACTCAAGATCAAATACCAGTCAACTATGTTCTGTGCATGGCTGCTTTTCAGGTTTGGTGTGCCATTGTTTTTATAAACTAAGACCATCCAAATACATCTACACACCGGATCATCAAATTTAGAGTCGTTCAATGATGCCAACATTAAATATCCAAGCCGCTCCATTCTAGGCGTCTGTAATGAAAGTCTTTACTTGCTGCTCGTTGATACGGATAGGCCGACGTCCATCATATAACCCAGTGGTCCTCAAATAGCAGCCCACGGGCCAGATCAGGCCGAAGCAAGCGATATATCTGGCCTCTCACGTCACATTGGCAACAAACGTAACATGTGCGCTCCCTATGGCCATCTGTGATTATTAGCACGACAGTGGGTTGACATCTCCGCTAGTCATTAAGAGTGAGTGAATTCTTAACGATAACAGTTGCGATAACAGACTTGAAACTTACCGGACATTATACTCCTTACTCTGTATGTGAAATGATTTCTGAGTAATTCCGTGCACAGAAACTTAAGTCATTGCGTAAAAATGCATTAATTACATTATTGACAATGTAAACACACGTTAGCGATCGTGACTCAGGCGCAAATAATGTAGTTCTTTTCCAGAAAGGCCAAAAGCAGCTCATTTTATATAATAAAATAAAAACTCTGCAGGCAATAAAACAGACACTGTGCTTACTGTTTCTAGTAGTAATGTCTACAGTTTCAGCGCTTTTATACTGCATAAAAAGGGAGATGTGGGGTGCATTTGTTGGCCCTCAGCCTGACTTGCTTTACGTAATTTGGCCCTCGGGGAAAGATAATTGGGGACCACTGATTTAGCCACTGTGAATGTGAAAATCTCTCAAACTGCCGACTAGATGAGGGTTGTAGACAGAGCTGTAGAACATAACTGCCTCCGAACAAGTAGAGGAAGTCGAGTGATTCGTTGAAAACTGACCACTCAGGTTCCCAGAGGCCACCAGAAGCAGTACTACAGCTGCCTTTTACCACTATTTTACCACTACATTACCACTATTTTTCTATCGGTTTATCTCTTGACTCTTGAATTTGATCCATTCAAACGTTCTTAAAATATTGGGGAGTAATAAAAGTAATTAGATGGGGTGAACAAAACACCTTTATGTTTTCTGGTCATTTGAAGTACTCCCTTGCTTTTGAAGTCTGGAGTCTTTAAAAACTTTTACACTCTTTACACTCTGTAGCGACCAATTTGGACTCTGCTGTAGCCACCATCTTTTTTTTTTTTTAACTGTTGCGGTGACGAGCCAAGCAAGAGGTGATGACATTGATGCAGTGTTTATTAAGGAATACTTACATAATAACAAGTTATGAAATGTTACTTTTGTCGTTTTAGAAATCAAAGTGATACGTAATATGGTGATGCATTTTCAGTGTCTAAATCATTGATTTAAAAGTCAGAGAAAGACAGCAGAATAGTAAGGCCTCGTTCACACGGACGTCTGAACCAGATGTTTTTCTGGCGTTCGTGGCGCCAGGTGAGCGCCGACTGAACGCTGACCGTTTTTCTGCTCATTGGAGCAAATCAAAGCGTCCACGCGGGCGTTCAGCACCGGCGTCCGGCCGGCTGCGCGTTCGGGTGGCGTCAAGTAAACGTTGCGTGCCACGTTTTCTTGGCGTCAAAATCCCGACGAACGCGAGGAAAACGGCGCTATTGCGAACGCCGGTGAAACGCCAATCGAACGCAGCTACAAAACGCAGCAAAAACGCGTATGGCGTTCATTTCGAATGTCCGTGTGGACGAGGCCTAACTGTCTAGATCTGTTTAAGACTCACTAGGTTTCTCTTTACACAAAAAATAAAGATAATTCAAACAATTTTTCCATTCATGTTTTTCTGTTGCCTTTGGGGCTTGGAAAACACTGGGCATTGTGTTCCCAACCCCTTTTGATCAGCTATTTGGTTTAACAGTGACACGTCCATAATTGGGTTGGCGGAGTCGGATTGCTGGTGGACTTTGGCCATGCCGTCTGCTTGCTATCATAAGAAAATAAATGTTTGGCATGCGGGGAGATGCGATTACACATAGACAAACACGCTCAACACTCAACACACTCACACACTCGAACCCGCAAGTGTATGTACGGCATTAACCTGAATAAAGAGACTTGATATTTCTTCTGCTTGAAACATTTCTGGAATCCAGGTTCACTTTTTCAATCAGCTGGTAGGCATCGCTTTCAAATACAGCAAAACACTTTTTCAGCATGTTGCACAAGTGCACCAACGCGGAGGTCAACGAATTATGTGAAACTGAATTTATAAGAAAAATATTATGTTTCCAGACCTTGGAGACTTCTACCATTGGTCCAGATAGGCCAAAGTGCAGTGGATCAGGATGGACTCCTGGAGGTTATCAAGAGGGCTGGGGTGGAGGTAGTTACCAGGGTCTGCAGGAAGACGGCTACAAGGGTATGAATGGAGGTGGTCAAGAGGGTATGGCTAAAGGGGGTCAGAAGGGTGGCGGTGGTCAGGACAAGCCAAAATGGAGGTGATCAGGATCTAAATGGATGTTTTCAACAGGACTTGGGTGGACATGGGTGGGTCTGGGTAGAGGTGGTTATGATGGACTGGGAGAGGTGGTCAGGAGGATCGATCTGGGTGGACGGAGTCAGGAGGGTCAGTGAGGAGTGGGTCAGGATGTACTGGGTGGAGGTGTTAAATTGAGACAATGTGGAGTTGGTCTGGAGGGACTGGGGAGCTGTCTGGACTGGGGAGGATCTAGTTGGTGGTGGTCAGTAGGCCCAGGATGGATGTTGTCAGCACTGTCTTGATGGAGGTCAGGAGGAATGTGATCATGAAGATAAGGATGGAGCTGGTCAAGAGGGTATGGGTGAAAGTGGCCAGGAGGGTTTGGACGGAGGTGGTGGAAAAAAGGTTTGCAAGGCCTGTGTGGAGATCAGGAGGTCAGGAGAGGTCAGGAGAGTTTGTGGCTCAGGTTGCTGGAGCAGTAGAGTTCAGTGCTGTAATTGGACACTAGAGCAGATGCTGCAGACGTTTTGACATCATCAGACAGCAGAACAGCATGTTAGTTTAGCAGATATAATAAGCACAGAACACCAAGAACTGATGTAACATTTCTTCTGTTTCTTCTCTCTCTCTCGCTCTCTCTCTCTCTCTCTCTAGAGGAGTTGAAGGAGAAGCTGCAGGTGTTTGTAGAGGAGACCAATGCCAAGCGTGCGGACTTCATTAAGTTGGTGCGCCACAGCAAGCAGGAGGGTCTGATCCGCTCTCGTGTGAGCGGCTGGAGGGCCGCCTCTGGCCCTGTGGTGGCCCTGTTCGATGCCCACGTTGAGTTCAACATTGGCTGGTGGGTAACACTTTGCTCTGGCACTAGAGAACACACAGTAGGCAAACTGAATAGAGCTCGTCTGATTTTTACCACCGATTTAGCAATTATTACTGATACCAATTTTGATAATCTTTTCATATATAGTACCTTCAATTTATTGATTAATCTCTAAAACTTAATTAATCATGTCTCTTCTTTTTCATCTTTATAAAGACTTTATAAATGCCGATACCCATTAATCAGGAAATATTTCATATCAGCCGATAATATTTGCGGTTTGAATTATTGGTCAACCTCTAAAACTGAACTTTAATTGTCATTTATGGGCCGGCCTGAGTCCCAGTCTTGATTTATATGTGAATGTATTGTATCAACAGATAACATTGGCATATGTGTTATTATTATTGTTATTGCTCGATCTCAAAAACTGAATCAATCTTTTTTTTGTCAATTATCAGCCATTATAAGCACAGATGGCAGTTGATCTACAATTAGCTTGTGCCGCTCGATAATAGAAACACCTTGATTTTACAGTCGGAATCTAAAACTTAATGAGTTCTATCCCTGTGTTCCCCTTTTTTAAAAATCATTTTACACCCCATAAGCTCAGATACCAACTGATTGCAATTAACTGGTATCAGTCGATATTATCTGCACCTCGATTTGTCAGACAGCTTCTAAAAGTTATCAGTCCTGAATGATCATCCCTCAAGTCTTATAGACATCAGTATAACATACAGTAGGTTAGCTTACAAATCCTTAAAAACACCAGCACTGACGTGTCCAATCCGAGGAATGTGTCTGATCCCGGGAACACATCCAGGTGTTACTCTATAAAGACAAAGCAGAATTCAGTCCTTCCATACCTGGTTCTGCTTATCGTTACGAGTTATCTCCACCTCACTCAGCGTAGCAGCGATCACTCGCCTTGCTGTCGTTCTTCTCTTAACAGCCTGACCCAGATACGTCAGTGCGGCTCCAACAACCTCACAAAAAATTTCTGACTCTAATCAGCTTGTATGTGATTCTAACCCTCCCTGCCGGAGTTCGAGCTCTTGACATTCAGGCATGAGGAAATATAGCAAAACGTGCATGTTGTGCGTCAAATGCCCTGTTGCGTGATGCATTTGCTGAACCTACGGCAAGGGAACAGGCCATTTTTTACATTCTTTTCGAAGAAATCTCAGCCTGTTCTGTCCCATATTAGATACTTTTTCAACAAGTTAAAATAGGTCTATGAGCTCCACTAAACATGTCTCTGAAGTAGTATGCTGAAAATACCTCTGAGATTAGGCATTTTCACTTGCTTTTTACCCCTCTACCTCAGTCCCTTTCAGAACAGGCTGTTTCAGTTTCTTTCTGAACTTCTTCATTGCGATTCCTACGCTAGCGCTTGCGAGAAAACATGGCGGATCAGGAAGTGCTAGCAGTTCTACCTGGTTGGTGGAGCTTCTCGGATAGGAGGGTGGAGTTATTCAAATGTCCCCTAATGTGACGGAGAAGTAGGGTTCCAACAAAGAGTGATATTTTTTTCATAATATGGGACCTTTAAACAGTACAATATTGACAAACATTTTGATTTCAGTACCATGAGTAAAAAAGAGTTTGTTGAAATCAGCAATAAGCTAATTAAACAACACCTAATTAAACAACTAGCTTTAGCTTCGCTTACTTGTTTTAGCTTACTTTATTATCTAGTTTATTACCTATGACACACATTCTCTGACATCTTCAATTGTTACGTACATCAAGCAACAGAAAATTTTGCTAAAATCCATTGAGCGCAATGGCATTTTAATACATAAACATTTACTGTGAAATACTTCAAACCAAACTACATTTTTCTACATTTCTTTTCCGATTTTCAAGCATGCCTAACTTGGTGAGGCTGTCAGATGAGGCTGTCATACAGCATCGGCAGATAATTTCTCATATTCCAACGAACAATGTTCGAAATAATTTATCTGCCATTGCAATAAAATAGCGTCGTGCTGAAAGAGGCTGAATTACCTCCCTGTGCAGTGACATTTTCATTGGGTGGGATTGCTTCAAGTAAGCAAGAAATGTCTCCAAAATGGCGGAACGGTTCTAAAAGATCAGCAAAGTCTCAGGGAAAGAACATTTTTTGGAACGCTGATGTGCATTGACGCTTTCGCTTCAGGGCCGAGCCGATTCTGCAGAGGATCAAGGAGGACCGAACGCGGATCATATCGCCGTCGTTCGACAACATTAAGTACGACACCTTCGAGGTGGAGGAGTATCCGCTGTCGGCGCAGGGCTTCGATTGGGAGCTGTGGTGTCGCTACCTGAACCCTCCCAAATCCTGGTGGAACCTGAACAACAACACGGCTCCGATCAGGTGAATAAACCTGCACTGTACCCTGGAACATTAGGAACACATCCTTTTTCATATGCTCTTTGTTGCTTTGGAGTTTTTAATCAACTGTTCATTTTTGACAAATATCTTCTGCTTGGAATTCCTACTTCTTTTTGTTTATTAACCAGTCTACCCAGCAGTTTTTACCTATTGGTAGTTTTTCAGACTGGGAGTTGAATTCTAAGATCAAGCGAAAAACATAAGGCTGTGAGTAAGGCCTTTAACCCCAGATTACTCCAGAGAGACTGCCCATGTAATTAGGAAATGGATAGAGCATCTGATATATGCTCTAAATATAAATTAAATCTGATTAATGACACATTCGAAGCTAATTAATCATGATTATTTGACTAGAAATCCCTGAACTTTAAGCCAGTGAAGCCGTCTGAGGCAGGACTTCAGCTATAAACAGCAATTAGCTGCGATGCACAAGGCACTCGTTCATTACAGAGTTTGTGGTTTGTGGTGTGTGTGTTGTATTTTAGGGATAGTGGAATTATTCTATTCTGGTTTGGAATGTACTGAATATGCCATGGAGGCTGAACTTTTGGAATTGAAGATTTGAAAGGACGTTCTGTCGTTGAATAAGCTTCCACTGAAAATGCCTTTTTAATTGCCATTTTTCATAAATAGAGATGCATTGATAGCAATATTGTGTCGATACTGAGCTCAAATATACGTACTCATAAAAGTCTTAATTAATTAATTCCCTTAACTGAAGCACAACGTTAAATCTCAAACCTATTGAATTTTTCCTGCCTAATTTGACATTCATGTTAATATTCAGACTGTTCCAATCTAAGCAAATCTGAAAATATGAATTAAACCTGTCTTCCAGTTTATTCCTCTGTGATGTTAAATGTTAGCTGAATTGTTAGCTAATGTTAGCTTAACAACTTCTTTGTAAAAGTCTAACATACCAGCGCTTAGGTTTAATTTACCTGTTGGTAACACCCGGTGAAGACTTTCAGTGAGCTTGCTGATTCTCGTTTTAGTTTTGGTCTGCTTATGCCAGATTAGGCCATTGTTATTTTCAATAGTATAAATTAAAGATCGGCTGATTATCGTCTGGACCAATTATCGGTGGCCGATATTAGGCATTTTGTCGATAATCGTTATCTGTGTTTAATTTTGACCGTCACCGATATTCAGTAGCTATATTCAGGTGCGCTGTGGCTCCACCGCCGTCTCTTCTCTCGACTCGCTGCTTCATTTAATGTCCCGCCCGCAACAGTCTCTGGTTGGCTACGCGATGTCACATGAGATCTAGGTTAAGTGGAGAGCACGCTGAGCAGCTTTGCTTTCTTCACCACAACCTGCTCACAATCACACAACCTGAATTTGGAATACTAAAACGTTTACGTTTCGAATTTAAGTTTCGCAGTTTTATAACGTTTCTTTAATATTATTTAAAGTTAAATTAAAATAAGGTAAAAAGTTCAATTATTTATAAACATTAAAGTTATTTAAATAAAGTTTTGTGTTAGTGTTTATAAAATGTTAAATTTTGACAGATTTTCTAGGGTTTTTTTAAATGTATTTGATTGGTTCCAAATATCAAACCTATCAGCCCCGTTAACTAGCAATAATCGTTACCGATATCGGCCCTGAAAAAAACAATATCGGTCGACCTCTACTATGAATACACTCTGTACTGTCAGTACTCAGTACTGGAAAGTGCAAAAAGTACTTGTACTCAATATGAAAGCATGGCCCTGGTGCAACCCAGTTATTAACCGTATGACGCGAGGCTTTTAGCAGAACCTCTAGTCCTGCGCGACGTCAATTTCCTAATGACACGGACAGTCTCCCTGGACCAACTAGGGGTTAAGAGTCTTGTTCAAGGACCCAGTGATTTTATTGCTGAAGGTGGAACAGAGCCAAATTTGAGCTTGATTCAACATTAGACCCATCAGATACAAACTACAGCTGTGCTTTGGAATGGAGCTTATGATCACCCTTGAATCTTGGAATTACGATAAGAAGGACCTGAGAAGCTGTGATTAATTTCTTTATCATCTTCATTGTATTCTACAAAACTAGTAAAAATCTACCGCAGCAAAAACTGTACAATTATGCACTCGGTGATTTACAGTCTAAGGGAAACTTTTCTTTCAAAAAGTGAATAATGAGTTTTGCTCCGGTGTTGGTGTTCTTGATAAATTTGAAGAAGAGAGTATAAAAGCGTGTAAGTCTCTTTATTCCTCTATAAATGCAACTCGTGTCTATAAATATGGTTAATTACCTCCCCGTGCAGGAGTCCGGCTCTGATTGGCTGCTTCGTAGTGGACAGGCAGTACTTCGCCGAGATCGGGCTGCTGGACGAGGGGATGGAAATCTACGGAGGAGAAAACGTGGAGCTGGGCGTGAGGGTGAGTGATGAGCGGTGCTCTCCACAGGCCAGCGCTAATGAAGATAATGGCCTTTGTGCTGAAGGATTAACGACAATAACGACCCGCTGGAGTTTTGGCAGGAAGCTGCGGAAAGTTTGGCGCTTTGCTAAGGTGGCCGTTCAGCAAGTCTTGGCCCGGTGTTGGCTGAAGCATCTTAGTCAGGCGTGTCTGTTGCGTGGGCCGAGATTCGACTGTGATTATTTTAAATAGGCTCTATGTGAATCTATAGGAAATAAACTCCAAATAAAACTTTTCACCTGCTGTTGTTTGAGGATTAGGTCATTATACTAGATGCTTTAGCATAACTACGATTTAATCATTTTATTCTGTTCTTGTACAGAGTTAAAAATTGATGGTTGGATTTTACCAGTATGATATTGATTCAGTAATTTTACAGAAGTGTAGATTTGTTCGGACTAGAGCTGGGCGATATGAACAAAAACACTATCACAATATTTTTTGTCATATTGATCGATTTCAATAATGATCACGATATATTGTCACATTGTGTTTTTTTATGTTTTGTTTTTTTGGATTGTTATACACACTGAATGAACAAGTTAAAATAATCAAACAATATTAAACAAATAATTTTCAACAAATTTCTACTTGAAGAGCCCTGAGAACTGGGGGAAAAAAAATTGCCGCTGCCAAAGAACAGCTAAAGAGAGCTGTCAACACCTCACTTCCAGAGCGCTTTCTCAGTGCTCGTTGTTGCTAAGTTACGAAAAGCGTCATCTGGTACTTTCACGTTCGTATTTTATTAGTTTTTTCCCAGGTGGCATTTGTTGTCAAAGCGTCCGCCGTAACTATAAAGCGCTGCATTTTCATCGCCTTTTTTCACTCACCGCGGCATGTTTTCTAAGGGCCGCCACATACTCAACGCTACGTGACGGGTGCGCTTGCGCTTAATCTTGAGGACTCCAACAGGTGGCAGTGTACACCATAAAAGCGTCCAGTCTGCCGTTAAGTGACAGAAGAAGAGGAAGAAGTAGAAAGTGGCAGTGAGAGAAAACATTTCGCTGTGAAGTGAGGAAGATAAAAAATTATTTGCATTCGGATGTTACAAAGGTGCAAAAAACGGCGAAACCGTTCAGCCGTGTTGATAGTAAACAACGATGCTGACGTCATGTGGCAAAACTTTAACATACAGCCGCCCCAATTTTTCAAGAGGTACTGCAACTCTCATAAATTTATGACGACATGCTCAGCGGATGCGTCAAGAGAACGCTGAGAACGCGTGCCAGCCACGATGCGCGCGCATAAGCGCTCTGAACGTTAAGTATATCTCGGCACGCGACCACTAATGTTTCCCACGCGGCTTTTCCGTGTGTTATGGGCAAATTTGCATCTTTGGGCGCGATTGGCTGTTGTGCTGGCGTTATGCCAAGCTACGTGATTGGCCAAAGATACTGTCTATCTCAACGCGCTGTCGCATAGTGGACAAACAAGTATGATCGAATTTTATAGCTTAGTTCATCATCGTTATCGTCATCACATTTCTCTCGATAAAATATCGAGATCGTTTTATCGCCCAGCACTAGTTCAAACTGCATTGGGCACTTCTCAAGTGTGACTATTATGCAGCAAACCTCTTGACACTTCTTCATACTTGATACTCTCATTCAGAGCAACCTCCTTTTCCTACTTACAAGGACAGTCTCCCTGGAGCAACGTAGCGGCCCAATTGTGGGAGTTTGAGAAGTAAGACAGAGTCAGAATTTCAACCTGTGACCTCTGGGTGCGTAAGTGAGGTTAGATGGGGATTAGAGATTTCATATAACA
Source organism: Distichodus sexfasciatus (assembly GCA_032718565.1). Classification (NCBI taxonomy): domain Eukaryota; kingdom Metazoa; phylum Chordata; class Actinopteri; order Characiformes; family Distichodontidae; genus Distichodus; species Distichodus sexfasciatus. The sequence goes on from JAVGVS010000013.1 coordinate 1,861,242, forward strand.
GAGATAAATAGATCAATTTTGGGAACACTTCCCTTTTACATGCTTCTTGTTGGATTGGAATTATAAAAGTTGATTTGTTTTTACCAACCACCAACCAAACATTTAACCCAACATTGTTTATTCATTTTTGACAAAAGTAGTTTTACTGAAAATTATATTTACAGTTAAATTTATTGCTTTGTTGCTCAGTGGGAACGTTGGTAATGTAACGGTTGGAAAAATTTGCCCCATAATCAAAAGGTTGCCGGTTCAAATCCCGGACTGGTTAAAGGTACATGAGCAAGGTACCGCCCCCAAGCACTGCTCCCTGGGACTGCCCATTTTAACTGCCCACTGCATCGCCATGGATGGGTCAAATGCTGAGGTCTGGGGCAGTTGGTAGCACAACGATTAGTGGGTTCGCCCCATGATCGGATGGTCGCTGGCTCAGATCCCGGACTGGTTAAAGGTACCACTGAAGTGCTCATGAGCAGGGTACCGTCCCCAAGAACTGCTCCTCGGGGCTGCCCATGTTAACTGCCCACTGGGTCAAATGCAGAGGTCACGTTTTGTTGTGGTGCACTGTGTGCTGTACTGTGGTGTGTTCGCAATGACAAAAAATCACTCACTTTCAGTCTACTTAGCAGATAAGCCAAGTGACCATTGTGTTTAATTAAGAAATTCACATTTGTGACCCCATCTGCCGTAATGAGTCGGAAGTCGGCGTTCTATTTATTTACATACGGGCCGCTTATGTTGAAAAATATCGATTTTTCTTTTTTGGAGACCAGATTAATTTTGAAGACCTTTTCTTTCATGTAAGACCAAAAAAGAAAAATCGATATTTTTGATGTTTGTCAACATAAACGGCCCGTATCTAAATAAACAGAACGCCGACTTCCGACTCATTACGGCAGATCGGGTCACACTTTTATGCTTGCTAAACGGTTAAACAACGTCCATTTTTTTGAATGACCACAAAAACTATCACAGCAGCTGTTAATATGAAACACCTTATACTTTTTCAAAACCTTGACAATACACACAAGCCCATAGGACTAGGTTCTTGTTCATGGATTAAGCCTAGTCTTGGACTACGTTGTAGTACCAGTGGAGATTTACCCTTCAAACTCAAAGCTAGTCTAGAACTAGGCCTAATCCTCGACTGGGAAACCTGCCCTTACGGTATAGATCACTGCTATCAGATTCATAAAAAGTTGAGATTTATCTTAACCTCTGCAGCAGTAGTGTAGACGTCTAGTGACCTCACACTCACATTAATACCTACAGGACCGGATGCTTCACAAATATTATCATCAATCACTATCAAACGCTCAGACCAGCCAGGAGAAGAATCTGGCCCTCCTTGGTAATTTTCTCTTTCTCTGAATGACTTGCTTTGAAGATTTTTATTCTTGATAATGGCTCGCTGATTGCTTTTTCGGTGGAAACAGGCACAATTTTCTTTCAAACGCTCTTTTCACCCCCCCCTCCAACCGTCCCTTGCTGGCTTGTGTATAAATGGAAAGTGAATCATTCTGATTGCATTAGCAATCACAAAAGTGGCCCAGCGTGGCACATTTTTACACAGACCCCAGTTCTTCACATGTCCCAGGTTTAAAAGCAAGCGGGGTGGCGGCTTTTAGACCAGAGGTGGCCCGGATTCCCAGAGGTTAAAAAGGGTATAGGACTGGAGCATGCTGGGAGAGAGCAGGAAGCGATGGTGGGAGCAGAGAGATGCAGGATTGCAACTTTCAGAGTCCTTGGAAGTGATCCCAGAACAGAAGCTCGGCTTCTGCCCAGGCAGAGGACAGCATATTGGGACTGACCGGAAGCAGCCTGAAGTGTTACTTTTTTGAAAATCTGTCCTAGTCAGGAACAGTAGATATAGTGGGTCTCCATGTTTAGTATGAAACCAGTGCAAAAATTACATGGATTTTTGGCTTGTTTGAGATTAATTGGTGGATATTGTTGGATCGAGGCTGGACAAGGCTTAAAAAAAAACACATTTTAACATGGTTGGCCAAGTTGGTTATCACCAACCCTGGAGTAAAGGGACCCAAAACACTGGTTAAATCGTTTTAAAAATAGACCTCATTAAACATTCAGCAGTGTGCGGCACGGTGGCGCAGTGGTTAGCTCTGCCGCCTCATAGCAAGAAGGTCCTGGGTTCGAGCCCCGGGTCGACCGTGGGGCCTTTCTGCGTGGAGTTTAGCATGCCCTCCCCGTGTTCGTGTGGATTTCCTCCAGGTGCTCCTATTTCCTCCCACAGTCCAAAGGCATGCAATACAGGTTAATTGGCATCTCTAAATTGGCCCCCTAAGGTGTGAGTGAGAGTGTGATTGTGTGAGTGTGTGTGCCCTGCGGTGTGTTGGCATCTACCCAGGGTTGGTCCCTGCCTTGCACCCGTAGTTCCCGGGACACCAATAGGGATTAAGCGGTTTGGATAATGACTGAAAGAATGAATGAATAAACACACAACGTGATGGTCCCTTTTTGTGGATTCACGCACTTAGGTTAAGATGAAACTTCCAAAAGAAAGTGAAAGTGAGTGATTATTTGTCATTGTGAACACACCACAGCACACAAGAAGATGAAACGTTGATGTTGCCCAGTGATGTACTATAGTGTATTACTTTGAACTCTTTTTTTACTGTTATAAAACAGCAAACCACAAGGTTATGGGTCCATTGGAGGTAGGACAGAGCTGGAATTGAACCCACAACCTCATGCTTGCTTTGTCATCCAGCATTTTGAGTTATTAAAATTATTAGAAGAAAAGTCTTTATAAACTCAAATAATGATGCACAGCAGTACAAGCATATTTATTGTTAAATGAATATTTACCAGCTCATTTGTTCAAAATCGAGAAGCCCGAACAAACTTGTAAATCAACGTGACAAGTTATTTTTCACACGGTAGAAGAAGAAGAAGACACGTCCCGTCCCCCTCGTTTTTCAGCAAAAACATGCAGAATCTGTAATGATGAATCGCAGGACGGCCTCCGAGTGCCAAGTTTACCAAGGTGTATAAAATACACCCTGTGCACTGCAGTGAGATTTATAAAGTATATACAGTACTGTGCAAAAGTTTTAGGCAGGTGTGAAAAAATGCTGTAAACAAAGAATGCGTTCAGAAATATAAATAATGATTGTTTATTTTTATCAGTTTACAAAATACAAAGTGAGCGAACAAAAGAAAAATCTAAATCAAATCAATATTTGGTGTTACTACCTTTTGCCTTCAAACCAGCATCAATTCTTATAGGTACACTTGCACAAAGTCAGGGATTTTGTAGGATTACAGTCATTATATTATTTTGTAGGATTATAGGATTATAGATCTGTGGTTAGTTCTCCAAGATGTTTGGAACAACCTACCAGCCGAGTTCCTTCAAAAACTGTGTGCAAGTGTACCTAGAAGAACTGATGCTGTTTTGAAGGCAAAGGGTGGTCACACCAAATATTGATTTGATTTAGATTTCTCTTTTGTTCATTCACTGCATTTTGTTGATTGATGAAAATAAATGATTAACACTTCCATTTTTGAAAGCATTCTTTGTTAACAGCATCACACCTGCCTAAAACTTTTGCACAGTGCTGTATGTTGAAACCTTTTTTTTTTGAGACAAACAGGAGACCAAACTTGGCTCTGATTAGATGCTAACGTCTTGAAATGAGACAGAGGTTCAGGTAAGTCATGAACTGCTTGTTCAGAGCAGAGCAGATTCTCTTATAAATAATCAATGAACTCAGTCACAACTTTCCACACAAACATTCAGTTACTCAAGCATACACTGGTCATCTCAACACTGGACGACGGCAACTCTACTGACTGGACCTCCTTTAAAGGTGTTCAAACTGCTTTAACTGATTCAGAATGCAGCTGCATGTCTATAGTGTTCCAAAATTCTCTCCCGACTACAGAACCTGCACTGGTAATGTATGAACCCCCTAAGACTCGTCTTCAAGACCAAAAGTAGACCACCGTCTCCTTACTTTTTGGCATTGAAAAGCTAACATTTTAAAAGTATCCTCCCCAACACTGCGGAAATGTTGTCCAAAAAGTCAGCGCTTAAGTCTACAAGCGAGTCCCTCCGGAGAAAGATAAAGATAAGTGAGGACGAGCTGCATTTTTTCTTGCAGGTCAAGGTCTCCCTCTCCTCTGGCCTTCGTCCGCATTCTTCCCTCTCTTCTTCAGCCTCACAACTCTTCCTGTCCCTCTCGTGCTTTGTCCTTCTCTCGCCGCCTCGTCTTATTAACGTCTCCTCCCACTCCGTGTGGGGAGCCGGTGCGAGCGGCTGATTGCTGATGAAACGTTTTCGGACGACAGGAGACAGCAGGAGGCTGATGCTGACGTCTTGCTGCTCTTCTCCAATCATCCCCGATTCCCTCCTGCGTCCCTTCGAGTCCAGGCAGTGTTGACTAACGAGGTCCGGTCTGCACTGCTGTTGCTCTGCCCTTGGATTAAGCCCGTGTTGTGTGTGCTGTGTGTGTTCTAGAGTGTGTAGAGATTTCAGTGTGTACACTGCTGAAGTGCTTACAGCAAAAGACGTGAGGTGAGAGCAGAGCTGCGGAATGTAGAGGAAGGTGGGAGGTATTTTTAGAGACAGCAAACCCCGGGAGGGGAATTTTCGTCACAGAGCTGCAAACAAGATTCATTTAGAGACTTTGAGGAGAAAATATGTTTAACACAGAACTTTGTGACTGCAGGGTTTTAGTGGGTGTGATGGAAAGGTTCACTGTGTGTGTATGTATGTATGGGTCTTGATCAGTGTATGAGTGTGTAAGGGTGTAGTGTAAGAGTCTGACGCACACAACATTGTTCGGTTACATATGGAAATAAGATTTGAAAGCATGGGTAGGTTCTGATGTTTTGAAAGTGTAATTGATTAGGAAAGTCCTAACATTTTGCAGGAACGTGTGTGCCATGTTGTTATGCGTTGTGGGGACCTTTTGGGGCCTTTTTTTCCACTAAAATCAATTTTGTGGGTACATTTGAAAATGTGCATGTTTTATTTGAGAAACTAAAAGAGGTAAAACATGAGCATTTGGTTACTGAGGTTAATGTTAGGGTTAGGATTAGCTGTAGAAGTATATACATCTAGTCATTATGGGAGGCTATGAAATGTCCCCACAAAGATAGTTGTACAGGTTTGTGTGTGTGTGTGTATGTCAATTTATTTATTACATTGTGGGGACCCCTAAAATCACTTTTATCTGTTTTTTGGGGTTTTGTGGGGACATTTGAGAGGTCCCCATGAGGAAAAATGACTTTATAGAAAATGTGCTTGTTTTATTTGAGAAGCTAAAAGAGATAAAAGATGTGCATTTGGTTACTGAGGTTAAGGTTAGGGTTAGGATTAGGTGTAAGTGTAAAATTATATACATCTAGTCATTATGACAGTCTATTGAAAGACCTCACAAAGATAGTAATACAGAGACGTGTGTGTGTGTGTGTGCTCACATCTTCCCGATCCTTTTCTCCAGTTCTCGGCCGGTGGCCAAGATTCATTCTCTCCAAAGTGAAAACTGCTCATCTGTACAAACTCCTGTCGCACAGCGTTTACTCCACAATGTTGATTCGCCTCGTCTCGTCTTTTCGTTTGTTTCGCAAGCATGTGTTTGAAGGAGCTACATTTTTTTCAGGCTCTTCCAGCACAGAAGAGCCTTGTGTGTTCCTCTAGTGAGAGCAAAAGAAACTGCCCAGTAATGTGTGTCCAGAGCGATCTGGCAACAAGATCAGACCAAAGGAGTCTGGCAGTCCCACAAAAATCACACACTGCAGCATACGCCCACTCGTCTGCCCTTTACCTCATATGGTACTGCTTCTTGTGAAGTGTAGGGCTTACATCAGTGGAAACACCCAGGATTCCGACAGCATTCAGGTCTGTGTGGCTGGTGCAGAGGTAAAATTAATGTAATGATCAGTCAAATTTATATTGATATTTATCAGACACTAAAATCTATAGCTACTAGAGTTGCAATATTCGGATTGTTTTTAGGATTCGGCTCCTTCTGAGTCATTCACTAAACTGATCCGGGTGTGCGAATCACTTGAGTCAGTATTGCCAAATCGCCAGCTGAATCCTTTGTGTTTCATATAAGAAATTATACGTGGCTTGTGATGAAAATTAATGCACTTCCAAATAAAAAATATCAATTATAAGAGGTATTTACGTGATGGGGTTTATATTTTAGTCATGGTGTAGTTAGGACTCGATGGATTTGGGTTAATGGAGACCTCAAATTTGTGACTCGTGAGTTATTTAATGGATCCGGTACCCGGGTGAGTCACGAATCGCCCGGCTGTAATAGCAACTCCCATTTTCGCTATTCCACTATTACTCCAAATGAAATCAGTGAAAGGCCGTGTTAATTTTATCAACAAAAAGTGACCTTTTTTCCATGACTGAGGCAGGATGTAGATCTTTGATATTAAAGTTGTATATTGGTTTTCTTTAATGAGATGAGACAGAACTAAACTGTTAACTCATGGAAAGTCGGATGTTCAAAATGCATCAAGCTGGTTTATTAAAATATTTCAGCAATGCAGCCATGTCATTGTTTGGATTGGCTGAGAAACGGGTGCAGATGGGTTACAGTTTGTTCCGTATTTCTACACTTAACCAACCACCGATTGAAAATTTTTTAATAGTGAGCGACAACATGGTTTCTGTTCAGACTGGCTGGTTAGAGTTATGCGCACACTTTAACTATAATTTGGCTGAACACAACACAAAATGCTGTATATTAATGGAGGATGGAAAGATGACCGGTGGCTTTAAATGTAGTCTGAAGAATACAGCCAACCTCAAGAATCGTTTGAGGACAGATGTGTCTGCTATTTATACTATTATAGGTTAGTTTACTGCAGGATGAAATAATAATTTCTTCTAGAAGCATAGAAAGTTTTCTAGTCACCAGGCTGTTACTGGGCAGTCGACTGTGTTAACCTCACAAATTTGCTTAGTTTGCATTTACAGCATTTAGCAAACGCTCTTATCCAGAGCATCTTCCATCTCCTAATGACAGGGACAGTCTCCCCAGAGCAGCTTAGGTTTAAGGGTCTTGCTCAGCGACCCAGTGATAGTAGTGTTGGACCTTGGCTTTGAACCTCTTGATCCAGAGGCGAGTATCCTAACCGCTAGACCACCATCACCACACATTTCTTCAACAAGTTAAAATAGGTCTATGAGCTCCGCAAAACATGTATCTGAAGTAGTTTGCTGAAAATACCTCTCAGATTAGACATTTTTGCCTGCTTTTTACTCCTCTATTTCAGTCCCTTTCAGAACAGCCTGTTTCAGTTTCTTTCAGAACTGGGGTGTAGGCAGCACAGTGAGTGTTTACCTCATGTGAAAATAATGGACATGGCTGCTGCTAACAGACCATCCATACAGCTATACATGTTCAACACCACACTCCAATGGTAGACTTCTTCATTGCGATTCCTACGCTAGAACTTGCAAGAAAACATGGCGGATCAGGAAGCGCTAGCGTTCAACCTGGTGAGCAAAAGAAGTAGGGGAAAAATCTAAACGGCTCGTTGTCCAAAGACACCCATATTTTGTAATATGGGACCTAATGCGTTAAGTTAGGTAACTTCAGTTCACTAGCTTCAAAGCATAAGTAAGGCCTGGTTCACACGGACGTCTGAACCAGGCGTTTTTCTGGCGTTTGTGGCGCCAGGTGAGCGCCGACTGAACGCCGACCTTTTTCTGCTCATAGGAGCAAATCAAAGCGTCCACACGGGCGTTCAGCACCGGCGTTCGGCCGAGGAAAACAATGCTATTGCGAACGCCAGTGAAACGCCAATCGAACGCAGCTACAAAACGCAGCAAAAACGCGTATGGCGTTCAGAGGGCGTTCATTTCGAAAGTCCGTGTGGACGAGGCCTAAAACATGCAGGGCTTGAATATAAACATTAAGGCTTCCCCAATGTGTCAAATGTGCACTAATCTGCTTATGTTAATTTAAAGTTTATTTATCTGTACATTTAATTTGTTCAGTTCAATTCAATGTATTAAGCTAGATCACCTGATTTAATAACTATTGAATGAGTTTAAATGGGTTGAAAACTAACAAGCTTTTCCATCTAAAGACTAAGTCAAAGTAGCTTCCAAAATTAACACTGGTGCAAGACAGACAGTTGGGAATTAACACATGCAGGTTCATCTTGCTTATAATCCTGTAGTTATTCATCTTTTCAGCAGTTTCATGGAGCAGTGTTGGTCTGTTTTATTTGACCTCAAACTGACAGGTCGGTAGAGCTCGGGACGGAGCCTCCAGAATGTTGGACCCATTAGCACCTTGTTTACGCCTCGGCAATTTCTCCTGGGCTGTTGTGTAATGCTGCAATCCCTGGTCCAAGTGAATCCCACTCCATCTCATCTCGGCGTCTCACCTGCACCGACGTCCAGTATGACTTGTAAACATCGCCCATCTTGCTCAAATTCCAGTGTCAAGCTGCTGTCCGCTCAGTTAATGCAGTCGAAAGTGAAATTGAAGCCTCACAGCTAAACCGCAGAGTCGCTATTAAACTCGGCTCAACTTTCTCGGGTAGAGCCAGGATCCTGATGACCTTTACAACTCATATAGTAGTGAAAAGCCACGGCTGCTTATCTGATTTGGTCTGGCGCTAGGACGCTTTTAAAAAAAAAGACTAGGAATAGCAACAACGTAAAATGTAGGAAATCATTAAGATTTAGGAACTTTCTCAGTTTTAGAATAATATAAATGAAAAATTATTTAAGACATTTTCTTTTTAAATTGTTTTATAATTAACTGTGTCACTTACTATCGTAGCGAGTAATAATAATAATAATAATAATAATATTATTATTAATAATAATAATAATATCAGCACCATATTATTATTATTAATATTTCATCATCAATTATCATATAAGTATTACTATTATTATTATTATTATTATTTTATTTTAGTTTTTTTTAGTAGTAGTAATCATCATTATTATTAATGATAATATTAATATTATCATCATCAATACCATATTATTATTATTATTATTATTATTATTATTATTATTATTATTATTATTATTATTATTATTATTACCTTTTTTTCAGCCTTAAAAGCCAAGCTAGGAGCACAAACCTATACAAGACAGCTTTAAAACTTACTACATACAGTACTACTCAATCTATTAACATCATTACGCTATTGTGCCCTTTAGGTGGCTTATAACAAGCACTTTTTGCATTAAGTTTTTGAACCGTGAATTTTTCTCAAACTGTTCACATCTTAACGCTTTTGAACAGACACGCAGTTGGGTATATAGAGCTAAAAGAGCCACTTGGTTGATGTGACTGCAGCCAGTTTGCATGAGTTTCTTCACCACATAAAGGCTTATCGGGTGGAGAGAGGACTAGATGAGAGACTCAGGTAACTGTAGATATGAGATTATTAAGTATCAACAGCAGCAGGATGATGGTTTACCTTTTGAAATCGACTCCCGTGACATTACGCCACATCCGGCTCACTATATTGAACTTCAGCGTCATTTATCGCTTTGACTTTTTTATTAACACGCATCCCAGAATCCCACACGGCTGCACTTTCTGGTTATTGCAGTCGCCCAGAAAGCTCAGAGAGCTTTTATTAAATGCCAAAATCGTCCTTCCTTAGGGAGGAAAAAAAAACATATATATATATATATATATAAACAATATAAAAACAAAACAAGTGGCAAGCTGGTGTCTGAGCTGTTTAGGGACCACTTTAAGGAGCGTAGCAGATTCCATAAAAATGTTTATTTCTTATTTTGTGCTTGTTGTAGCACTTATAAGACTGGAAAATCCAGGCTTTGATGCAGCAATCGGCTTGATGGTTGAGTGCATCTCAAACATGTCAACATTTATTTTTTTTACATGAAGCGTTTACTGAAGCAGCCCTTGTCCAATTTCACTGGTCTGAATATGTCCATTGTTGTAAAGATGTTGCTAGACAAGGGTTAAGCTTAAAAGTAAAACCTGGGTAAATCTATATTTTTATCAGCTTATGTTGCACTGAGACTGAGAGATGACTGCAAGTTGCACCCCTGCTATGAAACTTTCTCAGTTTTAGAATAATATAAATGAAAATTATTTAAGACATATTTTCTTTTTTAATTGTTTTATAATTAACTGGGAAAATACTAATGTAGTGAAAATAATAATATCATCACCATATTATTATTATTAATATTTTCATCACCATCACATTATAAGTATTACTATTATTATTATTTTATTTTAGTTATTTTTTTGTAGTAGTAATCATCATTATTAATGATAATATTAATATTACCTGAAGCAGCCCTTTGTCCAGTTCTTCAATTGGTCTGAATATGTCCATTGTTGCAAAGACAAAGTTGTTGTGGGACAAGCAAGGTTGCTTTTAAAAAAGTAAACCTGTAAATCTATATTTTTATCAGCTTATGTTGCACTGAGAGGAGAGATGACTGCAAGTTGCACTCTGCTATGAAACTTTCTCAGTTTTAGAATAATATAAAATGAAAATTATTTAAGACATATTTTCTTTTTTAATTGTTTTATAATTAACTGGGAAATACTAATGTAAGCGAAAATAATAATAATAATAATAATATCATCACCATATTATTATTAATATTTTCATCATCACCATCATTATTATAAGTATTACTATTATTATTATTTTATTTTTAGTTATTTTTTTGTAGTAGTAATCATCATTATTATTAATGATAATATTAATATTACCTGAAGCAGCCCTTGTCCAATTTCTCACTGATCTGGGTATATGTCCATTGCTGCAAAAAGCCGCGCGGGTTAGACAAGGGTTAAGCTTTAAAAAGTAAAACCTGCAAATCTATATTTTTATCAGCGCTATGTTGCACTGAGAGTGAGAGATGACTGCAAGTTTCACTCCTGCTATGAAAAGGGAGAACGAGAGCTACAAACTCGGTTTAGTCATGAGGGAAACGGTTAATGCACCGTGTGAGGGTTTCTCATTAAGTGCATTCGCCGTGATATAAATAGCTCCCCGTGTTAAATTTCAAACGGTCTGTCAGCTTTTCCATCCTGATCTCCAAAAGAAGAAGAAGCAGCACGTCGGATTAAAGTACGACGGAGACAGCGAGCGGCACGTAGTCAGACATGGTGGAAAAATGTTGTTTTATTTAATATTGCAAAAGCACATGGGATGTGTGGAACACTGGGAAAAGTAGAGCCTGACCGAAGTAGGTTTTTTAAGAGTTTTATCGATTTCCATACTTGAAGAAATAGTTCTGAATCAGCTTTTCAATTTTCCAGAAATTTAAAGAATACGCACATGAAGATTTTTGAGGCAACCTCTAGATGAAGCCACATTACACAGTTTACACATAAACTTTAAATTTATACATAAATAAATTTATTTTGATAAATTGTATTTTGTGTGCGTGGCGATCTTGGGTGCAGTAGCATCTCCATGCCACTAGGGACTGTATACCAACGTTTTGGACTGTGCTTCACTTCCAGTTTTTATCTATTTAAATAACAAGCCTTGCCCACGATCTCTGTGCTGCCCTGTCTGGTCGTATTTTGTGTATGATCTCTTGCGTTGTTCATTGAACTAATGATTTTTCCCTGGATTCAGGGTTTGGACTCTGGCTGTGTTTTATACAGTATATTCTGGGGCCCCTGTTTTCTGTGTTTTTATCCCTATCTAATGTTCAACAACGTCTTTGTTCCAAGTTGTTTGAAATAAAATGGCATCTGCCACTGGATCCAACTATATTGAGTCATTACAGATAATATATTAAAGGTTTTTATAAGTAGTCAGATGTGTAAAAACTAGGGATGATCTGATCCACATTTTTTCAGTTCCGTTCCGATTGCGAGACACAGCTGCCGATACCTATATAGATTTTGATACCGTATCTCTTTTTACTTAAAAAATATTATTAGCGATTTAGAGACATTTCTGGCAGAGGATGAATTTTTTGTCATAATGACATTCCACACAATAATGCGACAAACGTGGGTCTCTAACAAACACAGCAAATGTGTTTACTTCGCGACAAATGTTACTGATGTGTTTTTATGCAGTTACTCTTTGTGCACAGAATTATTAACAAACAATTTCACATAAAGAGGAATCAATATAATGTCCTCAAGTTCGAAGTCTTTTGATTCTGACGGTATGTGTGTGGTTTCTGTAAAAACAAATTAATTACCAACGCAAATTGGGTTCGTCAGGCTTAAAAAGTTAATTAATAAATTGTGTATTTCTCTGTAAGGTCGAGACCGGGATTATGGCACCTTGGTGTTTATGTTTCCTCCCGAAGCCTGTATTATCAGCAAATAAATGCCATCTAGATGATTAACTTTCCTGGAAATCTGAAGGACCCCTACTTCAGAAAGCCTTTCTGCTAGTGTGAGTGTCATTGAAATGTCATCTAACTGTGCGTCTGCCTTTACTTGTGTGTGTGTTGTTGTGCAGGCCTGGCAGTGTGGTGGCAGCGTGGAAGTATTGCCCTGCGCTCGAATCGCCCATATCGAACGCGCCCACAAGCCCTACACGGAGGACCTGACGGCTCACGTGCGGCGCAACGCCCTGCGAATGGCCGAGGTTTGGATGGACGAGTTCAAGAGTCACGTCTACATGGCCTGGAACATTCCTCAAGAGGTCAGAACTTCCACATCTCCTTTATTTTCGTCTCACCCTCACTATTGCAGTATGTTTAATCCTAATCCTAACACACGCAAACTGCCTCCGACAGCTGTCTGGGGGAGTACGCATGGCACTGTCGCTGAGGCTTTACTGTAGCTGATTAGATCTGTCTAATCACTTCCAACCAGACGCTGACTGTCTCCCGTTTGGAGCGGCGATGCCGAATTGTGTGTCGCCTAATCCGTCTGGGAAACCTCTAATCTCCACCGTTGTTGCGCGAGTTGTGGAAGGATCTGATTAGGAAAGTGTGACGAAGCAATTAGCCAGAATACACATGTTGTTATTGTCTGTTTAGCAGCCATTACCTCTTTTATTAGCTCTTCGTCTTTGCCCTCCAACTGGACGGCCTGCTCTGCTCGGCTCGGCTCGCACGTGGAGACAGGAATTAAGATCATTCGTGAAGGACGGAATGTGGTGCAACTGTTTTTACTAGTTTGAGCCCAGTGCGGGGTTTTCTTATGTGTTTTGAGTCTATGCTACAGAAAAATCCACACAGAAAGACGCCACGGCCATAGTTCAAACCCGGGTCCATTTTGCTGAGAGGCGACAGGGCTAACCACTGCACAAACACCACCCAAAACAAAATGTTGCTCTGGAGCTCTTATATCAGTGTTTTCCTGGAGCAGTTTGGGATTAAAGGTCTTGCTGAAGGTTGCCAGCGATGGTTTTAGGTCCTTCAGGGATTTGATCCCCCAACGTTATGGTCACCTGTACTGTTTTTCACTCTCTTCACAGCCGTCCCACACTTTGATTTGGACACACCCTAAACATGTCAGGCCTTCACTCCCCTCGCTTGAAGGTCGCCTGGTCGGCGTGGGTGTTATTTTTTTTGGGACGTATGACGGCTTTGAATTACACGAGAAGGAGTCTGGCACATCATATTTCAGCTCCGGTGGCGTGAAGGTCATCGTCCTTGGCTCTGGTAGGCTGAGCCCCCGCATAAGGGGATGGATTTATAGAAAATTGATTGGTGGTTATAAAATGGACGGGTGGTGCTGCGGTGGCAGGAGAAGCGATGGATCACCGCTCCATTGAGGGAGAAGGTCAATCCAGTTGGCCTGGTGTCCATCCGGACAACATGACGCGGGAATAAAATGGGGGGAACAGAAGCGTAGCCACTTGAAAAAGAGAACGGTCAGCGCGGAACGGGAAGGAAGTGGCTAGAAGCGCTGGGCGGTGCAGTAAAAAAGCGCTCGTCCTGAACCTTCATTAGAAACCCCATTACCGCTCTGGTATTGCTGGGACGAGTCACCATCCGCTTTCATTTAGACTCGACTTTTCTCTCATTAGGGCTGTGCAGCTAATGGAACTGCTTTAAAATAAAAGAGACTTATCGGTGGTATCTCTTTACCTCTCTTTCTTTCTTGTCTGTGTGTGTGGGTGTAGGACTCGGGCGTAGACATTGGCGACATTTCGGAGAGGAAGGCTCTGAGGAAAAGGCTTCAGTGTAAGACGTTCCGGTGGTATCTGGTCAACATCTATCCCGAAATGCGAATGTACACAGACACCGTCGCGTATGGAGTGGTGAGTGTTCAGACGTTACAAAACCAAACAAAAGAACTGACAGAAAAAGACATTTTATTGGCTGTAAACATGTCCAAGAGGTGGCTTCGAGACCCAAAACAATGGACCTCGGAGATACACTTGTATCAGGTAAACCTAGCTTTGGCTCACAGGTGGGCAATTCCAGTCGTGGAGGGGCGGTGTCCTGGTCGTTTTTCATCCTATCCTGATGACTCTGCTGGTGGTTATCTACCTGAGACCAGGTGTGAATCTTCTGAAATCAAGTAGGATGAAAAACCGCAAGGACCGGACTTGCCCACCCCTGCTTTTACCCAAAATGCACCTTCCTTAACAGTTTGCACACAAGTACTGAAAAATCTCAATCCTTCTAGTGTTTTCCATTTATCCTTTCCATGCCAGAATTTTGATTTCCAGATCCCAATAGCTGTCCTCACAACTGGGCAAGCGATTTTGGTCTAGCAATAGCCGTAACGGTTTGACGTCGTCATCACAGATGACACAGTTGTACAGAACAAAAAAAACATAGACTATTCTAGAAAGAAAAGACTGTAAGCACAGTGGCTCTGTGGATTGTATAGGTTATTTTACCATTTTACCTTTTTCATTCCAGTGAAATTTTTATTTTTCTCTTTCGGATGAAGACTGTGTTCTCATGCTGGTTTCCACTAGAATGTTCAATATGATGTCAGGATAAAACCCTAGTGGAATACTAAATTTCCAAGAACATTTTTGCATTAGGAATCCATTTAAAAATTACCTTAATCTTAGACATGCTTTCTAAAAACCATTTGACATTACATAGTGATATAAGACACAGATGTTTAGTTCAGCCCTGATATAAAAATGCAGCATAATATAATGAAACCACAGCATTAAAATAGCTTTAAATATCCATCAAAAAGGACTAAATGACTTTTCATTTTAAAGGAAAGGAAGGCAAAATGGTGTAAATTTGTAGCACTGATCACATGCTTCTTCTTATCTCAGAGTTTTTCTGGAGCTTAAGGGTGTTGATCTGGGGCCCAATGGACATTTTAGAGTCTCCTGGGATTTGAACCCCCAATCTTATGGTGATCAATCAGTTCAGGGTTTTGGTCGCTCACACTACTGGGCCACCACCACGTAAAAAGCTCCATGAACTGAAAAGAATGAAATCCTCAGTAGGACTCACAGTTATGTCTCTCTGGGTATGTGCAGCATCGCCCCTCGGAGGTGGAACTAAAAGAAAATGCTGTTTGGCACGTATAACATCCATCCACCCTCCCGCTCTGCATGAGGCAGCATGATAAAATTTTTGAATTTCCTTAATGGCTTGACGAAATGCCATCAGCGTTTCTCCCCCCGGAGCGTCTCCTCTCACCCTTCCCGTGGTTCCGATTTGCCATTCGCCCCCCAAGACCCCGAGCATTCCGTCGCCGGCACTCTTCTCTGGTTTTTCCCCGAATGCGGTGCAGAGACGCTCTGTTCATTTTCCCGCCCAATTTCAGTGCGTGTGTTTTCATAGCAGCCATGAAAAGGTGGAGACAGTGTGGAAAATAGGTCAGCCTTATTAAAATTAATTCAGGGACTAAAGGGTTCAGAAATAACTCTCGCCCTCATTACTCTGCCGTCTGTCAATCAGAGGGGGGGTCTGGGTAGCTGAACGGCCAAACTCTGAAATGCACAGTCACGGCATGAGTCCAGAGTCAAAAGGCAAAGGGGGAAAAAAGAGAAGCGCAGGATGTTTCAACTGGACGATGTTGTGGCCTTTCAGAGACATTTCAGATTAGACTTGGATAGCTTCCTAATATAGAGTCTGTTTGAGTTGCACTTGCAGAATCCCAAAATCATGATCACAGCATCAGTGGTTTTTAACCTAGATCTATCATCACATTCATTATGCATTTCCATTTTTCCAAACACAAAGTCGCCTTGGCTCCTGGGTTTAGCTTCATCATCTGCCTGAGTAAAAATAAAAGACGCTAACTACCAGCACGAGCACTGAGAAAACTCTTCTACCAAACTAGGGTTAGTTAAACTAAGCTAATCTTATTTAAAACTCTCTGTGGTTATATCAAGTTGAATAAATTGGTGACTTACATTTACAGCATTTAGCAGAAGCTCTTATCCAGAGCGACTTACATTTTTTCCGAATTTCAGGGACAGTTCTCCTGAGAGCAATTTAGGGTTAAGGGTCTTGCTCAGGGACCCTTGGTTGGTAACGCTAGAGGTCAAATTCGAACCTATAACCTCTTGTTCCAAAGGCGAGTGTCCTACCACTAGGTCACCAACACCCATATTGGTGATCAATATGAGACAGTATCATATGCTGATTTATGTCACATTGGGGTTTGCAACCTTCAAAACAGAGGACGCAGATGCAGGCTTCATTTCAAACTTTGCACTTTATTGTCCACCGTGACCTCAAATAACACACACACACACACACACAGATGCAGGCTCACACCCCCAGACAGAGTCTCTGGTACTTGCAAACGAAACGGCAAGCGAAACCTAAGCTGAACTTCCCACTGGTAGGCGGAATCGGAGTGGGCGTGGCCGAGGCGGCATGGAGGTTACAATTTGACACAATCACCTCCATTTATATCAATCCAAACAAAAGCAGCTAACATATTTTCATACCTGATCTTTACCAGACATTTAATAAAAAATAGAGCTGCTGTTGTGACATTACAGTTTGTAAGATGTCTGATCAGTGTTTTCATTTTGGATCACTGGGCTTTATGATCATTGAATCAAAGTATTGATGTA
The DNA here is from genome assembly GCA_032718565.1 of Distichodus sexfasciatus. Classification (NCBI taxonomy): domain Eukaryota; kingdom Metazoa; phylum Chordata; class Actinopteri; order Characiformes; family Distichodontidae; genus Distichodus; species Distichodus sexfasciatus. The sequence continues at coordinate 1,878,195 of JAVGVS010000013.1, forward strand.
GATCAGCGTGTCGTTACACCCCTTCTACGTTTACGGCTCTTATTCAGAGCGACTGAGAACTTAAGAGTGTTGCTCAGGTAGTGGTAGTGCTGGAGGTAGGATTCAAACCCACAACCTCCTGGTCCACAGATGTGTGTCCGTACCACTAGACCACCCCCTCAAAACAAACAGAAAAACTGAAGAGAGATCCTTACGTACTTAAACTTTCCAATTACTTACTAACTACATGGACAGTCCCACTGGAGCATTTTTTAGCTACTGTAGATCACCACCTTTAACTATGACTATGTTAATAAAAATAAAATTAAAAAGTATTGACTCAACAAAAGCAATTGGAACTGTCTTTTTATATTAAATATGTTTAAAAAATACCTCAGAGGAAGAGTTGAGAAACTGTAAGTCGATCCATTAGTCTAGAGGAAGCCTTGTGTTGTGTTGCCCAGAGCATGTTCGCTTGTGATGTTGGTGGCTTGAGGGACAGCCGTCACATTAATAGCATTTTACAAAAAAATAGGCTCGAGGTGTAAATACATTACTGACAAAAACAAAAAGGAAATCTCTTATTAATATTTATATATAAAGTATAGTAAGTGTGTAGTAATGGCTTCCTGGTTAAGTTTTGTCTTATTTTGCAGTTGAAGAACTCCCTGAAGAGCGAGCTGTGCTTGGATCAGGGCCCAGACACTGACAACATCCCCATCCTGTACCTGTGCCATGGGATGACGCCTCAGGTGAGAAGTCGTACTGTCTTCACAGTCAGTCTCTCTCTGGCAGTCTTAGCTCTTTTCCACCACCAGTATGGTACATTTACACTGTTATCCGGAGCAACTAACATCTCATACTTGGAAAAAAGTTCCCTAACACTATGCTTGGAAAAAGTACCCTACCACCATGCTTGGGAATAAGGTACCCTAGCACTATGCTTGGGGAAAAAAGTACCCTAACACTATACTTGGAAAAAGTACCCTAAGACTATGCTTGGAAAAAGTACCCTAACACTATGCTTGGGATAAAAGTACCCTAAGTCGATGCTTGGAAAAAGTACCCTAACACTATGCTTGGAAAAAGTACCCTAACACTATGCTTGGGATAAAAGTACCCTAACACTATGCTTGGAAAAAGTACCCTAAGACTATGCTTGGAAAAAGTGCCCTAACACTCTGCTTGGAAAAAGTATCCTAAGACTATGCTTGGAAAAAGTACCATAACACTATGTTTGGAAAAGGTACTCCACCACTGTGTTTGGGGGAAAAGTACCCTAACATTTTGCTTGGAAAAAGTACCTTAAATCTATGCTTGGGGTTAAAAGTACCCTACCACTATGCTTGGGAAAAAGTACCCTACATCTATGCTTGGGGATAAAAGTACCCTAACACTGTGCTTGGAAAAAGTACCCTAAGACTATGCCTGGAAAAAGTACCCTACCACTATGTTTGGAAAAAGTACCCTAAATCTGTGCTTGGGGATAAAAAAACCATAACACTATGCTTGGAAAAAGTACCCTAAGACTATGCCTGGAAAAAGTACCCTACCACTATGTTTGGAAAAAGTACCCTAAATCTATGCTTGGGGATAAAAGTAACATAACACTTTGCTTGGAAACGAGTATCTGGATTGGCCTGAATTTGAATTCCGTTTCCAGTGATTGTCCACTCAAATGGGAATGAAGCATAAAAAGCATTTTAAAATGAACGTGTGAAAGAGAGTTCACCAGTTGCAGATTCACAACATTTTGTGCCACAGTTGTACTGGACAGAATAGACACAAATCATACCCCTGAAAAGTCTTCCAAAATCCACAGCAAGGACGACTGAAAAAGATAAAGCTGTTCCTGCAAAGATAGCGGGTGAGCTCACATGCCTACTTAAATTAGCCACGGCTATGTCCGATCGATTGCAGTTTTCCAGCTCCACCTTTCACCTGACGCTCTGGAGGCTTGCTTTCCCAACAAAAGCGGCGGGAGAGAGTGGCAAATATACCAGGCTTTGATGTCAGTTTTGGAGGCTGTGCCAGTTAGAGGAAAAGTGCGGTCTGTTCATTGTTCTCTCTCTATCTTCCACTCCATCAATCATCATTTCCCCTGCTCTGTTGGCTGCCTCTATATTTGACCAGCTCTGCTTCTGTAGCCCTGCACTAAACTCCTGCTTCGGTCCTGCGTCTGATTCCCATTAGGGATTCTAATCAGGACTCTCTACTCTCCGAGAGAGCCATCCGTCGCCAAACGAGACCACTTATGCGCTCATCACGTCACATTTTAGGCCAGTAAGAACCCAGAATTAACTCGGAATCAGCAATCAAATGGGATTTATGGTTTGTTCTCGCTTCTTCAGCGTGCATCCCTCCATTTCCTCAAACTTTTAGCTGGGGAAGGGGTCTTGTGGATCCTGCTCTGTAGAAGTGTGCAAAGAAGTCTCTCTCTCTCTCTCTCTGTACCTGTCTCTATCCCCCTTTCCCCACAGCCCATTCACATTCAATTCTCTCACTCTCTTGCTCTCTCTTCTTACACACACACTTTCTATTTTACTTCCTAATCCCCGGCTTTCTTTCTCGCTCCGTATTTCTCTTTCACCTTCACTCTTTAACTCTCTTTCATTTTCCCGATCCCTATTCAATCTCCATCCCTCTTTCTCACGCACTTTTTTCAGTTTTATTTCCTATTTGATTTGATCTCCTATTTCTTTCTTGGTATATCTCTTTTTGTCCATTTTCTCCTCTCTTTTATATTCCTTTACCACCTACCCCACAGTATCCCTTATATTGTCTCCAATTCTCATCCCAATCTCTTACTTCTGAAGAAGTAAGATCATAACTGGAGCACATAAAGTCGTTGACATTTCAGAATTTAGCTTCTAACAGCGTCGGCCCCTGGTGCAGGCTTCTACCTGAGCCAAGCTGCTCTGCTCTGACCCCCATCAGGGCCGTTTTCGGAGGACAACGGCTGTTTGCGTTGTGATATTAAACAATGATCAACTAAAACGAGGTTTCATGCGTCCTGGGAGGCGGAGCAAGATCTTCTGAAAGTTCTTTGCTTCTGATCGAAGCCTTGCAAAGGCGCGCTGTGTGGGTGTTGACCACAAAAAGGGTTTTGGTAGTGTTCTTTCTCTCTCCCGCTCACCCACCAGGAGAATGTGGAAAGTGTTCTGTATTTTTTTTCCTATTTGACTCTTTTGAACTAAAATTGCAGGCTCTCAATTCTCAGCCTGTGTTTGCTGCAAAGAAACAAGTGCACCCGAAAGCCTCAGAAGCAGCGAAGTGCCGATTTGACCCGCTTCCTTTCAACTCCCCACTTTCTTTTTTCGAGATGTGTTGTTTGCCTCAAAATCATAATGATTCCCCTATCATCCAGAGACTGCTTTTGAAAGGTATAAACAGCGCTCTCCGTTCGTCCGAGCATTCATCAAAAGAAGCCACTTTCTTTTCTCGTGCATCTCGGCGTTTTGATGCTAACGACTTTGCAAAACTGAAGCTTGTCTGCAAACTCGCGGGAGAAGCTCAAGCCAGCGATAAAAAGCTTCATCGCGAACGGATCTGTCCCCAGAGCCTCCGATCGCTTCTCTTAACAAACATCTCCAGGAAGCGTCCTGGAGATCTGACTCCACGTATAAAACGCTTTGAAGATCGTCAGGATGGAGGATAGAGGATGGAGCGGTGCGATGGAATGTTATTGAGTGTTTTTTCTGCGATGTCACGTGGGTTTGTGACTTTAACAGTGACTTGCCTTGAGGCCACACAGAGTCAGCCAGCTGTTCCTAAGCCACAGGGTTCAACTCACTTATGCTCACTGCCTCCCAACATAAAGCTGCACATATACAACACCATGTGGTATTGTTTTATATCTTTTTATACCACATACTTTAAAAAATATTTTCATAGTCTTCGTTACACATGGCACTGATCCGATGCGTGGATCGTATATGTGACCCTCCACGGCAAAACCAGTCGCTTGTCGCAACGGAGGTTTCCGAGAAAAACGACCATTTATGGTGCATGGGGTAAAATTTTGAATTTTTAGTTTTTTGTGTTTTGAAACAGTGGAAGGTCTATACTGTGCTGTTGTGAATCAATTTTGCTGAAAAACTTACCCTTTCCATCCTAAAAACGTGACTTTCTTGAGGTGAGGAATTCAATTCCAGCAGAATGTTAAAAGTTTCTGTTTTGACCGCTCTACTTCAATATTTACGCTAAATCCACTGGTTGACTAGCGTGAAGATATTTCTCCGGAATCCATCTTCATCTCCCGAGTTCAGTTAACCTAAGGCAGGTAGGCTATCTGTGTGGCTGTGAATGCAGCGTAGGCTACCGTAAATGCAAACGTAGCCGCGACCGCACCAAGCGTCTGTGAGTGCTACGTCGCTAGTCAACTTCAAAGGCAGATTTCTCCGTTTCTCACTTGGCGTGACAGAAGAAACCCGACTCCTTTGAATGTTGATATCTCAGTCATATGTCGTCCGATTCATTCCATATAGGTATCGTTTTGAAGCTTGATTTGGTTTTGCCGTGGAGGGTCACATATCGGTATATCGGTCCGAAACAGACTCAAGTAGCTGAAACGGACATCGGAGGCATTTGACATGACATAAACGTCACTCTAACTACTTCTTTACCAATTAACAAATGTATACAATGCAATATTGCTTCTTGCAATTTATGAATGTTTTATTTTTGTATTACTTTATTTTTTAAGGTTTTGCTACCACTGTAGTGTTCCATAAATATTTGGCCAAATCCCACCTCCACCCCAGCCAGCAACCATGATGTGCACCCACACAGACACTACGCATCCTGCAAGACTGTCACCACCAGTTGCACTCTGCGACATGCGTGTGTCTCGCGCCTCCAGGCAGATGCCGCCGGTGTTCCTGCTTCACTCCGCGCCGCCACCCGGGCGCCCTTGAAATGCCCATCGCGGGAGATTCCAGTTGGATTTGTGACTCATTCTTCCCTCCCCTCGATGCATAAGTCACGTCCTGTCGTCTCCAATCCTGCTTAGGAGACATTTGGAGCACAAATAAGACATAGCTGCCTTTTATGTCGACATATTTTTAGTCCACGTCAGAAGTGTCACTCGCCAACCGGCTTTCTGTCACTGTGTGCCACAGCCGGGAGGGAGGGACGGAGGGAGGGGACGCTACGGTGTGCGGTTGCATAAGCCCTAACGACGTTTGTTCTTCTTGATGGATGTTGTCATGGTTACAGGTTTTTGAAATGATCTGCTCCAGTTGTTTTTTGGGGGGGGGTTGGACGTGTGCTGTATTTTGGGAGGCGATGACGTGACTTTCTTAATTAACCCGTCTGACAGCTTGAGCGTGTCGCAGCCTCAGGAAAGTGTTTCAGAAGGCTTTGATATCAGTGTGGGAGGGTTGGCTTTGCCATTTTTTATTTCAGATTTGAATTCTGGAGTATTTTGGATTTCAATGCAATTAGGAGAGAATATTGAGTTCTTGTTATAGGTTAGAGCTATTCAGATGGATGCTATGAATTATCTACAAGATCCAAAATTTCAGAAAAACAACAGCAGTTTACAGTGAGTTTTCAACTTCAGATGCGTAGCTTGAGACGTCTTAACCGACCTGGCCCATACCATGTTTTTAAGCTTTTTTCTCACCTGTGAAATTAAGCCAGAGGCACTAATTTTTGTTTTTCGATCAATGCAAGCAGCTGTCCACTGATCTGGCCACTTTTACCTATATTTAGTTGCTCGATTGACTCCATCAGAATGAGTACAGTTAGTGGGTCGTAAGATTGGTGATTCAAATCCTGCAAAACCCTAAAACTAGCCGTCAATCTGTGCACAATCTCCCTGGAGCAAGTCTTGCCCTTGGTTAAGCATCTTGCTGAAGGGATCAACAGTGGGTTTCAGGTTGTCCTGGAATTCAAATCCCCAATCTTATGTTATTAGGAGAATGGAAGCCACTCTGCAAAACAGCTAAATGTCAAAAATGTATGCCGTATCAAAACTATGCAGATTTATTCCACTGATCTCAGATTGCACTGACGCCTAGACCTTGTAAATGCAAAAAATAGACACATCAAACTGCAAATAAAAACTATTTTTGCTCTTGATTGGCACTTCAGGCTGCCAGCAGTCGTAGAAAATGTCTCAAAGTCATCACAGCATAAAGCAGTCCCGCCAGGATTTTGCGGGGACTTTGCTGAGATTGTTGCGGCCTAAAACGTCTGATTTTGCAGCAGCTTTTCTAAAAAATTGTGATGAAAGTTGCGGCGTTTTTTTTTTTGCAATAAAGTTGCGGGAGCAAGTCAAAGTTACAGAAAAACCACTATTATTTCTATTAACCAATAATCATTTTGGAATTTTTGAAGGTTAACTGTGAGGCGTTTTTATCACACACGTTTCCTGCATCTTCTAAACGTAATAAGGAAGTGAGTTTGCTGACATATGGCTCATGATTTTATGGGAAACGACAACGATTGATCACGAATTGCAGAAACGTTCATGATTTTGGCAGTAATGAATTTGCGGGGATTGGCTGAATTTGCGTCAATAGTTCACAACATGGCGAAATCCTGGAGGATCTGATAAAGACTCCAAAGTGAGCACTGGAGAAAGGAAAGATGACAAGAAAGGGGTCAGTGGGAGCCACACAGTAAAAAATGAAAGCCAAAAAGAATAAAGCAAATCAGAAAGTAAGTTCTCAGTAACAAAACATGCAAAAGAGTATGGTTACATGGGAGAAGTGTACAAACCAAGAGGTTGCGGGTTCAATGCTGGGCTATTTTAGACCTCCACCGCTGAACCTCTAAACAAGACCCTTAACCACAAGTCGCTTAAGGGAGACCGTCCCTGTAATTAGAAAATGTAAGTCAATCTGGATAAGAGAGTCTGGTAAATGGCAAAAATGTGTTTATTATTGATCAGAAGTGAAGCTCCTTGGGGGTAAAGGAACACTCACAACTGCTGGTCATATAGTACTCCTGGGAATACTCTTGCATCAGAAAAATGCTAGGACTTGGTGCTCTTGAATCCATTCCACACCATCACACAAGTGTCAACCTGTCTAATAATGATGGTTCCTGTTATTTCAAGGTTTCTCTCCAAGCCTCAGAATAACAACAAACCCTCATGCAGCCGTGCATCCTTCCTGCACCACATCCGTGAGCAACTCCACATCACGCACACTCGGCATATTTATCTGTTAACACATTTTCTTACTAGAGCGGAAACTATAAATGTGGCTAATTGCTTCTTTCTGCCATTGCAATTTGCAGCGCTCGGCAAATGGAGCCCTCGTCTCCGATCTCTGCTGCAAATCCGGTTTTATTACTCTCTCTAGCAGCCTTTTCTGACGAGTGTGTGTGTGTGTGTTGTCCTTGCAGAACGTGTACTACACCAGCACTCAGCAGCTCTACGTGGGCGTCCTCAGCCCCACCGTCGACGACGATGACAACAAGTGCCTGGTGGACGTCAACGGCCGCCCGAGACTGATTGAGTGCAGCTACGCTGCGGCCAAACGCATGAAGCTCCACTGGTTTTTCACTCAGGTAGCCGCTGATGAAGTAGGGGGTAGGGAGAGAGGGGTGCAGGGACGTGCTGCAGTGAATAGGAGAAAGAGAGCGCGGTGGGAGGTGGAGGGGCCGAGTGTCGGTGGAGCCACTGGGAGAGTTTTGGTCTCAGTGCTAATTTAGGGAGCTCATTAGAGAATACAGAGGGCAGAGAGATACAAAGGAACCTCCCACATCTCTCTCTCTCTCTCGCTCTGCCCCTCTTTCTTTCTCGCTTTCTCTCACACACACATTTATATCTGTGAGGTTCAGGTCATAATTACCTCTCAAATGTATTGCAAATGTGCAGCTGCCTACAGACTCAGTCAAAGGTTTGGACCTGCCTGGTTGAAATATATATTCCTCGAACTAAGGGCTTATGTTTAAAAATATGAAATCAGATACTTTATAAGTACAAACAGTTAAACTGATGTTCAGTTATGAATTAGTAAAAATAATAATAGTAATGTGAACTAAAAGGACGTCTTCATACCCTGTCATCAGTCTGTGGAACAAACATCTCAATGTAAAGCTGTTGTCAAGACAAAGAAGACAAAGTTAAATGGAGAGAGAATATAATCTGAAAAAAAATTAAAACATTTTGATCCCTGTTTATTACCAATGAGCTGTTGTTGGTCCAAAATGTGGAATTAGTAAAATCTAAATCTCAGATTTTCATTTTTTCATTTTTTACAATCTAACTTTTTTGTTGCTAACACATTTCCCAGACCAGAAGCTCAAGCAAGCACTCGGGAGTTTGAAAGGGCAGTTTTGATATCGGCAGCTCAAAATCAACATCCAAAGCAGGCAGGGTTAAGATTCCAGAAACCCAGATGTGTGAAACAAATCAAACTCGACAGGGATTAGACATGGTACAAAATCACACAGCACGGCTAAAAACACAGCGGTCAGCGAGCAGCAGCAAACACGGAGCAAGAGAGACAAATACCAACAAAACTAAAGACAAAAGAGTCAAATACCATCAAGACAAAAACAGGAGGAAGACTCAAGAGATACTGCTCAGCTTCAGGCACTATTTGGTACTTCCAACTGACCCACCTCACCGTCAACCCACACACATACACCCCACCTCACCCTCAACCCTCCCCACCAAGCCCACCCACCTCAACCCACACACATACAACCCGACCCTGACCCTAACCCATGGCACCCTCAAACCTCCCAACCCAGTCCACCCACCTCACCCTCAACCCACACACATACACCCCACCTCACCCTCAACCCACACACAACCCACACACCCACCTCACCCCCAACCCACACACATACACCCCACCTCACCCTCAACCCTCCCAACCCTGACCGCCCACCTGACCCTCAACCCACACACATACACCTCAATCCACCACCCTCAACCCTCCGAACCCAGCCCACCCACCTCACCCACACACACACCCCAATCAACCCACACACACCCAGCCCACCCACCTCACCCTCAACCCACACACATACAACCCACCTCACCCCCAGCCCACACACACCCCAATCAGACCACCTCACCCTAAACCCACACACACCCAGTCCACCCACCTCACCCTCAACCCACACACATACAACCCACCTCACCCCCAGCCCACACACACCCCAATCAGACCACCTCACCCTAAACCCACACACACCCAGTCCACCCACCTCACCCTCAACCCACACACATACAACCCACCTCACCCTCAACCCTCACAACCCAGCCCACCCACTCACAACACACATTCCACAACTCCACTCAGCTGTGAATTCTAAATACACTTTAATTACATTCTGTCGCTAATTATCTCCACTAATTATTGTCACATAACGAAGGACACGTCACTCGATCCAGCAGAGCGAAGGAGCCAAGTTCAGCTGTAATTACAGCAGTTGGTAAAACAACGATCAGTTTTGACCAGGCCGCTGTCTTCCTCTGAAATAGGGAGAAGAAAAGGGGCTTCTTGAAACAAGACTAACAGATAATGACTTTTAACACCATTGATTAAACCGCCTGGTGTCGTTTAGACAAGGGATTTGGTGTCTCTTGATTGAGGTTGTATTACTGCAGAGGAAGAACAAAAGCATCTGCTCCCCCAATAATGCGAACCGTAATACGTTTTCTTCTCAATGAATGCCTCAAGCTTCATTCATTTATGATTACAGCCTAGATTAAGTGTTTATATTCGTCTGTGTATACTCTGGATTTCATGCACACACAAAACTTTGCTGGGGTACTTTGCGAGGTACCATTAAACAACCATGACCCTCACCTCACTTCAGATCTCTTGACCCTTTTATTTTAAGCTTTTTAACTTTTAGGACAGTGGGTGGCACGGTGGCACAGTGGTTAGCACTGTCGCCTCACAGCAAGAGGGTCCAGGGTTTGAGCCCCGGGTCGGCCATGGAGCCTTTCTGTGTGAAGTGTGCATGCTCTCCCCATGTTCGTGTTGGTTTCCTCCGCGTGCTCTGGTTTCCTCCCACAGTCCAAAAGCATGCACTATAGGTTAACTGGCGACTCTTAATTGGCCCATAGGGTGTGAATGTAAGTGTGATTGTGTATGCCCTGTGGTGTGTTGGCGCCTGCCCCGGGTTTTTACCCGGGATAGACTTAGCCCCCCCGCGACCCCAGTTGGGATTAAGCGTTTGGATGATAAATGAATGAATGAATGATTGAATGAATGAATGACCTTTTAGGACAATTCCCTCTTAAAAATGTCCTCACAAAGCCACATGAATAGGACAAATCCCAGGTTTCTCAGGGTTTTCTAGTTTTAGGGGACAATTATATTACATTATCATATTCATTAGAAGCACGTTGCCCTGGTTCCAAGCTGTGCTGTTTTAACGAACTCTCCCCACCATGTTTGTGACTGTAAAACAGATACTTAACCATAATCCACAAAGCCCTGAGCCTTTTTAAGAACTGCTTTGCTTTACCCAATATCCATAATAATTCTGTGATACAGCTGGCCTTATATGGCTGTTCTTTTTCGAGCCCCTTGTGACCAGACACAGCTGGACAAACATAAAATTGAGGTACAGACTGTACATTTCCTTTGTAACAATAGATTAGCAAATGCAGTATTTTTGGCATAGTTTTGTTTTGCTTCCAGAGGCCCTAGAAGGTCCATAGAGTTCACAGTGTTCCCTCATATGTAAATGTAGTTGACTTTGAAGGGTCTGCAACTTTATATAAATGAATGTTGCCCTTAGCAAAAAGTAGTTTATACAAGTGTATTACGAGTATACTTATTATATACTAAAACTGAGGCAGTATACTTGAAGTTTACTTTTTATATACTATATTTTATATGCTTAAGAATAGTATAGTGAAGTATACTTGACTTGAAAAGTCTCCTAAAGTCTAAAAGTATACTTTTGTAATCTTAAAATGACCTTATAAAGTATACTTAAAGTATACTTTTATAAACTTGAAAATGTTCCAATTTAGTCCGAAGAAGTATTAAATTAGTATACTCTCTAGTACACTACAAGGTACATGGTCCGTAGTATACTTGCTATACTTATACTCAAACGTACTTAATAAATTAACTTCAAGTATACTACTTTTTGCTAAGGGTGCCCTAGAGTGCTCCGGTATCAGTGGCACTGGGCCGATCTCTGGATACGGTCTGTAAATGCATGCACGCTCACTTCATTATGTATGGGAAGTTGCACTGTGGTAAAGTTGGTTTGCTGTTCAACATTCACCCTAATTCCTACATATTGATATGACAATGAGCAGAACAAGCAACGCAACACACTACAACCCCAAAAGCAAATCACACGATTATACTGTTTCATTTCCTTAACGACACCAGCTTTCGCTCACAATCTGTGTGTTCCTGATCCTTTTACCGCTGCAGGGTTAGGGACCATCGCAAAGTTACACAAATGTGATTAAAGGAATCATTATTTTAATAAAAAGTAATAAAGCCCTGCATATGGTGGTTTAATTATTACATTGTTTTAGCTAAGAAAACAGTCTTTAAGTCAAGTATTTTCTTAAGCATGACAGAATAATCTCAGTCATGTAGTCAGACATTTTTCAAAGCTTTATTTTCTATTTTCTGTTTAAAAAAAGACTATCTGATTTGTATCGTATCCAAATTTACAATATCAGTATCATATCAGACATAAAAAAGTGGTATCGGGCCATGTCTACTCTTAACCCCAATTTGCTCTATGTAGACTGTCCCTGTAACTATGAAATGGACGTTGCTCTGGATAAGAGAGTCTGATGAATGTAAATGAAATATATTTCTCAGTCAATAATCATAATCCATAGCCCTTCTTGATCCGTAGCCATAAGTCTCAGCACTGATTCTGCAGTGGCCAAAATCAAAATGAATACACAATATAATTAGGCTCGATTTCTAAGCATCAATACAACAACAAAATGCTCCTGTTGTCATTTTCCCACCCACTGTTTATGTGTGTGTGTGTGTGTGTATGTGTGTGTGTGTGTGTGTGTGTATGTGTGTGTGCATGCATGCAGGTGGGAATAGTTTGCCATTAAGTGATTCTGATTGGTGCACCATTTGTGTTGCAGCATGTAGCATGGCAAACAGGAAAATGAACACGCTTTCCCAGCCTTTCTAGGAGAGCAGAAAATCTTCGATGCCGCTTTGGGCAAAATAGGGATTTAGCAAAGTTCGAAAAACTGCATGTCTCTGTCTGCTTCGCTTCCTCCGTTATTCTTTCTCCAATCTAGATGTGGCCTTAAGAAATGATGAGCTCAGCGGTTTTTTAGAGGAAACAAATGGCAACAAACATTTTCATACCTTTAGAAAAATTGCTAGAGGATGTTTTCTATGCTTTCTGCGTTCATTTTTGCTTTCATCAGTGTCATTGATGATGTTAAGATCAATTAGTGATGTCTTCTCGTTCCACCCCAGTTAGATCAATGTGTTGGGTTTCAACTGCATCCTAAATTTTCAGAAAAATCACTTTGGTACTGAATATAGACCTGGTACCCACTACTGATTTGGTACCCACCATTGATTTGGTACCCAAAATTGATTGCCTTATGTCAATTAATTTACAGTGGCCATAATGATCAGAAACAATTTACACCAGAAAAGCAAGTGCCAAGTCAGACATTTATGGTCGTGTCAATCTTCAATACTTTTTCAGTTTTCAAATTAGTTGGTAGCGTAACGTTTAGGGAGTTGACCCTGTGACCGGAAGGCTCTGGTTCAAGTCCCACACTTGTAAAGGTACTACTGAGGTACTCGTGAGCAATGTACTGTATGTTCATTTTATTGTAGTTCTACAGGTCTTACCTCTACACTTGACGATGCTGAACAGATTTGCTACAACAAATAAATTAAAGTGTGAAACTGCTGAAAGTTTACTTTCTATAGCACTCACCAGGAAGCCTGGTATTCTCCTCTACTCTGGCAGTGTAATTAATTGCCCTCGTCAACTTGAACGTCTCAGTTGACGCAACATTTCACACATTCGCTAATGAATTGCTTACAGCGTGTTCCCCGTGCAGACACCACACTTTCCTCCAATAACTGTGCAGTAGCTCGGAACTGAGGCCGGGAGTAAAACTCGCCACCCACCATGGCGCCACGGGTTGAGTCGTACGCCTGAATGCAGACCCTATTTTTGTAAAGAATTCCTCCACTGCCCTTAGAGTCCAGTCACGGGGCCTGATTCTGAGTTAGCTTCGCACAGGCCTCCCTCAACTCCAACGCGAGGTCCCTCCTCCGCAGGGCTGTGATCGGCTCCATCCCCGCCTCGGGCCCCGAGCCGTGGGTTTCACGTTGAGAGAGAGAGAGAGAGAGAGAGAGAGAATCTCCCTGAGGGAAGCAGGCAAAAGATGAAGGGAGATGAAGATGAATTTGAATTGTTCGACATGCCGCCCGCCTAGGAAGTTTTGGGCAGGAAAGTCCGTTGGCGGATTATTTGCGCCTGACAAACTTTTCGCCTTCCCACTTGTCAGTATTGTTTTCGGAGTGTTGCGTCTGCGTAAGAGCCACGCTCTGAAGGGTATTACGAGCGACGTTCGCCGAAAAGTTTGCAGTATGAAGGTTTGCTGGGGGTTTCCGTGAATTTCCGAACAGAGTCGTCAACAGCTTGTGTCAGCATTATGGGACAGGAAGATGCTGTCCAAGTCCAACATTGAGAGAAGGAAAAAGATTCTGACGGAAAAAGAGTTTTGGGAAAATGTGAAAGGGCTTGACTCTGCTGACTGTATAATATTTACTTGGGTTCTTGACTCAATGACTAAGGACTGTTAGGGCTAAAAAATCCAGACAGTATGCCATGTATTTTCAGCTGCTGTATATTTTCAGTGTAGTTTCATTTTTGGCCAGACAATTGTTCAGTTTTGGGCCGAGAGAAAAGAGACTGCTGTTCGCTAAGGAAATTGTTACCTGGATCCTTTCAGAAGTTTACAGGGACAGTCTCCTCGAGCTTACGTGGGTGGGTGGGGGTGGGTATGGGGGTTAAGGATCAAAGTAAGACAGCCCATAACCTCTTGAACCACAACCTCTTGGTCCTTATTGAAGTATCTTTACCAGTGATGGGAATAACAGCGCTATAAATAAACGGCGCGCTTAACGGCGATATTTTTTCAGTAACGAGTAATCAAACGACCATTGCTTCTGCTATAACGCTACATTGTTACTGATAATGGGGCCGCGTATTATAACTGAGAGCGGTTTATGCGAAAGAAGCGCCTTCAGTCATAGGACCTTCTTTCTCTGGGGTGTGTGTGTTTGTGTGTGTTCGGGCCGGGCGACACATAACCAGTGATGATGATTGGTGTGTCTGTAAACGTGGTGTAACTGAGAACGCGATGATTGGCTTAGATTGAGTACATTTCCATTGTTTGCCAATCAGAGGCAGAGTAGTGCGGGTGTTCACACACAAGTACACGCACGGTCAGTCGCACCAACACCAACATCCAGGAGTTCTAAACCATCTATTGTGCTTTATTGTTCCACTATAGTAATGATAATATTTATAATAATATGTTGAATTTGATAGTTGTCTCTCACGTTGTCCCACAACAACATTAAATTAGTGTACAATGTTTTATATTTATTTTATAGTTATATTAAATTCGATTTTTGCTAATTTTTCACGGCATTCAGCAGTGAAACCAACAGTTTTTCACCTTCTCTCAGGATTCAAACCCTTATGGTCATCAGCACTGGTTTTCAATTGCCCAGAACACTGTATCATCACCACCAACCTCACTGCTGCCAGGATTGAATAAGAAAATATATACAAGAAAACAGGGGACTATGTTCATATCATATTTTTGGGGTTGAGTTTAAGAACCATTATACCGCTCTGTCCTCCAGAACTACCACCATTAGCCCCCTAAACTAGACTCGTAACTTCCTGAAATCCAGACGGACTGGCCGTGTAATTAGGAGATGGAAGATGAGATCCTCAATGAGATCGTTTGACGAGTAAAGTAAATGGTAAAAAATAAGAATTTCATTTGTATGTCTACACTGCAAAAAAATGAAATCTTAACAGCCAGAAAATCTTAAAAAGAAAAAATAGATCTTGTTTTTTTTTTTTTTTTAAGAATAACTGACTTGACTAGACTTGTATGTGTAAGATAAATAATCTAACTTTAAGAAACATTGGCTAC
Source organism: Distichodus sexfasciatus (assembly GCA_032718565.1). Taxonomy (NCBI): domain Eukaryota; kingdom Metazoa; phylum Chordata; class Actinopteri; order Characiformes; family Distichodontidae; genus Distichodus; species Distichodus sexfasciatus. The sequence continues at coordinate 1,893,304 of JAVGVS010000013.1, forward strand.
AATTATTAAGAAAAATGTATTGATTATAAGAACTTATTAAAATGAAATAAAAAATTTAATTAAGAGAACTGAAGGGTTCTCATGCTCCACTACGAGTTGAGAAATTCATGACAACTTTGCTTATTTTAAGAATGCAATGTATTATTAAAGCTAAAAACATGGAAGAATGGAACAATTTTTTTTCTTGTTTTAGGAGACCTTTACAAGATACATTTTCTCACTATATTGGCAGATAATTTTGCTTGATTCTGGTACCTTTTTTTCTTATTATCCTTTTCTTTTTCTTATTTTCTGACACTGATTTTTTGCAGTGTAGTATCAGTTTAAACGGCGAGGACTGGGAGGGTCACTGCATCTTAGTCATTTCAGGACAATAGGAGCGTAAACCCTGTCCTGTTTCAGTAAATCTTGTTCCTCACCACAAATGTGAAAGCTGCTTGAGGATCTGTGTGTGTGAAGTGAGGCACTTGTGAGGGAGGAGCAGGGATATGGAGATGAAAAAAGCACTCCAGCAGAGAAACTGCAACAAGTGCCATATGTACAGATCTCACATGGTATGAGACGCTTGCCTACACTGCGAAAAAATGATTTGTTACCATCTTAGGTTATGCATAAATTATTTTATTATGTTTACGTGCGATGAAACATGCTTAATATAAAACTTTCCATAAGAATAGAAATTTAAAGAGTTTTATCAAATCTAATAATTGATTAAATATAATTGAATTGATTAATTTAAGTTTAACAATATAAAAAGCAATATTAAATGTAACAAAATACATATATTTAATGTACATTACAAATGCACCATATTAAAATTTGTATTTTTGTTTTTGTTTAATTTATAAAGACAGATCATTTAAGGCTCCAGAATTAAAATGAATCAATTAATTAAAATTTAATTTAACATTTTAAATAGTATATATCATAATACGCACACTTTATAGTTACATATTTCATTTTGAAATTTGTCACACAATTGAAATGTATTTAGTTTGAAAATTGACCCTTTTTTCCAGTGTAATGTTCATTTTTATGTTTTTTTTCCATATTAATTTTGTCGTTTTTTCTTCTTGCAGGGAAGCTCCATACAGAACAGGAAGTCAAAGCGTTGCCTTGAGCTTGTGGAGAGCAACGACAACGAGTTCGGCTATCAGCTGGTTCTCCAAAAATGCACTGGACAGAAATGGACTATCACCAATGTCCTGCCTGGTAGCACCTTGTAACAGGATCTTCTGAAGAGAAACACGGCCAGGTCTAGTAGGTTCGCGAAGCCGCTCCCGGATGTCTCCGTACGGACTTGACATCGTATGATAAATGTTAAACATTTTTATGCCTAGCTACTGTAAATGTGCAAATGGATCCGCCACGGTTTTGGCAGATGCTGCATCGTGCGTTACGAGGTGACACACTGGTCTATTTTGTGCAAGGTTTTTTTTTTCCTCCTGATTTGTGTCGACTTGAAAGTTCTCCTGGGCCTTTTTTTAAGGCGCCTGCCCCGTATCTGCTACTGTGTAGCAAGCTTTGGCAACGTTTCTTGCTGTATTTCTTTCCTTCTAGTGTCTCAGGTTTGTAGGTCGAGATTATTTTGAAATCAAGCTGTACATTTTGGGGAACCTGCCAATACGTTGGAATATATCTAGATACGGTTTTATATCCACATGTAAATATTCGCAGTATTTATAATATATGGCATTAAAAGGAGGTGTTGGTGAGAAGAAAAACAAGTTGTTCATGTTTTTTTGTCAAAATAAATACAGCTCTTAAGATTTCGGTGTTGAGGCAGTATGTAATCGCAAGCGGGACTTTATTAAAAGGACTTTTCCAATAATCAATATCTATTATGTGGAGGAGTGAGGAAACGGAGAGAACATAACGGTCATCCATAATTGAACAAGTACAATACAAAATGAAAAAAAGGTAAGTTATACACCAACAATGCTTCCCCAGACAAGTCAGATGTTTCTACACACCTACACACTGTTTATTCATGCTGCTTTCATTAAAACATATCTCATAAATTCTAAGTTGTTTTGTTTTTAAAAGTTGTGCCTGGACCTCAATTAAAAATAATGAATTAAATATTCTGGGTCTGTTTGGGCCTTGAACGGACAAAGACAAAAGTTCACTTGACAGGAAAACAAGGCACCAAGGATGCAAAGTGTACAACAACTGGAAGTTAACACCATAATAAAGTCATTGTAAAAGTGGGCAGATTCTCCTTAGTACACTTTGTCTTATGTGCTCTCCCTAGTACACTTTCTCGATCTAGTGGCCTGACCCCACTGTGCCATCCCTGTTGCACCCTTCTTAGTGCATTCTCTCTCTAGTGTGCTGTCCCTAGTCCACTCTCTAGTCTGTTCACTTGAGGGTGAGCCTTTCTCTCTCTCTAGTCATAGTGCACTCTCCCTAGTGTACTGTCCTTAATGCACTCTGTCCACTATACTGTTGATAGTGTACTCTCCTTAATGTGCTTTCTTTGGTGTGCTGTCCCTAGTGTGTTCTCCCTAGTGCACCCTCCTTAGTTCACTCTCTCTAGTGTCACATCCCTAGAGAACTCTCCTTAGTGCCCTGTCATTAGTGAACTCTCTTTAAAGCACACTTCTTAGTGCACTGTCTCTAGTGTGTTGTCTTTAGAAGGTCGACCCTGGTGTGCCCTCCTTTATGCACTTTTTCTATTGTGCACTTCTAAGTTCATTCTCTGTAGTATGCCATCCCTACTGTGCCGTCTGTAGTGCACTCTCTCAAGTGTTGTCCTAGTGCACTTTCTCTAGTGTACTATCCCTAGTGAGTTCTCCCTAGTGCCCTTTCCCTAGTGAACTCTCTTAAGTGCACCTTTTTAAGTGCACTTCTTCTAGTGTGCAGTCCTAAGTTCGTCCTCCCTGGTATGCTGTCCCTAGGGAGCTCTCTTTAGTGCACTCTCTAGTGTGCCATCCCTACAGTGCTGTCTCTAGTGCACTCATTCAAGTGGTCTCCTGAACTTTCTCTAGTATGCTGTCTCCCTAGTGCCATGTCCGTGGTGAACTCTATCTAGTGCACACTTCTTGGGGCAGTGTCTCTAGTGTGCTGTCTTTAGAGTCATCCCTAGTATGGACTCCTAGTGTGCTGTCCTAAGTTCACTCTCCCTAGTGTGTTGTTCCTAGTGCACTCTCTCAAGTGTTCTCCTAGTGCACTTTCTCTAGTGTACTATCCCTAGTGAGCTCTCCCCTCCTTATGGACTTCTAGTGTGCTGTTGTTAGTGTGCTCTCCCAAGTGTGCTGCCCCTAGTGCGCCCACCTTAGTGCATTCTCTCAATAGTACTTTCACCAGAGCATTCTCTCTAGTGTACTGTCCCTAGAGCACCCTCCGTCGGGAGTGTACTATAGTGTACATTGCCTTTGTGCTCTCTCCCTAGTGTGCTGTCCCTAGTGCACTCTCTTGAGTTTGCTCTCCCTAGTGTACTCTCCCTTGTGTACTCTCCCTCATGCACTCTCTCTGGCGTTCTCTCCCTAGTGCACCCTCCTTAGTGCCCCCTCCCTACTGTGCAGTAGAGTACGGACTTGGCAGGATGCCGTGCTGCTTTGCATAATATTTCATCCTCCACAAAGTCAACATCTCTGCAGTTCTCACAGACGAGTCTGAAAAGATCCATCTCACAACCCTAACAACTCAATATTCGTCAACCGCTTCCCCATTGTTCTCCAATATTACTTTCTTGTTTTTAGAATTTTGTCTGTGATGAAACACACCCACGCACAGCAGAACGAGGGGGCTCGGATTTATGCATGTTTCTTTTAAATCTGTCTCTCTCCCTCCCTCCCTTCATCTCCCCCGTGTATCTAGGGAGGAGACAAGTGGCACTTTTGCTTTTCAACTTGCCAGTCCTCATTACCATCTACACTCCTGTCGGGCCACTGGGATTTCTGCCATTAAATATACATGCACATTAGTTTTTTTTTCGGCAGCCTCACAATCCCCCGAACAGCCGGAGAAGCGCCTGCATCTGCACGCCGCTTCATGTTGAGGCTTTTTAGCTTCGAAGACGGAAGTTCAAAGTTTCGACGGCCTGTCTGCGCGGCAAATAGCGTTTCTAAGAAAGACTCGCCACTCGGCACGAAAAACATCGCTCTTCGTTTACTCTGCACCCCTCTCCCACAAAAATCACATATGCCGTTTGATGCTTAATTAGCTCCTGTCCATCCATTAAATTTTCTGTTTTTAAAAAACAACATTTCGGGGTGAAATCTGGTCTCCTGTCAATCTTTCATGAAGACGAACACCAAAAACCTCACTTTTTCCTGACCTGAATTAGCGTAACAGCAGAGTGTCTACAAAAAGGAGACTCGCGGAATCAATATTTCATTCAGCCAGTCATCTTGCGGTGACTTTAAGAGAAATAAAATCTCAAGTGCCCTCCTGTGTGACTTTGGTGCAAAATTTGCAGTTAGGCCTGGAAGTTAACTGCAAAAAAAAAAACGATTTAGTACCCCAGTTCCAGGTAACTCAGAATTGAAAATTGACCAGAAATCTTTTAAATCAATCCCAGACGGTCATTTAGCAGCTTAAGTTAAATCAGTAAATAATCTCTAACAAGGAGTTTAACATTTATGGTTGAATGAACTTAAAACAGATGGATGACGGTGGTCTAATGTGGGAAGCTATTTTTAACGTTTGAGTTTGCCATCCTTTCCGTCAATCATGAATTTAACATGGACAAAGTGTTACTGAGTCACTGCTCGGCTTAAGACGCCTGTGGGTGGTGGTCTAGGGGTAAGAACACTCACCCCTGGATCAAGAGGCTGTGGGTTTGAATCCTACTTCCAGCATTACCATCATTAGGTTCCTGAGCAAGACCCTTAACCCCAAGTTGTTCCAGGGAGACCCTGAAATTAAGACAATGGAAGTCGCTGTGGGGCAGTGTTTCCCAAAAGCATAGTTGCTAGCATGTTGCTACACTGTTAGTTGCTAATGTACAGTATGTACACTATGCTTTTGGGGAACGCACCCCTGGATTAGACCCCTTACTGGTACCATGTGAGGTATCTACCACATTTCTTTTCTTGAATTCTTGAAATAGGGAAATTGATAAAACCACTGACTGGAATCAGCTTTTTAAACCCACTTTGCTGTTTCCCTACAACTAAAATTGCAGATATTTCAAAAAATTTCACCAAACTTCACTTTTTCTTAACTTAACCATTGCAACAACAGTGTCAGCGCCCACCTGTGGAAAAATAATGATTCCAAGTAAAAAGACTCAATCCCAGAACTTTGGAATTGGCTCCAGTTGTTTGCGCTATCAATACAGCATTCCGGCCGACATCTTCCATGGCCTTTTATTCTTAGAATCAATTCAGCCATTCATCATGCAGTACCTTCGAGAGGAAAAACCACAACTGTAATCTAATGTGTCTTCCTGCATGTCGAGAGACTTTCCTGCACACTGACATTTGGCCCAATCTGGTTAAGAAGCTAAAAACCTTCCTGTTAATTGCAGTCGCTAATCAACTCAGAGCTTCCTATCGCAGCCCATCGGATCGGCCGAAACGTTTGCTCCGATGATTAATATGATGAAATTCTCTTTGAAATTACTATTCTTAATGCCAACACAGAGAGAGAAAAGTGAGAACAAAATCAGCGTGAAGTGAGCTGGGAAAAGAGAAACTCGAGCGCCTAATTTGCCACAAGTAGCGACTGTCGCGCTTATTGGCTGGAACGCTTTCATTTCCTCAGTGTGAGGGCACTTAGCTTTCATGATTCGCACTCGCGGCTTTTCTTTTTTATTTCTTTTTCCTTAGGAAAAAGGGGGGGTAGTGGGAAAAAAACAGGCAATAAGCTGGATAAAGCGGGCCTCTCCGTCCCCTGCGAGTCGACGGCAGTGACTCTGCCCTGCCCGTATGTATTATTCAGGTGTCCCTCTCTGGAGAGGCCAGTGATGAAAGAGAGAGACTCACACGCACTCGCCAGCCAGCGCAGCAATAAAGCAAAACAAAGGAAGAGCAGAAATATTTCCGACGGCAAACAAGTTCAGCGAGGGCAGGGGAATAGCGAGCTTGGGCCAGCATATGGAGGGTGGTTCAGTGATTAGGCAGTTGCGGTTTTTTGGTTTAAAACTTTTTGAAATGAGCTCTGAAGAAAAGAGACTGTAAGTAATTGTTGGGAATGTATTTTAGACAGTTCGTGGCTAATATTCAGGATGCTGATATTTGTTAGCATTAGCATTAGCATAGGCGCTATTTAATGTCTGTGTTTAGTCATGTACTCTCGTTAAGTTTCTCTCGTCGTATTACACACATTATGCCTACATTGGTTTCTATTTAGAGAACTTAGACGCTCAGGAGACACTACGGTGGCCCGAAAGGTCAAAACACAACGACATTTCAGGAAACACAACAACATTTCAGGAAGCAGAACGACATTAAAAAAAAACACAACGACATTACAGGAAACACAACATTTCAGGAAACGCAACGCCATTTCAAAAAACACGACGACATTCCAGGAAACACAATGACATTTTAGGAAACACAAAATGGAACATATCAGAAAATGGAAAAGGTATGACAACACGTCTTGGTTGTGATTGGACAGGACCCACGTCACATACAGTCCCTTCCTCAGTCTTATTGCGCTACTTTTGTGCCAAATTAAAACTGTTTATAAGTTTGCCATTTAAAGGATGGATGAGGATACTGAAAGGATATATTCAGGACGTATTTTAATCGAATGCATTCATAGTTATTGTTTATTATATAAAGTTATTAAATGACTTTAAATATGACGCATGGCCTCTGTGTTAAGAGGAAGGCTAGCTTTGTAACTATGTGAACTAATCAGACATCCCAACTTGCAAATGCTGATTTCAGAGATGCACACACACACACACACACACACACACACACACTGCAAGTTGGTTGCAGGTGCCGTGGTCAGTTTTGGATTTACGGGCCACGACTCACCCAGAAGTCTGAAGCCTTCCGCCAAATCGGTCTTTAATCTATTATTTCATTTCCTCTCAACTAACCCCTTCCCAGTCCGCACATCAAGTTTGCTCTCTGCCTGATTTTCGGAGATAAAGTCCCAGCTGCGGAGCAGTTAAAACGTCACCGCCGGTTGCCATTAATCTCCGGATTACCTTCCGTCCGTCTCTGGGGAGCCGAGAGGGCATTTCCTCATGTTCCCATGGTTACACGGCCTGAGTTGGAGATTTTTCAGATACCCCAAAGGCATCATTTCATGTAAGAGCTCTGAAGCAAGTCTACCAAAAGCCCAGCTTCTCACCCTTCGTGCCGGATTCAATTTGGACACTTTATTGGTGCACATGATGGCTTGACGTTTGACTGAAGGACTCCCTGGACAGACTTTTCTCTATTTTGTGCTTCCCCGATTGGTTGTGGTTCTAAAAATAATATCTAATGTACAAAACACTAGTTACTGGGCTCTATTATGGATTGCAACAGCATTTTTTGTTTAGTTGTTCAATAAAAAAAAATAAGATTAAATGTGTTAAATTTCTCTGGCTTGTAATCTACTTAACTGTGCTGCTGATATTTCTGTAAGGCAACATGAGAGAATTAATTTCCTCCTTCTGTAGTAATGCCTGATGATGAATAATGGAGAGTGGTAAAGACTTTCCTAATGGAATATGCATAAGATTTGGGTTGATAGCAGGACAGCTGGCTGAGTTTGAGGTAAATAGTATCTCACAGTTAGTGCTGGATAATGGCCTTGTTTCAAAATTAGAGTTCGAAACTCCAAATCATTCCACTGGACAAGTTTCTAGAATAAAGTTTTCTAGTTTTAAAAAATATATTTTATATTAAGTTCTATTCTGTCATATATTGATAATATTGTTTTACCTGGGGTTTCATATGATATAAAAATATTACAACATTCCTTCAAATTATCTCGGCTCCCCCCGGACTGTTCCCCAGCCTGCCAGCGGACGGCATCCTTGACTTGTCTCGGCCTTGTTTGTCTTGTGTGGTATGTCAGTCATTTCCCTTTGTCCTTAGTTCATTATCAGTTACACCAGTTCTAATTTATAACATTGTTCCTAGTTTTACCCCCAGTTTAGTTCCTTGGTTCTAGTTGACCCAGTTCTGTTAATCTATTGGTTTAATATTTAGCATCTTGTTTGGTTTAATCATTTTCATCTGATTAGGTTAGTTAGAAATCTTTCCTTTGATAGCCTTAGTTTTAGACGTGTCTCTCCGTTGTGTGTCTGTTGGTCTACCATTACCTTACTCCATGTTGGAGTGATCTTTCATGTCCACTTAAAGAGAATATTTAAATTAATAATTTTGTGACCATGTCAGTTTTATTTCGCTTGTTTCTATATAAAAGGATACTTTGAATTGACTCACCAAATTCTTGTGTGGTTCCAGCATACTTTTTCACACAAATACTGTAACTTATAAATTATATATGTATTAATATATACTGTATATACACAGTGATTTGAAATCTTTAATAATAAGGAAAGGAGTGTTGTTTGTCCTTTATTACCTCATTAATACAATTTTTTGATATATGATATCTTAAAGCATTACTAGAAAACTTGCTCAAGCCTACAAAATAGCTAAATGCAACTTACAAGGATGTGCCAAGTCATCAGCCATGACAAAGAGAAAGCTAAGGAAGCATTGAGTCATGTAGCCTCACATTTGTGCCTTTTCATTTGGCCCAACACTGCATAAATTAATGATCAGAGCAGAACACGACATGCCTCAGTGTCACTCTTCAATGCTTTTGTAAATGTTCAGCGTCTTAGTACTTTAACTTGACAAGAAGCTTTGATTTTAATTAGGGGCGCCGTACAACCTTCTGTGGTCAGATCTCCCTTGACCCTAGACGTATTTCCAAATGTCAGGGAAAAGTTAATGGGATTTCTAATTATCTGCAGTCCTTTTGTGAGAAAATAGAAAGAAAAACAGTTAAAGGTTGGGATTATTTGACTGTTTCTTTATACAGTCTCTACAAAAAATCCTTAATAAATTTTGGGTTTAAAAAGATGCAGTACAAATAAAATCCAACTATATCACCAGTTATTTGCAATTTCTATGCTCTGCTAAAACGCCGTCGTGTTATTTGGATCGATTGCTTTGTGATTGCAGGGACACACACCATACGCAGCGATTGTGGGACTTGGTGAGAAAGAAGAGACTCGCCCGTGGGTCACTGCTGATCTCGCAGACTCGCTTCATTAAAATGGGACGACTTAATAGACAGGTGAGTGGATATTGCCTGGCTTTAACGTCCCTAATCTTGCCCACACATGCAAGCATGAAGGTCCCTTTATTAAAAACTTAATGAAATGAACTTTCCTGCTGAGCCTGCCGTTAATCAGTGAAATGGGTCAAACTGACGTTTTTTTTTTTTCTCCTCTCTTTTCTCCCCTCAAATGCATTAATGGCGTGGCTAATTTACAGCAGGGCTCCTTTGTTCGATGTAAAACAGCATGTAGGCAACCTGGGGTGAGCCTGAACAAAAGGAGCCTGGCCACCGTCCTCATTTGAGCTTCTAGTTTAATGTAGGTAAAAAAAAGCGTTGATTTTTGGGCAGGAATGTGCAGCTGGCTCCATTGTAGGTTTTTCTTTTTGCCGAACTTTAAAAACACCAGAGTGTAGGGTTGTAAAAATCATTAAATTGTATTGTTCAATTTCTACGTTACATAAATAAAACCTACAGAGCAGCGCCCGGATAGCAGTGCTTGGGGACGGTACCTTGTACTCACGAGTACCTCAGTGGTACCTTTATCGGTCCGGAATTCAAACCGGCAACCTTCTGATCACAGGGCCAACTCCCTAACCGTTACTGCCCTGTAACGCTATCCTTTAACCTCTCCTTTCCTTTCCTAATTTGGTCATCCCGGTGCTTTCAAGATTTCTACTTCATGGTCTCTTACAAAGATGATGTGTCGCTGTTTTTGGCCTTGGGTATCTTTGGAATCCCAAACATATTCGATAAAAATTGACAAACTCTGGCTGTTGACAGAGAAAGTGTGTGTGTGATTATCTGTCATTGTGAACACAGCACACAGTGCACCACAATGAAACGTGACCTCGGTCATTGAACCACCTTCTGTTGTCTCCGTAAACCTTTGCTTAAGATGAAGAAAACAGGCTCATCTTTGACTCACTTCGCTTGAAGCTGGGATTTCATCGCAAAACTCCAATGTGGGTCATGCTCAGGGGCCCGGTGGTGGTGGTCTTGGGTGTGGGATTGATCTGGTCTCTGTTGTTTCTGAAAGTTACACTACCAACTTAAAATAAAAGTTTTATAGATGTAGTGGAAGAATAATCTGTTATGAACCAACTGGTTGTGGGCTCAAATCTAACTCCATTCATCCCCCAAAACCCCTGGAAACTTACACCACTTACACCAAAGAGCATGACCCTTAATCCCAAATTGCCTCAGGAAAACTGTCGCTGTAATTAGGAAAGTAGAAAGTTTCCACGACTAATGCCACAAATGAATGATGGGATGATTAGTTCATTTGAAGCATCATACATAGATTATTGGGCAGCTTGGTGGCGCAGTAGTTAGGGCTGCCGCCTCACAGCGAGAAGGCCTAGGGTTTGACACCTGGGTCGGCCGTAGGGCCTTTCTGTGTGGAGTGTTCTCATTGGTTTTTTCCGAGCGCTCTGGTTTCCTCCTACTGTCCACAAGCTTGTAATATAGGTTGATTGGTGACTCTAAATCGGCCCTATAAGGTGTGACTGAGAGTGTGTTTGTGTGTGTGTCGGGTTAGTCCCTGCCTCACGAGCACTGCGTCCCACAGCCGGTAATAGGATCCGGATGTGCCGGTCGCGGTTCAGGAAGTATGAAAGGACGCATTTTCTCGCGGCGCGTCACTCTGTCATTGAGTCTACCAGCCCACCTTCCGACTCTGCTCGGCTTCAATCGCGAGTACTCCGATTATTTGGTTAATCTCCCTGATAGAGTGTGTGTCTGTTAGGACGCGGGTTCTTGTTGGAATCCTTGCTCTGCACGTCAGAGAGTTCTTATATCAACTCGCGAGGAAATCCTGCCTACTCGCGCTCTCAGACGCGTTTGGGTTAACCACCACACTACACGGGCTAACGGGTAGCAGTCTGTTATATCCTTACCAGATCACTGGCAGACTCTGAGCATTCGGCATTCGGTTCACATCCTAACCAGATCACTGTCCGAATCGTGAAACAGTCTGAAAGCCTAATCCGGCCACTTGAAGATTGTGAACGTCAGGCCTTCTCATCCTCACCAGATCCCTGACAACAGGCTCCGGTCACTGCCTCCCTGATAGGGATTAAGTGGTGCAGAAAATGAATGAATGAATACATCGATTATGCTCTGTTCCGTTTTGATCATGTGGAAATTAATGTTTCATTCAGTCGGTGGAGAACATCCCTTTCACATTTTTTTAAGACGTCTTTCTTATATCTGAGTATTTCTCCTTCTCTCAGTGTTTGACTTGGACACCATCTCCCTTTCCTATAGTGCTGACACCAGCAGATCGAGACTCATCTGTTCAAAATCACTTAGAAGCCAGAGCACAGCTTTCACACCATGAGGCCGCAAACTTTTCGGCGAGCGCAATACCCTTCAGAGCGTGACTCTTTCAAAGAGGCAATGCTCGAAATGTAAGTGAGTTTGGCATCTTATATAGTGGAAATGAATCATATTGGGGCTTAGAAGCCTAACTACATAAAGCATGATATATCAGTACCCAGGTTTCAGAATTCTATAACCTTGCCGGGTTGTACAGTCACACTTGTATTGGTTCTAGTTTGGCACCAATCGTGCACAAGGACAAGATTATAAAAAATATTAAAATATATTTAAAACAATTCAAGAACACAACAGGAATAAAAAGCAGCAACACAGCCAGACTCCAAACAACTTTAAGCATCTAGGTTCAAATGCTTGAGAAAGCAATTCTAGCCAATCACATTCAGAAGTTAGGAACTCCTATTTCAGGTTTTCAACATTTCAGGTTTGTTCTGAAGAAATGTTGAAAAAGTTGCTAAACCACCAGTTTACAAGCAGTGTTGTTAGTCCTTGTTAGTCATCATAACTAGCAAAAGTTTGTTAAAAGTCCTTGTTGCTTGTCATGAGTAGCAAAAGTTAATCTATTTTCTAATTGTACATCAGGAATGAATGATTATATTTCATTGTGAACACAGCACACCAGAACCAAACGTGAACTCTCCATTTGCCCCATCCATGAAGGAACAGCTTATCGGAGCAGTGCTTAGGGATGGTACATTGCTCATCAGTATCTCAGTGGTACCTTTACTGATCCGGGACCTGAACCGTCGACACTCCGATCACGGGGCCAACTCCCTAACCGTGATGCTACGTACCAACTGCCCAACTACCAACTTGAGGTGATTCAGATAATCAGGGAATCATTTCCTTTACAGATGAATCTCAGAAATACAGTTGAAATCCTTCCTGGTTTTGATCCCTGGGTCGGACGTAGAGCCTTTCTGTGTGGAGTTTGGATGCTCTTACCCAGAGTGCGAATTAGCCCTCCATAATTGGGGGGGTACTGCCTTCCTAACAGAACCCCCCCCCAAACTGCTATTTTTGTCTCTTTGGGGGGTCTGGGTCTTGATCGGGGGGTACAGTACCTCCCAGTACCCCCCATAATTCGAACCATGCTTTTACCCCGTGTTCGCCTGGGGGTTCCCTCCGAGTGCTTCAGTCTCCTCCGACAGTCCAAAAGCGTGCACTATAGGTTGATTGGTGAATCTGTATTGGCTACATAAGGTATGACGTAGTGTGACTGTGTGTGTGCCATCAGGTGTGTTGGTGCCTGCCCGGCGTTGGTCCCTGCTTCGCACCCTTAGTCCCGGAACAGGCTTCAGTCCCCACGAGCCCGATAGGGATTAAGCTGTTCAGAAAATGAATGAATGAGGTGAAATCCTTGTTAATCATCATGAGCAGCAAAAGTCTGGCAGGAAAATGATTATCAGTGCACAAAACCAAAAGACCTTAATGTAAAGAAACCGATTACCTGTGATCACTAGCATCTCAAGAGTAAATTCTACACTGCAAAAAATCAGTATCAGAAAATAAGAAAAAGAAAAGGATAATAAGAAAAAAGGCTCCGGAATCACGCAAATTTATCTGCCAATATAGTGAGAAAATGTATCTTGTAAAGATCTCCTAAAACAAGAAAAAAAAAATCCTTTTTTCCATGTTTTTAGCTTTAATATTCTTAAAATAAGCAAAGTTGTCATGAATTTCTTTACTCATAGTGGAGCATGAGAACCTTTCAGTTCTCTTAATTAAATGTATTAATTCTTATTTCATTCTAAGAAGTTCTTATAATCAATACATTTTTCTTAATAAGATAATTGTAGCCAATGTTTCTTAAAGTTAGATTATTTATCTTACACATACAAGTCTAGTCAAGTCAGTAATTCTTAAAATAAAAAAAACAAGATCTATTTTTTCTTTTTAAGATTTTCTGGCTTTGGCTCTGGCTCATTTTTTGCAGTGTAGAGCTGTGGCCACCAACTCTAGAGCTGATACCAACATTTTTGATATATATGCATAATTATGAACGTGTCTTGGTGATATCTAGATCTAAAGCAATGGTAGACAAAAGTAGAGCCTACATGCTCAGGCCCTGATTTGCACTCAATCTGCTCATTTTTCTAATGCAGACATGCAATGTTTTACGGCTGACTCTTAAGCATTTGTCACGAGGAGGGAGGTTGGTCTGTGATCTATCACCACATTTGTTTAACAGCCTGTTTGTCCTTCAAACTTTATAGCACTACATACTGCAAGTTACTGAAACAGTGATTTAGATCATAACGATGCTGCATGAACATTCTACAGCCTGTCTCTTCCCGCTTGGGTTAAAGATTCCATGTAATCAGAAGGGTTGCAGTTGTCCAGTTAATGTGAGTCATCTGTTAACTAATGTTCTGACAGTTTGCAGATGAGATTGTGTATTTAAGACGGACTTTCACATTCATCACACTCTGGCTTCTGTATAATTCTGCCATCATTTCTCTTCTCCTGAAAGATTGCAGCTTTATTAAGCCCTTACGCGTGCCGCTTTTACCCAATGTCGAAAAGAGTTAACAGGAACTTTACCTTAAATCAGCCTTCACTTTATACAAAATGTGACAAACCTTTTAAGTCAGCAGTTCTTTAGCGCCCAAAGCTTCATCTCCTCCAGGGAGAACGTTGCATTCTGGTCTTTGATAGATTCTGCACTGAGCTGAAGTGACTTATGCGAAAACGTCACTTTAGCTTTCGTTCATTCTTAGCTACAGTAGCCTATAGTGACCCTTTTCTAAACCAACTGACTCATGCAACGAGAGCAAAAATACCTTGAAAAAAATCAATAAGAAATTAAGATGATGATTTGAAAAAAAATCTCTTTACTTGAGATACAGTTATCAAAGTCAATCACATTTTTTTCTGAATGTGGAAAATGAATCATAGATTCATAAAGTATATAGACCTTTTGTCAGGTCTATTGTTGTACAGCAAACATTCCTTAATCTGTGGGGTGTGCGAGTGTGCGGGTGTGTGTGAGTGTGTGTATGGTGGGGCCCTTTTGAAATCATCCAGCCTTGCTCCACATCTGGCATATTTATCATCATGTTGTGCTGTAAGTCTGGCTCCTTTTTACAGTTTTCCAGCTGTAAAAAAAGCTCCAAAAAAAAAAACAAACCTTCATTTGTTGTTCATAATTCATGTTTACATCGCACTAACTCAGTAGACTTGTGGGCAAATTCACCGGATAATATAATATCTGGAATATTGCTGAACGGCGCTGATGAGATTCCAGTCTCAAGCTGCGCTTCGCAAAATGTCTCAGCGAACGGAATCGTCGGGTGTTTGATGTTTTTTGTGGTACAAATGCAGACGTCATCCTGCGCAAGTTCTGCCTCATTAGTGCAAGTCAACCAAATTAAAGTTTAATTCTGTTTGGGTTTGTTGTTTTTAATGCTGGAGTATTGGGCTACGCCAGGTCTATATTTGAGTGGCTAAATTTCTTGCCTAAGCATTTGTTTATCTTCTCGCAAACCAGCTTGCCAAGAAAAAAAAAAGTAATAAAAGCATAAACTGCAAAGGTACGAAAAATGGGAATATGCTTTCCCCGAGCTTCATTAACTTCTTTTTAAGCCACTTCAGAGACATATAAGGGCGCAGTAACTTTGTTATGTTTGCTAGATTGCAGGCGAGGACGTTTACCACAACGGAACCCGCGGCTTAAAGCGGGTAAACAGAAACCGCCGCATCATCTTTTGTTCGGTCGAGCGTGTCATTAGATTATTATTCGTCACACCCATCCTCTGACTAAAACATTGGGACAACACTGCAAACAAGCAATCCAAATTATTATTACAGTGACGATATGCTGTCTGCTTCTATCAAAATGAAAATAGAGACACGTCTACTAGCTTTGAGAGCCAGTCATTCTCACGATTCATAATGCTCCCTGGAGCGTTTCGTACAGCAGTAAAATTGCCCCTTTTGTTCCAGAACAGAGAGAAATAGAGAGGCGTCTTTCAGCAGCGAAACTGCTCTATCGATGCAGAAGTAACAATGGACAGGTTCTGGAGGAAAAGCTACGGATTTTCGTCGTTGTCTCGGCTTGACTCGTCTCTTCTCACCCGTTCCCAAAACTGCGTTGGATTTGAGAATGAGCGTTTGGTCACGTTGGCGGATTCACTTTAAAGGGCCGATCTAAGGTCTGGGGCTAATTGGAGAGTAAAACGTGGAAGCCATTCGTCAGCAAATCCTCCCGCTCGTGTCGAGGGCGATAACGTAGCCGCGTTAAAAGACGAAGTATCCGCCAAGGCCGCGACTCCCAAATGAGTCTGGGCCTCGGCTGCCGAGACGCCGGCCCCGTTCTCTCGATTTATTGCAGGCGCTGGGGAGAGAGAAAAAAAGACTGATAGTGATGTGCTTGAATGAATCTTAATTTTCCTTCCGTGTCGAGCGGTAAGAGCAGCTAATGCCGAGCCTGAACAGTCACGAGAGTGTGTTTGATTATAGTGTTTCTATTGCTGTTTGGATGAAGAAAAGTCTTACAATGGGAAAAATACATTACATAAATGTAACTTGCAGTTAACTGTTTACAGTGGTCATTTAAAATGTTGACCGTGTTTTTGGGATCCCTCAAGTATCTGTCCACTATTATTTTTTATTTATCATAAAATTATCATTTTGTGTCAATCACTGCATTTTGTCTCTATTACACATGTTCTAAAATGAGTTTGTTTCTGTGATTTTTTGCACACTTCGTACTACACTAGTGTGTGGTTTGGGATGTGGTTGAGCCGGCTAGTT
Organism: Distichodus sexfasciatus; assembly: GCA_032718565.1. Lineage (NCBI taxonomy): Eukaryota > Metazoa > Chordata > Actinopteri > Characiformes > Distichodontidae > Distichodus > Distichodus sexfasciatus. The sequence continues at coordinate 1,909,591 of JAVGVS010000013.1, forward strand.
GGATTTTGTGTGTGTGTGTGTGTTCCCCGGGCGTCAGTGTGTGTAAATTGCTTCATTGCATTCCCTGATGTTATTAGCCTCTGCATTGCAGTCTGGACCAAACTGCAGGACTGATTAGAGTGCCTCCGGTCCAGACAGAGCTCAAGATCATTGTCTAAGATTGTCTCACTTTTCCTCAGCAGCCAGGCATCCGCTCGGCCGCTTCCTGGCATTCTGGGTAAAAAGAAACCCCTCTCTCGCCTTTATCTCACTGTTCTTGCCTACAGGATTGGGGCTTAAATGAGACGAGGGACACTGTGGTGTCTGTTTTCAGCTGTGTGATTAGTAGTTTATCGTTACTGAGGCTTTTGGAGGTTACATTGCTGCGCTCTGTATTCAAACCCAGCACTGAGAGATTTAACCCTTGAATTCCACATTTTTAGGCTTGGTGCTTTACGTGCTACTGGGGTGGTGGTGGTGACCATATTGTTAGTATATTCGAGCATGACCCTGGACAGAGACTGTTGTTGCAATTAGAAAATGGAAATTGCTCTGGATAAGGGTCTAATTTTTTTTTGTTTACCTACAAAATGTTGACATGAACTGGGAGATGTTAGATGCCTCTTCATCATCGCCATCTAATGAAATTAGTTGAAAGACAGGATTTTACACCTGCTACATCTGTGTTCATTGTCATGAGCTAGTAGTGACGCAGGAGCTTGTCTGATTATCCTGACATGGTCCGTGTATACAGTTTGAAATACAGACAAAATAATGAGTGTGAATAAATCGGGCATGAATCACTATTTATCTATAATCTCACAAAGCCTGATAACATGAGCTTTCCGTTTCTACATCATCAAATATTATCATAGTATTGAATTAGCACAACTGGAATTATGTAGTAAACGAAAATGTTTTTTATTCTCCTTTTTAATTCTCTATAAAGCAGCCATCCTTTGCTGTGAAAACTGTGTACACTTTTGTCATTCTGTCATCACAATGAGCCGATGTTGTTTTTCCATCTGTGCTGATGGAGTAAAAATACTGAGCACAGGCTGAATACTTTTTCTACAATTTGTCAGGAACTACAGTATATTTCAACCATTTACTTTTTCAAAGACATAACTTGACTATTTGCAGTATATCACTCACAAATTTTAAAAAGCCTTTAGATCAAACTGCTTTTGAGAAATATATATTATATATATTTGTACTGTATGCAAAAACACTTTTATATGTTACAAAGCAGGTTTATAGTCCGAAGTCTGGTTTTACAGAAAGAGCTAATGCTCCATCTTTTATGTAGGAAAAAAAATTAATTAATTTTTTCTCCGCTAGTGAAAGCCGCTGACCAAAATAGCGTGGAACGTGGGTTCCATTAAGGGCTAGAGTCAGTGTCTCCGGCACTTAAGGGAAGATGTGACATGCTGAAGTCGTTTGAAGTGCTAATGAAGTCTGACAGAGGAGCAGACGGTAAGAGGGGCAAACGCAGCAACCCTACTGCTAATACACTGCTGGAAAAAAAATCAGCTCGGACCAGCTTTGTTTTGTGACCGGCTTAAGCCATGTTTAGGGGGAGGGATTTCTCAGAAGCTTCCATTTTCACCCGAATGAATAATAATTTAAATGCAATTTTCCTTTGATCTGTAGAGGATGAACATGTGCTGAAAAGTACAGTACATTTGATTTCCTGGTCAGGAATATCAGCAGAGATGGAAAAAGTGCCATACAATTTTGGCTCAGTTCAGTAAACACATAATGCTGGTTTCTTGCTCATGTATTAAGCTTAGTCTTGGACTAAACTGTAGTACCAATGGAGATTTACAATTCAAACTCAAAATGAGTCTAGGACTAGGCTTAATCCTTAACTGGGAAATTGGCTCATAGTGTTTTTTTTGCTAATGTGTTTAATGTGTCCAATGTGATGATGAGACATTAAGATATACAAAATATTTTCACTGTTTTTACAAAAGAAAGCCCAATGCTAACCAACATGGCAGAAAGCTGCCCATTTTAACCTGTTAGGAAGTATATTAATGAAAAAAATAATAATAATGTAATATAAAATAGGTCAAAAAAGTTGTATTCTCTGTAATATCATTTTTTGTTCCATTGTAAGCCATTTCCCAATTGGTGTAAACAGAGTGAACTTTCCACATTGCTGTGTTTTTCCACACTGTGTTAATTCTGTAGGGAATCACACTGTAATCCGCTCCAGGCTGCACTTTGAAACAATCTGAGACCATCTTTCCCACTTGGACTAGCGATTCTCGTGTTTAGACCTGAGTTCCACTGGTGCCTTCTCACCTAGACAAACAAACTCCACCAAGAAGCAAAATACGCCAGAATTCTGTCCAATCACTGATTAATCTTGGAAGCTGTGAAAGCACCGATACAGACGTTCAAGCTTATTTTGGTTCCAAACCGCCTTTTTCAAACACACACCAGACTATTACTGTGAGGACGCAGCTTTAGGTTTTGAGTGCTGTTGTCAGTTGTCAGTGCATAAGCATAATGCATATAATTGTCCTTTTATCTTCATGGAAGCAAAATCTCTAGTTGCCTTCCACAAGTGCTGCAGTGTTATTTGGGGATTTGACAGCCGTACTTTGGCCCTGTGAGGCTGCTGTATTGTGCTGGAGAGCTGATGGAGATAGGAACATGGCTCCCAGAGGAGGTCTCGGGCCTCCCACTTTGTCTGTCGATGTCTGTTGGTGGGTTCAAAGCACTCAAGAAAAGAGCAACAGCCAGAGAATTAGGCTCAACTTGACGTGAGGCGGAATCGGTGACGTGTCACTTCCACAAGAACAATATGGCATGGAATAATATGAGGTATTTTCAGCTCCTATGACAATTTTCAGCTCCAATAAGTGCAAAAACATTTAGCAAATGCAATAGTAACCTGCAGAGAATAGGGAAAATGTATGAATAGTTCTTCAAAGCTTCTGCTGTTGGAAAAAAACTAATAAAACATTACTCGAAATCATTCAGTCCATTGGGATTTTATGCAAAGCTCCCTTTTTGCAAAATAACCTTATTTACTATTTTTATGTTCTGTAATTTATGTTCTGGCAACTATTATGAAAAACTATTATTATTGCTCAATCTGCAAATCAATCTCTTTTCATTTAATAATTTCAAACTGACCTTTTGGCCACAATTAAGGTAAAAAATGACCATGTCTAAAAATCTGCCATGGTTTGACAGGTTATACCCTGTCACACCACTAGTGGTCACTCTGTCTTGGCTTCCTTGTCATCGTCTACAGTTTAAATGCCCTAATGTGTTTCACCTGTGTTTTTTTCTATTTACATCCTCCTTTCTTGATAAGACATTGTTTGTGTTGACTCATGGTTTGCATTTCAAATACTTACTGTATGTTTTCATTGACTTTAGCTATTGAACATTTTGTCCCTTGCTTTTCTACACTCATCTTTACATTGATACAATCCAGCAAGCATGTCTGTTTTTTTATTGGTGCCAATAAATTACAGGAAGGATTAGGAACATGTTACATGATAAACATTAATTTAGCTACGAACTAGAGGCGTTGAAATTAATCACATAATCAATGCATCACGATGCAAATGTGGACAATTCTGCATCAGTGCAGTGACAGACCATAATCAATTATATATCAGAGACTGCAATCCAGTTTCAATACTGGAATCCCTTTTTTCAAATTATTTTTTACAAATTTTCAAAACATTTCCAGATTATTTGGGCATCTTTATGAATAACGAATTTAATGCAAATATCTTAAAGTAATTTAAGAAATACTCCCCTCCTTGGGACAGCAGTTGAATTATATCATAATGACATTGCTTGGAGATTTTCTGGCTGCCTGATCTGCGATCCATGCCCAATCTACATGCAATGCAATGTGCATTGAGATATCGTATCAAATCAAAATATTGACCTGATAATCTTAATCGAATTGAATCGTGAGACCAGTGAAGGTTCACACCTCTACTGCAAACTGTCAATTTTGCCTCCAGGCTGCATTTTGCCACTGGTTTCCCATATGGTTTGTATGGCCAGTTAGTATGGCCCTGAGTCCCACTGGTGGTGGACATGATTGTCTTGAAACTTTATATACAAGGCAATTGGACTTCTTTTAGGTTCTTGAAAACTCTTAGGTTTCACCTCTCACCCAAACGGCTTCTTCAGTTCTAAAAACAAAGGGTAAATCTCAGCTATTTCAACCCTAGTGGGATTGTAACCTTGGAAGAGCGAAAAACTCCATATTTGTGTTCAATTTTTGACTAAACCTGGACTTTCAGTCTTGTGTTGGTCCCACACTGACTTCGCAAACATGGTCAGTTTCTTTTTTAGCTGGACTGTTACAGACAGCATTATCAAAGCATATTCTGACCCATCCTATGAATCTAGATCTCCAGACTTAAAAAGGCTAAACAGCAGGCAACACAGATGACATGATTTAAGCGATTTGTTAATGGGTGACTCCGTATAATTAGTGTTCATTTATCAAGGTTTGAGAGGAAAGCCTGTTTTAGGTCGTAACATAATAGTTATTCAATATAGATACTGGGTGGACATGTTAAATACTTCGGGATGAATAAAATGTCCTTAGAAAAATTAGGAATATATCTATAACATCCGTGCTGCCTTAGCCCGTTCACTCCGATCAGTATCAAAAGAGTAGAGAATTAAAATCTGATCTTCATTGCAATTAACTCTATGCAGCCAAACTCCCAAATAATGATTATATAAAACTAACATGATGATTTTTGGTATTAGTCTGCATCAATTAAAAACAATTATTAATCAAATGTTGTACTATACTATACAACTATACTGTTGTACTTTATTTTCACAGCTCATAGCATATTTTTACTGTGTTTTTTCCAGGATGCATCTGCATCTGAGGTAAGGGATTTGAACAGTTTGAAAGAGGTTTAAGTGAAAAGCTTTAAGCTGCAGTGAATTGTTTCTTTAAACAAGCTCTCTGAACTAAATTAATTATACAGTGCCAGTTCACAGACGGTGAGAATGCATAAGAAATGCAAGTGGAGAGACTCTGGCCAGTTCCCTTTCATTTAAGCGTAACCAGAGTCATTCTGGATCACTCTGAAAGAAAATCGATAGACAATGTGTGGGGCTAAGTGGCTCGAAGGAGAGCCGGAGTGTCAGATTGTCCCGCTTCTTGCTTTTTCCCCCGCTCTTTCTGGGTTCCGTTGTCGTGTCGGAGGGAACTTTTCTTAGCCAGAGTGTTTAAGAGAGCCAGTCTTGATTGCAGACACCCACAAATGGAACAATGCACAGGGCACATGATTAATTAACCTCCACCGCCTGGGCTGGGACGGCGTCCAGAGCGAATCCCTCTGAGGATCACATTTCTGCTGTGTTCATCTCTCTGGGGAGGAGAACCAGGTGACCCCTTCCACCTCACACACACACACACACACATACCGGCTCTATGAGCCATCCCTTCTCTGGTTCCTGCTTCTAATTGTTCTTTTTTCTGCTGCCAGTGAGACACTCTGCACTTGTTTTCTCATTTCTTTTTCTGGCAAAAAAGGTGCTGTATCGACTAATGTCTGTTCCGAAGCTTGAAACCTGTGTGTTTTTCTTCCCGATCGATATTCTGACTCTACATTTAATCATTTTTGAATATATTTCCTCATGCTGTTTGTTAACACCGCTTGCAAATTGCCCAGAAATTTTATCAGCATAAATTGTCCAACATCTATGAATATTGCTGTGTTGCAGAAAATATGGTTTTGTCTTAACAAGATGTAGCTCAAGAAAAATGCAAAATAGGGACTTTATTGCCGTTTATATTATATTTGATTATAATATTCATTCCCTCATGCATTTTACTAGTTTTGTCATTAAACAAGATTGTAACTATTCCAAAGCACCATACTAGGCTTGGCTCCCCTGCCTCAGCATGGAATTGAACATATAATGAGCTTTCGCAGCCATGCGTGAGGTCAAATTTAACTTGCCATGTCCCGCAGATCCTACATTTTGACATCAGCGTTTTCATACACTTCCTATGCCTGATACATTGCAGAACAATCATATGCAATCATATCATAAATCATGTGCAAGATTGACTGGGCATGTTTCAGTGATAAAAGGATGATTATTCCATTTTATACATCATTTTTGGGTAGTTTTGTTCTGAATTCCATGCTGGAAGCTGGAATTCCCCATCACACATTCAACAGGTAGTTGGCAGAACTGGTAATTTAACAAATTGAAAAAGAATCTGTTGTATTGTTCTCATCTGGACAAATGTAAAATCCAGCTGCCAATGGCAGTTTGTGCAATCATTTGTAGTTGACTCCTCTTCTTAACAAAAATACCATTCATTCAGACAGACCTTGAAAAAGTGGGTAGAAATTCAATCACTGCCTGGTAAAGCAAAAACTCCCTTTAATGAATATTCTTAAGCATTGTCCAGCAAAACCTTGCACCGTTTTTTTCTGTCCCAAAATGCAAGGACCCCAGAAATTGGTTTGTGCAAGTCAGGGCAGATTTTTGCTTTAAAATAACAAGTAATCACATTTGTTGTTTTATTACTGAATGTCTCTGATTAATTCCATTTTGGTGGTAGATGCATAAAAGCTCTTCATGCATTGTCTATATTACCTACATTAATATACTTACTGTATAGGCTATAGGTTTAAATCATCATATTAACATGATATGCATTTTCATTTTGCATGCTTATTTCCTAACTGCTACATGTACTGGAAGAACGGCACCTGACCAACCACTTGCTTCTAAAAGCCTCACCCAAATGTGTCATCTGTGTTGTCCTTATAGGCTAAATGGCTAAAGTGCTGCCGTGCAGTTCCATTTCATCACCTTTATAAAGTCGGCATATTTTCACCGTCAAATGTGCCGATGCATCCAACCGGGTGCCAACTCTGATCACAGCAGGAGCCAAGCAGAAACGAGGGACGCAGCGGTCGGCCGAGTCTCGTTTCTAATCCACCTGAGCCAACCTCCTGCCGAGTGACATTTTAAACGCAACAAAGAAATGTCTGAATACCTCTCAGTTGTCAGCTATTTACTTCTAACTCTGATTTATTAACTTTGGAGTGCCAGCGCACCCCTTCAGCCAGACGCCGGTGTCACTGGGAAACGCCGACTTCAGCATCCGGATCATTGTCGCATTGGAAAGCGTTCCGGTCTGAACATGCCCTTAATGTAAAGGTGGAAAAGAGATAGAGAGGGTGAAAGAAGTCTTCCAACCCCCTTCCCTCCCTCCCTCCCCCTCTCTCTCTCTTCTCAGTCACAGGTATCAACCTGTTCCGACTGGGGACATCAAAAGAACCCGGCTCAGAACTGAAAAGTAGTGGAAACCTGGAGATTTAAATGCAGAGATGCACAGCTTGAGTGCCAGTACACCTCCCTAGCTATTTGATTATTTCCCGTGCAAGCTGTGTTTGCCTTGATGCCCAGGCCAAATGAATAGTGTAAGAGAGGGAGGTGATATCCAGGCCTGGAAAACAAGCATGACTTTCACGGTCAGGTCATTAATTAACGGATCATTAAAAGCCGGGATCATTAAGAGCCAAATGTGGATTGACTCAGTCTTTGTAAACGCCGTCTCATATTTTCTCAGATGAGGTGAATAAAATAACAGAAACTCTTACTTACTCAGTACTTTTGGACTGTGGGAGGAAACCGGAGCCCGTAAAGGAAACCCACATGAACACGGGGAGAGCATGCAAACTCCACACAGAAAAGCCCTACGGCCAACCCTGGGATCGAAAACAACACCTTCTCGCTGTGAGGCGGCATATTTTGAATTTAAGTGACACACCACAACGAAATGTGACCTCTGCATTTGACCCATCTGTGAATGAGCAGTGGTCAGTTTTTGGCAGTGCTTGGTATCTTGCTCATAAGTACCTCAGTGGTGCCTTTACTGCTCTAAGACCTTCGTGTGACATGGCACACTCCCGAACCGTCACGCTACCAACTGCCCCTTTTTTGTTCTGCATTTGGTTAATTGTTTCCTACAATTAAGGGTAGGTTTAGGGTTGCTTTTGTTGTTTTAGAGCATTAGATTAGTGGTTTAGATTTACTTATTAATTTATCTTCTTTGGGTTTTTTGATAATAAAATTCCCAACACCTGCTCTTATATCCTGTCTAGTCTAGCGTCCTGGTAACAACAGTCATCACAGAGCGACATTCCAAGAAGTACTTGACTCAAATCTTAACATCAAGTGCTTTAATTGGCCTTGTTTACAAAGAAAAAGATGGTAAAAGTTAATAGCCATAAAAGTGGTGCTTCAGTAAACGTACTGAAGTCTCTTAATTTAACAGGACAAGTTTTTGCTGCTATAAGTAAACATTAGCCTTTTTAAGAAACACTCGACTACATGTTTAAAGTGAGCTGTTTTACAGTACTGTGTATTGTTCTGAACCATATCTTGTTTTTAAAATATGATTACAATTCTCAAATTCCTTTAATTCCAAAAATAATGAGAACTAGTCTCACAGAACACTTGCATTGGGCTGGAGTAACTGCCATAGGTTTGGTTGTACAAATTCAAGGTTACACAAATGCCAGTAAATCGCCGTATTAGCCCTTCATGATCAGTTTCCAAAAGAAACACTTGGGGGGTGTTTCTGTCACTGCAGACAAAATTAGAATGCAACGTGTAACAAGTAACGACTGTTGTCAGTTGAAATGGCCTGAAGTATTAGTTCATTATGAGTCAAAAAACAGCCCCTTATCTTTGCCCATAACTTTGGCAAACGTTGACTGATTTTCAAAATTCTGAATTATATTTGCCCATCACACTGTATAACTACAATACCTTGTGACGTGAGTTATCGCAAGCAGCAATATTTTCACATTAATGATTAATGAACTGTGAATAATATAATCATTTATGACCAAATTCAACAAGTTATCTAGTTTTGCAATTACATGTTACCAAGAATGTGCATGGACACAGACACAACGCTACAAACGCCAACTGGATGTTGTATTGCTTCAAGCACATTTTTTAAGATTTTCTACTAAACATTTAAGATGTGTTGGGCAATAACTTTGCTGTTTCTGAGGACACACTATGGCACTAAATTATAGCATAGAATAGTTATTTCGGGTTTATTTCTTGTTTTAGGCATGTTGGAAGGACTGGACTGGAGCAGACCAGTAGCAGCAGATCGGAAGCAGGCCCCAGACAGCTGGTTGATTGAGTGAGCACCGCGTGAGTCAGGAGTCTGATCTCTTCTGACAGATTACAAGAGATGACTGATCCTGTGCAGTGCTCAAGTGAAAGAAAGTCTGCAGTGCTCTCTCCTCGATACAAGGGAACCTGCCCACTCGGGACATGGGAACCGCCTCGCTTTAGTGCCAAGTGGCCGCGGAGGGAGGGGGACGGCGTCACGTTATTTGCGCTCGGCTAGGTCCTCCCTCTCCTTTCCACTGCGTGAGTGTAGAGGCCCAATTCTCACCCAGTCGCTTCTCGCTCCCATGTCTGTGGTTATGTACGGTGACATCTGTCAGCACATGTAGCCGGCTCGGGAAAGAGACCTCGGCACGATGCCGTGTGGGTCCCAGCTATCAGTGTCAATGTGCCTCAAACAGACATAGGGCTGTCGGCAGAGGGGAAGGGAGGAAGGGAGGACACACACTCGCATACACATGCATGCAGGGGTGTACATGTGCATCATTTCGTGAGTAACACGTTAAGGCCTTGGAGAGGGGATGGATGTGTGCCTGTAGGAGAAGGTTTCTAAGTATTTGTGACCTTCCTGTAAAAGATTGGAGCTTTTGTCTGATTTTTTGTGGCTTTGTGAGGACATTCATACCCAGTAACCAACTGTGGTAAATGTACTTTTTTCTCTATTCTATTTTGCTGTATATTCACACACAGAGTCGGTGACATAATGGTTAGCCATTCGCCCCAAGATCAGAAGGTCACCGGTTCGAATCCCAAACAGTGCACCACAACATTTGACCCATCCATGAAGCAGCAGTGGGTCGCTGACATGGGCAGTGCCTAGGGAGCAGTACTTGGGGATGGTAGCTTGCTTATGAGTATCTTAGTGGTACCTTTACCGATCTGGGATTTGAACCGTCAATCTTCCGATCACCGTAACCGTTACGCTACCAACTGCTCCGAAATGCTCCTGGTTAGTGAGTTTGAATTTGGGGTTTGAGTTAGGTGTAGCTGTATGATTAAAGTATAGGTTGTTGGTGGTGTGGGCGTCTGAGTGACTGAAATCCTGTTTTGATGACCATAAGATTGGGGATCTTGTGACAGCCTTAAAAAATAAGGCTTGTGAGCTAGTGGCTTAACCCCAAGTTGCACAAGGGAAAATGTCCCTGTAATTAGGAAGCAGGGGTTGCTCTGGATAAGTCTGTAATAAATTCTGTAAAGGTAGTATTTTTAACATTTTGTAATTATGGGAGTTGGTGAAATGGACCTCCCAAAGACAGAATGATGCAGGTTGCTTGTGTCTATGTGTGTGTGAAATTTTGTCATGAGGCAGACTGGAATGATTAATAGCACAGCGGGTGTTGCATATATGAGGGTCAGAGTCACATCAGCCTGTTCTTTCTAGCACAAGAGCATTACTGCTGTCAGCAAAACATGCTGCAATTTATTTATTGAAAACGCTCAGATGGAGTCGTCTTGTCACATTAACCAAGCTGTACACAAACCTAATTTGCATACGAAGACATGATCGTGTAAGTCAGGGGCAAGTCCTGGCCAAAAGTTAGAACTACCTACCTTATAAGTCTTCAATATTGGTGTAGCTTCATAGGTTCCAGTTCTTTTTTGAAAGTGAAAGTGAGTGATTATTTGTCATTGTGAACACACCACAGCACAGCACACAGTGCACCACAACAAAATGTGACCTCTGCATTTACCCCATCCGTGAAGGAGCAGTGGGTAGCTAACAAGGGCAGTGCCCGGGGAGCAGTGCTTGGGGACGGTACCTTGCTCATGAGTACCTCAGTGGTAACTTTGCCGGCCTTGAAGTCGAACCTGCGACCTTCTGATCACGGGGCGAACACCCTACCGTTATGCCACCAACTAGTTGTCTGTTTAGCTTTGTGACTTACTGGACCTAAAGTTAATTAGGAGTGGAGCTTGTTATAGTAAAAGCAATTCAGCAGGAACTAGCACAAAACTATAATGCATAAATTTGCCCAATTAACTTTGCTTTGGGTGTCTAAAAGACAAATAAATGTCACTTTCATTCGTGACTCTAGAGAGAAAATAAAGAATTGCAGGGATTTGTCATATTCGTATAAGATTCAGCAAAAAAATGGAGGGAATTAACATAGTCAATACCCAAATGATAATCATTTTAAGTCCTTTCACAAGAACCCAAAGTATCCCTGGCTCTGGAAAATTTTGATTCTTGTGTGTTCTAGTATTTGGATGCGCTTTTGAGAATTTAGCACTCTAGTGTCATGCCTTCCACTAGTACTGCATCATTAGTCAGTTACCAAATTATTGTTTATGGGATTGTCAACTATTTGAATCATATTAGTTCTGCTGATGTGTATAAAAGTTGCAGCAAACAGTAGTTGAGTTCCAATATCCACTACCAGCACCCTCTAAATAATGCCAAAACACTAGAGAGCAGAAGTAGGAGGTAAATGATATATTTGTGATATATTTGTTATAAAGTGTTCTTTATCAAAAACTACCCAGAAATTGTTAAAACAAAGGCAAGAAGACATAACCAAAAGGGATGTTTGATGATATAGTATAAGAGAAATATTTTGTTATTTATTCAGTTTGTAAGGAAGAAACTGAAAGGCAAGTCTTGGGAGAGCTGAGGCTGAACAGTATCTAACCTTCGGTCCCATCACAGGTGGGAAACGTCAGAGCAATCTAGATTAGTTCAGCATGAATTGACCGAATTCTCGGTAGAAATATAATCGGCAGGAAAGAGGCGACGTCACGCTCTCCTCTGGAGGAGTGGAGAAGATTGAGAATCACTGAAGTGGCGATCAATGAGCTTCGGAGGACATTGCTGTCGCTCCCCTCAGAGCGATCCATCACCTCAGCCAATTCGGCTTCACGTGGTGAGGGTGGAGGCAAGGTGCGAAGTCTTGGAATGTTTTTGTTTCTGCTGAAAATCAATTGCATGGTGTTGACAAGAAGCATAATTAGCAAACTCTGATGCAATCCTGTTTTATTGCCCTTCATTTTCAAGCTGTGTTGTTGTTTCAACGAATGACTTTTAACTACCTCATGGACTGAATACAAAAGACTTTAAAATGATCATATCAAACTTTCATTTCTCACATCTATATCTTGTTACATCATTTTTTTAGTTACATTTATGCCATTTATCAGATGCCTCTAAGTAAGTTTTCCTTTCCCTAACCACAGGGACAGTCTCCCTGGAGTAACTTGGGATTAAGGATCTTGTTCAGCGTTGGTCATTCTGGCAGTACGATAGAACTAGAATTGAACCTATGAGGTCTCAGTTTTTCGGTACCCAGTCTAGATTTGCCATAGTTCTTGTTTTTATCACAGTGTATCTACAAACTAAACCACATCTCCCTGCTTCAGGGAGACTTGTTGGCATTTGTTGGAATGTGAAGAAGCATTGTGGGATCTGAGAAACACCCAGAAGGTGCTGTGCAGAACAGTCATGTTGCACTTCACAGAAGTCAATAACATTACCCGACGGTCTGCTATAAATCCCTCCAGGATCGCTCCTATTGAGGAGTAAAACACAGAGAATCCCAGAGAGAAGAGTTCAGGCTACAAGGCGTTAGGAACTGGGGATGTGTTAAATGTTCTTGCCACTGTGTTTCCCATATGAGCCAAACGAGAGATTTTGGCAGGAGAATCCCCTGCTGGGGTTTCAGTGTGATTCACAGTAAGATGGTGTAGTCTGGTCTAAAATGAGGTTCTGAGTACTTCTGTGTTTGCTCAAACTTTGACAGCTACGTTAGTTCTGTTAAAGTTGCATAAGCTATCTTTGAGCGTCAGATTTTCATATTATCAGTGTCTAAATGGGGGCGGCATGGTTAGTGCTGCTGCCTCACAGAGAGAAGGTCCTGGGTTCGATCTGTAGGTCCTTTTTGTGTGGATTTTGCATGTTCTCCCCATGTTCGTGTGGGTTTTCTGCCGGTGCTCCAAAAGCATGCACTGTAGGTTAATTGGTGACTCTAAATTTGCCCTGTGGGGTGTGAGAGTGTGTTTATGTGCGTGTGTCTGCCCTGCGGTGTGTTGGCGCCTGCCCAGGACTGGTCCCTGCTTTCCGCTCGTGGGTTCCCGGGATGGGCTCTGGTTCCCCCAAGACCCCGGTTGGGATTAAGTGGTTTGGATAGTGAATAAATGAATGTGTTTGTAAATGGTAGTTTTTGAAAGTGAACTTATTGTCTCAGTTCCAGGGGCAGTTTGTAGCATAACGGTTAGAGTGTTTGCCATGTGAACAGAAGGTCTCTGGTTTGAATCCTGGACCAGAAAAGGTACCATTGAGGTAGTCATGCGCAAAGTACCGTCCCTGGGCACTGCCCATGTCAGCAGCCAACTGCTTATTCATGAATGGGTTAAATGCAGAGGTCACATTTTGTTGTGAGGCACTGTGTTGTGTGTTGTCACAACGACAAATAATCACTCATTTTCACTTTCCACTGGGAACTTTCTAGAACTCTTGGTGGTCAAAAGATTTGATTCTCCATTAACATTTAAAATCACAATTAGAGCCGTCTTATCGTAGTTTCAATACTATTTACCACAATAGTTTAATAATTAAATAATCTTCAACTCTTAGATGTCATATAACTTGCATTTTACATCATATGCTACAAAATTATTTACACCATGAAGTCTTTTAACGTTCTTACTGGGTGTCTCTCCCCATTTTCTCTTAATTCAGTTCAGTATTCGTTGAGTACATTCAAATAAATCCTTTAAAGTGACAACATTGTTCTGTAGCAAAAGCAGCTCTGACTACAGCTGTGGTACTGCAGTTCTTCCACGCCGAAAAGCTTTGTTCCAAGCGTTCATACACGTGCACTTGATAGCTCTGCCAAGGCAATATTCAGGAGACCATAATAACCCACTTCATAACATTTGGTTGGGTGCTTCTGTTTCCTGCCTGGCTTTGTATTAAAAAAAAAAAAAGGGCTTGTTAAAAGTGCTTGATTGGGTATGTTCTGTTCCCGTTCTTGCGGAATAAATTAGACAAGTGACTTAATTCCATCTGCTGGCTTGGAACAGGGCGATGTGCAAATCAGTTCATTTGTCATTTTATATAGCTGGCAAATGTGACTGAAAAATGTCGTTGTTGTGTTTGTATGGAGGAATAATAAAAACATGAAGGGCATAATTAGAGGTTTTAGCTTAAAAATTGCAAGGCTTTCTGAAATCAAAAAAAGTGACAAATCTGATATTACCTTATTTTAGCAAACATCCCTACATTGTTTTGTGTTTACATCATTTATAGAAACACATTCTACAACATGAGAAGCATGGAGGAAAACTAAACATTAAGTAAAACGTTCTCCAAATATTTCTATCAATTCCAAAAAAAGATAAGAGAACGTTTTACAGTCCACGCTTTGAGTAAATGTTTGCCCTCATGCTTGAGTTGATATCAGATCCATATCCTTAATTGAACTAATAAGAGGATCCACAGAGCAGCTCACAAAACCAACAAATCCTGCAGTTCAGCATTAGCAAATCAGCACTGATGAATAAAGATGAGAGACTCCGGTGACACACACTGATGCTCCCTCCCATGCGGGGGGTGGGTATGTGTGTGTGTGTGAGAGAGAGAGTGAGAGAGAGTGAGAGAGAGAGAGAGAGAGAGAGAGAGAGCGAGAGAGAGAGAGTATGCAGTCAGCCGGGCCAGTTAAGCCAAGGCCGGGTATTGATCATACGCCATTTGACAGCTTGATCCAAGGTTTGATGAGCAATGTGGTGTATTTACTCACTCCTTCAATCTCTCTCTGCATCACTGCAGCACTGCTGAATAAGTGCCAGCGTTTTACCCGGCGCTATCAACCGAAAGCTGCTGCTGCAGATCTCAACAGAATATCGATCGAAAGGTTTAAGCGTTTTGTGCTCTGGCTTCTTTCTGATTCATAAATTGATTGGTTATGTTAGCCTGAGTAACGTTCTATAAAGCTGTTGATGACGAAGTTTTGTTTTGTCATATTCAAATATTAGATATTCTATGACATAACTTCAGTTCCCAAAACTTATTATAAAGTGGAAAAGCCGAGTAATGCCCAAGAGAAATTAAACTTTAAGAAAATTATTTTAGGATCCATTGGAACAGTCATCCACTTTACAAACTGTACAGCTAAGTCACACCACTGCTATATGGGTCCGATGGGTGAATATTGAACAAATGCATAGTGAGTCTTGGCAAGAATCTGAGTCTTTTACACATTACCAATTCTATGAGGATTTTAGTTCGATGTCTGTCACATCCAGCAGCACACACACATCCCCTCACAAGGTCACACTGTTTCAAGTGCAAATCAGTTGGTGTGCCACTAAACCTCCGGATCTGTATTTGTGACCAAATTTTGACGTGTATAGAGGAATACATATGTTTACCACTTTTTCTGCTAAATTCTTTAGCAGTGATGTATAGAGCGATCCATACTGAACTAAAGCTTAAAGCTCCCCTATTATGAAAAAAATCACTTTTTCTGTTCTTTGGACATCCATTTGGGTCTGTACTGCCTCTGCACGCACTGTAAGTTTGATCAAAAATTGTGAATTGTGTTAGTTTTCATTTACGAATGTCAGAAATCGAGTGCTTCAATGTCACAGTAAGGGAAATTTGAATAACTCCACCCTCCTATCTGAGAAGCTCCGCCCACCATGTAGAACTGCTAGCACTTCCTGATCCACCATGGTGTCTTGCAAGCGCTAGCGTAGGAATCACAATGAAGAAGTCTACCGGCGGAGTGTTGTGTTGAATATGTATGGCTGTGTGGATGGTCTGTTAGCAGCAGCTGTGTTGATTACTTTCACGTGAGGTAAACACTCGCCGTGCTGTCTACACCCCAGTTCCAGCCTGTTGTGAAAGGGACTGGAACAGAGGGGTAAAAGAGCAGGTGAAAATGCCTAATCTGAGAGGTGATTTCAGCAGACCACTTCAGAGACATGATTAGTGGAACTCACAGACCTATTTTAACCTGTTGAACAAAGGGTATACTGTGGGACCTTCACGAATTGTTACAATAAAGGCCACTCACTAGAATATAACTTGAATGAGCCAAAAGTATCTGTGTAGGGATTAGAATGGTCCTGAGCTACCAACCAGTACCTACTAAGTTTCTGCACTGCGAAAGAGACAGAAGTTACCTAGTTTCTTAATAAGGTCTGGGTTCCTTTGGTATAAAAGCAGATAAAGACAGTAGGGAGTTCATTCTAATCATCTTACCTAGTTAGTTTCAACTCGAAATATCAGCTGGGTCCAGATCTACTTGGCGTCTGGTTTACCTATTCTGAAGTTCGGTGTTGGGTCACATGGAAGATTACTTGTTTTTCTTGCATCAGATACATACATTGCCCAGTGCTTAAAAGTCAATTCTTAGTAGGAGAAAGCCCGAGGCAAACCCTCCTGACATCACACAGCTGAGTGGCAAAGTCGAACCCCTGCCTGCCAAAAAACATAACTAAAAGGAGTGCATGAAGTTCAAGAAGTGGAATGTCTGAGTTGTTTTGTTCCTTTTGACATTGGCAAGAAATATTATTTGACAAGGTTGAGGTTTGTCATAAAGGATGTGTTTAATATGAAGGATTAGAGATAAGGGATTAGGGTTTCACACAAAGATAGCAAAATATGTTTGTTTGTATTTGGCATCCAATTTTTGGAAATGGCATCCCCTTAGTCTTTCCAAAATCCATCCTCTGGCTGTTCTGGTGTGACTCCATCCTTTTTCCTTCATTCGTTAAAGGCAGCGGTCATGAATTTGAGGGTGGGTCACTTTGTCAGATATATGACAGGTCATTATAGTCGAGATGGAGGAAGTTCCAGCTCGGCTAGTATAGTGTCTGTACACCTGTCCATCAATCAGCTGTCGCACTCTTTGTCTCCAGTTCCGCCCTGCTGAGTCCAGGTTCCTCCTTAACCCAGTGCTTCCGTCTCCCCAGCCCTGGCACGGTCCGGCGCACAAAAACATTCTGCAACCGTGCCATCTCAAAGGATTTGTTTATTCCTACATGCTTCTCCCTGCTCTGTCATCCGTCGTCCCTCTCCTCCTCCTCCTTCTCCTCCTCCTTCTCTTCCTCGCAGAGTCACTCTGGCCCGCCCGGGAGCGTTCTGCTCGTCTCGGACGGCTTGTTCGTTTGACAGGCTTTTGCAAACTGTTGCACTTTACTGGCATACAGAAGCGTTTCAATCTTGCTTTTCGGTGGGTTTGGTCGAAGTGTTTCACTTAAATCGGAGAAGGCGAGCGATTAAGGAGAAGATAGACAAAATGTGTCACACGAGCTGTTTTTAATTAAGTGCCTGTTGTACTTTAAGTGCTGTGATTGCCTCTATTTGCACAAAAAGCAACACAACAGATGCCTGCCCGGACTCCGCTCTGTGTGCTGATGATTTGATTTGCACTGTTATTCTCATAATGCCAAGCAGGCTGGCGGTTTTATTTCTCATTGGGTTTCATTCACTGATATTTTCTCTCTTTTTTTCTTATATTAGTTCTTTAAAAATTAAAATATTTAAATAATATTATACAACTGTGCATAAGGAGACAACCTATTAAACTAATTTTCACATGCAATAACGTGTGTAAGGGTGCCCTGCAGTGTTTGAAGATTCTGTTCTTAACTAACAAAACATTGCCGAGGTCAGAGTCTTTGTGAAAACTATGTGAGTGGATTACAAGAACAAATTCTTAAGAACTGTTGGTGACTGAGCATTTTCGTGTAATTTCTCCAGTCAAACATTTAGAAAAGCACTAGAACTGTGTATAATATTGCAATAACTTTTCTTTTTCAAATTTTCATTAAAACATGCCCATTCATGCGGCACAATCACTTAAAGTGCCTTTTTGATTTCCAAACTTGTTTGCCACGTTTTTCTACTTTTGAAAGCGTTTCTTTATAAGAACGTTGATACCTCACAGGATGGTTGTTATCTCTCCCCCAGTCCTCTGTCTACAGTGACTGTGGAACCAAACAATTTGTTCCTTTAAAATGTGCCATGGTATTGTCTTGAGCTATTGTGCCTGGGACTCCGTTGACACATCTGTTGAAGGGGAAACTAATTTCTAATTCCCGTCCTGTAGCTTAATAGCCAATAAATTTTCTGGCTCTGACCTTATTATTTTAGAAGTCACTTTGTCCCATAACAATCCTCAACCGAAGAAATAAAGTTAATAACTCTCACTCCTGAATACGACTGGCCCTTATGCTTATATGCAGGAAACACTCGATCCATTCTGCCTAAGAGTAAACGCCAGCAAAAACCAATTACCATCAGCCTATTGATCACAAAGACATCCCTATTACACTGAGATTAGATACTGAATTTATGTTCAGCTTAATACAGCTGGCAGTACTAAGGTAAGCTCTGAGGTATTGATTAAATTCCAAGGGAGGGAAAAATGATTTTGCTACAGGCAGAAATGTGAAAAGGATATGCAACAAAGCCAGAGTTTCAGCCCAGAATAAAAATGATTGCAAAGCAAAATGAAAAAATTTATACATTTCTCTAATATCCTGTTGTCCTTCAGTTTGCTAACAGAACAGCTTTGACTAGTTGAGGTCTGCAATGTCTTTGGGTTTAAGGAGGTCTAGATTTCTACACTGTGAGTCAAAAAAAATGGATCTCTGTAGTTTTGTCCATCATTTTGGAAAATGTTGATAATTAAATGTGCAACGAAGTAATTATTATGCTGCTCAATATATTGTGAAATGACAATTATCACAAACAACAGTGAACAATAAAAAGTCAGTTCATGATCAAATTGAATAATAATGATGTTTGTTCTATTTTGCAAGGATATAGTCACAAGTCACAAACCCCACTCTTCTATTGCATTATCAATTATGCTTTCCTCCAGATACATTTGAACAGTTTGGGTTGCAAGCTGTTGTAGCTACATGTTTAAATATCAGCTTGTTGCTGAATTTAGTTCTGATTGCAAAGAACTTGTGAAAAGTGAAAGATTATGGGCTTTATGGGATTATTAAGTTAAGGTTTATTTTTGACTCACAGTATGTAGTTATTAATTAATCTAACTGCTGAGGTGATGTCAACAACTGTGAGGAAAATGTGAGGAAAATCTTTTGTGACAATGTAAAATAACAAGATTTTGTCCAGCGTCATACAGACCACGTGTCATACGCTGTGTGCATAGAGCTAAAGTGACCTCTTTTGGGCCTATATTAGAATTGCATCACATCCCTGAACCTTTTAGGTCCTTTTTATTGACAGCATTTATTAGCTGCCTTCATCCAGAGTGATTTACATTTACTAACTAGATGGGTCATTTCTGGAGAAACTGTGTGCTGAAAGAATAGTGGAATGGGATAAAGTGGTGAAAAGAATTAAAAAGACAGATTCAGTAAACTAGATTAAACTAGTTTGAAATGTTTTACGCAAAAAAACAGTGTGACAGCAGTGCAACATTTCACTACTGAAGAAAGGGCTAAAAGGGAGCAATAAAGTAAAAAAGGAGGACTAAAAAAAGGCTGTGCACAAGTAATTCCTAAATTCTCCTCAGTGAATTTAACATTTTAAGCCATGAACTGTGTCTCTATGACAAAAACTTTGTGGAGCTACTTGGGTTTAAAGATCTTGTTCCCAAGCTTAATGGTAATAGTTGTGTATGTAGTATAGAGTCAGACTCCACGACCTTGTTCATAGATCAGTATTCTACCACTAAGCCACCACCTAATTTTTTACCTTATACACACAATTACTTAAAAAGTAATTTAATGCGGTGACTTGTTTTAAACTTACCATAAAAATGTGTAAATTTAGATTTCAGGTTTTAGGTAGAAGAACAACAGAATTTGCTGAATTAAATACGCGCATTGTAGTTTCTTCAGGTAAACTGCAGACATTATATTCCATTCACACCTGCTTAACAGCTAGCACCCAGGTGTTAAACTCCTTTATCACGTAGTCTGTAGGGGCCGTTATATTCGTCCACCGTGTGTAGAGACGGAGGGGTGGAGATGAGCTGCATGTCTCAGTCTTGCATGCTAATTTCACCTACCTGCCATACGCTGGGAGCCTGAACGCGGCCTCATTAGTATCCACTCAGGGTGACACACACACCGTGTCAGGGCTGTTTGAGTAGGTGGTGCTCCAGCTGCACAGAGAATAATATTCATGAATTCTTTGACTGGTAAAAAAAAGAATAGGTGTAAAAAAACAGACTTCAGCCGAAAAATGTGTGCTAACACATTTGCGAGGTGTACATAGCTTTCTAGCATTGGAGAGTAGAAAACCTAGTACTTACTTAACCAAAAACTTATCCCAGGTAAGATAAGGTAAAAGGCTCATGTTGCTAGCGATGAAGCAAAGTCCATGTGGCTAATAATACATGCTAGTTAGTGGGGACTTGAACTTTTGTTAGCAACATTAGCTTTCTTTTTTAATCCCCTTTTTACAAAGTCTGTGGGATTTTCTACTCTCCAGTTGAGATTTTTTCCCATCAGAAACATACTTGATGAATTCTGTTTTCACTTCAAGCATTTTGTGTCCCCATTAGCATCTTTTTATGGTTGGCAACATTTGTCATTTTTAATTAGCACAATTTTTTGTCAAATACAGGACTATTTGTAGTCTGTGTGCTTATGGAGTTTATCCTGAGAACATCTTTGGTTATCTACTTTCTTTCTATTAGATTTTACAGCTCTGAAACATGTTGGCACACATTTTAGTGATGACGTTTGTTTTCACTTTTTGGGCTTTTCATCGTTAGCCACATTAGGGTCTTTGGGAGCAGCTCTTTTTTTTGAGTGAAGAGGTAAAGAGAAAGCCTGAAGGAACTTTTATTTTCCAAAGCCAGACTTTCCATCCCTGCTGGCAATTCAAAACATTCGCTCCTACTTCCAGGAGAAAGAAGAATGACAAGAATACTTCTGAACCACGCATGCTGCGCGTCTACCACATAGATTACTGGGAAATATCATCATTTGTGAAATTCGGGGCTGTTGCCTCACAAATGGAAGCGAAAGCTCAAAGAATCCACACCGAGACCTCCGGAGGGAAAATGAAGGCCTTTGTGGGATACAAATCTCAGTTGTTTTCCTCAAGCGCAGGCATATCACACCTTATTTGTATTTACAACAGCGGGAGGGTGAAAAGGCACCCAGCAAGCAAAAAAAATGCAGCAGAGATAGAGGTCCTCTTCAAACGTCCGTTAAACATAATTGTGGAGAATTCCCATTACAATTCGGGGACATTCTGTCGGGACGTTCAGGGGGATGTTTCAGGGGCGTTCAAAGAACATTCAGAGAATGTTCTGGAGCACAATATGTTGAGATGTTTGAGAAACGTCCTGTAGCCACTCTTTTATTACATTTTTTAAAATTATAAATAGAGAGAAGTAAATTGTAATGGCAGAAACATGGTATTCGTCTGCCGCTTGGTTTAGTTTGCTGTTGTCAGTCAAGATCAAGCCACATGTAGTGTTTCACCTAGAATTGTGCATTCAAAGTAGGGGTGTTGAAATTAATCATATAATCAATGCACCACGATGCAGACGAGGACGATTCTGCATCAATGCAATGGCAGACCATAATCAGTTATATCTGGGTTTTCTATTGGCGGTCCACTGCCCCCTAGTGGTCTGCGTCGTCATTGCAGGGGGTGACATCCACTTTTACTGCTGAAATCACTTTTTAAAAAGTGATTTTTTCATGTTTCAAAACATTTCCAGATGATTTGGGCACCTTTATGAATGATGACTCTAATGCAAATATCTAAAAAGTAATACAAAAGAATACTACACCCTCACACTCAGACTGCTTAGTCTCAGTGGTAGTGCCTGGGGCAGAAGTAGTTGAAAACCTCTGAATTATATCGTGAGATTGGTTGGTGATTTTCTGGCTACTACAATATATAACCCAATATATTGCTTCAATTTTGGAAATTTCTATACATATAGTTCCTGGATGGTGTATTTACCCTATCAACCAGGGAACGGGGCATTTGCAATGTTAATAAAATGTCCATCACAATGTTCTTTGCGGGATGTTTAAAGCTCGTTCTCATTAAATCCCTTTGCAACATTTTGAAATCAAGTATCCCAGGAACAGGATTGGGGGACTTGGACCCCAGATCACACTCACATTCGGTCCTTCACTAACATCCTGCTTTGGTTCCATTAATAACGTTTGCATTTGTTCATTTATTAACGTCCTGTGTACCTCCCACATTGGTCCCATGGATAACAAATGCATTTTCAACACAAGACCTTTATTAACAACTGCAGGTTGGTACCCTAAAAGAATATGGAAATTTCTTAGCAATAAATATTCTTTGGAATACAGACAATATCCTTGCAAAATATAAAGTGTTTGTCACCTTATGTGCAGGCAATAAATTATGAATTTATTATTCATAATAAATTCACTGGTAATTTACCAAAAGCAAACACAAGGGTCTTGCTCAGAACCCTAATGTCTTGCAGTAGTACAGAGCTGGATATTATGAGCATTTTTGCCCGTGTGTATAACCTCTTGGTTACAATTTAAATATACATTATGTTGTATACACACAGCCATACACACAAATATGTGCATACACATTGTTAAACAGTTTAAACACAGTTACTCATGTTCCTACATTTAATTTTCCAAGATTATCAAACATAGTCCGTTTAACAGAGTTTGACATATTCTAGCCATCAGTGCTTTTGTTGAAGGCTAGAACATGTTCATAACCGCTAGCAGGTGGCTTGTAGTTTTTCTCCCCCATGCCCTTCATCCTATAGTGGCTGTGATGAGGCAGAACATAGAGGAACAAGTGATAAGGGTTTTGTTCTTTTAAACCCTGCCCCGGGCTCCTTCTGAAATGCAGCTTCATGAACGTTTCCTCATCCATCTCTAAAATTACCACTGTGAATGGTTTAATGGAACTCTGTGCTTTTAGCTGGAAACTTTCACCATCTGTCACTGTGCTTAATCAATCTACCTTAGTGAAAGTTACCGTTAGCAACTCAGCATCCCACTAAAACATAAGCAACGGTACTTCTAGACAAAGAACAGTGCATTTGTCCCACTAAGCATACTCCCACTAACCCAAATGAATATGAGAAAATAAATTGCAAAATTGCTTAGTCGCCTCCAATATTTCATAATAATTGTTTCCTTTGGGTGAGCCCCAAAAAAAAGCCCTGAAGGCCCAATTAGTGTTATTATTGTCCCCGCAAAGCACTGGTGACACTTATTAGGCATAAGAAAGTTGAAAATGGTGTTTTAGAGCATTTTTGTGCCCTATATCCTAATAACATCATCATTTTCACTTGCAATTGTTAAGTTATTATTACTAATAACGGTTATCACAAGTTTTGGACATATTTATTTAATACAAAGTGTTTTTTATTGTGATCCATACTACTTACTGTGCAGCTAATGATCAATGCTAAATGAATCTTTTATTTATTTTATTAATTAATACTTTTTTCAATTTGCTCTTCCATTTAATTTTTATTTGGAGCTAATTTTTTCATTAGTCCAGGAAAAATACTGCATTGTGGTGTGCAAATCAGAATTAACCAAATGTGTTGTAGTGGGAAAATTTGAATGAACCAAATAATGTGAGCCCAAACTAAAGGTCTTATTTTACTTGGTTCATTCTGATTTACTACAAATCAATACAATGTTTTTATGGGGCTAATAGGAATTCTAGCTCCAAATACAAGTTCATTGTGATTTACACTCCAATAGAATTTTTAATAGAATAAAATATTGTATTGTAGTGTCTGAATCTGAAACGCTTGTATTGTAGTGTTGTGTTGTATTGTATTGTATTGTATTGTATTGTAAATCAGACTGAACCAACTAATCTAAGAAATTTTGTTTTGTTTTTTACCTAATAAGAGATGGTAGAGTCTACCAAGAACACAAAACTCACACACTCGCACACACCTGCGTTTAGATGCACATTTGCCAAACTAATATCCTATTACAAACAAAACTATTGTTTGTCGGATGGCTTATTATTTTGCTGATAATTATACAGCAAGATCATGACATTTCCCACAACTGGATTCATACACAGGATGTAATTAACGAAGAGAGATAATTACAATGCTGTCTGACAGCGGGAGACACGCGTGCGCGCAAACTCTCTCACACACACACACACACACACACACACACACACACACACACACACACAAATACATCTCTTTAGATGCAATTAAACGAGCTCTTCCTTCCTGCAGCTACGATGATAAATAATACATTAAATACAGATCTCAAAGGATTTTAAGCTTAGACCCACAGAACATAAATCCACAGAACGCGCGCCATTCCTCGCATATTGTTATTACAGCTTTGAGGCTTGCTCGGGTGGTTTGTGTGGTGTGTAATTTAATTATGGGGTTCAGGATGCAGATTTTCTCAGGAAGAGCGCGGCGAATGGAGAACGGGTGTCCGTTTCTCCCGGTGCGGTGTTGGAGAGGCTGGTGGGGCGTCGCGGCGCTGCTGCACCGGCCCCAGGGCGTGTGTTTGATGCCCACGCGTGATCTGAGCCAGGGGCCGTGGAGCAGAACAGGTCAGAGCAAGTGTCAGGAGAAATCTGACGGGAAAGTCTGGAATTCAAAACCTGACAGACTCCTATTTTATCTGGATGTTTTGAGAGGTTTGTTTAGAGACACCACATAGGGAGCGAAAGAGAGAGAAAATGAGACAGAGAGAGACAGAGAAAGAAAGAAAGGACGGAAGAAAGAAAGAAAGAAAGAAAGAAAGAAAGAAAATAATAGTGAGATAGAAACTGAAAAGAGAGGGAGGTAGTGAGACAGACATTTTTGTTCAAAATTTACTTATAGATAAAACGTTGAATTTTTCTATGAAGTCATTTTCCATTTAAGGACCTAAATGGAATTTCCATTAAAGTCACAAAGTCTGACAAATCTTACGTTTATCTTAAGGATTAAGAGGTCCTAGCAAACACCTAAACACGCACACACCCACACCCACACCCACACCCACACCCGTCCACTGCTCAGTAATCTTGCATGCAGAACAGCTGCTTTGCTCTCCAGTTG
The DNA here is from genome assembly GCA_032718565.1 of Distichodus sexfasciatus. Classification (NCBI taxonomy): domain Eukaryota; kingdom Metazoa; phylum Chordata; class Actinopteri; order Characiformes; family Distichodontidae; genus Distichodus; species Distichodus sexfasciatus. Next base: position 1,934,754 of record JAVGVS010000013.1, read on the forward strand.
CAGCACTTGCTACAGGCGCCATTTAAATCAATATTACCTGTGAAGGTTCATTAATAAAACAGGCCTTTCCTGAAAAGAGGCTTTAATTTTCTGAGGCGATTCAAACATCCAAGACGAAAAGAAAAAGATCAGAATTTCTGACTACATCACTATATTGCCACCTTGTGGACACCAATATGTTTTCAACATTGGATCAAATAATAGAATTTATAATGTAAAATCGTTTAAATAAAGGCAAAACAGATTACTGTGTGCTGTTTATGCATTAGTTTTCTTTTAATCATTCAGTTTAAAATTTACAAAAATGTCAGCTTAGTAGCAAATGTGCAAGAGGTTATGAATTGATTAAAAACCACTGGGATAATAGTGAAATGGTTAACAAAGCCAATAGTTGAAATGAAGATAATCCATCACGACAAGAACGCCCATAAATATTACATGGAAGGAGGGTGAAAATATATTTTTGGATGTATAACAAGTTTTAGTGGAAAATGAATAGATCATTAGAACCTCTCATGTAAATAATTTGTAATTTTTTTGTGCAAGAAAACATAAAATAAAATGGAAATAATTGATATGAATCACAGTTAATACTTTAAAAAAACAATACAACCTCTTTTGAAAGACTTGAGGGATTCACAGAACAAATACACACGTCTTTTGCAATATGGCTATGCATATTGCACAGTTAAAAGAGCGGATCAGGATACATTTTACTGCATGTTGTACCTGTATAACTTGCACGTGACAAAGAAAGAATCTTGAATCTTGAATCTTGAATCTTGAAAATGGAGTTGCTTTCATTATATTCTCCTTTTTCTGTTAAAGTCAGATCTTTCTTGTCCCTTGTGGGATAAATCGTTTGTTCATTCACTGGCTGTTTGGTTGTGTTTAGACAGTCAGTTATAATGCTTTGATCAAATTTGGTTCCCGTGTATTTGCTCATGTTATTATCTTCTGGATGGACAGTGTTGGTGCATGCATGTCGGTCCAAACTAAATGATTAAATCTGATTATTGCATTGATAAGAACAAACCAATCTAAGATGCCTTTATGTGCAGAAAGGCTTAATTGCTTGTGTCTATGCAGGGTGGGCTGTCACTTTCAGGCCTAAGTGGGATTTAGTGCAGTGTGTTTTATCTCCAGTCATGCATTATTTATGCCTCGCAAGGAATGGGGGAAAACAAGTGGGAGGCAATGTGTCTCATATGATCACATGCAGATCATTAGAATGTTTCCTGTTAAAAGCAGAATTATAATTACTGATAAAGATTTGGTGCAAACACACACTTTACCCAAAAGGTTATATATAGACCTTTTGCGATATATCTACCGTGCTGTTCCAAATATAGAGGGAAACCTGTGTGATTTTTATACTGCATGGTTGGCATTGCAGCATGGGGGTGACCCCAGTTAATGGTTTGTAAGCAATTCTTCGCTTTAATCCCTGCCAAGGGCCTGTGCACACTGCGGTGGCGACATACCATTAGTGGGATGACAGACATTGCAGCCTCATGAGGTAATGAGAACAACTTGGTTGGGTCGATTCCACGTGTGTCGCCGGCCTAGACGTGCCTCAAGCCTCAGCCATGCAAGGACGACATTAGATGGGAGGACAGAGCTGTTTACATGTATGAAACCTTTCGCATTCTGCGTCACGTAAGCGCAAACTCATACATCTCCCTTGGGAGACATGCATAGCATTAAGTGGGATTTGAGTGGGTTTTAACATTTCGACCATGAAAAATGTTTTACTCAGTGGCACGTCAGAATTATTGTTGAAGTATATAGCCAATAATCACTTAGCCCTTTACCCTCTCAAGGAATTTGAAATGATACAAAGAAAAGTGACCACACACCAAATAGTTTACTATTATTACTGGTTGCATAGCATCCAGTGACACGAAAAAGTGACCTACCACAATGCTTCTACATGACACGCATCACACAAATCAACCTTTGCCCTTTGAAAGGGATCCTGAGCATTGTCCGAACAATTCCAGCCTACGCTCTACAACATGGTGGAGTGCTCGCGACCTCAATAAGTAAGCTCTCCCACGCTGATTTAGGAGATGCCTGGAAAAATGTAAGGTACACAAATCAAAGCGCACCTTTCACACTTTATGTGAAATGCCAAACGCCGGCCTCCCAATCCTCAAAGACAGAGAACATTTTATTACGATAAGAGAGAGATTTGTTGCCCCACACATTGTTTTGGATCCTTTCTGGGACTTACTACTTGTGTCATGACATAGTCATTCCTCTGCCACATTTAGAAAACTTCTCTCATGGTTACCCAATGTGTCCCATGAGAGCATGACAAGGTTGTCCACTTCTCATAGATCATCGTAGATCATGCATGCATCAGGTAGGCCATGTCTTGCACTGCAATGCCATGCAGCGCTGTCCACTTCTCTCTCCCTCTCTCTCTCTCTCTCTCTCTCTTCTCTGACCTGGATAACTTCAGGGTCAACTATCAAATAAGGGCCATGTTAATATGCGAAGAGTAATAAATTATGTGTAACACAAGCAAACTGCTTGGGTTGTTATACTTGGATTTTCTTGTAAGTCTGAAGCCTTCTTTGCCAGATGCTACACTGACGTTGAGAGAAGAGAATTGTCATAGACTGCTGGTGTATATTTTTGGGGGAGCATTCATTTTCTCTTGCTTTTTCTCAACTGAGGCTTTCCTGAATCCAATTTTCATAAAATTTTGCTTGTAATACATAGTAAATAAATATCTTACTCTATCTGTTCGCCCTCTTTATACTTTTTGTAGTGGACGGATAGATCAATCAATACAGTTTTATGTGTACACTGAATTAGTACAGATTCAGTGTACATCTATTTACATTGCATGTGTAATTCAGTGTAAGTTATTATTACACAGAATTATGTTAATAAATCATTTTAAAACAAATACCTTAATTTTAATCCTGTTTTTCCTACTCTATCCACTTTTTATGTCTCAATAAATAAACACTTGTTTATGGGTTTACTTCAAAGCCTTGAAGAGTACACTGAAGGACGCGTGGCGGTTGAACATCGTGGCGGTTTGATCACAAGAGGACTTGGAGGTGTTGAAAACAGAAGTGGGGAGGGTAACAGGGGGTCGCTAGAGGTGTCGTCATATACATGCCTGTGCCCATCAAAGTATGGGGTGACATCACCATCAATAATCGGAATCACTCATCAATGACCAAGGGGAGGGGACCTGGGCATAAAAAGACAGGGACAACAGCACCCAAGACAACTACAGGCACAGACCGACACATGGAGCTTATACACACCAGTCGCTTTGTAAGTTGATTGCTTTTGAGATCCATTTGTCAATTTATTTATTTATCATTAAGCTTCATTTCCAGACAAAATTGTGCTTACTTGCCTTATTCTGAATTCTTTTTTTGTTGTTGTTGCAGCAAATACAATGTTTTTGACTTGTGCCATGAACAAAACCATTTTGATATTGTTGCTCTTCAGTCAGTGTCTTATGCATCTGGAGGCTCATCCAGTCAAGTAAGGAGATTCAATATCTTGGCAAAATTTATTTTTGTGTAAAGCTCAATTCCAGCAGGTTGAGAGTAAACTATTCAGTATATGCCAAAAGAAATTTGATATTTTCTACCATTATAGCATCAATAAAGGCATCATACAGATTGTTCAAGATCTGAATGTTTCATAATAAGTCAAATATTTGTTTTTCTCTATTTTATTATTTTTCATTTTGGATTGGCTCCATCTCTAATAATGATTAGTTTTGTCAGTTCTTTAACATGATAGTTGCTTTAACTCATTTCAAACCTGACCAGTGCCTTAATGTAACTTCCACAGTAAGAGGTCCATCAGTGAGGTCCAGCTGATGCACAATGTTGGAGAACGCAAGCAAGTGCTGGAAAGACAAGACTGGCTCCAGGTGAAGCTGAAAACTATCCTCATACCCTCCCTGAATGACTCACAAAAAGGACAAAAAGGAAAAACCAGGAATCTTTTTTCTGATATTCCAGTACCTGGGAAGATCCAACCATGAAGTTGTGTTAACACTCAGAGGTTTTTGTGACACAGCTTGAGCTGTTTAAATAAAAATGTGTTTTCACTCTTAAAGTTTAATGTCATCACAGAAATAGGACACATTGCCCTGGGTCTGTGCAGGCATTAACCTAAGTCAGGTTTTATAAAATGGATTAATATACAATTATTTATTTATTTATTTCTATGTGTTAATTTATTTTGTTAATGGATTGACTAAAAACTAGCAATGCAATCGCTCAAACATTTGGACACATTGGAACTCTTTGTTCAAATCAAGAGGACAAGTGAAGAACACAACTTCTGCTTTGTGCTTTACATTTAATTACCAAGTAACCTGCCTTACACATTGTTGCTGGAAAGTACTTTTGCTACTATGGTCCTAGGGTTCTATTGCTTAAAATATATTTGTGATTTTATTTTTTATACTATTGATCTTCAAAGAGCTTTTTATACATCTTAAATGGGTACTCTACCGATAGATCTTAATGACTCTAAACGCAAATTAAAGCTAAGAAGCTGTTGCTGGTCTTTAGACCGAGTTTTACATGACTGCAGAGACTATTTTTAGTGAACAGATCAGTATATACAGTAACAGAAATGATTTTAGCTTAAAATTTAAATACATGTCAAATATAAGTAAAATACGTGAAGACTTGGGTTTTATTTAGAAGAAAATGCTCTTTCAAAAAGTTAATCAGATGGTATAAAGCACTGAACTTCTAATGCCTTGATCAAAACACTGTGGAATGTAACTAAATAAATTATAAATGGTACTCTTTTGTAATGACAAAATAAAGTAAAATGAAAAAAAAAATGTGTTTAATTGACAATATGCTGATGTAAAAAGTACATGTGTGTTGACACGGATAACATGTACAAAAAATCCAACTTTGGAAAGGATTGTTTTTTAACTTTTGAGAAGTTATTCAGATCATGTTCTCAATGATTTATATATATATATTTTAAATAAAAATGGTTTATCATATTCAAAATAGATCAATATCTAATATATAATATGGCTTCTTGTGGCTATATGCCATGATCAATAAGCAACAAAAAGAAGGAAAATGACTATTCCACTCATGGGTTAAAACATATGGGACAAAATATGTTAAAATAAAGCTGCATCACATGGTAGCACTATAATATATTTCTTTTGTTGCCAATTTGCAGCTTTTGTTTTTACACGAAAATTCTCTGTAATACAGTTTCTGCTAAGTAGATCCCAAAACAAACAAATAAATCCTACCACTGGCAGTAAATTTAAGTCTTAATACACAGACAAAAGCAAGAACTTGCGAGCTTGGACCCCTAGATTGCTGCCTGACAGCAGGCGCGCGATTTGTATTGAGATCTCGCGAGACTTCCTGTCTGTTATTCTCTGTCTATGGATACTTCCTGTCAGCAGTTAACAGTCAGGCAGGACCGATTTGGCTTTTTTGGAAAATGCGGAGACATGTCCGGAATGTTTTCATAATTTTTTCCTCCTCAGTGATTTGACTCCTTCGGCGCCGCATTCTTTTCCAAACTCCATGTCTATAACACAAACAAGGTAAGACGTGGCTCTTTTTTCTTGGAAAGCGCCGTTGTTTTGACGGTTAGCTTCGGTTAGTTTACGAATTGCTTTGAAATTTAGACTGGCTGGCTAGCTGAGCTAACAATGTTCACGTTAGCTTAGCTGCTCTGAGGTGGGAAAAGTCCGGCGCCGGAAAGTTAAAGTCGTTCCAGGATTTACTTGTAGTTGTTCATTTAAAAGGGAGCGGGTACGACGGTTTCTGCTCAACCGACTGTAATGCCGATAATACAATACATGCTAATAAAAACGTTAATAGGGACTTTATGCAAAAAAAGAAGTCCATGTTGGCGTTCACTACTTGTTAGCCACACTAATAAACCAGTTTAAACTCGAGTCGTCACTGTCTCTTAGGAAAGTGGTCGGTCCGAATCTCTGGTCAGGTTTTTCCACATTCTGAACCAGGATTTTTTTTTTTGAATAGGCAGGTAGCAAAAAGGCTATGCTAATCGCGTCGAGTTCAGACTCAGAGCTGCTAACTGTGTCAGACAGGTAACCTTAAACATGGCAGTAATGGAACTTTTTAAAACTTGTTAATCGGTTAAGGACGTTGTGGTGGATTTCAGTGACTTTGGTTAGCTGACTAGCATGAAGCTGCGGTTAGCTTGGAAGCTAACTGACTCAGGACGTCCGTTGGCTAACAGACTGGACACGTTGAGAAGTTTATTACGTAAAGAAGTTTGGTTTTGTGACGACATTTTTCTTTTCATTGACGACTATTTTCTTTATATTTAGTACACTTTTAAATGCAGGTTTGTACTGCTTTTTTTCCGTCGGACGAAAATTGACCAGTTAGCATTTGCTAGCGCTGTCCCAGAAGCACATCACTTCTGTTTTGATTTGTCTTTTAAATTTTCGAGTGTTTCTCATTTCATAAGCCTAACTAGTTTTATTGCTGGATTAGACAGGAGGTGAATTAGTGGCTCATCATATCTGGCATATCTAGTATCTAGTCTTGGTATATTTGGACGTGTATGTAGCTATTACTAATATGTTGAACTTCATGTATGGGATTCTGTAACTCGTTCCCGTCAGTCACTGCTCACATGTCGCAACTTCTGCTTTCTTAACGTGTGTGATTTTGTGTAAGAGTGTGTATGAGAGAGAAAGAGGGGGCAGGTTTTTAGGTTGTGAAGGCCTTTTTGCCTAAAAGAAAAATTTGTCAGGTTTTTGTGGTTTTCTGATGACATTTTTGACTGCTAGAGCCAGCCCTAATAAAAGGAAAAGGACTTATGGAGAGTTCCAGCTTTTGAATGAAACATTTCAATGGCAATACACTTACTTTTGGTTATTGAGGCTAAGGCTTGGGGTTTTAATATTTTAACCTGGAACTCATGGCAGTTAAATAAAGTGGTTATACCTCGGGTTATCTCGTTTCGACAAGGATCTCTTTCAATACAATTAAAATAAAGTAAAATGGAGTTAAATAAAAATGACACGATTCCGATTTATGTGTTTAAAAACAAGCCCATAAAAGTGTAAATAATAAATAACTAGTCTAATATATCCTAATATGAAATGTTTAATACATAAAATACCACAAAATGTATATATACAATGAATAGTATACAGTACAGTATTAAAGAGAAATCCTTTTTTTAAGAGATAGGTAAGAATTTATCCAAAAAGTATGCACAAAATTTCATTACAATGACTTGTATTTGTATGTGACGGCACTGTTAAAGAAGTTTTTCTATGTTTATAGGGGGTCTAGGTTCTTTTTAGAGGATTAAGTGGAGTTAAGTCATTTTTTGACTTGAGTTGCATGTTCTGACACCAATTAATAACATTACTATACCTTAGGTACTATTAGGTATTACTATACCTTACAAAGCTCAGACGATCAAACTGAGTGTGTTGGATGTCTGGTTCTCATAAGGAAAAATGCTTTACAGAAATGTTATCATCAAAATTGAGTTTACAGTGTGAATTTGGTTTGGGTGGGTGTTGGGTGTAGTCTTATTAAGATGTAGTTGTGGTCAGCGCCCAGGGAGCAGAGCTTGGGGAAGGTATCTTTCTCCTGAGTACCTCAGTGGTACCTTTACTGGTCTGGGTCTTGAAGCAGTGACCCTGTGATCACGGGGCCAACTCCCTAACTGTTATGCTACCAACTCCTCCAGTGAGATTGTGTGTGTGTGTGTGTGTACTGATAGCACATCCGTCATCATATGATATCTGTATACCCTACAACACTAGTGATTGTGAAATTCAAAAACAACAGGAAAGAGACTGCGTATTGCTTATTTTCTCGCAAATGGCCCACTTGCACTCTGAACCAACCTGACCTAAACAGGACTCACTTCCTTATTTTGGTGTTGAATAATTATTAACTAAAGCTGTCACGCTTTGAATAGTCAACATCCTGCACTCAACTTTTGTTTATAATTTTTATAGATCGTGATCACGTTCTGTAAACAAGTTCCAGGAAGTAGGCCTATCTTGAAATCTGATATTGTATTAAAGCATTATATTAAAGCATTTAGGCATGGCTTTACTCGTTTACCTTAACTGATCTTTCATTAAAAGCAAATGTGAAAATGGTTTTCTGATTGTCATTTTTATGGTCATAAACTAGGTTGGGATATGGGAACAGTATTCCGAGATGTTCATGTTTTAAGGAAGCTGGGCCGATTGTTTTCTGCCGCTGTTAGACTGTAAGGGGTGGGTTTTTTCCCCTTAGTTTTTGTGTATTTTTGGAATGTGGGCTAGATGGAAAGCTATCTTTGGAATTTCCTGGTTTTTCAAATGAGCACATTTGGACTGTTTGTTCTGTGTCAGTTCATGGAAATGTCTGTTTTGTTGCAGTTTTTCGTTTTTCTTGCTTTACCAGTTCATACCTGCTATGAGTCATAGTGTAGCAAGTGCTGTTACAACGTCCACAATTGTTTGTTTGTTGTCTGCTTTAGCAGACAGACTATGTTTAGGCATAAATGAAAGCTGTGTAGTTCATCTTAGGACTTTTATGTGTCTTAGACAGGGGTCTGTTAAAAATAATGGCAGACCATTATTTTCAGACAAAAGTACAGACAGGGTATTTAGGGTGAAGTCGATTTGGCCTGAGTTACTGACCGTTTTCATCTCTTAAGATTGAAATTCATCTACTGGTGGCTTATAATTTACACGCTGAGTGTTTTAAGAATTTACATTTCATGGAAATGATTTGTTAAAACTTCCTTGTAGCACCTTCCCAGACCTCATGATGTGTATTACAATAAACATTTATGACACAGCATTTCCTTTGTGATAAGATGCTACAGTAAGTTGTCAGACCTTCAGATTACTTTTGTATTTGACCCTGTCTTGTTCTCCTCAGTGGCCAGGCCTGCTAGTCTGGATTTGAGGCTGACCAGGAGAAGATGAGCCTGCACGGAGCCAGCGGAGGCTGCGAGCGCTCCCGAGATCGGCGGCGCTCCAGTGACCGCTCGCGAGATTCCTCGCACGAGCGGGGCGAAGGCCAGCTCACTCCCTGCATCCGCAATGTCACTTCACCCACACGCCAACACACTAGTGGTAAGACTTTGCGTATATTTACTTTTACAGCATTTGTGAGAGTCACAAGTCATCTTATCCAGAGTATCTCACATTTCCTATACAAAGGGATAAGCCTCCCTGGAGAAACTCTGGGTTTAGGGTCTTGATCAGAGACACATCGGCAGTTTTAGGCTCTTATTAGATTTGTACCCTCCCAATCCAGTTTTGTTCAACTACAGAAGGGTGCACAGTTTTATATCACTGTTTGACTTATTGATGTAGGAGAATGTAAGTCACCAATGCAAAATATTCACTTTAGTTCAGGTTCATATGTATAGTTTTTTAAAAATGTTTTTGCTAAAGCAGCTTTGCATATTACTGGCTACAAAGCCGCTAAACAAGCAAGGGACCACAGTGTTAAAGAAAAAACCCTGGTAAACAGAAAGAGTGGAGTGGAACCAAGACTCAAGAGGGAGCTCTGTTCATGTCTGGGCTATGGTGGGTTAAGGTTACATTCAAGGTTCAAGGTACTTTATTGTCTTCAGTCGCTTTATACAAGTACAAAGTGTGATGAGAGCGTTTCCCCATGGCCCCGGTGCAACATATAGTAACACAGAAACATTACATTCAATAGGACAGAATGTGCAACAAGCAACACAAAAAATACAGAACGAATGCAATAATATAGTACGCAAGTGACATTTAGTGAAGAGATGGAATGTGAACAAGTATTGCTTAGTGTAAACAAGTATTCCTTAGTAATGTTTTAAGGCACATTGGCAGCATCAGCATCCAAGCAGCTTATGACAGACGGAGTGCAAGAGCATCACAATACAAAAACAATCACAATAAATAAATAGACAGAACAATAAATGCACAACACTCCAGTACTGTTGAAGGTGGGGATGTAAACCATAATGACTGATATTGCACATGATTATTATACTGCACAGGTTAGATGTGTTTAACTAGGTTTTAGTTTTTAGATGATCAATTAAAGAACAGGTCACTTGGGGGCAGTGATGGTAGAGTGGAAACCCTGTTTTGTTAATCATAAGATTGGAGACTGGAATCCCAGAAACCACCCTGAGCAAGGCCCTTCACTCCAAGTTGCTCTGGGAGACTGTCCCTGTAATTGGGAAATGGAAGTTGCTCTGAATAAGAATGTCTGATAAATGTCACTACAAGTTCCAGATGAAAAGGCTAGTGCAGAACCCTGGTGGTTATGCACTCTACTAAATCTGAGATTTCAGTGGGTTTCTGCCAAGTCCAGCTGAAACCCAAAAGCGATGCTCTGTCTGAACAGAGATTCTGTTTATGCAAGTCTCTTCATGTCAAGCACGTGGCACCAAGGAAGTACACAGCAGATCTAAACATTTTTATTAGTTTTTACTTACCCTAAGTGTATCATCACATTTGTTCTGCGTAGATCGAGAAAGCGGCTCATCGCGGCCGAGCAGCCCCAGGCCTCAGAGAGTGTCTCCCAGCGGCTCCAGCAGTAGTAGCAGCGGAGTGGTCAGCAGCCGCAACAGCAGCCTGTCCAGTTCAGAGGGCACCTTCAAGAGCACGGGCGTAGGCGAAATGGTCTTCGTTTACGACAACGCCAAGGACGGGGGCGCTCGCAGCATCCGGACCTCAGAGCGGGTCACGCTCATCGTGGACAACACACGTTTCGTAGTGGACCCCTCCATATTTACCGCACAGCCCAACACCATGCTGGGCAGGTCAGGAGACGTGACTCACTGTCATCCATATTGATTATATTGGGCTCTGTCTTGCACAAAAGGTTTTGCTTGTTTTAAGCCAGCAATGCATTCATTTCCCTGTCTGGCCACTGCATGGTTGATCTAGCAAAATGACTTCTCATCCATGGATGTGTTTAGGGATGAACATGGATGAGATTTAAATAGTTCTACTACTCTTACTGCTGCTTATTGCTCTGGTGCTTTAGCAGTGTTCTTACTGGAACCTTTTAGATAAAAGGGTTTATAAAACCCGTCTTTTATTCTTTACTTCTAGGTAAAATAGTTCTACTTTTTATCTACACGTAACAGGTGAAAGAGAGTGATCTGAAAGTGAAATAGACTGTTTCTCAGATGAGTTAGGAATGCAGACACTTATAAGTCAGCTTACCACAAGTCACTTTTAATCATTCACAGGTGATTTTATATAACTGATATTCCAGATAATCGTGTGAAACATATGTGGGAGAATGACAGATGAACTGCGAGTCAGACAGTCAAAAACTGTCTGCAAAATATATATTTTTTAGAGTGCAACTTTTGCAAAATGTTTCAGTTGATTGCTCGTGTTTCTGCCTTTACAGGTAAAAGATAAATGAGTTTCCTTAATTTTATCGAAAGCAGCACAGATAACTTTGGCTTTTAATAATTTGGACTCAGGACTCATTTAATACCAGATTTGCATAGCCATATGTAGGTATGTTGCTCTTAAAATGAAGCAGAATCAAACACTTTGTTGGTGCATTGCTATTATAAGACATCCCAAAATGATAGCTTTTTTCACCTACAAAAACAAGATATTTTACAAATGTGAAAAGTGAGCTATGGTGGAACCTCTGTACTGCAGTAGATCTGCTCATGAGAAATTTTCTCATTTCATGCAGCAAATGCTAATAGCAATCCTCACTGGTGCACATGCGGCTGTTTTTTTAAAGGCAATGGAAGATAGCGCTTCAATTGGTTTATTGCATGTGTGTTCCAAAACATCCTTGTTTCTGGTGAATCAAATGAGGACAACCGTATCAGACCACACACCTGGTGCAAGGCTTATTTTTGTGCTCTTAAACTAAAAAAACGATTTGAATGTGTTTGATATGATCATATTTTTAAAACAGAGCCCTTTATGTGTCTCAACGTGGGTCAGTAATCCTAAATCTTTTGTGATTTGTATGGTTTCGCAGAATGTTTGGTTCGGGGAGAGAACATAATTTCACTCGCCCCAATGAGAAAGGAGAGTATGAGGTGGCGGAAGGCATCAGTTCCACTGTGTTCAGGGCTATTTTGGTAAGTTTGCTCTCACACACAGTGCATGCATTCTAGGTAGTGTTGGTAACTAAATAATCTTTGATGTTAGTGATGGGCATGATTTTAAAAGCTGGACTGGTTTCTTGTAAAGTTGAGATTCACACCTCTGGGCTTAATCCATGAAAGGTTAATACACATTTATAGTAATTCACATCATCTGCTTTATTGCATAAGTGCATTTCATAACGTTAGTAGAATGCTTTATTTAGTAAGATAAACCAAAGTACAGTGTGTGCTTTGAGTGGTTTTGGGTAACATTGCGTAATAGTTGTCAGCATCTGCTTCTTTTTTTTTTTTAAATAATGAAGCTAAAGCCCTTGCGTCAGCCTCGTCTCGGCCTGTTCGAGCCCTGTGCCGCGGCCCCTGGAGAATTAAATCTGCCACCCACCCCAGTGCCATAATCATGCCCCGGTGTCTGTTACAGACAGTTATGTAAAGGGGTTGATTTCAGGACACCGGTTAGAATGCTTCTGCTGCAGGGGTGCCGTGATGGATTGAGCGAGGGAGGGGGGGAGATCCTAATGAGACCGCTCAGCGACCTTTTAAAATGCCTCTGCGAATTCTCTCAGCTTTGAAGCAATTCCGACGTTCAGTCCACAGTCTGTGAGGATCAGCGCAATATATATGTGAATGAGTGGAAACACTAAATTCAATGGACAGCAGTTTGACGGCTGCCAAAATCGCTGCTCAGTTGCCTCAAGCTCAGCCAGACATTTAAAGGAAAATAAATCTTCTCTTTAATAAACAGACTTTCTGTTACATAGAAAGTGATGTTACTATATGTAGGAAGTCTGAATTTCCTTTTGATTCACTGCTACAGGTTTGTTGATAACTGATATATCAGCGTAGGTTGATGTAATGTTAAACCTCTAATAATTACCAAAATCCCTGGGCTATAGCTGTGTGATCAGTGTCTTCAGGCCTTTAACTGAGCATCAGCAAATTTTTTAGAGATGCAGCATCTTATTTCATTTTGCACTTAGCAGCCTCTGTCTTGGACGATGCAGCCTCTTCTGTTAATGGCCGCCTTTGTGTTGTCTGAAATCATCCTAACTGGCAGGATTACTACAAATCGGGGATTATCCGCTGCCCTGATGGAATCTCCATTCCTGAGCTGAGGGAAGCATGTGACTATCTGTGCATCTCCTTCGACTACAGCACAATCAAGTGCCGGGACCTAAGTGAGTATATGTTTTGCTGTTGTGCTCCAGTTCCTGGAGGTGTAGTGTATCGTACACAGCAGTACAATGTCTGGATTTTTTTAAAAGGCATCTAAAACAGATGCAACCCTCAGTTGCCAGGACGATAACTAATTTACTTCAGAAACTAGTATAATACAGATACAGCTTTGTGTGTTGAGGCAGAGAGGAAAAAGACACATTTTGTTTGTGTTCCTTGCTGTCTTTGCTGATTCTGCCCCGTCCTCTTCAGGCGCCCTGATGCACGAGCTGTCGAACGACGGCGCGAGGCGACAGTTCGAGTTCTACCTGGAGGAGATGGTGCTGCCGCTGATGGTGGCCAGTGCCCAGAGCGGAGAGAGGGAGTGTCACATTGTTGTGCTCACCGACGATGACGTGGTGGACTGGGACGAGGAGTATCCGCCTCAGATGGGAGAGGAGTATTCACAGAGTGAGTCCTGCCCTGAGCGCTCACTGACTTGGCTCAGTGTCGCTTTGTGAAGTGTCTCTAACGATAATGAAAATGTGTTCAGGCTGAGCAAGTTTGATTTGAATGACTCAGCATTTGAGTATCAGCATACCAAGCGTTTTATCACGCGCGCTCGTGTAAAGTTTAGGTGGAGACCTCCAGAGCATTTTAAGCATTATTTTTTTAATAGTGACCATTTCTATCTGCTCTCTCTTTCAGTAATATACAGTACAAAACTCTACCGCTTCTTCAAGTACATTGAAAACCGAGACGTTGCCAAGTCAGTTTTAAAGGACCGAGGATTGAAGAAGATTAGACTAGGCATTGAAGGTAAGATTTTCTTTCATCTTGTCTACAATTGGAACAATTCTCTAGCTGTTCAGTGTTGGGAATTTTGCACTTAATGCGCTGTGAGCTTTCTTTCACATTTTCACACATTACCTAAAAAAACAGAATAAATTTACTCATTGTTTAACCCCGAACTAGTTACTGTCTTACAGCATAAGGTCTGACTATTAATGTTTAGACAATGGTTCCTTGTGACTTAGTCACCACCAAGTTAGACAGTTAAACATACAAATAGTATAGAACAGAGAAAATATCTTCTACACGTTGAGTCAAGAAATAGGAACCTCTGTGCCTTTGCCCATTAGTTTAGCAAGTGATTTTCTAAATTCTTTCACTGTTGCATTCAGAATAACATTTGCAGCAAACTTATCCCATTGCCCCCCACTGCTTAAACTTGTAACTACCATACTGCGTGAAACCCCAAAATTGTTAAAGCGTTATTGTTGCAAACTCATGCTGGTGAGAGTTAACATTCTTTCCAAGTTGTCAATGACAAATTCAGAAACCTCTGATTGTTGTTGAATCTGGTCATAAATTGACATTTTTCACTGTTAATGGTGTCGGGTATAATGAATATGAAAATTCTGTTTGTGATAATTGTAATTTCAAAAGGCATATTTAAGCTGGACTGGGCGATTTATAATCACTTGCAAATTTAATTCCGAGTGGGAAACGTTTCTTATGTTTTCTATATGACAGATTTTCTTGGTCATATACAAGAAATGGAAACATTTCTAAAAGCCTAGATCGAATCACTGAAAACTACATATGCTGTGGTTTACTTGTATTGTTGTCTTTTCTTATATATCTTACCTTCTGTTGTGTGTGTTATTTTTCTTTTTACTTTGACATCTAACAAGCTTTACAGCACTCTGAATAACCTCTGGCCATGATAACATGCTGTATCAACAAATTTGCTCATCAACCCTCATAGGTTACCCCACGTACAAGGAGAAGGTGAAGAAGCGTCCCGGCGGCAGACCCGAGGTCATCTATAACTACGTCCAGAGGCCCTTCATCCGCATGTCCTGGGAGAAGGAGGAAGGCAAGAGCCGGCACGTGGACTTCCAGTGCGTCAAGAGCAAGTCCATAACCAACCTGGCTGCGGCCGCTGCGGACATTCCCCAGGACCAGCTGGTCGTCCTGCATCCCGGACCCCAGGTGGACGAGCTGGACATTCTGCCTAACCACCCCGCGCCCGGCCACCACTACAGCAACGAGCCCGACCCCGATGCTGCCTCGCCTGCGCTTTGAAAACGCCTCTCTCCTCCTCCTCCTCCTTATCCCGAACCCCTCAACACAGCATGCTGCAGCATGGAGCGAGAGTGACACCATAACCGGATTGCCTTCTGCACCTCCTTCACAGCCTTAGAGCCTCAAGTATCTAGTCTACTGTTCAACAACAACATGGAAAAACCCACCACATCACCCCGCCGAAGGACTTGGGATACCGGCACGGGCAGCGCGCTCCTGTTTCTCCTTTTTTTACTTGACCAAAGGAAAAAAATTTTGTTAGTTGTTTGCAATGAAATTAATAACCTCAGATATTTTGTAATTGGGCCTATTATTATAATTATTAATATTGTTTTCCATTTCCATTATTATTATTATTAATGCTTTTGATTCATTTTCATCAGATTTTTATCTTATTGAAAAGTTTTGGGATGTATCCTGGGTGGTGCCACTGTGTTAATATATTATTATTATCATCATCATTATTATTTTTCACATGGAAAGCTCTACCTTGATCCCGGTTTGAAAAACGCAACAAAAAAAGACCCTCAACGCTGCTGCGTTGCACCCAGCTGAAGGAGCTCTGTTTGCCTGGTGAATGAATGCAGTGTTAACAGTTTATTTTACTCCATCGCAGGATGTGCATTTATGTGGTCAGGAACCTTCTTTTCAGAGCTTGAGAATCATTGTATAAATAAAGTTGTAAAACGCAAGCCGGTGTGGTGTTGAAGCTCAACAGCTTGATGTCATGTGCCTCCTGGTTTTGCACGTACAATGATTCCAAGGTGAACCTTCACATACTGTGTACTTGCTTCCTGCAAGCCAAAAATAAACAGTAAAGCTGCTGCTTTTCATAGCAAGCGTGGTGCCGTCGTAATCCTTAATATTCAATGTAAACTGCTTCTTCATGCTATGAATAATCATACAGTTTTAAGTCTTTAAAGGACATATACCCTGCTAACATGACTAGGGATGCGCGATAAGGGAATTACTGGCCATTACTTTTTCATGCTAACGTCCGCTGATACCGATGCCAGTAGAGTCGAGAGCGAACGCAGCTGCGTGCGTATTTGCTGCTGAATGTTCCTCAGACTTTTTGTGCTCAGAATTTGGCACAAAACGCCATACGTTAAGACAGAAGGTGCCAAGTCCGATATTATCGTGCATCCCTAAAAATGCCATGTACAGGCCCTGGGTTATGGATAAATAACATGGTATTAGCATCAGGAGAAAAGAGTACTTTTAATTTTTAAAAAATATCACTGCCCATACAATACATTTATAATACCATATATATATATATACATATTCTGAGGAAAAATATGTTAGATTTTTGCGTGTAAGTACGCCAAAAATATAGGGAATACAAATGTCATGTACAGAAAAGTGGGATGTTTCCGGTGTGATAAACACCTGCAACTCTGCAAGGTCCTGTTGGATTTTAGCTTTAACCTTTTCTAGAAAGAGTGCCCAGGGCTTGGTTTTGGACCCAGTGGCATAAATGTGTTTGATACTGCAGCCCGGACCTGGTTTCTCAAAAGCGCTAATGATGGTTAGTTTCTGGTATTAAAATATGACGATCATTAGGCTGGGTAGCTTTTGCCAGGCCTGGCTTTGAGAATTACAGACATGACATGAAGAAGAGCTTGTTTCCTGGTAGGTCCAAAGTTCTGAAACAAAAAAAAACAGCACCAGGCTTTTCTCACAGAGGCCACGGAAGGTCGCTGAAGTCCACGGGTCCCCCGAGTCCTGCGTCGGCTTCCAGAAGGCTCATGATGACGGCCATGGCGGCCTCGTCGTTACTGGGGCTGCTGGAGCCGGGCTCGTCCATGATGTCGCCGATGCCAATGTGGGAATTATCGCCTGCGGGAGGAGAGGAGGAAAGCGCGTCGTCTCATTTCCTCATAAATGTCATGTATAATGAAGGTAATGACCAATGGAGCTTCAAGTATTCATGTGGCTTTATTTTGCTTGCTCTGCTTGCTCTCTACATAACGCTTGGACATGGAGTCCAGTCAGCTTTGTCCTAAAATAGTGGTACTGTCCTTCATAAGGGTATTTTATACTTAATACTTAAACTTTTACTAGTCTTTTTAAAACACTTGCATCTCTACTTCTACTTGAATGAAGAATCCGTGTACTTTTGACACCTCTGGTAGGTGTAATTAGGTAGTTAACTATAGTAGTATTAGTACTAAGGTAGTACTAATACTAGTCTTACTATGTAGTGTAGCTAATTACAATATTAAAACAGTAGCCTGGCTACAGCTTAGCTATTTTATATCATAATTAGCTAGTAGCTTAAAAATCACCGTTTAAAGGTAGCTTTCCCAACACTGGTTGTGCTTTCAACTTCGGTGTGCAATATTATTAGAGTCACGATATTATTATGTCACGATACCACTTTTTAAATGTCTGATCCGATATTGTACATTTAGATATCTGCTGATACGATTTAAATCCGATACAGTCTCTGAGTCTTTTTTTAAAGACAAAATAATCCTTTAAAAAAATGTCTGAATACATGACTGAGATTATTGTTATGCTTAAGGAAATGCTTGATTTAAATACTGTTTTCCTAACTAAAACTAATAATTACACACACACACACACGTATATGCTAACTTATTTGTTCTCAAAAACTGTTCGTTTAGACATATAAATATTTTTTTTATACTGATTACGCTATAACATTATAAAACAGAAAGAAATCGAAAATGAAATACTGAAGTTTGTCATTTTAAACCAATTTGGCCTATAAAATGAGCTGCTTTTGCAGAGAACTACATTTCCCACAATCCTCCGCACGTTTTTTTGCATTTGCTTCTGTTTTAGTGCACGGAACATCTCACAAATACTCTCAAATACAGAGGGATCAGGTCTTGTCTTGATCGCGCCACTGAAAACGTGTGTCACTATTAAGCGTCCGTGTGTAATACAGGCGGAGCTGCTCTAGCGAGTAAAATGAATTAAACGAAGCATCGATTCTAGAAAAATTGCCTCGACCATTTTTGTAATAGAATTATTCGAGTTATTGGAACAATCGTTTCAGCTCTACTTTACCGCAGTGCCACTTCCCATGCATAACGAATTGAGTGTACACGCGTTTACAGATCAGCTCCATCGAACGGCCCGATGCCACCTCTAAATATTATTACTCCATATTAAACCTACAAAATATTTCCTCTAGTGGCCTAAATGTAAGATACTCATCTATTTACCGAGAGGTTGTAGGTTCAAATCCAGCTCTATCCTTTCTCCATCACTACCACCATAAAGCCCCTGAGAAAGGCTCTCAATCCCATGTTACTACTCCAGGGAGAACTCTCTGTAATTTGGAAATGGAAGTCATTTTGGACTTACTTAAAAGGGAGTTGTTGGAGTACGGGTATCCTATGGAGTCCTGGCCTGACACCATCCCCACCGACGGAATGTCTGGAGTTCCACTGTTTTGGATCTGAATATTTGGGGGTAAAAACAAATAGAAATTCATATCTACAGCAAAACCATCCACTATTATTCCTAGAGAGAGCAGTACCTTTTTGCCCCCAGGAGACATGGTGTCTGGAGGAGGTGTGCTGTTGGTATAGTTTAGGGGGCTGGAGCCACAGCTGGACGGCGATGACCCTCGTATTCTGCCAGGCAGAAGAGACACCGTGATGTCTATGTGTATCTATTTGTGAAGTCTGCACAGCAGCAGCTCCTATTTTACAGCGGAAATTGCTTCGATCTGATCTGAAAGCAGCTCACCTTTGGATCTCCATCACCTCTTCTGCGATCATTCGGCCGATCTTTCCTGCTCCGGCTCGTGTGCCTCCAGGAATGCCGGGAAAGGTCTGTAGCGCTCGTTTACCCGAGCCTAGATTTAGGGACAAATGTAACCACAGTGGTTGATGCATGTGAACATTCTTCGGGTATGTAATAAATAATAATAAACACTGAAAAAATTGGATTTTTAAGTCTGATACCGATTTCAATTATTGGAGGATATAGAAGTTCTACAATGACATCACAAAGCATTAAAAATTAAATTTTAAATATCTGCACACTAAGATATCAGCACATTATGCCATTACAAATAAACATTTCTAATATTTTTTACAAAATTACTTTCGATGAGATGTTTCTTATTAAAATGCTGATTTGATCATATTGTGACAAAGTTAATCCCAATAGAAACACAAGTGGACGCCTGATCAAGACCCTCAACCCCAAGTTGCACCAGCGAGACTGTTGCTGTAATTAGGAAGTGGAAGTCCCTCTAGATTAGAGAATCTGATAAATGTTGCAAATGTAAATGAATAAAAACACAAAAAGTCAACAGTAGAGCCGCAGTATTTCCCTCTGGTGAACAAACTACAACACATCATCATAACATGACTGAAAGATCAAATTTCTGTCTTTTCGTTTCTTTATTAACTGACATTTATCGGCTGTAATACCAGCTCATGTGTATTAAGTTCATATCGGCCAATACTATCAAATTTGATTTATCGCACAGGCCCTGGCTGTAGTGTTAGCCATTTCAGCTGCTTACCATCGGCTGTGAGAACACTGTCCATGCTCTGTGGGGAGGCGGCGAGCTGAGGGTAGCTGGGATCTGTTACGTCTAGTGTACTGCACCTGAAACAACATACAGCTCGGTGAGGCTTCGTGCAAATCATCTTACTGTAGTATTAAATACTAATCTTAGGGCTGAAGTTCTGTAAATATAATGGATCATGAAGTAAATGGCAAATGTAGTAAGAAACAAACAACGGGTGGAAAACACCTCCTGGAAGGACTGAAGCACATTCAAATCTAAGCTATTATTTAATAATCATTTTTGCCTTTTTAAAATGACACGCCTCATGCACCAGTAATAACTTGGTAATGGATCAGTCATATATCTGTAATCGTGAAGTCATTTTTCAAGCTCTGCTCAAACAGACTTAGTTAAGTGTTTCCTCACAGGTCTGTTAACTTGTGGTGGGATGCTTTGTTGGCCAGGGTGGTAGGGATCCAATAAATTAAACATTGCTATGTGGGAAATCCAGGCATCTGCTTTTAAGTTTTTTAACACCAACTGTTACAAAATAATAATAAATAATTTGAGTCAAAATAATGCCTTATGCCATTTGACTCATTGATGTGGACATTTTATTTTTTACATATTTTTGTAAACATAAACGTAATGTGCTATGATATCGTTTGGTACTGTTTGATGATAGTTTCAGTTTATATAGTGGGTGCTGTGAGATTACCACATTTTAGGAAATGTTAAGATAAACAGTGACTTCATGTATGTCAGTGAGGTCGGAGCTTCACCCAAACATCACAATCACGCACATTCACAGAACACGGTTTTTGAGAGAAACACAGAGAAAGCGCTCTGCAAATGAGGTTTTGACTGCATTCTCAGCGCTTTTTTGGCGCTTCTCTCAGCGCTTGTTGTTGCTAAGTTACGAAAAGAGTCATCGGGCACTTCCACGATTGCTCCTAGGTCATCTAAACATTGCAACGTGTTCCTTTGAGATCGACAGATTAGCTGACAAGATTATCTTTACCATGGAGAGAAATCGCATCTTGTCATTAGTGGCAGCGTTTGAACTAGACAATGACAGGTCTTCGAGACTTAGAGAATGGGTGCATGAGATAAACCGTGCGAGTAAACAGCTGGGAGAGCAGCGTGCCACAGATTAGGGGTTTGATCACATAATTGTAGTTGTTGCCTTGTTAAAACTGCGTAAATAAAGCCAAAATAAGCTTCTCCAGCCGCTCCAGATACGACGCCATTGTTGTTAGTGAGTTCTTGACTGTGTATGTCCCGCCTTGTTCCTCGATTTTGATTGGCTAGCAAGAGAGAAGTGACACTGACGGGCGCAGCGCTGTTGTAAAAGTTGAACAGATTTCAACTTGTAGTGCTCTGAACGCTGTGGTTAAAAAACAAACAAACAAACGTCTCCACCGGTGCAGGCACTTAGCGCTCTGAACGCTAAAGCTCATAGGCGCTGCCAGCGCAGAAAAGCGTGTTTGGTGGAGACAGGCCCTGAAGTGAGATGTGTGTTTTTGTGTGTGCTGTGTTAAGTAGCAGAAACATTAAGTAGCATAAACTTGACTTACGAGACGACTGTATTTGTGGACACAATGTACTCCACCTCTTTGGTCCAAGGGTTCATGAAACTGAACCAGCGACTTCTCAGAGTGATGAAGGATCCGTCCTTAATCTTAAACTTGTAACAGTTGGTGTTAATCTTTTCTCGAGTCTGCAGCACTGCAAAGACAACAATAAGATCACCGTTTTAATGAAACATGACTTTTAGTTGAAGAATCCAGTCCGCAGTGTTAAAAGTTCACCTTGTCGGTGGCACTCCGCGAGGTGCCCGATGTCATCTTGATGGAAATATTCATAAAACGATGTTCCCAGCAGCTCCTGGGGTAGATAGGCCAGAATTGCTGTGGCCCTGAAATGAGAAGAACATTGCTCACCTTAAAGCCTCGTTCAAGCTACATGATTTTAAGGCTGTTTTTAAGTCGCCGACCAAAGTCTTCGACTGGTTGTAACTCCACGATCGGCGATCAACAGTCGCTATGTGTCAACACTACAAAGACTTGATCAAGTTGGGGCAGTTGGTAGTGTAGCGGTTAGGGAGTTCGCTCCATGATCAGAAGGTCGCCGGTTTGAACCCCAGCTACGTGTAGTTATTTAAGAGTCCTCGCCACGGTGACATCAAATAATGCAGATTAAGAACTAAGCCAACAGTGGAGTTGTCGTGTGCTATCAATTATTATAAAAATAAATACAGATTTTTTGTGTAAGGATGACTCGAATAATCTGATTACAAAAAATGGTCACTCGCTAGAGCATGTGTTTCACACGTTTTCACACGGACGCTTATTAGCGATGCACAATGTTTTCTGTGGCGTGATCAAGGCATGAACGCACCACATGCAGCCCTCCTCTCTCTTACACAAGTAGGCTAAGTAAGTGTTTGTTTCAGATGGCACTGAGGTTAAATGTAAAGTTGGTCTTGGTCTCGAGACCGGTCTCAAGATCACTTTTATGTGGTCTTGGTCTTGTCACAGTCTCGACGGTCTTTGGTCTTGTCTTGGATCCCGCGGTCTTGTCTTGGTCTTGCTGTCTCAGATCGACATAGTGGTCGGGAGATTTGGAGCCAACAGTATCCATATCCACTATTAACAGTGATGCTCTCTCTCTCTCTCTCTCTCTCTCTAACTGTATTAGTTTTTCAATCTGTTATTTGTCGTTAACATCTGTGTTCTATTATTCTTGCCCTACTGAACAACAGGCTTGATATCATTGGCAGTGTGTTGTAATCACATGCCACTGCAGACATCAAGATGTCAGAATCTTTGAAGCACTTGTCCTTATTCTTATTACTGCACAATTTGATGTGCAGTTTGTATTGGTATGTAGTATTTGTAGTTTGCATTTGATTCATGTGACGTGTGCGCATGTCTTTATATTGTTTGATTACAGTATTTTATTTAAAATGGTGTTGTTTGACTAAATAAATGTGATCATTGACTTTTAAATAGCATCTGCATATCACGTTGTGTTGACTTAACGGGCCTAATCCATTTCAGGGAAGTTGACATCATACGGTGTAATTTGGCTAGTACTGCTACAATGGGACACGATGCAATTTCAAGTTTATAATTGTGTATCTTCAATTTGATGTTACAATTTCATCTACAAATGAAGTATAATTGAAATCAGTTACATATTTCCCATTCTTTAGACAGTTGTTGGAGGTGTTAGCTGTTTTGTCAGATGACTTTGGGACCAGTCAGTACCCGTCATGTCAGTCCTCAACAGCACACAAAAGTTAAGGGAGTCTTTTTTTTCCCAGTCTCGGTCTCAGTCTCGTCTCAACTTTGTCTTGGTCTTGACTCGGTCTGTCTTGGTCTTAGTCTTGTCTTGGTCTCGATACCCTCTGGTCTTGGTAGTGTCTTGGTCTTGGTTTAGGCGGTCTTGTCTACAAGTCTAGTTAAATGCAACAAATCAGTTTAATTTCTAATTTTTTAAAAAGGAACATTCAGGAATAAAAGTCTATTGGTTTTACATTTTCAGACTTGTCTTTTTTCAGTTTTTTTGTTTGGTTTTTATTTATCAGATTACTCAATTAATCGATAAAAAAATCAACAGAATACTCAATTACAAAAATAATCAATAGCTGCAGCCCCAGATGAATTAAACCATCAATTATTCACTAAATTTAGATGCAAATGCAAGGCTAAGACATCAACGTACATTAAGTCAGTCCTGACGTTGGCTTATAAATAAAAGATCCCAGTTTCTTACAAACATCAAATTAATAAAAAAATCATCTGTAACAGATCGTTACCTGAACTGTACCAGGTTTCAGTAATGGGGCTGATAAAGTTATATCATGCTTCCCTATTTCCTTCACCTAAAACATTTTGCTGTGTATAAAAATTGGCCATCGACCTGCACTTAAAGCTTAAACCCACACAAGCCGTCACTAATTCTAGCTTTGGCCCCGGGGTCCTGCTCTCCATCCCCCACGACACCTGCTCCATGTCAGGAATATCGGGCAGCCTGGCCAGAAAACACAAGAGTCTGGTCATGAGGTCAGTGTGTCATAAGACCTCGACTCTAATTCAGGCAGCAAGGGTATGAACGGCATGACGAGTGGGAAGTAAAAAATTTAAAAAAAGGTGGGAAGTGAGTAAATTTCACTCCGATGCCGTATGGGGATCACTTCCAAAATGAATTTATACCCTTTAATAATCTTTATAATCTCATAAAGACGATAAGCTTATTAGAATTAGGAAACAGTCTCAGGCTTTGAAGCTGTGCTTAGCTATTGTTCAACTGTTCCGATTTCAGAACATTCTGTTTTCTCAAAAGTTTGACGCCAGAATGAAAAACCCAGGTGGGCAGTTGGTGGCGTAACGGTAGGTTGTTCGCCCCGTGATCAGCAGGTCACAGGTTCGAATCCGGGAAAGTTACCACTAAGCTACTCATGAGCAAGGTACCGTCCCCTAGCACTGCTCCCCGGGCGCTTGTTAGCTGCCCACTGCTGCTTCACAGATGGGTTAAATGCAGAGGTCACATTTGGTTGTGGTGCACAGTGTGTTGTGCCGTGGTGTGTTCACAATGACAAATAATCAGTCAGGATAAAATAAAGTTTTTTTTTTTTTTAATCATCGCTTTGTCTTAAACTGGCCCACTCACCTCTGGTCCACGAAGACGAACTTGCCGTCGATGGCGTGGCGCGAGACGTACTCCGTGGGTTTAACCCGGATGTCGCCGTTCATGGGCTGGGGCACGATGTGGGGGTGAAGACGGCCGATGGCCACCAGGCAGCTCAGGTTGCAGCCTTCGTTGTCGGGCTCGTTGTCCTCATCCAGACCCATCTTGGTGGGCGGCCAGCTCTTCAGGTAGCCCGTGCTGTGGATGGTGCAGAAGCTTTTGCGGTCGGCTGTGGGGCCAAAAAATGTTCCCGTTTCATCATTACAGAGAATTCGCACTTCAGTACTAAAAAAGGCCTAGTCGAGTCATTGCAGTATGCCTTTCTACAAGGGCCCAATGTTTCCTACATTTTATTTTTGACCTTCACGAGTTGTTCTGTTAATGCCAAACTAGCTTAAATAGTGCTCTGCACACGTGGTCCGTGTTCAAATCAGACTTTCTGAGATTCCGAGTGCAAAAGCAATACTTATTCAACAGAGCATGTTTGCAAAATGGTCAGTGTGCCAGGTGCATGCTCTGAAAGGGTTTTCTCAAGATGAAACATCTTCACAAAGTGAAAATGAATTCTGCCATCATTTTGCGCTGTCCTTATACACCAATTCCCCAACAAGGCACCTGGCTCTTTGTCTCTTTTTATCACCAACACCACCATGGGTCCAAATCATGCAGCAGTGTCATTTGGAAAATCGCAAATGGGTGCAACATGGTATAAGGAATGAACACTGAAATTGGTATCAAACCAGCAAAACGCCATGATACATTATTCCACGTTTAAGCTAAAGCCCGTGATTACCAACATCTAACCAGCAAATGTGCATCATTAAACCAGCTTCTGAGCTGCTCCAGAGAAAGTGTCGCTGTAATCAGAAAAACGCAAGCGGCACTGGGTACGAGCGTCGGATAAATGGAATAAACGCCTTGCCTTTCTTTTTGGAGCAGGTGGAGGGAAAGTCCTTCTCCTCCATTTTGACCAGGGGTCTGTTGCACTTCATTCTGCAGAAGAATGAGCGACGAGCACCGGAACACAATCTAGAAGGACCGGGGGTAATGTCCGTCCTCACTGGCAGCCCAGCTGTAAATAAGGGAAAACAGAAAACAGCACAAACTTAAAGCTCGATTCAAACAGTTATAAATCATATTTTACAAATCTTTCAAACTCGTCCGTTACAGCAAATCATAAGCCATGAAACATAAAGAACTAGAGGTGATAAAGATTTAGTGCAGATCTTAAACACACAGCCTTTGTTTCATGAGCTTGAGATCTTGATCAGTACAGTATACTCACATTAAACTGCTGCTGATCTTGCAAACATTCCAGGCATAAAACATGACTGTACTGGATGATTGTAATTGTAGTTTATCTCTACTTGACTGCTGTTATGACAACTTGCACATAGCTTCCTGTAATTTCCATCAGTTACACCTAAATATCCTTGAACAGTGAACCCCGAGCTATAACCTCAACCTGCTTGTGGAGAAAAGGACACTGCAGTAACCCAAGATGTTGATGTTACATACTTTTGGCATCGATGAGTCTCTCCCTCGGTGCCGTGTCGGACGAGGACAGCTGCTCTTTGACTTTGGCAATGTCTTTCGGATGCAAGTAATCAAACAAGCTCTGGCCAATCAGGTCGTTCTGAGAAAAGGTGCAGCAAGTTACGTTAAAACAGAGCAGATACGTTTCCAGTGTGAGGTGATAAAATGCCATGACATTTGGACCTACTTGGCTGTAGTTAAGGATTTTGTACACAGACTCAGAAACGAACAGAATCTTCCCCCGGTCGCAGCCGACCACGAAGAGGAAGCCGTCAGCAGCCTGAGGGTCAGACACGGAATCCATTTTAATTCGGAAAACTCATGATAATTCTACAAACTTGAGTGAAAGTGATGCTTCTTTGTGCTGAATACCCTTAATATTAAATGTTTCAGTTCGTCATCAGACAGGAAGGCTGGTTTGTAGTTAGCTTCAGTGTAAGGGTTTGCAGCACCTAATGGAGAAAATATTGTGTCAATAGAGATAGACGTTATAATCGCAGCAGAGCATTATATCCAAGTTTTAGCCAAAAATTGGACCTAAAACCCATTATACTTGCAACCATCTTAAGCTGTGTTTTAACCTGTTAAGTCCTGAGACTTACAGATTTTTGCTCTAAAAAAGATAATATAAAATAAAATGTGTATATCTCAGCAACCACAGTGTCCAATTTTATGCTTTTGGTATCATTATAAAGGTAACACTTGTGAGATTACTGTGGAATCAGCAAACATGTTACTGAATCAGAATAAAGGAAGATGCAACACAGCAGAACATGAAAAAAAAACATGTTAGCAAAAACCCATATGCTGACCCTCTATGAAACCAATAAACATGCATAAATTTTCCAAAAATTGAGTTATGTTTTTCATGAAAGGGCATAAATCAGAAAGCTAAAAGCGATACCTATATGGAATAGATAGAGACGACATATGGCTGAGATATCGTAACATTCAAGGTCGGGTTTCTCCTGTCATAAGTGAAGCAGAATCACCTTTGAAGTTGACTATTAATAATAACGCTCACAGGCAACGGGCAGTCGCTGACCCGCGTTGCATTACGGTAACCTCGCTCGTTCACAGCACGGATAGCCTACCTGCGTTAGGTTAACTGAACTTTCGGGGCGAAGATAGTTCGGAGAAGTATCTTCACGTAGTCAACCAGTGGATTTACGTAAATATTGAGTAGAGCCTGGCCAAAACAGAAACTTAGCATTGTTCAAAAGGTAAAATTTTCAGCCAAATTTATTCTAGCAGTGCAAGTATAGACTATTACCACTGTTTCAGCTTTTAAAACTAAAAAAAATCCAAAATTTTACCCCACGCAACATAAATGGTCGTTTTTCTCGGAAACCTCTGTTGCAACAAGCGACTGGTTTTGCCGTGGAGGGTCACATATTATATGCGTAATCTGAGTATATGAGTCTGGGCTTTCATGTGATATACGGTGTGCATGGTTAACCGTGGTTAACAGATTCTACAGCCGTATTTCTTCCACGTAGACCTACGCAGTGTTTTTGTTCTTTATTTATGTGTTTGATGTTGGAATTGTGTTATGTTTAGCTGGAATTTGTTGTTTGAGATTTTTACACGAGATTCTATCGGTGATGTTGATGTGCCGCATGCATATGTTTGTTTACGTTTACCGACTATTTAAAGCCTTCCCGTTCTGCCCCCGGTACTGGCGGGGCGATCGGGTTTAAGCGGTTAAACCTTTCCCTAGCGTGAACCAGATGTATTTTTGGCAGGGAGATGATGAGCTCAAAGTAATGGTTACGTTCTGTAAAACCTGATCTGCTTCGGTCCAAGCAAAAGTCAAAACATCATCCTCACCTCGTAACGTCTTCATGTGCTGGACGGCCATGCGCAGCACGGTCAGCTTGTCCAGCTTGCGGGACATGGCGTTGCATGTAGGCACTAAAGAGGCCAACTCGTCGATGAAGCTGTTCATTTTATCCCGGCGTCTCTTCTCGATCTGACTATGGGCCTCCCTGTGAAATGGGATTAAAATGGTCGTTTTACACTCATTTTACACATTTATTTTATAGGTCATTTTTTGCATATTAAAAACTACAGGTGTACACAGCGCAGTTAAAGACCGTTTTTCTGCTCACTGGAGCGGATCTGACTGTTCACACTAGCGTTCATGACCTGCGTTCGGTCAATGGGTGTTGGGATGGCGTCAAGTAAACGCTGCATGGAACGTTTTCCTTACATCAATTTCTGACAAAATCCTGACGAATGCAAAGAAAATGTCGCTATTGCGTTTATATGGCGTTCAGTTGACATTCTGGAGGAAAATGTCCGAGGACACTGATCCCGCCCAACTGGTGCAGGAAGTGGAGAAGAGACGGCACTATGGGACGTCTCTAGCAGAATACAGTGAGTGTAATTAGGGTGAAGCCAGTATCGGCGGCGATGTTTTCTCTTCCCCCGTCTATGTTGCTGTATGAGGATGACTTTTTAAAGAAGAAAGTCGGCTCTCAATTTTAATGAAGCATAGGGTTCCATTTTTCATGAACTCAATGCAGGACTATCCACAAAGACGACCCACTGGTAAACAGTCTGGACGGTCTGATTACTGTCCCCACAGGTAAACACAGCAAACTACAAATTGGACTGCAGGTTGGCGTTAAACAGCGTCAAATAAACGCCAGTGTAAGCGCTACTGTTATGGTTTGGAGAATTTGTATCAGGCATTTAGTGTCTGAGCAATCAGGAATCAATGTGATTCAAATCATTAACTAATGGCAATATTTAGTTTGTCTGCCAGAGCTGAAAAATCTCCAAAAAATCTTCCACAATGGTTTCATTTAACGATTTTGAGCAGTAAAGATTCTCTGGATTCTACCTGGCATTCTTAATTCTTCCTTGGTGGTCAACGCAATCCCTGATGGGAAAGAACAAAAATTAAATTGGAACTTTCTGTTTTTACTTCCATGATTATTATTATGGTTTATTTCTATTAACAAGTTATGATGTTACCTGCCCAACTGCTTGTCCTTGTCTGTGTCCATAGTGTCCCTTAAAAAATCAACAACAATATCCGTTCAGGGAATTATTTATTAGGTGTTGTACTTGTGTACATTAAAGGTGAGAGTGTGTCATGTGAGTAACGGTTTAAAAGCAATAATAATCTTCTAGCATCTAACGCTGTTACGTTTAGAAGAACAAACTCCTCGTAATATGATTATACAAGCAATGTATGACATTTTCATACAATTAATAGTTTTTTTGCAGACCTTTGGAACACAACTTCATGAAACGTATAGTTCCTAAGCCCTTTATTTGTAGATGGTCCAGATATCTTGTTATTACTTTCGATTACCTGAACCCACTAAAGGGTCACGGGGAGGATCCCATGACATTGTGTAAGTAATAAAAACAGGATTCTATAAGCCATGACATAACCACTTACACAACTATCTAAACTTATATATGCACATATCCAATACATGCAATTTCACGATTTATTTAAAGCTCCACAAAAATGACCAGACTGACCCGAGTATCTATAACTGCATGTGGATCTATTACTGCAGTGAGTCTGATAACGATCTCCAAGTACTTCAAGACAAATATCACATTACCTTTTCCAGGAAGGGACAATTATTTTGAGACTTTTACTGAGGTGTCCAACCTATTTCCAGCTGAAGGTCTTTGAACTCTGAACTATGGTCATATAATAATGTTATAAAGACTCAAGAGCTTACAAATGTAAACATTAAGGGTCAATTTCCCAGTCGAGGATTAAGCCAAGTCCTAGACTAGCTTTGAGTTTGAAGGGTAAATCTCCACTGTTTACTCTACAATTTAGTCCAAGTCTAGGCTTTAGCCCTAAATGTACTAGCCTCAGATATAACATGTAGAAATCAATATTTTTGTATGACTTTTCCAGTTTCTGTGTCTAGAAAGTTTATCTGAGGTTTAGAAAAGGCCTCCCTCAACCTGTGACTTTCCAATTAAATGAAGCTGCTGGAATACTTACTCAAAAGAAAATCCATCAATTCTGCGAAAGCAAAATAAAGACAAATTTAAGGATCAAATTCTGCAGATAAGGCTGCAGTTCAGAATTCACTCTAAATCACCCTCAAAGCAATTTTAAAAAATGGTTGGCCAAAGGTACAAGAAAAGAGGATGAATCTTAAAGTACTGCTGATTTAAAGAGAAACAATCTGAAAGGCAGATGGAGGCTCTGTCTTACTGGTAGTCGGTACAGCTGCCCTTCCTCTTGCGAGTGTAGTCCATCCCTGTGCTGATGGAGCTGCTGATGAGGTCAGTGGAGCTGGGCGACATGAAATCATTCATCGTGGAAGAGATGTCCATTCTTTGGTCTGCCATTAGATCATCTGCTGGGGATTATAACAATATGTAACAACAGATCATCTCCAAGATTAACTCAGTCTACAACCACGTAAATCCCTGATCCTTTTAAAGCTTCTAGGGCTGGTTTCTTGTACATGGATTAAGCCTAGTCTTGGACTAAATTGTAGTACCAATGGAGATTTACCTTCAAATGCAAAGCCAGTCTAGGACTAGGCTTAATCCTTGACTGGGACATTGACTTTTAGCTTAAACTACACTACATATAATTCACCAGTACAGTTCTGTTCAGTACTGACCAGTAGCCTGTATGACTAACCAAAATATATATTACTACTACTGACGATAATAATAATAATCATCATCATCATCATCATCATCATCATCATCTTCTTCATTTATGTAGCAGCTTTAATACACTGAAATGCAGCCCAAACTGTTTTACATTAATTATAAAAATCTATCAAAAATGAAATGGAAGCAACCAGTTATTAGAGAATTTCTATAAATGAAGATAACAAATAAGACACATAAGTCTAATAAGAGGTAAGTAGGCAAAGATAATAAATAAAATAGATAAAAGAACATACAGATAAAAATAAACAATCAAACTGATAAAAAGCAAACTGAAAATACAGTTAAATGGTTTTAAAAAGGAGGAAATAGGAGTTAAACACTAAATATTAAACGCCAGGGTGAAAAGATGAGTTTTTAAAAGCCTTTTTAAAAACTGGATGTGACTGAGCTTCTCTAATTACTGCTGGTAATGTGTTCCATATTTTAGGTGTATTGTGACCAGTGATGGGAATAACGGCGTTAAAATAACGGGTTTTTCAGTAACGGGTAAATCTGTTTCCATCGTTACAATGCCGTTACCGTTATTGACAATAACATCCGGCGCGTTACTGTTATTAAGCTGTTTTCATCCGACCAAGCTCTCAGCTACAGGAGCAGCAAAGCTTTTTTCTTTTCTTTGGTGAGGGGCGAGACAACCGCATAAGGGATGATGATTGGCTAAGGTAGAGTAAAATATAAAAAAATCATTCTACTATTATATACACAGTAATGACCAAATCTACAATGATATATTAAATTTGAGAGGTGTCTTGTCTCACATTGTCCCACAGCGATACTAGAATAGTGTAGATTTGTGTACAATGTTTTCTGTTAAAAATGTATTATTTTATTTATATTTAGACTTTTATTTATTTTAAGTGTCTATTTCATTAATTACACGTATTTAATAGTGTTATTACAAATAATTGAACATCCAGCTAAATTTCCATCAAAGTGGGGAGGGGGATCCACATTTTTGGCAAATTTGAACCTTTTTTTACAATGTAATGCATAAGTTACTTTCACTGGTAACTAGTTACTTTTATAATGCTGTAACTCAGTTACTTTTTGGAAGACGTAACTAGTAACTATAACTAATGACTTTTTTAAAGCAATGTGCCCAACACTGATTGTGACTAAAAGTTGCCTCCCCACTGTATTTCTGATTAACTCCTGGTACATAGAGAATCAGCTGCAGTTGGATGATCTAAGAGCAACAGCTGGAGTGTATACAGTTAAAAGACCAGCGACGCAAGAAGGTGCTAAGTCAGTAAGTGCTTTGTAAATAAGCAAAATAATTTTCTAGAAGTAAGTGGAGTTCATACAACAGCAGTGTTACATGATCTGATTTATTTACATTTGAGTGTTCTAGCTGCCGAATTCCGCATGATCTGTAACTTGTTAATAGTGGTTGTAGTGGTAGTAATAGACTATAATTTGCTTGATTATTGTTTTCTTATAACATAAAAGCCAAATAGGGCGGCACGGTGGCGCAAGAGGTCCTGGGTTCGAACCCTGGGGACACTGTCCCCTTAATTAAGAGACGGAAGTCACTCAAATAAATACTCTAAATGTAAACGTACAGCAAAGGTGAACACATCCTCAACCCTCAAAATCTAGTCTAATTCACTAACAAAAAAGGGGGAATTAGTATTGAATTGCGAAAGGGTTTTAATTTATTGCCGTTTACTAACTGTATAAAACGTTTTCAAGTCCTTCAGAACCAACGATTGGTTTTCTAACAATAATACTGACTGATAAACAGTTTTTACTCGTTGTGTGTTTTAACAAGTCATATCATTTTAGAGGTCTAACGAAAATTAAACACACCATTTTACACTCACCACAGAGATTCATGAGGACGGATATTTTCAGACCATCTCATAAAAATCTTCTTTTGCTGCCCGCAGTTCTGCAAGAACGTAAAGAGTTTGGGTCAGACAGTTAGGACAGCGCTGAGATCCATTAAGACATGAAGGTCATGGAGGAGCCCGGTCACGACATCTGTCGTATCACTTCACTTCACTTATACTCTTTAAAATTAAGGTCATCCAACATGCACATACAAGACATATTTGCCGACTGCAGCGTGATCAGTTCCGGAATGAAAGATAGGGTCGTTTTTTAAAGGCCAAGGCATGCTTGAAGAAAATATTGTTCAGCACTAAGTGTTCGCTTTTCTGTTAAAAACAATACAGTACAGTATATGGCATTATGAAAAGAGCCGTGTAACGTTTAAAGCCACATGTGTACCTTACAAGCTCTGATCTCAATTACTTTACCTAATGAATCTGGTCTCGTAAAGCTTCGGCACAATTACATTTCAAGAGCTCTTGACATTTTAAAAGAAAGTGCAGTGTTTTCTTAACAAAGCCTCTCTCTCTTCCTCCCTCCCTCCCTCCCTCTCTCTCTCTCTCTCTCTCTCTCTCTCTCTCGTTGTGTGATGTCTTGAAGGCCCAAAAAAGGTGTCTGAAAAGCATAAGCACCTCGGGTTAAATCCCGCTGTCAGAATCGAACTGGCGCTAATGCTCTCCAGCGGCGGGTTCGTCTCGTAATTAGATTCTCCACTGACCTATTTCTCAACCCCTTCATACTACCTCGAGCTGATCCAGACGTCGCTAGGGTTTCCTGGTGTCATAACACTGAATCAGACGTGCCACGTAATGCTCTCAAACGGCAGTTCGCTGCCAGTCGAAATGAACTCCTTCTACGAACAAGTTTGGAACAACACTGCTCAGTCGGCCAAGTCTAACGTGGAGCTTTGAACCCCCATTAATGTTAAACACGTTGCCATAAAGCATATTTGGATTCCACAGACAAAAGCGAGCGATTTATCTTGGTCCAGTTGCCTGGAAACGGCAGTGGTGGAACCTCGTCAAACAAATGCCAGATGAAGCCCTGTTTTCCACGGCAACATGCTCTCGAGAGGCTTTTTACGTTTGGTTTAATTAATTTTTTTTTAGATCTCATTCAAGCGAGAACGGCCCCACTTGCTCCAAATGTACTTATGTGGCGTATTAGTGTTAGTACACAAAAAATGTGCATTTGCTATTCATAATTTAATGTGCGGTGGGCACCAGAGAACTGAACTCGATCACAAAAAGGCAAAAGAGCCTGTGATTTATTACGGGCTCTGATGGAGGGAGCAGATTTCTAATCGCAGTTTCACTGCGGAGGAAAAGAAAATGAAGTCATAAAAGGAGGTGGGCGGAGAGGATGTGTGGGTCAAATTATCCATCATTACATTCCTGCCAGCGGATGACATGGAAACAAAGTAGGCTGGTCATGGGTTACGGTGTGAAAATAACAGGCGATTTTCGGTCAGAAGAGAAAGCAGAAAAGTATAGAGACAAAGCGAAAGAAAGAAATGAGAGCGAGAGCGAGAGCAAGAGCGAGAGCAGGGTGAATGTAGGTCATGTGGATAAGCCTGTTAGCACACAGCGCTTATGAGTCAGCATTGCTTCAACCGCCTGCTTTTGCCTTTTCTCACAGAGACTGGCTGATACAGTTCACAAAATAGAAAAGTGATTCGAGGCACAAATTAAAGACATCACTGTTGTAATCACTTATAAACCCGCCATTATACACTAGATTTATTCCTTTATTTAACCTGTTGTAAGCTGTGTATAAGGTCACAAGTCATATCTCAATGCCTCATAAAAGCAGCACTAAGCTTAGAATGAGATTTAGTTCAAATTTGGGTTAAATGATGAAAGACGTAGACTGGCTTATTAGAAATCTGAGTGATTATTTGTCATCGTGAACACACCACAGCACAGCTCACAGTGCACCACAACCAAATGTGACCTCTGCATTTGACCCATCCGTGAAGGAGCAGTGGGCAGCTGATATGGTCAGTGCCCGGGAGCAGTGCTTTAGGGACGGTACCTTACTCATGAGTACCTCAGCGATAACTCAACGATACCTCACCCTCCGATCACGGGGCGAACCCCCTAACCGCTACCTTACCAAGTGCCCCCTAAATATGGAGTAAAGAAATCAGGCCAAAAAACTCTGGGATGTAACATGTATGTGTCCATACAACATATCCTGGCTTTTCTACCCCTTGTTTTGAGACTTTTTTATCTATTATAACTATTTGAGCTACAAAATATGGGATGCAATTACTTAACGACACCCATGTAGCATTTACTGTTGTACCTGTTTTGTGACATGCAGATCTATAACAACAAAACGTATAAATTCACGTTATTCACATGAATAATAAACAGCATGATCACTTTGGATACAAAATGGAAAAATGTATAGAAAATGTTCAGTCAACAAATCACTTTTCAGTTGTTAATAAATGTCCCTTTCACAGCCTAAAAAGTAACAAACATTAAAAATCACTGCCATGTCGATGGTATTTGTGTGTAATATTACACACATGACCAAAAGTAGTAATCCAAACATCTCAACATTCCTTAAAACTATAACAGGACCTGCCCTAAACTTTATTCATAAAGTATAAACTCCTCAAAAAAGTTGGTCTTACACTATGTATATTACACAGCAAACAAAACCTCAACTGGTCATTAGCTGGACTAACAAATTTACGAATAAAATAAGTCACTGAGAACATTAGCCAGTCCTCTGCTGCCACTTATCATGTGTTCAATAAAGTTTTGACAGCCTTTTAAGACCCACATGGCTGTGTAAACAACGGCCAGCTCTGTAATTCAATAACAAATATGGCCTCTTTTAATAAATGGACGATGATTACAATGGAGGTGCTCTCTCTGCATAAGCGAAAGATTTAGTCGAAGACTTTAGATGCTGATTAGTTTTAGTCATTTATTTCCTTCATAGTTTTACTCGACGGAAGTATTTACATTTTGGTCAACATTTAGTCTTTATTTTCAGTCTAAATGTTTATTCTCCTAACACTGACCAACAATATTGAAAAGATCTTTCATGTCATTTTGCAATTAACAGACTTATTGAGGCATAAACAGTGGGACAGTGCAGCTATAAGTATCTCTTAAGGACTGTTGTTTAGATTCATTCATTAAATATTTTGACAGACAAACTAGACGCATCAGAAATGTCCGAAAATCAACAAGTTAACATTTTAGTCCTGTCTCGTGTCATTTAAATAAACAAAAATACATTTCGTCATTGCTTTATCAAATATTTATTTTTAGCTCTTCAATGTCTCATTTTAGCACCTGAAAAAAGTAGCAGACGAACATTTAGTCATAGTGATCCTTTGTGATCGGCAAATAGATTTCAACAATCTATGCAAAGATGCTGCACCATTTTTGTCACAATGTTCAACGACTCAACCCACAGAAAAAATCTGCGGTGTCCGTAACAGCTGCCATTTTACTCCAAATAAGTCAAACTTCGCCTAACCAGTTCTCTACTGATGAATTTCGTGTTGAGTGTGACGGTTATGGATAAAGTGACATACCTCAGAGGAGACCAGCTTCTGGTTCTCAGCAGCCGCCGTTATCTCCGGACGCAAACAGGCAGGCACGAAACCTGCAGAAAAACATGTACAAGGTCATGACCAACTCACGTACAGTCTCGTCAGCAGTACAAGGGAGTGGAGTGCTGGTTGGGATCTGCGCCAGTAGTTGTGATGAGTAAGAAGAGCGAATGGGTGACAGATGGGCACTGTGCAGATGGTCTGCACCAGAAGAGGAGGCTGCAGGAGGCTGGCGTTCCCCTGCCCAACCCCGGAAAAAACACTCCATGTCAAGCTCTTCTCATACTGGCTTTTTAAATACCAGCAAGAGCAGGAAATCACCTGTGGAAGTCCTGCTAAATTTGGGCGAAACAATATAACGTTTCAGAACCGGTATTGCGGCTATAGTTAGGTCGCAGGCCTTTTTTAATCAAAACGTCATGCTGCAACTTTTCTTGCACTGTAATATTAAAGATAACTTCTCCAGTGGTAATTTATCATGACTGATTTAAAGGAGGAGTCTTAATCAAATTTCATATC
Organism: Distichodus sexfasciatus; assembly: GCA_032718565.1. Taxonomy (NCBI): domain Eukaryota; kingdom Metazoa; phylum Chordata; class Actinopteri; order Characiformes; family Distichodontidae; genus Distichodus; species Distichodus sexfasciatus. The sequence goes on from JAVGVS010000013.1 coordinate 1,971,467, forward strand.
AAGTCTACATCATTTACAGATATTTAACTGATAAAAGTTCAATGAAGGATATATTTTTTAATCTTAAAAAAGTTTCTTTTTATAGGCAGACACACTGCCCTAAAAACCATTTTTACAAGTCAACTGTTCATGAAAGCATGAAACCCATAGATGAAGTTGTCTGATACTCTGATACTGAGGCACCTTTTTTATAAAAAATATCGCAGGGACGAAACTTGAACCTAATGTGCTGAATTCTCGACATCTGTATTCTGATTTATCATATCCACTGTCATCTGAGCTGTCGTTAGGCACAGTAATAAATCTGACCTTTGAGTTTTCTAATCATGAGCATATTTGTGCCACTTTAGATACCAAGAATAACATTATGTATAATATCTTAATTAAATTAATTAAAAAAAAATATATATATATATAGTAAAATTATTCAGAAAATTATGAGCATTAAAACAATAACAAACAAGTTCCAATACAGTTATACATCATAATAAAATATAATATAAAACTGAATGAATTATCCCTGTAAAATTCTCTGATTAAACGTAACGAATACTTTGTATATATCAATAAAATTGAAAGGTATATTTTATTCATTAAATTCATAACAATCACTGTGCAACTTTAGTTAAGATATTGTTTTGTTGGTTTTACACAGGATTTTGTTTGTTACCCTGTAGTCTGGTCCTATGGATCTTTCCCAGAGCAGACGGTAAACAAGTAAGACTTCCTCTCACGTGGATTATTAACACACGCTGAGCCTTCTGTCCTCACAAACACATGGGCCATCATTACCCACTGCACAAACACTCCACTTACACATCAGAGAGCAAGAGAGGGAGCTGGACAAGTGTATCATTACACAAAGTTCCAACAAAGAACATGATCTATGTTTAAAAAGAAAGAAAAAACACTGTCACGATAGAAAAAACATTTTCATAGGTTTCTGATGTTCCAATCTGTGACCAGAACACTGATATGAGCCTTGTTAGTGCAATATGCAATACGCGTCACGTCATGCTACATAAACCTGGTTACCCGGGTTACATTTTCCAAGACTAATCTATAAAAGGTCTATCAGCTTTTTTCAGCATGATCATTTGGTAAAAAACTATATGCATATACTGTAACTTTTTTCAATACTGTGTAGTCATAATTCGGTCTCTTCGAAATAACACCTTTTCTTGGCTCCTTGCTGTTAAAAGGGATGTTGTTCAACATCAGGTCGGTACAATACTGGAAAAATTATATTGAATCGCATCTTTTTTCAATACATATTTCAAACTAAAAAAGATGATTTCTAAGGAAATAAAGTATGTAACTATATTAGTCAAAGAAAATCAGATTTCCGTTTGTATCAAGCAGGAGAAAGTTGCAGCACGACGTGTTGGATTTAATTGATCTTACTGGACACTGCACGTCCGCAAATTGATGCTGAAACGATACATCGAGCAGTTTTAATCCATATTTACGTTTTAATAGTACTTGGCATGATAAATGCTCTGTAAGGGAAAACAATATATAAGCACAAAAACAGAGCAGAGAAAACTAGTTTCGAGCTAATAACGTCCGATCAGGTGGATGGACCAAAACAGTCTCCCTTCACATCAGAAACCGGGATCGAGCTTAAAAAGCCTTAAAAACCTCCATCAATCTGCGCGTTTGTTCCAGAAAGCAGCTTGTGTTTATAAGGCCACCGCACCAGTACGTGCCGCGCATTTAATGACGAGGAATCAGACGCTTTGTTCTTCTTTATATAAAAAGACTATCGTTTTTATGATCCATCAACAATAACAATTCATCACATCTAATTCTATGAGTTCATGAGTCACGCAGCGCACATCGGGATGCTCAACAATGGAAGAAGCAATTATCGTTAATGGTTACGATTAGTTCCAACACCGTATTAAGGAGCTAATAATCAGGGTGAATGAAGGAAAGTTGAGTTTGCAAGGTAGACCTTTAAAAAGTTACGCAGGTAAATAAGTTTCTACTTTCCGATTCTGCACAGCTGGCTACGTGGGAATGAATCGCGTAATTAACACAGATTCTTCGCATAAATATACACAATAATGAGTCTGAATGATCACGGAATCGCAGTCAGTTTAAGAGTCATACTCACATGAAGAAGGCAGAAAAGCACATGTGTTAGCACGCTAACATGGACGGCGTAAAACGGCACATATTTACACTGACCTACTTTCCCCCCCGTAATAACCAGCGCACCACTAACCTACTTACTGCGCCAATGGCGTAGCGCGGAGGCGGGAGCTGCGGAGTTGAGCAACCAACTGGAAAGCAGCTCCGCCAAGCTGCAGCCAATCACGATCCACCGTGGAGAGGGCGGCCAATGAACGCTCGCCAAAACCAGTATTACCCATTCATAACACAAACAAAAGAGCCGAGGCTGACCGCGGGAGGAAAACGCAGCAAAGTTATAATAGATGGTGGCTGCGAAGTTCAGCTTTCCTGTTTTGCTCACGCGTATTTCGGGTTAGAAATATTCAATATCGATTAAAGAAAGCCTGCTGCACGAAAGAAAACAGTAGATTCAAGATTTCTGTATCGGTCACATAAATAGTTGAGGTTACAATATGTGGTGAAAGGTGCAGTTGGTTTTGTCATAAGAATATCCAAGAAAAATCCATTTAATTAATAAGAATAGATTAAATGAAGTATTGACCAACAGTTTATAAAATACATTTAAAATACTACACAATGAACATATAGTTATTTATATTTAAGCATATTAATGTATGTCAATTCAAGTACAGGAATAAAAAGAAAGAATAAATAGATTACAATGTGTAGTGCAGGCATTCACAGCATTTTAGCAGACACTCTTATTCAGACTAGCTTCCATTCATTTCCCAATTTCATAGACAGTTTCCCTGAGAGCTACTTAGAGTTAAAGGTCTTGCTCAGGAACCCAGTGCTGGTAGTGCTAAAGGTAGGATTTGAACCCACGACCTCTTGGGCGAGAATGCTTGCCACTAGACCACCATCACCCCCCATTGTATTATTACAATCTGCCTTATTTAAAACAGACACGTTTTATTATGTTCTTTTGTGCCCAAATGAAGAATAATCATTTGAAATAAGAAATAAACACCAAGAAAACATCCATCACAATGGTTAGGTGTAGATATTGTTATACAACTACCACAAGGGGGCAGCAAAACACATGTTTAAGGAAAATAGAAGCACGATTGTTAATATATCGTTCTCATGATCGTTCTTGTGTCTGAGGGTCTGTCTGCAAGCGTTTAGACTGGAAATGTTTTAATGCCTGAATTGGAATAAAAAAATAAAATAAACTGTCATTTTGAAAGACTTGTAAGTGTGGCTATTTGTTGACTCTTTGTGATGTGCATTTGTGGGCAAACCCATGCACTTGGAAATAATTTTGTGGCAATTATTATGTATTTACATGAAAACTCTATTTAAAAAAAACAATGAATTGCAATTCAGAAACAGGAGCAGACATCTGATCATAACAAACCAAAAATCCACTAAGGCTTCTCTCGTTACACGAGAGCTGAATAAGATTACATAAAGAACCTGGGTGGAAGGACACAGGTATTGTGTTTGTGACAGAGCCAAAAGGGTGTGTTACACATAATTTATAGCAGGGCATTTCTCAATGCTGTATTATGACTTGTTCTGTGTTTAATATTTAATGTTTTTTATGTTCACTTTTGAAATAATGAAATTCATGAAAGAAAATAACTGCACTCTTTTCTTGTTATCTTTTTTGGCTTAACAGTACGCAAAATATAAATATATCAGATTTAAAAGTGCAGTATTCAGTGACCTACTGTATGTAGGCCTTGCTTCCTGAACCTGAAACGCTTATTTTTGTTACCTGACTTCTTAAGATGAAATGCCACCTCTATAGATCTGCGAGGACTCAAAAACTGCATCACATCCCATGGCTAACAATAATGTTACCACTCACGTAATGCTCTGTTCTCATGACACATCATAAAAGTATACACCTATACTACAGTTTGTAGAGTGGAATAAGCATTAATCAATGTGACAACAGTATATCTACACAATGCACAATATTGATTCCTATTTTGGAAGCTAATCAATAAATATTTTCACAGAATGTGTTGTTCTCTTTTAAAGGTTGGAGACAGAGTTAAATTCCCGTAGCAATCTGTAGCCAGTGGAGAGGGTCTGGTGGAATCTGAAGGGTTCACTCTCTAACAAACACCTCTCTCAAAGTTTTAATAAATGTGCCTCTGCGCAGTTACACCATATGACTGCAAAATATGACATTACTTCTGTTTTTGCATCATAAAGAGAGACAGACCCTAAAGTTCTATGAACAGATAGACTACATGTCCCATCATAATACAAGAATGAAAAATGTTGGAGCAAACAATTGAGCATACAAATGATATAGTCCATGTAACTAAACAGCAAAACTACTGCGACACATGTATTATTATCCAATTACTCTGATGATAGGGAGTATACGTAGTACATGGAACAACTTTAAAAAGTGAGCTATTACACAACTATTACTGAATTATTGTGGGTAGCTCAGATAAGGCAAAATTGCTGAGAGTTCAAGAACTGTTTTCTCAACATACTGCAAGTTTAGACTGCAACACTAGTACCATAGACATTCAAAACCAAGGAATTCGCTGTGATCTTAATATTTCTTAGCTTCCTAATCCCTGAGCAATGTTTGATGACTTTCTGCCTTATTTAATGCTGTTCTAAACATGTTTTTTTAAACCCTCCATTTCATTAAAAATACTGAAATTGCATTTTACCAACAGTAAGAGTATAAGTTATATTTTGTGATTAAATAAATGCTAAAATCTTTTACATTTTATGATACAATAAAAGCAAATTTCCTTGGCTAATGTTTTCTTTCTGTATTCTACTCTTCGTGGGCCTGTGTTATTTAAGACGTTAGGAGGTGTACAATGCTCGCTGAACAGTCACAACAAAGAACGCAGAACAACAAACGCAAATAACGTTTAAACTCAGGTTAAGTTTTGAACTGTTGCTGCTCCTTTAAGACGTGGTTTTCAGCAACCTTAGCTCTCCCTCAGTATGTCAGGTAAGATCAATTCTTTGCCAGTAGCGTAATCTTTCACCCTCCTCTAATCCCTGGAATGTGTCACTTTGTGAAGTTCTGTCCTCTTGTGCACCGGGAGACGCGGCCCAGCCGCTGGGTCGTTAATGAAGGCAGAGACTTGAGACTAGCTTTCATTAAAAACTCACCAAAGCCACCAGAGTTCTGTGGGGTGCCAATCAGCCACTGCAATAGGCCGGCCCTCTCAAGTGCACTTTACCCAAATGAGTGGCTCTAATGGGAGTGGGACGGAGCTATGGGGAGCACATTCCCCACATGGTGTAACAGCGTGTGTGTGTGTGTGTGTGTGTGTGAGAGAGAGGGAGAGCAAAGAGATCGGCCACTCCGTCAAGTGTCTGTTGGAATGAAGGCGGGTTCCACCTCATTAGACATCGGACCTGGACTGTTGTTAAGTTCGATCACTCGGGCTATAATCTTGAATAGTTTGAGTCTAGACCTGAGTATTTTCGCCATGAAAAAGCTGGTGCTTATAGGACCAAAAAAAGTCTGTGTAATAAGGCAGAACTTACTCTTATCCAAAGAGATATTCTGATTACAGGGACGGTCTCCCTAGAGCAACTTGGGGTTAAACAGCCTTACTCAGGGGCTCAGCAGTGGTTTTTAGGCTCTCCCATAATTTGAACCCCCTAATCTTATGGTTACCAACAGATTTTTAGTCACTCAGACCAATGCACCACAAACTCTTCCAGAAGTGAATTTGCTGCACCCGAAGGTAGGGGCTGTAATAGTGCACACAAAGTTGGAAGATGCGAACCCCTAAAAATTCTAAAAATCAACCAAGACATCTGTTCCATTTGCGGGGTGGTGGCCTAGTTGTAGGATACTGGAATACAAAGAAGGGTGTGGGTTCACATTTGGAACTAGCACCTCCAGCAGTTCCACACTGCAAAAAATAAAATCTCTACAAGTGTAATTGACTTGAATTCAGCATTTTAATCTTGTTATGCCATTTTTTGGATTTATTTTCTTGGTAAGACTGAATATTGTTTAGATTATTTGACTTGTTTCAAGAAAATTCATCTTGTTTTAAGAAGTCTTAGCAAGTGCAATTTTCTTGCTGCACTGGCAGATAATTTTGCTTGAAATAAGTATTTTTTTCCTAAAAATTGTACACTTTTTCTTATTTTTAAAAAGGCATTTTTTGCAGTGCACTATTGGGCCTCAGAGTAAAACCCTTAACCCTGAGTTGCTTCAGGGAGAGGAAAGAGCATCTGCTACATGCCATGGATATAAACGTAAATCTCAGGAAGAAAGCTCTTCCTCAGCATCATTACTCAGCCTATCAAACCATGTTGATTCCCCAAAATATTTGCTCATATTACATACAGCAACCTGAGTTTGGAAACAGTAGTAATTATTCCGCAATCAGCTGACAATTATGTGGCTGCTGATAAGTTTCAACAATCATGGGAGAAAGTAATTAAAATTAGTAATGCTGCTAAATTAACTACTTTTTTCAGTAGTGAAGCTGTCTTTAAAAGGTTAAACGTTTATCAGTCCCTCCAGGATTTTGTGGGACTTTTTTGAGATTGTTGCAGCCTAAAATGGCTGATTTTGCCATAGCTTTTCTTAAAAATGTGATGAAAGTTCCAGTGCTTTAAGGTGTTTTGTTGCAATACAGTTGCGGAAGCAATTCAAAGTTGTGGAGAAATTTTGCAGTTTTGCTCCCCTTTATATAATGGTTCGACAACAATTAATTAAAATGAAGGGAAGAAAACCACTATCATCTTTTAATAACCATTAATCATTTAGTTATTTTTGAAAGTAAATGTGAGGCGTTTTTCTCACACAAATTTCCTGCGTCTTCTAAACGTAACAAGGAAGTGAGTTTGCTGACGTATGACAACGTTTTACAGGAAACAACAATGATTGGGCAAGATTTGCGTAAAAGTTGCGGTAATTGGTAAAAATTGCACGGTAGTAATGAGTTTCCGGCGACTGGATGAAATTGCAATTTCATCGCAAACATCGCACAATCCTGGAGGGATTTAATCTTTTACAAAAACAGGTATTTTCAACTACCAGGTGGGTCTGACTGGTGTTGAAAATGCAAAAATGGCACCAGTCAATGCCGGTGTTGACAGCTGTGAGAAGGAGTCAAGAGTATGAAGTCGACTTTGGAAGCAAGAGGTGGCCATGACGTAGCTTTGATGCACAGTAGTTAGCTACTTTTTCTCTGCAGCTTGTAGTGTTACCGACTACTATATTAAAACAAAAGCTTGGCATTTAAAGCTACCATTCAAAGTAACTTCCCCTACACTGGCTCTCAAATAATCTGCATAATAATCATGTGGATATGATTTTTTTTTTTATTATAAAGGTAGTTATCACCTCCCAAACCTCCCCTCAAAACAAGCCCAAGCCCCATGCAAAATTGACTTTGCCCCTGACCTTTTCAATAGCCCTGAACAGTAAGAGCCCAACAGGTGTGAGGCCCCTGTGAGGACTTTGATCATGTTTGTAGTGTGGAGGGTGGGTTAGGTCAAACCTAGGTTAAGGACGACCCCTCGGAAGGGCCTCTTTCCTAGAGAAACATCAATGAGAGGGGTGTGGTATCATAAAACATAACTCACGTAATACAGTGAGTACAAGGCTTGTCCAGGGGTAATTCTGAATCTCGTGAACTCGTAAAAGAGTTCCTTGGATCCGCCAAGAAACCAAGTGGCCTACAATTACAGCTTGTGTCAGCAGCAGATTTCAAAAGGCTACAAATCATTGAAACTACTCCTGCCAAAAATAAGCGATACTTCACTGCATTGGTTCGGCGCCATTCAACACACCCTTTGGACAGCGGCCAGCTGCAGATTTTTCAAATGGAGGACTCACTTCAGTCAGGAATATTACAGCTCGGATGAGTAGCGGTTTCATACACCCTGAACGATAATACATATTTATTAGTTTAACATGCTTCTTACCGGAGGTGAGACTCACAAAGCTGGCATTAGAAATGCAGTGTTATGCATTTGCATAATTGCTTGTCAAACTGAATAATTCTGCTGGAGTTCCGGGCCTGAAGAAAATCTCCCCAGAGCTACCGAGTTGCTGTCCCACTTTGGTTACCTCGAGTAACTTATGTTCAAGCTTCAGCTCCTGTTCACGTCTCAACCACAACTCAAGTCTACAGAACAGCTTGACATAGTTTTTGTTTGTCATCGATCGAGAATCCGCTCGGCAGTCACAACAAGGACAGGCCCAGTCAAAACTAAGAGGCTAAACACATGTCAAGGGTGATTCATTTGTGTAGTTTGGAATGGGTTATTATCAGCACATCCAGACAGCCTGAGGCTGGGCTTTGTGGCCGTTTAGTGAACACATGCCCATTAAATTACTGCGAGATGAGTTCCAAGCAGGCCACCAGAGCAGAGGAACAAGCACAGATCTGGAGGTCCTTGCACCAGCTCTGGCATTGCTGGCCGCTCGGCAGAAGCGTGGCAAATTTGAAGAGGTCAAGACTTTGTTCACAGTCACGCAGAAAAGAGTAGCAGCTTCGTGGCACTTTTTAAAACAACATTTAGCAAAGAACTGACAGAAATGTTGAGTTCCAGGCAATAAAAGCACAAAACCATGTGCAAAAGAAGTTATAAATCAATGACACCATTACATTTTAGAAATGGTGAAGATTAGGTTAAGATTTTCAGCACCTTAGCTAATTTGTGGTGAGTGTATTGGTGCAGAATGACTGCTGGAGGATCATCCAGGTAAAACTGCAAGTTGGTGCTGGTTAAAGCAGTTCCGCATTACTTCTGGGTGTCTGGAAAAGTGGTACAGAAACGCAAGGTTCAACATATTACATTTCTTCTCATTCAATAATTTACATTCTACAAATTTGGTGTGGGACTGGTTTTCCTCTGGTTGTTTCTTGCAAACTTGTTAATATCTTTAAAACCACAGTGGAGGAATGAGAATCCAAGACCTCAACTCCTTTCCCGAGGTTCCATTTGGAAACATGCCGCGGTACGACATTCGATAAACAAACCCCACATGCTCTGTCACAGAGTTGCTCAGCAGTCTCCTTCAATTCCAGTCAACGAGGACCGTTCGGTGCTTTAGCAGGAAAGAGGCCTCATTAAGCTCCTGCGTAGTCATTAACTTCTGCTGCAGTGAGCAACTCAGCAGTCCTCCCTCAGATCCGTCACTCCAATAGCGTTCGGGAGTCTTCTCCCACGAGCAAAAGCAAACAAGAGTTTCGAGGCCAAGCGACAAACGAAAGGCAAGAGCCGTCATTAGGCCAAATGTGTGTTGAATTGGAATAATCCTTTAGGTGACCCCTTGCGACCTGGAGCGCACTGAGGAAATTTCAGTCACTTACACACTGACATGGGAACAGGGCGGCATGTCAGGTATGAGGAAGTTTCGGAAGCCGCCCGCTCTGGATGTTTTGTCTACAGCCACAGATGTGTGACTGGAGGAGTCGAGAAGGGAAAAGCAGTAGTGGAAATGCCCTCAGTGTAACATGTTCTGTCTTAGAAAAGGTTCCAGAACGGTGGTTAAATTAAAACTATATAAAAAGCTCAGTTAAAGTGGAGGAGGATGTAGAATCCAAGACCTTTTTTCCCCACACAAGATCAACAGCAATGGAATTACAGTATTTTTCCAAACCAAAAAAATGGATGAAAAATGGATCTGTAACTCTTTTTGAAACCAAGTAAAAAAGATCTTATAAATTATATTCCATTGAATATATATTTTTTCATAATCTATAAAAACTTATAATAATCATGCAAGTAAGTCTAAATATTGTTCATATTTTTCCCATCACATTTTTCTGTCACTTGTCTTTTGATAAGTGCCGTTCTAATTTCTATAATATCTGTGTAATTAACTTAAAATTTAGGCATAAATTTCAAGAATGTGTAAAATGCACGCATTTTCTATCACCCCCTTCACCACGCAAGTGCTTTTAGGACATTAAAAAACTGAGATGCAAGTGCACATTAGGATTCCTGAAAAGATTACTTTTCTCATTATGTTCAAACTACTTCTTTCTTGAGTTTAATCCAATAATGATGAAACTGTTGTAAAATAAGACAAGGAAACCAGATACCGTGTGCCAATATACCCAGACTAGATTAGCAGCCACACCCGGCGCTGGAGAAAAAAAAGGATGACCCTTTACAGTGGAGAATGAGATTAGTCTGTATGATGAAGAAGGTCCCTGCATTTGTTTGGTGTGGATTACAGCTGTGTCTGAAACTCCCAGAATTATCTCCATAAAGGTGAAAGGAGCGGATGGGCCCGAGGCTAGAGCCACACTATCTTGCATCCAAACAATCGCCACATTTGCAGTGTTTTATCAGTTAATGGGGGGAGTTTGTATTTTGTCACAATAGGGCTGTATTAAATAGCAGCATTTTTTTGGGGGGGGGGGGAATTCCTACAACTTTCTCACTACTGTTTAGAATACAGGAGTCAAAAAAACTGAACTCGGTGTATATGACCTGCAGTAAAACCTAATGGATAATGCACATTCTAATAAAGAAATAAAATATTTATCCGTACTCAAAGCGATCTCTTTTTATAGGCAGAACACGTGCTGCAGCGTAAAGAACTGTGCATTCTAAACACAACACACCCAGCGGCAAGTTCCCACAGATGCAAGGCACTATCTATTAATAATTGCAGCAGCATAGAGAAGAGAGTGACTAAGTCACTAAGGATGATACTCATTGTGTGTATGTGGCCTAACTAAATGAGATTGAAGCCAAATTTTCCAGTAGAGGATTAAGCCCATTCCTGGACTAGGTTTGAGTTTGAATGGTGAATCTCCACTGGTATTACAACTTAGTCCAAGAGTAGGCTTAATCCATGAGCAAGAAACCAGTCCTATGGTCCAATTTTACAGTCAAGGATTAAAGCTGGTTCTAGAGATCAGACATGTCTCTGGGGAAGGAAAACAAAGTCCTGTATCTTCCCTTTTCTGTCTTGCACTCTCAGCTTCGTTTGGAGTCTATAAGCCGCAGCTTTTCCATTCTCTTTCAGATAGAGGTGTATTTTTATGAGCACAATCCTGAAAGCATGCTGAAAATGTGAGATATCTGCACATGTAATTTGCAGTTTGACTCGACTGGGAAATTGGCTCTAGAAGTTTTAAATCAGATGTTCATGGCGTCTTGTCACTCCTTGCGGCTCTGTCTTAATTTTTGGTAATTTTGCTCCCACGTTTGATATAAAAAATTATCCTATAACATCCTATAAATCTCAGGTCAGCAATGAAACTGGATAAAAAAAATATCCTGAGTCATAATCTGAAGTTTTCAATAAGAGTACAAAGAAATGACAGGTTTGACACTAGTGTTATCAGTTAAAAATCAGAGAAAATCAGAGGAAATACACATGTAAGGCATAGCGAGGCCTATTTCAAGTTACACTATAAAGGTTCTTATCATTTGGCAGATGTAAGATGTCGTTATTTATCAATCACAAGAGAGCGCAGGTATAAAAGGTAGTGCCTTAGTTAAGATTAAACAAGTTAAGATGCAAATTACATGTGCAGATATCTCACATTTTCAGCATGCTTTCAGCATTGTGCTCATAAAATTACACCTCTGTCCAAAAGAGAATGGAAAAGCTGCAGCTGATTATAGACTCCAAACGAAGCTGAGAGTGCAAGACAAGAAAGGGAGGATACAGAACTTTGTTTTCCTTCCCCAGAGACATGCCTGACCTCTAGAACCAGCTTTAACCCTTGACCTCACCCATTCCTCAGTCCCTAATGATGAACAAATCAGCTGCGAAAAACCACACCTGGTAATTCTAAACTTCGTGGAAGACTATTGTAAATTCTTAGCATTCACATAATGGTCGGGCTTTATTATGGTATGTTATGTAGATTTGCTGCAGAACTGTGTAAACATTTCGAAAGCGCAGCTCAGTACATGACATGCGCAAACACTGCATTTCCTCGCAGACTCAGTGTGACGCATTTGACCTGTCAAAGATCCTGGAAAACACCTCCCTATTCACAAAGGGAGTTCACATGTCAACGGTGAATGGAGACCTGCAAGTCAACTTCTGTGAAACCAATCATGCAGGGCCAGATTCATACAATAACAGTAAATCTGAACAAGCAGAATTCAAAATTAAGTCACATTTTGTGTCACTATTTCGATTAAGTCACTATTCCTAATGCATCCTTTGACCCTTTCAAGCATCATTTTGTATTCGTAAAAAACGGCTTCCAATGTGACGCAATGTAAGTGCATTTCAGAAATTAGTAATTCACTAAAACTTGAAATGAGATTTAAGAACCATTTAAGCTGCTGGATTCCTGAATTTTTACCCCTAATTGTCAACATTAAAACAAAAAAGACTCGTAACATTAGAGCATATGTGGAGGTTTACCGTTTGGAGTTAAGCAATGAGAACGAATGACTTTTTTTCACGGGTTTCTAGTTTTTGACATGCACTTGTAGCTCTCTACTCAAGTAGACGCAAGACCATCCCTGTATCGTTTTTAATCAATTCAAATGCTCATTTTATAAATTTCGTCTAAATCTAATTGCTAAAAAATGTTCACGCTGCTGAAGGTTCTAGCTGCTGAGGATTCCCACGCTCCACTTCAACCACCTCATCCTGCGCGTCTACAGACCAACAAAAGAAGCAAATCACGCTGTATTGCTTCTCACAGATGGACCGTTTCTCTTTGTTGACGAAGGCATGCAAAACAGTATGTACAGACGGCAGATTGGCCGTAGCAGTCCGCCTTGAAAAGGTCTTTAAGAGCTGCGTCAAAGGCATGGGAAAGCATCTGGGGTGGAGAGAGAGAGAGCATGTGCACATGCAGAGTGTGTGTGTGTGTATGTGCTTTCGGGGGATGCGTTATGCCCTCCCTCCCTCACCGCTAACACTGCTGTGCCCTTTCGCGGCAGTCTGTGGATTTTAGAGTCAGCTGCTGTTAGGTCACAAAGTGGAAGAGACACCCATGTCATGTTCCGACCCCCACCGGCTGAACATAACTTGCCAGTCAAATAAGTGGGTGCCACATTTCCTGGCATTTTCAGATTTCTGGGTGTCCCCATAGTGAAATAACATGTAGAAATCACACACGGTCGAGACCCAGGTCGCTCTCAGAATGAGTTATGCTGGCATCCAGAGCTGGGGAGTAGCTAACTTCAAGTAGCGATGCTAGTAACGTAACTACTTTTTTCATTAGTAAACCTGTGTAGCGAAGTCACTCTTAAAATGCAGTAGCTTTAAAACAATCAAAGTAATTAACTACTTATTTTATAAATAGCGTGGGGTAAGTGTGGGGGATAGTAAGAAAAGCGAGTGGAAGTGAGTATGGGGAGGGTAAAGTTAGTAGTTTACAGTTATGTTATTAGGAAATGCTACGTAAATCCAAAGAACGATTTTAGCAATTTTTTAGGTCTCAAAATAAGAACATGTCCAGGGAAAAGAGGACGTCGGGTCATTCTACACATCGTTACATTAAAAAAATTTTAAAGCCAGATGGAGTCGAAGCATGGAGTCCACATTGACGACGATGGAGCAAGAATCCATGGCGGTGAAATAGCGTGGAAGTAGTTAGCCACTTTTTCTTGGTAGCTTGTAGCCGAGAAAAGCTACTGTTATTAACTAACGGAAGCGCGGCTGTATTTTTTAATCAGAAGTAGCCTGTAGCTTGAAAAGTAGCTTTAAAAGTAGTTTCCACAACAGTGCTGGTGATTGAGAATCAATGTATGTTCATTCTCAATCACAGCAACACTCAAAGTCCTGGCACAGTTCTCTGGCAAGAAGTGCACAGTTCCACAGGGTTGGGAAATATCACTCAGTTACATGAGGCATGTGATTGTGTTTGTGAGGTACAATCCTCAGGCAAGGCTCTGCCTGGAGAAGTTGAATGAGCACCAAGCAATATTTTATGGTGTCTTTTAAGTTAAAGCTGTAAATGTCATTGTTATGATTTTTTTAAAGGTGTGGTTTCAAGATTGATAGATGTGGATATGGATGTGCTTTTTTGCCTGTGTGTGCATTAAAAATGGCTATTAATTTAACCCTTTAGTTCAATTTTGTTTCAGAGACTTAAAAAACATTCGGATCTGATTCAAATAGAAGATATTTGAATTAAAATAAAATAATAATAATAATAATAATAATAATAATAATTAATTGCCTCATTTATTTAGCACTTGTTTCAAATTGAGGCGATCTTATATAATAAATGAACACAGCAACTGGGCTTTCTTAAGAAGCTTTGCTTTATGTTTAAAAAAATAGAAACTCTTCCAGGAAGCCTGATCACAGCGGAATGTCCTGCTAAGCAAATATTGTTTCTGTGTGGCAGCTCTTCCTGCAGAACAGAAGGCCTTGATGGACACAAGGCCGGAAAATCATAGAAATGTCCACTGGGAACTGCATAAGAGGAGACGAAATCACAGTTGGTGTGAAAAGACCCATCACAGTGTATATACAAAACTCCAAATCTTTGGAGGGAGAAATCTGTGGAATTCCTTCAGCAGCAGAACTTATCTTTGCACAACCCGGCTGTTGATGATTGATGCAGGTTGTCACGAGCAAAGGAAACAAAGATAACAGCTCAACAGGGCAATTCTAGTTTGTAAATCCACCATAAACTCTCTTGTCAAACTATTTCACAACATATATACACACACACACACACACACACATTGACCAGCTATCACTGGCTCATTCTTCTCCATGTAGCAGAAACAGAAATCCCAAACCTGATTTAGTAGTAACGTGTGCAAGTGTCAGATTTACGAACTGATGAGCAAACATGACGTCTGCCTCTTTCATTCCAGAAGAAAAGTACGCAAGCGTAGTCACTTAAGTGACTATCGTGACTGAACGTTTATCTTATGGCTTTTAAAGCTATGAGTGTGGAAGGAAAAGGTCTAAAATGATATATGTCTTGAAACTTTAACTTTCACAAATTCTGTCCACAATCATCGAAAACACACCTCTATTAAGACACCAAGAAAAACTGCTAGAATAGATAGACACACAAACACACACACAAAGTTATAGACTTTAGTCACGCATGCATGCACAGGCACGTGCACAAACAAAGAGCTCTGAAGGAGGACATTAGGCCATTAATAAAAGAAATTAATAGCTTGTCAAATCAAGAACTGTGGACAAACAGGTTGATGTTTGTCTGCAGAAATGGGAAATCACCGTGACCTTTCCTGCCATAATCTCTTGTTGACATACATCTAAACCATACAAGTCTAGCAGACGGTTTCTAGAATCTGTCTCTACAATGGACAAGTTTAGAGATAAAACAGTTCTTCTATCCCACATAAAAATGATACATTTAACTTTTGCTTTAAATCAAGTCATTATGAATGTTGCTAACTGGCCTTCTCTAGAACCGGTATTTAAAACAGAAGATGCTCGAGTGTCTCCGCTTTTCCGTAAGGCATCAAACTTACTTAACTTACTTCAGAGAATTGCTTTATGTGTACTGTTTCCTTCCTGGACAGAATTTGGAGCTGCATTATGGTGCAAAAAAAGACATACTGTTTATGCTGTGGGGAAGTGGAGCTCATTCTCATGAAAGGGCCTCCAGCAGTTCTTCTACTCATGCCATTAAAACAGAAGGAACACCCCCCCACCACACACACACACACACACACACAGCTATTCACACACATGCACACACAACCCAGTATGTGTGCACACACACGGCTCTCACAGCCCGCCAGATGCACTAAGCCTTAATTAAGTCTCAAATTCGCACTGACAAATCATTCCGATGACTGGCTCAAACTGTAAAATCCCCCCCAAAAAACTATGGAGCAAATATGTTATCACAGTATGTCTAATATGTGAAGACAACGTGGTTGCCAGGCTGAGTGGCTTTACTGAATTAAGAGTGACAAGCTGCAAACACTTTCCAAATCAGCTTTTAGATAACACAGTGCGCAGTGGGTGTATCCAAAAGCATGGGTCATTCGACCTATATGCAAAAGGAGGCCGAAAAACACAAAAACAAAGCTTTGCAAAACCAGACAGCCACAAAGAGTTCTACATGCACACACAGACATAATGGACTAACAAGACACAAGTGTAAACACTAGGATCATGGTGGAGGCACGGCAGAGGCTAATTAGGAGCTGGGAAAGAAAGAGTGAATCAGTCCATTGTGGGACTCACAGAGGGGAGGCTGCATGTGCGTGTCTCTGTGCATCTTGTTCAGTAATTAAGGTATTATACACATACTGGAACACTGGCATAGATGAAAGAAGGAAAACTGGCTTGATCACAGTACTGCTTGTTGCAGAGAAACATATTAAAATGAATAACACATAACATCTGTTTAATACCTCATATTTCATTCCAGCTTTTCTGTTCACACCATGGTTTTTATGTACGTTTACTCAGGTTTTTATGTACGTTTCTTATGAGTTTGAGTTTCTTATCCACTACTTGCTCTGATCTCGCATTTCAAACACCACAGCAGAGGGAGATGCCTGCAAAAATGGAAGAAAATGGAGACTGCTGTCGTAATTGCCAAAATCAGTCTGTGACACTGTGCTCAAATCAGGCTTTGTTCTTAAGCTTCTGCACAACAATGTCAGTTTAATATGAGATGTCTATACTCAGATCAGTCTTCTTGTTAAGTTTCTGCACCAAATTGTCACTGCTGAATATTAGATATTTGTACTCTAATCAGGTGGAGAGAGCAAGACAGAACTAGTCTATGCACCAAATATACCTAACAATGCATCCACCATAGTATATAATACATATTAAAAGCTAGATATTCAGAGTTGGATTTAGGTTTAACAATTACTATTATATATACACGTAGTGACACCTATTTACCATGTATGTGACGGTTTGAAAAAGACAATGTGTGTATCCGCACCTTTTTCATTGTCCATTTGTACAGTTCATTTGCCTGTTTGTTCACTTGGTTATATTTGTGTGTAATTCCCATCTGCTTTATTTGGGCAAAATGCAGCGCCGGCTCTCTGGGGGAAGCCCTAGCATGTCCACAAAGCCGGGTTAATGCAGGGCCATCTCATTTAAAGCTGGCAATCTCACTAAGAGCCAGAGAGAGAGACAGACAGACAGACTGCAAATGAAACAGTGAGAGAAAGAGAGCTATATCTTCAATGACGTATCCCCTCACTTATGTATTGCATTAATCCGCCGTTATACGGGCCGGGCACAACTGAAGAGGTGAGATGAAATCGTGTGTGACAGGTAACGTTTATCTTGGCAGTGGCTGGATTTATAACAGGGTATTTCCTCTGATGGCTTCTATAAAAGACAAGCCATTTCTTAAATCTGCTGAGATCACGGTGGTAAAAAGGCAGCTATGTACAGAAGACAACTCATTCGAACACCCACAGCAAACACAGGGCATGCAATTCATTCCCTCATTTATCAGTTTTAACGGCTTTTCGGTTTTCAGTTCAGTGATGTCAAACAGGAGCTATAACCTATACAGTGATAAATCATAAAGATCATAAAGACCACAGCCTTTGTAAAGATTGTTGTCTGCAAACAACAGGCTACTAGGTTACTATAATCTTCCATCTCTACAGGACCTGTATGAGTCCAGGACAATAAAGAAGGCAAACGGAATTGTGGCTGACCCCTTTCACCCTGGATCCAAACTCTCTCAGTCTCTCCATTTAAACCAAAACCCCACACCACAAGTCCAGCCTTTTCCCTACTGCAGCTGGGCTCTTCAATAAAGCCAGAAACGCCCACAAATTCTCACTGTAACATTAATGCATCTCCTCTGCTGTACTGTTTTTGCACACCCCTATAGTCACGTCACTCTTCTCATACTATAAACTTTGCACAACGGCACATTCCGAATTACACATTGTACTGTATAGCTGGTTATTCATTTCAATTCACTGAACACATCCCCTCTTTCCAGCACATTAGTTTCATGACTTCTCTCTTGTACTGTGACCTATTCATGCAAATTCTGTGAATTATTGTGTGACTTGCACTCTTTTTAAACATGTCGACTTTTTGGGTGTATACACACGCTATACAAATATAGAAACTCTAAACTAGAGGTACAAAAGAGACCGTGCAATACAGTTACATGCAGAATTTAAAACTACAATTTTGGTCCCGGAATTATCTTTTTGCATTGTATGTGCATATGATTTGAGGAAGTTGAATATGAAGTTCTAAAAACAGTCAATAAAGTAACAACAAACAAATAGATAAAACTACAACTGGTATTATCTACAAAACTGTTCAATAACGGGCCAGTATCGTAACAGTCTAGTGGAGAGAAATTACAAACAGTAGTATGTGCAAATAGTGTTTCAATAATATATTTGAAGATTTTAGCAGCAGTCCAGAGGCGAGAAGTACAATTTTTTTTACAATTGTACAATTACAATTACAAAAACTTTTACAATTACAGTCATTGAAAACAATTCAAACTTTTCGCAGTAAATGTACTCAGATTAGCAGAACGTACTTGTCAATAAACTTATTTCTTATGCTGAGTTTAATTCTGAAGAGCTGAAATTGATACAGAAAAAGTACAGTAGCAACTATAAACTAGTATCATAAAAAAGAAGGCTATAGGTGAATTTACAACAACAGAGAAGGTTTCACAGTACTGTAGGTAATGGCTGTTTTCCAAAGCCACCATTTTCAGTATTTATCTCTCCGAGGTCCTCAACCCTCACAAAAACACATAAAGTGTTACTATGCAATCACTATAAATTAGCTGGCAATGAATCATGCTGTCATTGCTGATATCTATAGATGCGTAGGCTTTACATTTTCCCTCCTGTGAGTCTTATTCAACATGGGTCTTGTAAGCCCCCAGCCTCTTTATCTTAGAGCAGTCGGAGTTAAAGAGAAGCTCAGACCAACGGTGAAGGATCTCACGCGCCGACTGCAGCATGGCCGCCTGCAGGGCAGAGACTTGCTTTGAAATTCTAGCGATTCGCATGTTGTCGGAGCAGCGCTCTGAGGACAGGTCTGACTTGCCAATTCCATTTATCTCAAGCTAAGATTAATGGATGAAATACAATGCAGCCCCATGTGTGACAGAGCTTGACAGTGTGGTTCCAGCAAAAGAGAATGACGATGCCACGCCAACCTGTTCCACTACTGCAATGCAGAGAAATCTTTTTTTTAAAAGATTTCTCCCCGTTTTCATCTTTTCCCCTCAAAAAACCCTGTGGAAAGGCAGAGCAGAAATGGCTTGATGTAATCTAGTTATTTCAGGGGTCAAAAATGCCAGTTTGAGTCTGTCTTTTCAGGTTTGAAGTGTTAGAAGGTTGGCTTATACACCTTCACCTATAGAAAGCAGACCCCATGGTCCTAAACAGTGCTATGGTAGAATTTTATCTCCTCTTCTGAGTGTGTTTTGTGCTAATCACAGGACGGGGACAGAGAACTATCCCTTGGAGTAAGCAGAGGTTAGATCAATGCAAGCGCCTATCCCTGAGGCACAACTGTCACACAGGAATTTCACACACATTACATGTAAACCTCTTTAATTGTGCCTGTCCCCAATGAAATATTACATGGGAATTGCTGGGAGATGTTGATAAGTTGCATCGATGTGCAAGAGAACATACTTAAGTGCATTACCATAAACAAAGTGGCGATTAACACAAGTACATCCTCACCACATTGTGTTTAGATGTTTCAGAGACCAAAGAGTGGAGAATTTAGCTAGAATTTAGTGTGTGCACTCAATCTTCGAGATATGCAAAGCCATGTATTTTATGCATTTGTATTAAAGGTCCCATATTATGAAAAAAAAATCACTTTTTCCTCAAATTTATAATGTTTGACCTTTAAACAATATGTATAAAATAAATTATATGTAATTCTACTCTCAGCACTACCACCATTGGGCCCTAAATCAAACCATTAACTCCAAGTTTCTGTGAGGGAGATTGTCCCTGTAATTCCAAAATGCAGACACTCTGGTTAAGAGCTTCTGCTAAAAGCCGTAAATGTAAGTGAAAGAGCTTTCTGAAGCTGCACCACCAAGAAAATATACCATATGGTAAGTTTGACTTTGTCTATATGACAAAACTAGATTTTTAGATAGCAAAACTAAAAGGTTTGAATTTGTTCAAACGGTTGTTCAACCTGCTAATCTATTAACATTAACTGACCTCATTCGCCAACGCTTTTTAAGAAGAAATTTGTTCTTAAAACCCACTTACGCAGTATTCTGACATTCACTAATCCTTTGTTATTTTAGACTTGTTCCTAGGAAACTGCTAAATAGCGTTCTTACGCTATTTTACTGCATGCATGTTTGTGCAGAACATTATCTGGGTTCCTTCAACTCAAGAACTGTATAATATACTGTCTCAATGTCTTAAAATTCTTAAGAACAAATGTAAGAAAAAAAAAAGACACTCCAGTGTGTTCTCAGCCATGTTTCTCCCACACGTCAGTCATTCCACCTCTCACAACAAAAGATAAGCATGTTCGTCCTAGCGACCTGCTGTCAGAGCCGCTATGGGGAAGGAACTCTGGAGACCAAAGATAAACTAAAAAAGTTTCCTCCAAGCTTGTGAGCCCTGACCCTAACGGCGTATGTGTGGCGCTGCTCCATGACACCCTCCGAACTCATTACACCCAGCCAGCTCCTTAAGGAGGGGGTTTTCCCCTCCAGAACTGCAGTGACTTTGTTAATACAGGTGCAGTGCAATTAAAGAGCATTTAAACCCCTTTCCAACATGCAGGAGCAAGTCGAGTCACTTGAAAATAGTTTGAGTCACCATTAAAAAAAAAAAAGAAGCCTTTGTTTGTAAACACGCTGAAATGTTCAATATGTAAAACCACCTAAAAGGATAGGAATGGTAAATTCTATAACCATGCCGTTATCTAATAAACCATCTATGGTAACAATAGTAACAATGGTCAGCATTTAGATTTGCTACAGAGACGAGTCCACCATGTTTTTGAAATAAATCTTTCTCAAATCAACCACAAACACAAATGGGGACTTCCTGGGCTGAGACGCCCACCGCGATAAGATCCCACAACTCAGGATCAACCGAGAGTGAATGGATGAGCCAAAATAACAACAGAAGAAAGGTTTGCATTGCGAATGGTCCTGTGTGTTTAGAACAAAGCTAATAGAAGCCACTATTTCCATAACACAATGTTTTCCTTATGCATTTCCATGAGTTCAGGTTGTGTGTTTTGAGAAGAGCCTCTATCATGTTTTCCCACAGTAATGTCCATGAGCAACTGTCCTACTAAAATTGCAGACTATTTTTGTCCATCATTTTCTCTCTATTATTAGTGGATAAATCTCTGCGTTCTTTTTTACAGGATGATCCACTAATAAGATAAAAGAAAGACAGAATCAGTGAGTGGATCTCATTCTGTCCATCTTTTAGTCTTAATTATTAGTCGCTAAATCCATCAATAAAATATAACAGAGATCAATATGCTACTGTGACATATAAAGGTCTCAAAATCAACACATATGCAGTAAATCTGACCATTAAAACTGTAAGAATCCATATTTTTATATGGATGGAAAAACATTGCAGCCTACTGTCTACTGTACGTTCAATTCCAGAGTTGAGCGTTTTCATTTCTTATGATGCAAGTCTTTATGCTACAGAAAGCCGATTGGAAACAGGAGAGTCCCTCCATCTAAACCAAGTGGGCCGCTTTGAAAGGCTGATGATGATGGCTGGAGCCTGTCACTGAATAATGGATGGCTTCTGCCGTTCCACTCAGTCATATTCCTCCTTGAGAAGTGTCTGGTAACACATTAAGCTCGAGTCTGAATGGCTCATGTCTTGCAGCAGTCTCTGCTGGTCAGTGGTCATGTCTTTCTCTCTTTGGCTCGGTGGGAAGGACTGGATGAGCGTCAGTCACTACAAAGCGGGCTCGGGATGTGACGTAGGGGCCTTTTGTGAGTCTTTGTGCCGAGGCGCTCCTCTATCTGTCAGCAGCGGGGCGTCTCTACCTGATGGGCCTCCTGTCAGCTGGGGGCTCCGGGGGACATCAATCAACATGTCCCATCTCAACTCGCCTGGCTGGCTTGCTCAGACACCACAACACAAGGGCAAGTGACCTGTGTGCCCCATACAATGAAAGCATCACCTCTCAGGGACCAACTGCTGATAAGAATTCTCCCCCTCACCCCCCCACCGCCACTGAAAAAGGGCATTATGGGCTTTTTGCCACTCGACATCTCATCTATTGCATCTTAAATGGAATGAGCCCATATTTACAAGGTTCTCCTGCTACAGTGCACTTCTTGAACCATTTTTAAAAATGGGCATTTTTTAATAAAATGGAAAGTAATTGTATAACTTTTAAACAGTAGCATTTCAAGCTACTATCTATTTATAATTAAAAGTTGCTAAGCTATAGCCCAGCTTCTTTTAAAATCTAATAGTTAGCCACACTACAAGCTACAGCGAAAAAGTAGCTCTCTACACCAAAACTATTCATGGCCCCAGATTCTCACTTCCATTTTCGACAAGACGGACTTGCATCTCGCAGTTGCCAAGAGTTCAACACCAATCAGAAAGACCTGGGAGTTGATACACGTCTGTATAAAGAGACTACAGTAACAGTATTTTGTGTGCAGAGCTGGGTCTACAAGTGATGGATACATGCGAGTTTGAGATTATTCTTACACTGCACAAATCCCAAATTAGCAATCATTGTCAAAATTAACTGGTCAATAGTGAAATACAAGTGCACAAATGAGCACTAATACCACAGTCTCAGTTGCGACGCTGGTGAACAGGTGAAGAGCACAATCCAAGATGTTAGCATAGGCAATGTAGGCAGGACAGATAAGCAAATGTAGTTAACTGCTCCGGATTCTAAACTGATTAGCTCATCCATGTAACCTGCTGACTTTGTTGGCAGCCATTGGTACAAATCTCACAGTAATTGTGTTCCCAGTAGATCAGCAAAAACAAGCCAACACATCTTGTATCAACATATAGTCACTTAAATTACCTCTCTTTCCTATTCTGACGCTTGATTTGAACGTATTCAGCTTCTTTTAACCATGTCTAAACGCCTTTCAGGAACAAGCAGAGTTTAGCCTAATTGATCAAATTTATCATACCTAATTCAGCTCATTAGTGAATTTGCATGGTCCACTCGACTTGAAATTGCATTGAAAATGCAGATCACTCATTTCTACAGTGTGGTGGCCTTATAGAGCCTGAGTCTGATACGTCTTAAAACGGAAGGGAAGAAAAACATTAAAATATGTACTTAGACTGTAAATGAAAATCTTTCCTTTTAATTAAAAAGCACACACTGAAGAAGGAGCCTCTACGTAGAAACTAATGATCTTGTAAAGACTGCAGACCTCTTTTACAGTGTCATTCTGCATACATTCTACACTGTTTCCCACCAACTCTGCAGCCTTGAAACTCAAACACATCAATAAGGTATGAAGGGATGGATTGAGAGCTTCAGGGAGTTTTCAGTACATAAATACAAGCTGTTGATCCATGTTGTTCAGGGCTTCACACACGCATAGCTCAAGTTGATGTGGCAAGAAGTAAAAGCAGAATGTGTCCCTTGAGGAAACTCAACAAAAGACCAGCGCCCAAGGCCTTTAATTCTTCACTGGAACGTACAGTCAATTTTACACTGTGTTAGGAAAGCAAATGCAACTCTGCTCTTATAGCCTAAATTTATACATATTTTAATGGTACATTCATAATTCTATGGATAACTACTACGTGTTAGTTCAGCTAACTAAAATGAGCAAAACTACAAACTTTACTACTATATTCAGCACCTTATCAGCAGAGAAGCTACTTGTAAAATGCGGTCAAATAGGTTGCATGGCAAACTGCTTCGTTATTACAAATACTAGTATTTTGCTCTTTACAAAGATTAGTATTTTCAGCTACGAGGTGTTTGTGAATGGTGTTGAGTGGCCGTGTGGCACATGATTATTGCATCACAACACACTCTTGGCAGCTGCGAGATGGAGTCAGAGAATGGAGTCCACCTTGGCAAAGATTGAAGCAAGAATCCGTGGCTGTTAAATAGCTCTGATGTAGTTAGCTAATCTCGTTCTGTAGCTTGTAGTGTAGCTAACTACTACATTAACACTGTAGCTTGGTTGTGTCATCCAAAGTTCCCTCCATAACAATTACCCAGGCAAAGTTTTGGGCTCTTGGTTACGTTGCAAAATGAAGGGTCAATTTGCAAGCAATTTGTTGAAAGACTCTGCACTGATCTCTGTGTATTACGACAACAAAATACAATTACAAGAATCTATTCATGCACCAAATGTTGACACAAGCTGCTCTCTTTGTTCATATTTTTAAGGAACTGGCATTTATTCAATACACAAAAATGGATTTACCATGGTGCTTTGTCTTGATTTTTTAAAACTATTGGCTCATTGTCTTGTTATTTAATCTCAGGGGGGTTTTGGTGTTTGAAGAGACGTTACCATATTTACCATAAAATACTTCATGGCTTAGCAAATGTCCTAATGTGCCCTAAAGTGCACGAAAAAATTACAGGTAAATGTTCAGACTGAATACACCACCACAAACTCTGTGTGTGTGTGTGTGTGTGTATAAACACCTGCACAACGGCTTATCTTGGATCAAATTGGGTTTGAGCAGTAGTCTGCTCACTGCACATTCATTTGATTCATTGGTGTGATACGGTTCTTTTTGCCTCTGGAGGGAAACTCAAAAACACACTTGTGCACACACACACAGATACACAATAGCCAGGCTGACTCATGGCCTGTTTGAGAAGACACATGGTGAGACGAGAGAGATTTTTGGCTCCCTCACCAAGGTTGAAGCTTTGGCCGAGTCGGTGTCTAGCCAAAAATATGTTTCTTTTTGAGCTGGAGACATTACTCACATCTGCCAGACAGGGTTTTCTGTGTGAGTGGTGTGTGTGTGTGTGTTTAAGTGTGTATAGTGGTGTTTAATCACCTGAGGGGACCAAATTTCTCCACGATGAAAAGATGAAATGAAATGATGCTGCGAGGCATTTGCTTTGTCCAAATGAGCGATGCTTCAACATGACAACATGCCTGTGTGTGTTTGCTTTTTGGGCTCCTGAGGTTAATTTGAAAGGTGTAGTGTGTAAATCAGCATTGTGTGATTACAGAAACGCACAAGTCAGTGGAAATCCCCCACCAAGACAAAATGCCACACTGTATGTGTGTATGCGAGTGTGTTTGTGGGCAACACAAGCCTGACAACACAGTGTTAGGGAAGCCTTAGATTTGGCAGCTATTTGTAGTTTTGTGGGGACATTTCTGTAAGAACTTTAAAAATTAATTAAGGTACCTCACAAAGATAGCAAGGCGCGTTTGTATGTATACATGTTTTTTGAGGTTTATGTACGAACCTCTGGCTTTGTAATGACATTTTTAGGTAAGTGAACATTTGCCATTGTAAACACTACAGCACAGAGCACCACAACAAAATGTGACCTCTGCATTTGACCCATCCGCGAAGGAGCAGTGAGCAACTTTCGCAGCACCCGGAGAGCAGTGCTTGGGGACAGTACCTTGCTTACGAGTACTTCAGTGGTACCTTTACCAGTCTGGAACATGAAATGTAAGTGAATATGAAAGTTCAAACAAGGAGACGTAATGAGCATCGGCGCGTCCAATCACATTACTTCTGGTTTTGTATATAAGCTGTAAATCTGGCCTCCTTCTCTGCCATTACAGCTGTTTGATTTCGCCCGCCTGCGCCCCTCCACCACCTTCGGCTCCCTGCCTTGGTCTGGCGGAAGGCTCCTTCGCCTTCATGCCTGGTCTCCCAGTCAGATCTGCCGGCTTCAGAGACGAGTGAACTAACGACCAAGCGACGGGCTTCCTCACGTACACATTAAAGACAATACTGTTTTGCCAAATAAAAAATTGTCAATCTAAACTGGATGGTCTCCTTGGTTGAACTGGCGACACTCTGATTACAAGACCAACTCCCAAGCATTACACTGACCCCTTGTATGTGAAGTATTTTTGTATGTGTGAGGCCCTGTCCTCAAAAGGAAACATGTTTTAAAAGTAAAGTTCCTGGTTTTATATTTAAAAAACTAAACGAATCAAAAATGTGCTTTTGGTTACTGAGGTTATGGTTGGAGTTTGGGGATTAGGTCTCTCTCTAGTATAGCTCTAGTAATAAGAGAACCACAGGAAACACCTCACAGAGATAGCCAGATGTGACTGCACATATGAGGGCATGTAGAAAAACCTAAGCTTTGTCATGACACTTGTGTATGTGAGGACAGTCAGCATAAAAAAAGGAAAAAGGTCTTTAAAAAGAAAAGTTCCTGGTTTTGTTTTAAAAAATAAAAAACTTAAAAGGGAAAATATAAGTAACAATGGAAACACCTCACAAATATAGCATAACGTGTGTGTGAGGCAAACAAACAGTTTGTCATTTTTGTGGAACAGTTTTGTAAGCAAGATCCTACAACAGTGTATTAGGGCCATTTCAGATTTTTTAAAAATGGAGCTGAGTGAAGGGGGGTAAAATTCGGCGAAAAAAAGGTTGAAATTCCGAGATTAGAATCATACATTTACGAGAAGAAAACTGGGACATTCGTCACAATCTCAGGTCATTTTTTGCTGCTTTATGATCTCGGAGAATACCTGACCTTTTCTTCTAGTAGATCTACGCCTTTAAGCTTGCGTTGTTTTCTCTGAATTTTATCACTCCCCCTCCATTTTTTTCTTCTTAATCTACAACGGCCCTGCTACGCCATTGTAAGTCCTAATTTTAAATTTGCCTAAATTGTGCAGTAATGAGCAGATCAGGATACATTTCACTGCATGTCGTACCTGTATAATTTGCATGTGACAAATAAAGAATCTTGAATCTAATAAGGGCAAAAATGATTTTACAGAAATGGTTTTTATAAAATTTTATTCTAAAAAAGATTTCCAAAGATTTGCTTATGATTACTGGCGTTAGGTTTAGGTTTGGTATTACTGTGGCAATCAAAGTAAGCACCTCTCAGAGTTAGCAAGTCGTGACTATGTGCGTGTGTGTATGTGTGGGTACGTGAGTGTTGCTAAACAACTCCAGACAGATTAAACCGCAGTGATAGCTGGGAATTCAACTTATTCTATTCGTTGACCAAAAGAAATGAGTTTACCTGCTGAGCAAACATTTAGTTTAAAGGCTTCTGTACAACCTCGACAATCATAACACCAAACAAGGGTGTGAATGGAGCCTCAGGAATGTCAGTTCAGCACGACTTCACAGCTTCAGATTACCATCACGCTGTACTGTAGTAAGGGTTAGTGGTGGTAATGGGGGCAGCTTGAAAATCGATTCACTATATTATTTGTCTTTTCCTCCCACTGGTGAGAGAGTTGAAGGACGAGGTTTGAAGTAATCCAAAATTAACTCCCAGCATTTAAAAAAAGGTTCATTCTTTTACTTCTCTGATTGTTTCCCTGCCAGCATTTTAAAAGCATGTCCTTGGGGAGGTGAACAATGTGTGAGAGCTGATGCTATCTCGCCAGCCGAGGATCGTAAGAGCAGAAGAATGGCAGCATTGTGCCCACCTTCAGCCTCGCCAAGTCTGTTGACCGGCAGAAACGGAGGGCAGAGAACAGACGGCTCGGGGAAGTCAAGGGAGATCTGACAAAGTCGGACAAACTGGGAATAAAAAGCATAAAACGGTTTTATTAGGAGTGGAAAAATCGATTAAACCTTAAATATTGTAGTGTGTGTGGTTTCTAGGTAAGAACACAACTGTCTCCTAAAAGTTAATAAAGCCTGAGATTGGTCAGATTAATCTATTTTGAGTGTGTGGGTTTCTTTTTCTATTTTGCCGTGAGTTAGGAACATGTTAAATTTGTCTGATTCTTGTGACTTTGCGAGAACATTTTTGTTTGTAAGGAAAGTTGTTTCCAGCATTAATTAGCTTTTTGTTACTGAGGTAATGGTCAGAGTTAGCCGGAGTGTTATTGACATGTAGTCATTATGGAAGTCAAGAAAAATACCTCTCAAAGGTGTGTGTGTGTGGGTGTGTGCGCGCGCATGTTAGGGTGCATTTGTGTTTTGTGCAGAGGTGGAGGTGTGTGTCAAATGGGAAAATTAACTCAAAACAGCAATCTAAAAACAAATTCATCTATGTATTGAGTTGTGAATTGTTTATGAATCATGAATCGATTTTGAATCGGAATTGAATCATGAGATTTTCTGAATCATGCACCCAGCGTCCTACAAATCTAGCATTGTTTTCATGGCTATTAAAGCTTCAAAAGCATAAAATAGTTGACATGCCAAACAATGGACCATCTAAAAGGTATTCAGCTGCTCAAACTCCATTTTAGTGGAAGCATCACCTAGTAACAAAATGAAAACAGAACTATCTCTTCCATCTCCTACCTGGCCTTCTATGTACACTGTGGAACGAAGTGAGCGTTTTGTTATTGTACCGTTGGCGTGCTAGCACACAAATGTGCACACAGAGACGTGATTGTAGCGTGTCCCCGAGAGGCCGTGCCCAAAAGAGTCTGACATTTCTTCAAGAGAAAGGAGCCACCCAGAGACCTGAAAAGAGTTCCTGAATACAGCGCTCGACTCTGTAGGCCTGGCGTATTAGGCGTGGATCCTAGACGGTGTCTCGCGTTACGCTTGTCGTACCTTAACACTTGACCCTCAATCTGCTGTCCGAGGCTCTGATTTCGCATCGCATACAACTTGTGGTCGCAACACAGCCCACTGTGTACCTTGTGTGTATGTTGATGACACCCGATAGTCGCCCCACATGTGCACATGGGAAAATTGCAGCGTGTGGGTTTAAAGAATAACAAGCAACGCTGGACTTTCTACTTCAACATTAATGTCAGGGGAAGTACAAGTGAAGTTAACAAAATCACAGGCTTGATATGTCCATTTTATGTGCATAATGATTGGTCAAAAATTGGTCAAAAATGCATGGTAGTAATGAATTCGCGGGGATTAGCTGAATTTGCGTTAAAATCCTGAAGGGTCTGGTGTGTGTGTGTGTATATATTATATGTATGTATGTATGTATGTATGTGTATATATATATATATATATATACACAAAATCAGCAAAGTCACTGATGCACCACAGCTTTTCTTTACATTACACATGAATGCGTAGAGACGTTTCAGATTAAATCACAGTTCACAGAGTGGGAGCATATGGATGGGGCCCTTAATCCGCTTACATGTATACTGTTGCCTGATCTAACAGCGCTGTCTGAGAGATATTGAATTAGATGAGAAATGATATGAGTGTGAGAGCATGACATGAGTGTTGGGTACTACGCAGATGACATTTTTGCCTTTTGAGTACCGGTCTGTGCATTCAAATCCATGTCTACATCCTTCTCAGAGTCATACGAAAAAAAGATGTGTGTGTTGGGAGGCTTTGCTAGTGTTGATGTTCAAGGATTTGTAAAAAAATATTTTGCTTTTAAAGAAGAATTTATCATATCTTTGTGAAGGCATCCGATTCGAATATTGCTAGAGCGCCCATTCTCTTCAGCTCTACTTATCCATGCGGGCATGATATGATTCGCAGTTTCGGTCATTCCATCAACACAATAAAGATTTTTTTTTTTGCAGTTGAAGGTCAGTGTATACCTTAAAGTAGTAATGTGGCCCAAAACGAGTGTGAGAAAAACTTTAAATGTAATAGAGCAAGTAGGAATTTTTGGTTATTAATCAATAATTAATTGTAATCATTTTTTATGTTTCTGGCTTTAATTTAATTTTCCCTCCGCTATTTAGTTTAGAATTCTGTAGGTTAGATTGGTTATTGGTTCACTATTTTCACGTCTGGAAACCTGATCCACTGTCTGATGTTATGGTCAAAGGTGTGCATGTCTAATCTGGGAAGACAAAGAACATCTGATCTAAATTGCCAGACTGGAACTATCTGAAACACTAATGAGAACATGCATAAAAATTATGAGGTCAGATCATCTAGCATTTATTTCTGAGCATGCTATCATCACGACGCTTTGTAATACAACATGTTTACAAATAAAGAGTTGCTTTTTCGAGCCACACTAATGGACATCCAAATGATTTTCCAATTAGGTGAGTCGATCCACAACCCCGCTGCACCCCGACATTACCATCTGCCACAGAGAGGGACAACAGGCACAAAGGAAGGCTTTATGAGCTCTCCTGAGACCGAGGAATGTTAACCTCGTTAGACGCCCATCTCAGAGGAAGTCTAGTGGTGCCTGATGGGTGCTGAGAATTGATTATCTTCATATCAGGTTCATTGGGGTGTAACTGACCAACTAAGGTGCTTTAGACCACTTTGGTGAAAACGTACATTTTATGAAGAGGGAGGGGAAAACGCATTTAAACTAATTTCACCATCATCTGTTTCATTTGCGTCTAATACTGTAAGGATGAGAGCAAATTATCTGATTTGTGTCAAGAAAGGATACAGCTGGGCACCCTGTGTGTGTGTGTGTGTGTGTTACTCATCCTGTGGTAGGGCACAGCTGGCTTCTCCTTTTTCTTTCACTCCATTTGTCCTCATTCACCCACACATTGAACTCTCTCTCTCTCTCTCTGTCTTTCTGTCATACACATATTCACACACACACACACACACAAACTAAAGTTAAACACAGTGAAGCACACTGAATAGCTGACCATTTCGTCCCCTCTGGAATCCCCCCCAGCGCTCGCCAGCCGCCTGACCCGTGAAATCTCCGCTCTCTTTTCACCATTGCGACCTGAGCTAATGGTGGAGTGTGTCGGCTAATTTACCAGAAATTTTTGACATATTCCGTTTAACGCAGTCAACGTTACTGCCACAACTTTACACATCTTAACCTACAATACCAGTCAAAGGATTTTGCACACCACAGATTTTTGTTTTTTTAAGCCTTTGACGTTGATTTAATACACTGATACACAGATTTTGTTTCTTATTATAGTTTGTGTAGTTATTGAGTGAACAACTATAAACGAAAATTCAAATAAAAGTAGCTTTCAGTACATGTCTGACATCCTATTAATTAGTTGTATGGTGATATTAGTCACAGTCTGTGCTGTCCTTTAACTTTAAACATATTAATTAACTGTTTCATCCCACTGGCTGTCATTAAATGCAATGAAACCTGCTTAATCCACATTATAATCATTATAATTACATTCGGTGGCTTTTTGTAGGTCAGTAGTGATGACTGATGATATTTTCTTGCTAATAAAGGTACTCAAACGGTAAACATGCTGTAAATGAATGTGTTTAGTGAAATGTAGAAAGTTTGTGACCAATTTAATTAATCTACAAGTTGAATCATTGTGCCACACCATAGCTATGAAGACGCATCTGGTGCCTCATATGTTTAATATTGAATGTTTGACAATGTTCATCTTCATGATGTTACAGTAAATGTAAGTAATGCTTGGGTTAAAAATATTTCTTACTTAAAGGTCCCATATTATGAAAAAAAAAACACTTTTTCTGTTCTTTGGACATCCATTTGGGTCTGTACTGCCTCTACACTAAGTTTGATTTAAAAAATTGTGACTTGTGTTAGTATTAAGTGAGTGATTATTTGTCATTGTGAACACACCACAGCACGGCACACCGTGCACCACAACCAAATGTGACCTCTGCATTTAACCCATCCGTGAAGGAGCAAGGGGCAGCTAACAAGAGCAGTGCTTGAGGACGGTACCTTGCACATGAGTACCTCAGTGGTAACTTTGCCAGCCCTGGATTAATTTACTAATGTCAGAAATCGTGTGCTTAAACCAGCCGTTTAGATTTTCCCCCGACTTCTACGTCACAGTAGGCGACATTAGAATAACTCCACCATCCTATCTGAGAAGCTCCGCCCAGCAGGTAGAACTGCTAGCGCTTCCTGATACGCCATGTTTTCCTGCAAGCGCTAGTGTAGGAATCACAATGAAGAAGTCTAGCGGAGTGTTGTGTTGAACATGTATGGCTGGTCTGTTAGCAGCAGTCATGTCGATGCCAGTTTAACAAACTCTCACCGTGCTGTTTACACCCCAGTTCCGGAGTGGGACGTGGACAGCAGCGGCTTATTTGCATTTAGGAATACTAATGAGAAACAGCCTGTTCTGAAAGGAACTGAAATAGAGGGGATATACCTAATCTGAGAGGGATTTTCAGCAAACTACTTCAGAGACATGTTTAGTGAAGCTCACAGACCTTGAAAAAAATGATAATGTGGGACCTTTAAATAACACTTTCCTGAGTAATGACATAATGTGAAGTGATTATAATTTATAAGCTATTATGTAAGTATTGCTTTCTAAAAAAGTTTTAAATTTCAAGATCATTTATATTGCTTTGTAACTTCATTTATACACCACAGCACAGGCAGTTAGGGTCTCACAAACTTCATATGATGAGTAACAGTAGTGGTATCATTCTAAAAAGAGTAACTGAAAACGCTCATTAAAAGCACTAAAATTAAGAATTTCTACAAACTATAATAAAAGTTGTGATAAATGATAGATGCAATTTCTCACATTTTAAACCTCCACAACAATGTTAGTCTCTTCTTTATCTGATTGGCTTGAAATTATTTTTTTAATGCTAGACTGAGATAGTCGTCAGTAACGCAAACAGGCATTAGAGCTGATTTAAGAGTGTTTTCACACTTGGTCCGTTTCAGCCCTTAAAGTGAACTCAGATCGATTAGTCAGCATTTTTACGTATATGTGAACACTCGCTCCTGGTTTGCTTCGACAGTTTTCGTTCAAAGGGAAAACTACCCAGAATGCAAAGCAGTAAAGGTCTGAGAGCTCCATGAGGATTAAGTATGAACAGTAAAAGGACTGAGGCCCTATCTGAGCTGAAGTGGACCAGAAAGAGAACTGAGTCCCCTTTCAAATGAACTCACAGTGTTGTCCACTTTTTGAGCCCCTTCTAGAGGACTGATTTCGGTTGCTTTAAAGAGGACTATATGTGAAAACGCCCTAAGAAATTTAAGAGTCTTTACAAGATTGCAAAGTTTAGACTGACTAAAAAATTTCCCCTCAGCATTTGGAAGTCTCTTGATATGGCCCCGATTTGAACTTTGGCTCAGGAAGACGAGTGCAGTTTCCCGGTTGATCTATTTGCTCCGGAGCGCTCCAGTAAACGGGCGTGTTGCAGATCGACTGTCTTTCTCTTTCTGGCCACCACCGGAAGGTGAAATTCCTTTCTGCATCGTTACACCTAAACACAGCCAGCCTGGGTGGCCGCACTAAAACTTCACACCCCTCACTCAAGACCTATAAACCCTCCCACATCCTCCAGCAGAAGCCTGCATTACCTGACCTGCCTCCGGTTTTACACCAGCAATACGTTATGCTGTGAAACTGATGTGTGTTCCCATTACAGAAAGGCCTTAAATGCAAAATGTTAACAGGTACCAGAGCAACACTTATAAAATACACACGTTTAGTACATGTTTAGAATTTTCATGTCTTGAGGGATTTTTCTGTATAGTTTTATCATTGTGGATTCAGCTTTTTAAAAAATGTCTCTTAAATGTAATCAATTTGCTTACATTTACGTTTAATTACGTCTTATCTATTTCATGCATTGATTGAGATGCAGCTGTTTATCTTTGCTTGTTCGTTGCCTGTTTGTG
Organism: Distichodus sexfasciatus; assembly: GCA_032718565.1. Classification (NCBI taxonomy): domain Eukaryota; kingdom Metazoa; phylum Chordata; class Actinopteri; order Characiformes; family Distichodontidae; genus Distichodus; species Distichodus sexfasciatus. The sequence goes on from JAVGVS010000013.1 coordinate 2,005,122, forward strand.
ATTAATCTTCTTTTATGTATTCATTCCTGTAAAGACCCTTTGGGTTTGAGAAAGGCACCATATGATGATGAAGATGATGATAATATCCCAGATCATGAGCAAGGTACCATCCCCAGGCACTGCTCCCCAGGGGCTGCTCATGTCAGCAGCCCACTGCCCCCTCACGGATGGGTCCAATGCAGAGGTCACATTTCATTGTGATGCACTGTGTGCTGTGTTCACAATGAGAGTGATTATTTTGTCATTGTGAACACACCACGGCACAGCACACCACAACGATATGTGACTTCTGCATTTGACCCATCCGTAGGCAGGACCCAGGGAGCTATGTTTGGGGACGGTACCTTGCTCATGAGTACCTCAGTGATAACTTTACCGGTCCTGGGATTTGAACCGGCGACCTTCGAGATTCGACGGAGCGAACACTCAAACCGTTACGCTACCAACTGCCCCAAAGTTTTTGAGCCAGCCAAGAGTCCAACCTAGAATCTTCTGATGCATAGTCAGACGCGTTATCCACAGGAGCAACTCCATGATTGTCATACTACTATCGCCTCCGCAACTACTTAACTAGTGTAACATCAACAACAAGAATAAATATTTTCTAACTAATAATTTATAACTTTTTATTTCCGTGACAAATTGTTCTAACATTTGTACAATTCTAAAAGTCTTTCCTGTTTCTTGTTACCATTCTGGTTTTGATGTTATCAAATATGTCCAGGCCTTCGGGGCATCAACATGGGACATACAATACGTTGTGTGCGAAATGTAATATGTGTAATACATGCGGGAACACAATCCATTACACCGCTGATGTTTCAGGCCACAATGAAGTCTGAACACAATCTGTGATCTACCATCAGATAATTACAGTTACCTGGGCTTTTCCAACATAACCATCATCACCCTAGTTAGTTCTTCAATGCTTTTTGTGACTTTAAATCAAACGACACAAGGAAGAACCTCCAGGGATTACTCCATATGGGGGGAAAAAAAATTCTATATTTCCTGAATTTCATTATTTTGTGAAAGTGATGCCAGACCAGTGGGAGAGTGTTATTTCTTCTTTGCTTCTTTTGTTATCTACTGTGTATATTGCACTGTTGAGGGAGCTCTGGATAATGTCTGAGTAAAAACATTAAGAGCTTTGCTTGTTGAGCTGGAAAAACAGCTTTGGCCAACTAAGTTGCTTCAGTTCTCTGTCTGTCTCTTTGTAACAAACGTCAAACGTCTCCCAGAAGGCATTCAGACTTTCATGGCTTGACTGACACCTGCGTCCTACGTCCAAGTTCACCGATTAGTGACAATGATCATACGGAGACTCGGGTCACTGATCAGAGACCCATCAAGCTCTGATGTGGGACTGAGGTTTTATTTCAGAGTGTGGCTATGTCAAGTTTACATTGCATTCAACAGTGAAAGTCGGGCAAATCAGTTTATGGAACACGAAACCGGTTGGACAGTTTCTTTCCAAACAAGAAAGCATACATGTTCGGGCCATTCTTCTAGAGTGGTGTACCATACTTGAATAATTGTACTTAAGTATTTATTACTGTACTTAAGAATGATTTTGAGTACAGAATATTAGCAAAATTACTATAATTATAATGCAAGTGATGCACATTTTACTTCATATTCTACTCTATTACGCTTGAATTTGTATCCTCATTTTGTCCATATTTACTATATTTGTGACCATATTTACAATTCTGGGCTCATATCATTCCATACAGGCATTTATGGAATTAACACACAAAATCCTTTCCTCAAATTTGTTGACAGAGCCAACACAGTGTCGTGAAATGAGGACTACAAATAAAATCCCACCCCAACCACAGAGTTCAGCAAGTAGAGGAGCTGCACGTTGAATATATTAGTGACATCAAGCTGTTCATCTTGGACTTTATACAACACACCTTTCAGTGATTCTACCTTTAACTGCTTGTACTAAAATCTACTTAGCACATCAACAATCAATATATACGTAGGTGCCATAGTCCTCTTCCGTTTTGGAATGAAATGAATTTGAGAACTGGTATCATATTTTAAAAACTAGCAAAGCACTTAACTTTGAGACATCAAGTCTAACATTTTTGTAATGGGTATTATTAATGCCAGCAGAATGTTTTTAATACTTAAGTACTCTTAATATCAGATACTTTAGTGCTTTTACTTTTGGAAGTATTCTAATGAGTGACTTGCCTTTAACTGGCTTCATTTTTTAAATGAGAAATCTACTTTTACTTAAGTTCGGTACTTTATACACAACTGATATTGACCCTGTACCACATCTATACACTGAATTAAAGAAAATTTAAAGTGAGTGATTGTCATTGTGAACACACCACAGCACAGAACAGCACACGGTGCACCACAACCAAATGTGCCCTCCGCATCAGATCCATGAAGAAGCAGTGGGCAGCTGATGTGGGCAGCACCTGAGGAGTAGTGCTTGGGGACAGTACCTTGAGTACCTCAGTGGCACCTATACCGGTCCAGGACTTGACCTGGCAACCTTCTGATCATGGAGCCAATTCTCTAACCATTACGCTACCAACTGGCCTTATCATATACGTCTTATACATCAGTTATGATGTATAAGAACTGATGTATGTACATAAATGATTATTTCTCACAGTGATTGTGCCTTGAGTATCATTATAATAGGCATTTGGTGCTTTTTGAGAATTTTTCTTTTATTCCTGTGATAGATTCAATTTAAAGACTTAATTACTGTTCATTTCAGGTGCTTAAATTACGTTTAAATAGGTTGTATTTGAGTGTGCTTTTAATCATTTATGGGAGTCATTTTCTTTATGCTGATAACATACTGATATTTTCTTGTAATGGTAATGTTAAATACTTTCATACTTTTCATATAATAAATGACCTTCACACCCACTTAATCACAGCGGCTGAAATGTGGGCATGTTTACGCGCTTCGCTTCGCGCTTTTTTTTTTTTTTTGACAAATTGCTTAACTGCCTCAGGCAGCCTCAGCAGACGGGGCCTCAGAGGGGCCTCTGGGCGCTGCAGGTACTCCCTCCCTGTTACTGATAGTAGGAACTGGAAAAGTTCACTTTATCTCTCAGCTTCTCAAAGCCAGACACTTTTAATGAATTCTTACTCGCTGCACTTCCACAGCACTGGGACTTTATGGTGAGCGAGAGCGCGGGAGGTGCCCGTAAAATTACTCCCCAGCGTGCCTCCGCCAGCGTCAGCGCAGAATTAACCTTTGTGTGGATAACTGGGTCTTATGAACATCATTACCAGACCATGAAATGCAGCCTTTATTTTGGTCAAACCTAAGCTTATGTGAGCATGGTTTGGGGCAGTGGTTGCTTTGGTGGGGATGTAAAGGTAGGCGATGTGACCTTAAATCAATATCACGATTAAATGAACATTTGTGACAAGGACTTTTTTTTCTAATGAAAAAGTGCGTATCTATGTGATGTCACAGACTGAAGACTGGGGAATGTATTAACACAACTTTAAAAAATAATCGAAATAATCATTATGAACATTATGTCCATTCTGACAGTGTTTCGATTCAGTTTTAATTTATTGTCCAGCCCTAAGTGGAGGTCAGATTTGCTTTGAATGCCCTGACCGGCGCAAGTCATCGCTGTTGTGGTAATACCCAGAGCCAGATGCTGATAATGCTGATGCGACTGACAGGTGCTGTTTCTGAAGGTCGTTATAATGGGGTTTTAATCTCCCTCAAGGGCAGAGCAGCATCCAGACTGCTGACAGCCTCCAACCAACATTAGCAACGTGAGTTTAGTGTTTACATTAAACATTGAGATAAATAGGAAGTTCTCACAGATATACAGCTTGATATTTTACAATCAGCTATTCATCATTACAAGTGGAAAAGTCTGGCTATGGAAAGTGAAAGTTCTGTCAGGTTTAACATCTGTGGCTTCACCTAATGATATTTGATGCCAAATAAAAATAAAGATATTTTCCATATGTGGAATTTGCAATTGAATAGTTTCATTGTCTGTGTTTCTTTGTTGCTATATTTGCATTTGCGGGGTGAAACTAAAGTCCTGAGTCATAGTCATTTAAAAACCTAAAGTGCACTGCATTATCCCCTATCATCAAAGGGGAGCAAAGACTTTTTTAAACTAATGTTTTAATTAATGAAGACTGACTTAACTTAGTAGGGGTTAAAGTTCTATATAGTATTATAAGGTTATTCTTAGGAACGTTAATACCAGATCTTTAAAAAAACTTGCAGAATCCTGTTTCCAAAATTTCATGCAGAAGTCCTGTTTCCTCATCTTGCAGGAATTATAACTTATATTGTGTATGTAATCTTTCAGTTTGCAATCTTATCAATCATCTGTATTATTTTTGCACTTTGTGAAACTTACATGTAGGATTTTCACGTCCTTGTTTAAATGATATGACCAAAAAATAATTAAATAAATAAAAATAAACTAACAAATCACAATGGGCCCTTGTGTATGGCCCTTGACCCTAAGTTGCACAAGCGACAAGTTGCTTCAGATAAGAGTGAGTGATAATAATAGTGAGTGATTATTTGTCATTGTGAACACACCACAGCACAGCACACAGTGCACCACAACCAAATGTGACCTCTGCATTTAACCCATCGGTGAAGGAGCTGTGGGCAGCTAACAAGCGCCCAGGGAGCAGTGCTTGGGGACGGTACCTTGCTCATGAGTACCTCAGTGGTAACTTAACCGGCCCTGGATTCGAACCTGCGACCTTCTGATCACGGGGCCAACCCTCTATCATTACACCACCAGCTGCCCTGGATGTACAGTATATGAATGTATATTCATCTGGTCAAACTAACAGCATTTTATGCATTAACATTACGATACACTAGCATAAAATTAGCCATGTGTGATGGTTCACAGAACCATACACTGACCAAACAACGAACAATAAAGATGTCCTGGTCTTAATGACTGTGTGCAACACAACCCCTGAGTCTTCTATCCCAGTACATCTCTGCCCAACAAAGCTATGCTATCCGACTCATTGATGGCCATATCGGATCATCTCTGGGTCTTGTGCCCGTCCCAGATCCTTGCCATCTGTGTGAGGGCCATGAGGCTACCGCCTCACCTGACGTACCGGCACGTGTGACGGTTACATAAACACCATTCTTTCACGCCACCGTAGCCCGGCATCTGCGTGCAGTGTGTTTTTCAGCTCCTCAGTCGTGTCCTTCCAGCCGTTCCCCACCACAGCAGGATTGCATAAGTCTCTCTGCCTCGCTCTGCCTGCAGGCCCCATGCTCATATTCCACATAAAACACACAAAGATACAGCCCATGCCATCTGAGCTCTGGCACAATCGCCATTGTTAAAAAAATGAACATTCAAGCTACGTTTGATTCCAGCTGGACCCTGCTTAACACTGTACAAGTTATTTCAGTACTTTAAAATGCTGAAAACACTTGAGGGACTTTCGTGTAAAACAACAGAAGGACTGACTTGGTCAAGTAATTTGACTGTTGATAAGCCTCTGTGCAAATTATGGTTCTTATCTAAACTGAAGATATGGACATGATCCTTTTTGTAAGCTACATGGTTATCGGTCAGCTGGAGTAGGTACAGATGCAAATGTTAACACTTAAGTTTTTGCGGGGGTGAGAAACATATGCTGTCCTGTTTAATTTAGTATATTAAAAAATATATGTAAAATTTAACTCTTTCACAAGGTGTCCACTTGAGTTGACAGCTACAAAAAATTGCTATTTGATCAGAAGCAAAAAAGAAAAAAATCAAGTAGAACTTTAATTTTTGTTACTATAGCTATTAAATTCCCCCCCATGTGTTTAATGGCATGTGCCTGTGGTATGTAACTTGAGACAGTTTTCACTCACATCCACTAAAGCTCTAATCCACTGACAGGTACAATTACAGAGAGCTCTACCCACGCCTAAATACATTTTTCCCAATACTGTTTAAGTGCTAGAAGGAAAAATAACTAAAGACAATATCACCCAAACAGTTCCAACATCATACTGTATACTACTTATGTTTTATTTTCAATAAAAAGTAAAATAGATGGCATTCTGATTAATCTGGAGTTACAGGACTTATTCATAAACATACCAAAATGTGTTGGGTCCTGAAGATTTTTATGTAGCTAAAATATAAAAACAGATGTGTTTCAAATATTAAATGAGAGCATTTTAGAGGTTGAATTGTCTCTGCTTTTAAATACAAAGTGGCATGATGACACTGCAAATGAGTATCAACTAAATATTTAACACTGATTCAGCAAACTGTAAAAAGAATATACAGTACATGTAAAGTTCATAAGAAAAGGCTGTAACCTAAACTTAATGAACAATGTGATTGTAAGTGCATATTATTACAATTTGGATGTTTTAGATGATTCCACAAACAAACTAAAGGGATGCAGGTGATGCTGATATATTATGCCCACTACCCGAGTTATTCAACCTCGTGCAACGTAAATTTATGGCAATCTGACATGTATACTATATATTTAATATCCTACGTAGACATTTTTACAATGTACCATAACCACTGTTTTACCCATAATGGTTATATATCTGACAATTACATTATTTATTAATAATGATTTATGTATGCACCTTTAGGTAGTTATATCATTATAGACGGTATTCATTTTCAACACACTTTCAAGATATAAACATGACTGAGAAATGAAATCTAAAGCCTGTGACCGGAACAATTACTTCATGCTTCGTGACCTGATAATGCATAGTAAATATATTCTTGTTGCAATATATTATTGCCTGCTTTGTACCACTATACTAAAGACTCGCAAACAGGTGCTACATCCGAGTCTTGACTATGCATGGAGCTGAGTCCCGTATCTGAATCATCGTCATTAGTGTTGCACGTCTTAGAAAGACCCCTGGCCTGCTCGACCCACACACTGTGTCTATTCAAAGAGGGTGCACTAGCAGGTTCTGTGCCCAACCCATCGCTGTCCTTCAGCTCAGCAGATATTTCCTCCTCTAAATCCAACGAGTCCACTTTCTCCAACAAATCCCTCAATTCCCTTTCTTTGGCCCCCCAAATCTCCTGAGCCAGGTCCAAATCATTCCTAACCGCCTCCAAATCCGTATTCAACCTCAGGCCGATGTACAAACTCGTGTCTAGCTGCGTTTTGATGCGGTCTTCCTCCAAAAGCAGCTCGTCATCCTTGAGAAATTCCAGGCTAGAATCCCCGGCCTCATGAGCTGTTAAGCCGACGACATCTTTCCCCAAGCTAGGGTCTGAGTCTTTATTGGCCAGCTCTTCTTTCCTGCGCTTCATCCACCTTTGGTTCAGCTCCTCTTGAATCTGGGTGGTGATACTGTCCAGCAGGGCCTCTCTTTCGGTCAGCTCCTCTTGCAGCTTGATGACCTCTTCGCATTTTTGGGCATAGTCCTCAAACTGAGCCACCAGTTCGCTGGCACTGCTTTTCTCGCCGTCGTCATCGTCCGGGCCAGTGTCAACCAGGTAGGTCTCCTGGACATAGTTGATGCCATGCATCTTCATCCGGTCCAGATGCACATTGGCCTCGTACCTTTCAATCTCCCGGTCAAGCTCTTTAATCCGCTGGACTTGCTGGCGGATGGTGTGGTCCTGAGAGAGGACGAGATGCACCAGGGTCTCCATCCTCTCCACCGAAGCAGAAGACGAAGTAGTAGAAGAAAAAGAGGAGGAAGAGGCATCTTTGGCCAGGGCTTGCGCGCGTTTCTTGTTGATCTTCTCAAGTTTGCGGAAGGCTTTGCGCACGATCCGTCTCTGCTTCTCCTGAGACAGGGCCATGGTGATTTTGGCAGTGCCCTTGTACACGCAGGGGCTCTGCTTGCTCAGCACTACGCGCGCCTCCGCGCTCCGGGGTCCGGTATTGGGTAGAGACGCGTCGCTTTTCAGCAGCACGAAGCGCACGTTCTCCTGCTCGTCGCCCCACGCGCTCCACAGCCGCAGGATCTTGGTCTTGTTCGGTAAAATCCGCTCGAAGCCTCGCCACTTCTCCACCAGGCAGTAAGACTGCGGCAAGCCCGAGAGCATCGCAGCTGCAGACGATGAGGGCGCTCCGTTTTGCACCTTCTGTTCGTCCAAAAGCACTTTAATCACGTCGGCGCACGTGGTGCGTTTGGACAAACCGGACACCAGCTTCTCCTCGCGACAAACCCACACCGAGAGCTTGTTCTCCTCCGCCTCCATCTTCCTCCCTCACTCTCCCAGTTTTGGAGATAAACAGAGATATATGAAACCGAGATATATAAAATGATCAAACCGATTCCAAAACCCCACTTGTTACCCAACATTTACGGCGAAAGCAGTTTGTAAAAAATCCCCCGAACTGGCGCTAAACGTTGCGCCCATGCGCGCGTTCCGCTCTGTCTCGCGCCACTCACTCGCTCGCGCGCTTCGTCCGAACTGAGGAGACTTAAGTTTTTTTGCGCGGCTCTTTGATCACATGACAAAGCGCCAAACGCCGCCCACTCTGAGCTGGAAACTTGTGTTATTGATTGGATACATCAATGTTTTAACATTGTATAAATCTGAAGTACTTAAGTAGAAGTACAATTTGGCAACAAAGAAAATAACTCCAGTTAAAGTTCAAATTCAACCTGCCTCTGTAAAAGTACACTCTTAGAACAAAGAGTAGAAAAAATACACAAATCATGAGTGGCACTTTAGTTTACACATTTTGTGTTAATGTTTAATAAAAAAAATTGCTGGAAAAAGCCAGATCTTTTACACATAGTTATGTGTAGTTTTAAAATGTACACAACACGTGCATTTGTTCACAGTATTCAACACAATATGTGTAACTGAATGAAGTTTTCAAAATAACACAAGTACACTTACAAAGCACGTTGTGCAGAAAGCTTAGATAAAATACACCATTTAAATGTCTACTTTCATACGTAAAGTAGGCATAGTCGAACGATTATTTATATTTCAAACTCTGCAAAGAAATATCCTGTCTACCACTGCTGATAACTAAGATGTGACTTTCTGAAACGAAGCTTACTGAAGTAAAAAATTCATAGTACAAGCAAACAGAATCTAATCCAGTGTACAGAGGAAGTCTGTCATAGGGACTGAATATCAGATGAATGTGAGGAGGGACACAAATAACAACGATGGTGGTAAGTGAAGCTTCTCTAATGTTTGCTGTTTTCTCAGAGTAACTCTTCTGGAAAAGGCTCTGAGCTCACAGGTTTAGGGGATTTGTGCAAAAATCCCTCACTAGGATTTACCCGCTTTTCCTGCATTGTCTGTTAGAAATTTGGAATCCAGTGACATCACAACTGGTGTGTGTATCTGTTTAGTCTTTTATAACCTTGAACGGATGTACAAAGTGTATAATTTATTTAGCCTTTCCTTCCTACTCTTAAAACAAATGCATTTTACAATGAATGTTATGAAACTCATTTGGCATGTGTTGTAGTTCACAGTTAGCACTTCCTGAAACCTGGATAACTTCTGTGGAATATGGGTATAAAAATAAAAAATGTTTAGCTTCTTTTCCTGTGGGAATTTTGAAGTATGGTGGAAAAACTCTCTTGGTCTGTATTAACAATGATGACACTGTGGACAGTTTTACTCAAATCCTACACAGCTTTTCTCTAAAGTTAGTTAAGAAAAAAAAGGGAAATCGTCGTTGATAGTAGCATAAGGTCTGCCTCTGGGGTCTATTCAATCTGTGCAGCAATCTACTAACAGCTAAACTATTATTATTATTATTATTATTATTATTATTATTATTATTATTATTATTATTATTATTATTATTGCCAATTTTCCTGTCCGTAGCACGACGAGATATTCATCTATAAAAAGGAAGACAAATAATCTTCAGGTTGCATATTAACAAAGATTTATATGCAAAATGTTGGAATAAATACTCGTGTTAGAATGACGATCATTAGCACCACACTGCTGACCCCTGCTGTGTTTAGTTTAACGTTGTCATGAGTGTGTTCATGCAGAATTAACTGAACAATCGCGCCCCCTTGTGTTCAATATCATTACTGCAGGTACTTCTGGGGATTTATCTTACCAGGATGAATACCATGTGCAAATACAAAAATATATACACAACAGATGCTATATAGAGAAAATGAGTTAATGGGCTTAAAAATCATACTAAAAAGCTAATGTTAAAGCCATAATTCTGCCTGAAATTATGTTAAATACGTTTAAAATTCATCATAAATCCGATGACCTGTTGTACATTCAATTAAACTTATGCCGCACACGTAGCGCTAAACTTATGGGTCAAATCAAATCCTTCATACAACTGAATTTCAACAAAATAAAACTCTGGTACATTGTACTTAAAAAACAAAACTTACTTTTGAAATAAATAAATACAAGAAATACATTAAGAACGATAATAGTCTTGAACCTCTGCTACTCAAATGAAGAGAAAGACCTACATGAAAAGGTTTCAATCTTGGCTCCTCCGGGGAGGAACGAACGAACTCTTGCAATCAGAATTGCTAAATCCTTTACTTTCTTCAAACGTGATGTTTGCTGTTTTCTCATAGCCAGTAACACCTTAATGGCTAACACACCACTCGCAATCATCGTTTAGTTAGTTTAATAACAAAAAAGCCACATGGGGCACTTACCCAGTAGCTTTCATGCATGTCTTCTTGATGTCTGTGACTTTTTCTTTGACAGGGTTTGTTAAGGAGTGTAACATTACAGGTTTAAAGAACAGATGTAAACTACAAAGTATCGGTGTATGTTGCTGTAAATGTAATTTTTGTAACATTCCAACGCGTCTTTTTCCGTAGAATTTCGCCATCACACCTTGATTGCAGCAGCTGTGATTTGGGTGTGACGTCAGATGAACTGGGCGGAGCGATACGAAGAGATTTTGTAGATGTCGCTGTTTTGTCGTAGGGTTGTGCTGGTGAGCATTATTAAAAGAGAACTATCTTTTAAGTCGTCCCTGGGCTGTATATTAACCCACGACCCGAAATTAACTCTAAAACTTTACAAGAATTACTCAGTTACAGTCGAAACCCCCTGGAGTCACATGGGGTTAAGGGCCATGCTCAGGGGTCCAGCTGCGGCAGTGCTGTATGTTTTTAAGATCCGGCTTTTAACCAAAACTGTTCACACAGACTACTGAACAACCACCACCCTAAACATCAAAATCTGCTGCGAAAAAAAGGGTCAACGTACTAGAGAAGTACTATAGTACTAAATACTACAGAACTTAATGTGTAAATATATACATTAGTTGCGTTTAAAGGAAACATGCACTTAATTTAAATGCGTCTTAACTGAATTTAATAATATTTAATAACGTTTTTTATTGATTATGTGTAACTGTCTATTTAAATCATTCCTTACAGGGACCGAAGTTGATTTTTCAGGTGCATTTCTTTATTGATTAGAAATAAATGCTTTGTATTGAAGTTGGACATAGTTTACAGTAAGGCAGTCAACTTCCTGGTTGCCATGACAGAAACACACTTCCTCCTCCTCCTCCTCCTCCTGGCGTGGCGGAAAATGAACGGAAAGGAATCATGACGATTAGACGCTATTACCAGAAGTACCAGTAGGAGGCGACAATTTCTATTTACATGAAGCGGACATTTAATATACAAATGACATTTCCCACGTTTTATTTGACTGGGTGCCAGTTGTTGAAATTGCTTAAATAATATTTAATAGAATTAATAAAAAGTCATGTTAACTATAAAAGTCAGTTACCAATCACCAATGTTAACACACCCAAAAACAGCACAAACAAAACAATTTTTCACTTATTTATTTAATTCAATATTGTATACATACAAAGTATCTAGAAAGCTACAAAAAATCTACCACTTTATCAAGAAGGCATCAAAATGTTACAGAGCAAAGACAAGACCATATGCAGTAAAGAACACATACACATAGCAAGTTCCCCCCTCTTCTCTCACCTTTGCTCCAGAGCTTTTACCATCGTTAAGGATATTAAAAGATACCACACCTTTGTACCAAGAAAGCCAGAATATATAATTTTATACAAAGCACCTTTTTACAAAAAATCTCTGCACACAAACCCAATAGTTTTCTTTTTTTTAATGATACTATTTTGAACTACATAATAGTTCACTTTAAAGCCAACGTCTTAAATGGTAATGAACAAGTAAAAGAGGTACCAGTACCTACACATAGACAAAAGTACAAATAAAGAACAAGAGCTAGGCTGCTGACGGAACGTCACGATTCCTTTAGAACGCAACTGTTTTAGTGTTCATCACTATCAAAATAATGTCCTTCTAACATTCATCGTATTAAAGGCATTCATATTTCACCTCCCGAGTGAAGTCAAGGGCGGGAAAGGTGGTTGGGGTGGTTGTGTACCACTTTTCGGGCCCCTGATCAAGGCCCTTAACTCCAAATAGCTCCAGGGAGACCGTCCCTGAAATTAGGAAATGGAAGTCGCTCTGGATTAAAGAGCGTCCGCCAAATGCCAAAAGATGGAGTCGTGTTTTTAAGGTGGAGCAGACAGGTCGAAGGTATGAGCAGCGCTGCAGTAACAGTATTACCGGATATACTGACGTCATTACACAAAACCATCGCATACACGTAGAACAGTAATACAGGAAAATCTCCATTATTTCATCAATCTGCATGAACCGAACGAGAAACAGATGAGGAGCTGAGGGTGAACACAAAAACGCTCAAAACAGTCCGTCGCGTTCAAGTCAAGCGTACTACACTTCACGGCTTACATTAAGCAGTTTTACATACAGATCAGTCGAACTAACATAGTCTGGAACAAGATTTTTTTTAAAACATGACGAAATTATTCATTTGGGTAAATAGGTACAAAAAGACAAGAATAAGACGATCTGACGCTTTAAAGTAACATTTTAGAATAAAGGCATTCAAACTAATTCTCGCCTCCTTAACCAATGTTGTTAAATAGTTTCCGCAAAATAAGCGGACTTAAGCTTTTATAAATCCATTTAAATTAGTCATTATATTCTCCCAGAAAAGACGTCTGAATCTCCAAACTGGACACAACAAGAATATTCCTATAAATCAGTTATGAGAAAACATGAGCTATTAAGGGTGAATATTTAAAAATAATAATAAAAAGCAGGTTTGTAAGAATGAGGTCATAAATTAAAACAGATTTTTACAGTCTGCCAAAACATCCTAAATAAATCTCAATATTTTCTCTAATTCATAATTGTGGCAATGTTAAAATATTTCTCCACTGTCCCTTGTGTACTATAACATTTTAAGAAAGGCATTGTGGTGAATAGGTTACGCACGTCAACTTATTTGGTTTTTGATCATCTTCGTCATGCACAGTAAGTTTTTTTTTTTTTTTTTAATCTTTTCTAAGCTGGAAAAATCGGAAACCAAAGGCACTTTCATGCTACAGTGCAGGAAACCAGGAGGAGATCATCGTACCTCCAGGAACTGTTTTTGGTCTTTTCCCTATAAGAAAGGCATGGCCAGTTAGTAAGGAGTGAGTGTGCGTGTGTGTGTGTTTATTATTTTTGATTTTTTTTAAAAGTCTATGCACGAGACGTAGTGATAGTTTGAGCTGAGGCAGGCAACTGGCCAGATCTCTGATACTCAAAGACGAGACAAAGCGTCTTAGTGCTTCTCTGGTTTAAGAGACGCTCTTCCACATACACTAAGGCACTGTGCTGTGATATTGTTAGGCTTTGGCAGCTCTGTACTGTACAATTCCTACGACGTGGGACGTGAAAACGAGAAATGTCTTCCAGCTTAGGAAAGAGCTCACAGCTTTAGTGGCGTCTTTTGGAAAGGAAAAATAAAACGAAATCACACGACTATGGTTAAGGCTCGCGGTCGGAGGCGGACCGGAGGAGGCGCACCGAGGCGTGAGCTCGGCTGTTCGGGTTAAAGGCAGCAAGAGAACACCGGGGCAGGATTGATGGATCAACTAAAAAAAGACAAAATAAAACAGATGAGAGGTTTTTTGACACTTGTCAAGGAGAAGACTCCCGGTTGTCTTTTAAGACGCTATTTGTGTCTCGTTGAATTATCCGAGGAGCGTTTTTTTCGGCCGTCTAAAAGGACGAAAAAAGAAACATAGGTTTGCTGGATAAGGCAAAGTCCCACAAGAGGATCCAAGTGCTTAGGACGTTGTGACATTCAGTCAGGCCCTGATGATTTATCAATCCGTGAGTCACTTGTTCATTTGTTTTTCAAATTAAAACCAAAACCCCAAGCGCTTGTTCCTCCCCATTAGTTTTTTGACTGTTTGTTTTTTTTTATCGAACGCAATCGCACAAAAATCACAGATGAAGAACAGTAACTCCTATTGCTAAGGGACAAAACGACCCTTACCAAAAAAATGTGAGGCTTCTGGCAAACATTTGCCATTAACCTTCGGCAGTGTTGCCGCAAATTTGTCATATTTTCACATGCAAATTAGGTTTGTGGCAAACTTACGGTGGATTCTAGCAAACTTTGTGGAAAACTTATGCACCTGACAAGTTTGTCACCAAAAGTTCACTACAAGTTTGCAATTACTGGCAAACTGTTTTGGCAAATCACTGGTTAGTACATTTGCCCCACTCCACTGTTTGCCACAAATTAACCTCAAATTTGCCGCAAACATTTTTTTGTAAGGGGAAGCGATGCATTTTCATCGCAGAAATAAAGAGCGGTATATAGTATATACTTCTATATTTAAATTCATATGTCTCTTTTTTATCAATAACGTGTAGCAGTGAAATCGGAAAACAACTCGTTATTCGTGTTTTCATTTTGTTTTTGCAAAGGAATATTGGAAAAAAGATGCAATTTTTGGGCTTTGGCTTTAATTTGAAAACGAATGGACAAATGATACACAGATTCACAGTAGTGCTTTTTTCTTGCTTTCGGCGACGCTCTTAAGACTCGAACGACGGCGGGAAACATGGGCGGTGTGGTGGGAGCGGGAGGGACTGTATAAACAGGTTATAATCTCTGATTTTCTTTTAGTTATTGCAGGTTATGATTTGCCTTTAGCCAGAGCACACAGACACAAGTTGGGATCGAACTCTGGAAGGGCATCACAGTGTAGTCAATCATTAAGAAGTTGGGAATAAAAAGTAAAAAAAAAAAAAAAAAAAAAAAAACATTTGGGATTCTTTTCGAGGGCTGGACATGTGAATTCCCTGAATGTTACATATGTCTTTTAAATTCAGTAACTTTCGCATTCTGATGGTTACATATAATTGTTTCTTTTTTTTTAATTAACCAAATATTCCAAAAATAAATGAAATTCCTCAAATACTCGTCTTTGGAGAAAAGAAAATACAGGTATGTGGGTATATACTGTACATTTATACACACATTCACACGCGCGCAAAATTTTACGCCTACACACACTCTTTGACGTTATTGTTTTACATAAACCATGGAAAGGCAGAGAAAACTAGATTAAAAACCGAATTGGTTTTCGATTCTGTTTGTAGGCCAGATTCAATCTAATACATCCCCAAAGTCTATAGATACTGTCACTTCAATATATTTACAACCTACGCAGAAAATATGGATTTAGGCGTCCTTTAAAAAGAAGATTCTTTCCTGTATCAAAACATAATACAACTGTACCACAAATCACAGCTGCAGTCAAACACATATACATTAATAAAGACCAAAAAAGACCAAAAGGAAAAATAAAAGAGAAAGGAGACAAAAGGAATACGTGTCACCCGGGTTGAGAGTGAGGATTGGAGTAGAGGCACTGCCACTGTTGTTTTTCCACTGAGGTTCAGAGTCTATAGGACAGGGCTGCAGGCTGGGAGTGGCTTCATTCTTTCACCAGTCTGTAGATGTGATGCTGAGCGCCGTGCTCGCTGTTCGACACCTCAAACACACACGCCATGCACAGCAGGGTCTCCTGTGTGTCTCTGTTTGTGACCACCTGCCACACAAAAGAGCGGAAAAGAGAGAGGGGGGAGAAACGGTTACAGATGATGCGGTTTTTGAGCATGGCCAAATATATCAAATTCCTGTCTCAAGCTATAAAAGTCGCTTGACAATCAGTTGACTAGTTTTTAAGGTAAAGTTCAGTTTTAAAGAAAAGTTCGCCAGGTGGCGCAGGTTTACATAATATAATTTCACAAAAAATCCTCTCCGGGTTTGAACCAGCAACCCGCCGAATAGTGGGATCAACTCCTCATCATTACGCAAGCACTACTCATATGCAGTATATATGCTGAGACTATGTCTTGCTATAAATGCCAAATTAATATACATGAAGTTGGGTTTAAACTGAAAAAGATTATCGTAAGGGTCTGCACAAGTAACCTATGTAAAAATTGCACAACCAAATAGATAATTTGTACAATTTGCATAATCTGCATAACTTCCAGAACCAATTTTTTAAATCTGTACATTTACATAATGAAACTAATTACCTGTATAACCTACATAATCCAATGTATTTTTGATTAGTCTTGTCCATTTATTATGGGTCTGATAAACATTTTTAATGCGTAAAGTATTATGTCATTAAAAGAATATGGTCCACAAGTCCACAGTATCCTCATTTGCTGAGGTCAGTTTCCTCTAATCAGGTGTATAGGTGTTGGAATATAACAAATGGAGTAGCTGCTATATAAACAGAATTGTTGTTACAAATTAAAATATATACTGCTTTCTTTTTTTCCAGACCTGCAACCGCAATAGCTCATAAAAGAATAGTAACTTGTACATTTTACACTCACATCCACATATTACAAAGTCAGTGAACAGAAAATAGTGATGTGGTCTCGTATTTTTTTCCGGAGCTGTATTTATGGGATCCTCATAACACAGAAAATTAAGTTCTTAATTAACAGAAACTGATTAATTCTTATATGTTTATATAAGTTATCGCTTGTTGACACTTCAAATCTCTGACATTTTTCCAACACTATTACTATTCATCGACTTCTTTGCTAAACACACATGTACAGAGAAAGACATGTGAAGCAGAAGCCAGGAGGGCGAACCCACAACCCCCTTCTAAACTGTGTCTCTGTAGCAGAGAATCCCCTGAATGACCTCTGCCTAATAGAAAGTTCTCCCGCCCCTCTCCTCTCCTCTCAGCGGGAGATCAGTAGGCTCCACGTGGCAAAGCAGGAATTTTGGGAATGTGGAGCGTCCCTCAGCGCCGCCCATCGCCCCGAGTTTCTTCCCCGTCAGGCCCCGAGCGCTACTAAGGACTCACCAGTAGGATGGTGAAGTTCTCCAACACGCTGTTCATCATGTATTTCTCGGGCAGATGTTTGAGTTTGTGGATGAAGTTGATCATGTATTCACACATGGGAGACCGGCTTATCCGGTACACGAAGCGGCCGTTCTCAAAACGAGCGTATTCCGTCTGGAGAGAGAAAAATATGTTCTGTTTATACAACTGTAAGTTTATAGTTATTGATATAAAATTGAAAACTGTGAAATAACACTTTGGGGGATGATATTAAACGTTTAAACAAGAAGCAATAATGGCGCTTAGCATCAAACATACCTCCACTTTCTCCACCACCTGTTTGCCGAAGGAACAGACTTTAGTCGAGCAGGTGATGGTCATGTTTTCCGGACTCTCGTACTGGCTCGTGACACCGTAGAAGGCCCCGGTTTCCTCCTGAACGTTGCAGTTTAAGTCAGCCTGGGAAATATTAACAACCACATTGTGAGCAAAGAGGAAAGTTTGGACATTTTGTATGTTACAGATTTTTCACATTTGCTTTGGACAATTACAAAAGTATTGAAGGTCTCTCTGTTAATTGTGTATTTCTCATACTGTCTGAAGCAAAATTAAGTTACTCATTCAAAACGCAAATTTCAAGGCAATCCAGTCTACGCCAGCAAAAAGAACTCAAATTGAGCAATTGTTGATCTAATAACGTTCCTTTCATTCCTCTGTAGCCAACTGAACTTTTTTGTGCAGCAAAACACATTGCTATTTTTTGGTTGATTGGTGTTTTTTGTAAGTCAAGAATACTGTGATTTTTTTAAAATTCATAACAACAGAAATTTGTTCAAACTAGGCTTTATGAACTTGTTTAAGAGGTCAGTACTTCTATCCTGCCTCCAGTACTACCACTGTTGGGCACCTGAGCATGACCTTTAACCCCAACTGTCCTTGTAATTCAGAAAATATTGCTCTGGATAAGAGTGTCTGATAAATGCCACAAATAAGGAAAGAAGGAAGGAAGAATTTCTACATCATGGGTGGTGGTGGTGTTCTTGCTGGCCATTTTGTAAATGAATTTCAGGAACTGTTCTTAGGGATGATATGTTGTGGCATTTTGTAAAATTTTTGCTGAACAAATTGATATTATTGTAACATCTAAATTGCACCAAGCCAAGCAAACCTGAAAGAATTAAATCCACCCTCTAGTGCACAGCATTGTGACGGTAATTATTAGTCCAGTATAACCGGTTTGTATAAAAGTTTTAAATAATACCTTGTAAGTTTACCTCGTAACACCTTTTGAACCGTAAAGATGGGTTCCAGACAAATTCTATTTTGAGTACTGGTCTGGTTACGCCAAGTTGGCTCATTGCTATTTTTAATATAATACTGGGTATCGGCAAGTACAAAACGTGAATTAAAGTGAGTGATTCATTGTGTACACACCACAGCAAGGCACAGCACACAGTGCACCACAATGAAATGCGACCTCTGCATTTGATCCATCCGAGAAGCAGCAGTGGGCAGCTTTTTTGAAAGCCCAGCGGGCAGCAGTGCTTGGGGTTGGTACCTTGCTCATGAATACCTCAGTGGCACCTTTACCCGCCCAGTGCACCATGCAAGTGCAGTTAGTAGCACAGTGAGTTGCCCCTTTGATCCGAAGGCCGCCAGTTCAGGTCCCAGACCATTAAAGATCATGATTATCGTACCGTCCCAAAGCACTGCTCCCCGAGCGCTGCCAAAAAGCTGCCCGCTGCTCCTTCACAGATGGAGCACTGCCATTTAGTGGACACATCGCCATCTAGTGGACGTAAGTGAAGTTTACTCAAAACAGGCTAAGAATATTCAGTGATTTTGAATCTAAGAAAGAACCAAAAAAAAAACAACAGCCTTTTCAAGCACATGAAGAAAGAAATTAGGGAAATGTCCAGGCTTGAAATCTGCATGCCTTAAAATCAATGGATCGCCCCCACGCACCCCCGTATTCGTTTTTCAGCATTTTACAATAATGACGGCAACAATCCGGGCCTTTAACGCACGTCCATTTAAATAGCGTCGGATTGGCCTGGCCTTTCAAAGGCGTGTGATAAAGAATAGATGACATGTTGCGTGAAAGCTGCTCCGTCCTTGTGAAAAAGAACAGCTCTCTGTAGTCCTCTCGCTTTCATTAGAACCTGACGCTCATTATCGAAATTAATAAGGGGGGGGGGCTGAGATGGAAGAGAGAGGGAGATCGGGAGAGAAAGAAACGCAAATATTCCTCTCCGGCATGCTCCCTCCTTCATTATAACGGCCTGTTAGATTTTCAAATAATATTCAGGAGAGGCATTATTGTGCAGATCCGCTGCGCCATTTGAATTTCAGATCGGCTCGTCACTTCAAACGGAATCTGAGCCCAGGCCTCGCTCCGGCCGCCGCAGCCCACTTTGTAGCTCGCCGCTAGTTAGCATTTAGTTTTTCAGGGGCAAACGTATGCGATGTTTAAACAGCTATTAGAGCGGCGGCCAGGCAGCCCGATTGTTTTGAAATATTAGGCCGAATTAGCAAAGCCTTTCATCTGGCACTCTCCCGCTATGCCAGGCCAAATATAGCCATTCACACACACACACACACACGTCTGTAAACTCTGGGTGAAGTGGCCCATTCTCTCCCCGCTGAACTAGGCAGCAGTTGAACAATTCAGCAAGAGACGGGGACTGTGGGCGACTGCACGTTACGCAGATAAGTCACCACATGTAATACTACCTTTAATATTACATAATAATAGTACAAATAGTTTTGTCATTTAAAAAAGAAATTACTCAAATAGTTTGGCACCTTTTTACATCTGCAAACGTCTTCACCACAAGTCTATCTCCAGAACGCTGAGGGCATCACAAGACATGTTTCTGTTTTTTCCACTGTCTCATTTAAAATATTAAAATATATATAAAACATCCTAATTTATCCTCGCATTTCCAGAGCGAAGGGGGCGGCACGGCGGTGCAGTGGTTAGCACTACCACCCCACAGCGAGAAGGTCCTGGGTCCGAACCCTGGGTCAGCCATGTGGCCCTTTCTGTGTGGTGTCCGCATGCTCTCCCCATGGTTGCGTGGGTTTCCTGTCTCCTCCCACAGTCCTCCTTCCATATTCCTAAATAGAGGTCTCCATGGTGAAGTTTGGGTTAAGGGTCTTGCTCAGGGGCCCAATAGTGTTAGTTCTGGCAGTAGGATGGAGCAGAATACAGAACGTACAACCACCGGACCCTCGGGTGAGCATCGTAGCTTTAGGCCACAGCCACGATCAAATCAAATTAAAATCGAAACCGAGCTGACCCGAGACCTCAGTTCACTGACATTGAAATTGAAATTCAGTTTGGAGTTGTGACCAAGGTCTGCTGCTTTAGTCCGTTGAAATATTCCGTACAGCGCTTCTTACCCAAGTAAAGTCTCTGTCTGCTTTTTAAATAAGGTAATTACACCATAAAGAGCAATTCAGGATTCGAGCCCAATTCACACACTATTACATTACTGGAAATAAGATGTCAGACTGTTGAATTCAGGAGGAATTGCTCTCTCTCTCTCTTGCCGTTTTGCTCGTCAGATAACGTGCGAGGAGCCACTCACCCAGAACTTTATGAGGAAGAAGGAATTCTGCGGACCCTTGCCAAAGAGCTCCTTCAGGCCACCTTTCTTCTCGGGGAATTTGTCGTAAATCTGACGGATGTCCACCGACTCCAGCAAGGCGTCGTTGTACGAGTGATTGGTCTGGCCGATGTGCACGAAAAGATGCTTGTTATACTGCGGAGGAAGACAGAGAACAAAAGAGAGCGAGACGGAGACTGAGTAACGAAGAAGTTTCAGAAATGAGACGTTAAATCCCTCATGCTCCAGTAACAGTGAGTTGTTAAAGTAAACGAATGAGGCATTTTTTTTTAATTATTGTAACGTGTTCGCAGACGGGATGATAAAAGCCTATTACTGGCCAGATTTTAGCAGCTCACGCTCCATTCCAAGCCTCCGACTAAACAGATGATAAATGGCCGACGTCTAGCGTTATCGATAGCCGAGCGAAACGCTCCCGAGAATGCAGACAAACCAAGACGGATGGCCGCCGCCCGAGACAAATCATGAAAAATATGTGACGCTTGAGCTCAGGGCTGCCATTTTGAGCGACAGAAATGCGCATGGCCTTTCTCTCCGGCCTTGGCTCCGGGTCTGCATTAGTTCCGGAGCGGCAGTGTTCATGCCGAGGGTGAAATGGGGGGGGTCGTGGGTAAGTGAATGCACATTCAATATGCACCGAGCGAGTGATCAATCTTTAATGTATTACAAAGTCATTACGGGGCAATGATGTCAATTCCGATCTTAATGTCATTACAGTAAAGAGTCTGGATGCTTGAGGAGTTGTTGTTACAGCAGGATGTTCTGCCATCTGTGAATTCAAAGGTTCTCCACATGCCGAAAGGTAAAAAGGAATACAGAGGGGAGGCAGCTTTTAGGGCCTGTTTACACGTATGTGGATATTTTTTATAAATGCATATTTTTTATACGTTTACACGAGATCCGGTTTGAAAAAAATCTCTGTACACACCCGAACACAAAATGATTCCAAACTCGAATGTTTACCACTTGTCTGCGTCATGTTTTTTTCTGTCAGTGAACAGCAGGTGACATGCCTAGCGTGGATCACGATACTGTAGTCTTCTTCATGGTTAGTATAGTCACTTGTGGTATGTAAGAAATTTAAGTTATTTGGGTCTGTGTCCACCAAACACGTTATTTCTGCTAGCAGCGGTTATTTTAAATTCAAACCCAGTGAGTTCAGCGTCCAGCGGAAAAAAGACCGTTTTCCCGCTCGGAGTGCTTCAAGTTGAAATCCTATCCAACTATTAGAACAGCGCTGGGGTCGTCAATGTCACTTCTCTCTTGCTAGCTAATCGAAATCGAGGACATACACAGTCAAGAACTCAAAATTAATAAAACAATGGTGGAGTATCTGGGGCAGCTAGAGAAGGTTGTTTTGGCTTTACACAGGTTAAATAAGGCAAAAAACTACAAACTACCGATCACAAAGGAACACGTTACAATGTTTACATGAAATGGGAACGAACGTGGAAGTGCCCGATAACGCTTTTCGGAACTTAGCAGCAACAAGAGCTGAGAGAAGCATGGAGATAGCTTTCTGGAAGTGAATTTCTCTCAGCACAAACAAACGTGCTGTGCTGGCGCACAATAGAACTAAACACGTCATCTTTTTAATAAAACCGGGGTTTACTCGTTTACAAAGAATCCAGCGTTTTGAAAAAACCTCACTTTGGAGGGCGTTTTGTAAAATAATAATAATATCTGCATACGTTTAAACAGGCCCTTAGTCACGATGACCCAAAACTGTGGAACACACTACCACGAGTAAGTAGAAAAGCTGAATCACTGTCCTGTATCCCTACTATAAACTTTTTTTTATCCCTAATTTGTGTTTTTATTTCTTTTTATGAACTCATCTTTAATTGTATTCTAATTTATCTCATTTTTTCTTTCTGACAATACTTCAACCGTTTCGTGGCTTGTCTCTTTTTCCTGTTTTTATTTGCAATATAAAGCACTTCGGACTGCATTTTATGTTTGAAGTCTGCACTCATTTGTTTGGCATGTTGCTCACAGTTTTGGACCTGTTTAAGTAATCGTCGAGCAAAGTGCAACAGCATTTAAGGTGCACCCAGATCTGTTTTTGCTAGTTCATGGATCTCGAAATTAGACTTTGTACCAGGTGCATGTTCTTAAAGATTTGCTCTTATTCTCTTAATTAAAATAGTTTTGGAGCACAACATGCAGTAAGCCTAATCGGGTGTCACCTCCGATTTTCTTTAAAAAACACCTTTCTTTATAAACCACTTTGTGCCCAGGCAGACAGCTGTTATAATGTAGCATGAGAGGTAAAAGTGGATGCTTTTCTCAGGAGGAAACAGATTTCACGTTGCACAAGGCCCACCAAAGTGTTATCTTTCACACTGTCATCTCTTTTTGAAAAATCTTTTTTAAGGTATTCAAGCTGCTTAATCCTGAACGTAACAAGTAGAGAAAGACTTTAGAGCAGGGTTTTTTGGTCCTCTGCCTTGCACTGACTTCACGTCATTTTAAGGCGAACGGACCCATGGGTGTAAATTGCGGAACAGGGCCACCTGCTAGTTGAGCGACGTAGGTGACAGATGGGTCTGCGCTGAATTCAAGCATGAGAAAAACATCAACAGACCATACGTAGGGATGGCAGGGTCGGTCACTGACTCTCAGGGCCACCTCCAAGGTAACAACCCCACAAGAGGTTTAATACCTGGAATTCCCAAAGTATTTTGCTTTTTAGAGCTGAAGAGGTTTTTAGGGATGAGAGGTGAAATGTCTTCAGGAACCAAAAATTAATCTACTCACTTTCTATCCAAGTATTCAGTTCTACAGTGTCCTGGACGACTGAGATGTACACAGACATATTCATAGTGAGCATCTGTGCCCTCAGCTAGATATAGGGGTCGTTGGTGGCGTAACGGTAGGGTGTTTGCCCCGTGATCAGAAGGTCGCAGGTTCGAATCCAGGGCTGGTAAAGTTACCACTGAGGTACTCATGAGCAAGGTACCATCCCCAAGCAGTGCTCTGCGGGCGCTTGTTAGCTGCCCACTGCTCCTTCGCGGATGGGTTAAATGCAGAGGTCACATTTCGTTGTGGTGCACCGTGTGCTGTGCTGTGTTCACAATGACAAATAGTCACTCACTTTTCACTTTTATATTTATGGGGCAAGTTTTATCCCTGTAACATGGGTTGTGGAGCAAGATTAAAAACCAACAATGCTCTTGTGTCCCAGCACAACACCATTCCATTCTAAATCATACGCTTGTACTGGATTCTGTTCTGTATACTGTACAGATTTTGTAGTGCATTCCAACAATGCATAACTAGTTTTAAAGTGAGTGATTATTTTTCCACGTGAACACAGCACAGCACGAAGTGCACCACAACTGTAAAGGAGCAGTGGGCAGCTTTCAGAGACTCAAACTGACCACCATCTGATCATGGGGCCAACTCCCTAGAACTGGGCATGCTCTGTGTGGTTTTTTTTTTTTCAATCATTTTGTAAACCTCCAGCTCAAACTCTCTTGCATGCGTTGAAAAGTTCCTGTTTTATTAGTGCACACTATATGGGGCGATGCTCGGATGTGACCTGACTGCTCACACTATACGACACGTCGGACTCCCGTACCCGGAACTGCCTCCACTGCCTCTGTCCAGCCTACACGCTCCGTCACCATGTTTGTACTGTGTACTCTGCTTGTGTTTCACCTCCAGTTCTGTCTTTGCGCAGACGCAATGAGGTAAAACCCTCTGAGGTTGAGGTGAGTCAGCTTGTGGTTCTGCTTCAACAGTGCTATACCCTCTCGAGGGGCGACCAGAATTTTAAACAGGTTTGATTTTCATCCGACCATACGATTGCAGGGTTGTGAAGGTTAATCGGTGCTCGTTACCCCACGTATACTACATGACGCACGATTAAGTCGAAACTCGGACCGATCCAAAAATAAGTCGCACGAGTGAAAAATCGGCTGAAAATATATACACCTTGACACTACTTACAGAATCCGGGTCCCTCTGCTGTTCCAGAAAGGCGGAGAACTCCACCAGCCTGAGCTTGGTGGTGCCAATCGAGCGACCCTGCCACGCTGGCACTGCTGGTGCTGGAGGAGCTGACGACTCGTAACCTGCTTACACACACACATTTTAACAGTTTTACAGTAGAGCACGGGGTGGTAAGACACAATCAACGAACGGTGAAGGACCTACTTGAAATTGCGGTGGTGACGGCGGGCTGGATCGGGTAGGCTTGCTGCGCAAAAGGCTTGATGCTTAAGCAAACAAGAAGAGAAAGATTTAAGGGGATGGAAGGCAAGAGGTTCTGTTTAGCACAAATGAAGAGATGGGGTGCCAAAAAAATGTGTGAAAAAAGCGAGAGTGTAAACAATAAGAAAAGTAGAAGGAGTCAGAGAGACAGGTATAGACAGTCAGATAATATAAGGAGAGGGAGAAGGAGAGGAAGAAGGAGAGAGAAGCTTCTCCAGACACAACTTGGAAGGAAACAAAAAATGGAGATAATAGAAGGAGAAACAGTGAGTGTGTGAAAGAGTAAGAGAGTGTAAAAAATATGAAGCAAGAGAGATAATATGGAGAAAGAGAAGGAGAGAGGGAGGAAAAAAGAGAGAAACCTGTCCAGAAACAACTTGGCCAGAAACAAACTGGAAAACATTGTAAACGACTGATTTTTATGACAGAGAAAGATACACACACACACACACACACAGATAAAGGCAAAATGTGTGAGAGAAATTTGGCCAGAAATACAATAAAAAAGGAGAAAGGGGCTGACTTTCAAAGTGAAGGAAATGAGACAGAAATAGACAGACAAATGAAGACAATATGGAGAGAGAGACTTGGCCAAAAAGATACCACAAAAATGGCAGACCTTCAAAGTGCAGGAATGAAGACAGAAGGACAGAAGGAAGAGAGAAAGAAAGAGAAAAAGATCAAAGAAAGAAAGAAGGTAAAAGACAGAGAGATAGAGAGGGAGATTAAAAGAAAGAAAGAGGGGGAGAGAGGAAGAAAGAGAAAAAGGACAAAGAGAGAGAGAAGGAAAGAAAGCGAGAACGAAAGATAAAAAAAAGAAAGAGAGCAAGAGCGAAAGAGAGAAAAAAGACTAAGAGACAATAAGAAAAATAAAAAGAGAAAGAAAGACAGAGAGCGTGTACTAGATAATGGCAGATTTTCAATGTGAAGGAGTGAAGAGAGCAAAAAAGCATTCAAATCACCTGATACGGAGAAAGAAAGAGAGACAGGAAGAAAGAGAGAGAGAGAGTGGATGTGTGGTAGAGGAGAAAACACAGAGAGAGAGAGAGAGAGATGTAGCTTTATCAGAGCAGAAGTTAAGGGTTGGCACTCACTCTTGTGAGGATCCTGGCTGTCCCGTGGATATCATGCCCTGCCAAAACTGAAGAATTAGATAAATAAATAGACAACAAAGCAAAGCCTATCCCACACTCACACTCGCGCTCTGCGGCCTCGCGATATTCCTGTTATCTGACTTTCAGCTTGTTTTCTCTACCGACCCGGTTTTTACCACGGTGCCGAGTCGTTATCTCCGCTATGGCATTGCTGCACTTATCAGATGTGGGCAGTGGATGTAAGCGTGTGTGTAATGGGATTGGGCCTCTCTCTGGCACATCAACAACGCTACAACGACTACAACAACGCTGTCGGATTCGGGGACGACAACGGGGGGTAGGTGTGGCGTCCCAACAAAAAGGGCTTACTTACCCCAGCGGCTCCGGGGAAAGCGGGTCGAGGGATGCCCGGCAGGCCCAGCTTGTTGTGGATGGCGGTCGCCGAGACGATCTGCGCCGAGGACATGGACGCCATGCTCTGGATGGCTTTGTCCTTCACCGTCTGGTCCTTCAACAGTGTTCACAAAAAAGGGGGGATTTAAAGTCTCTACAAGGTGTAGGCAACGCCGGCGAGAGAAGTCACGAGGACTAGGCATGGGCCGGTCTCACGGTATCAAAACCACAAATGATTTTCCGTTCCTGTGGTTCCAGCATCACGTCGAGCCTTGTTCCCACTACACATTAAACTAAAAGTGAATACAAGTACATGGAATTAGGCTGTTTCTTAGTCGCGGGCGAAGCCCATCAACCGCGTGCGACTCTCTGTTTGATCAGCAATCAACAGTCGTTTTGTGCAAATGCTACAAAGGCATGATCTAACAAGCTGGCCGACTAGTTGCCAACTCTGACCACATATCTAGCCAGGGGTGCGTTTCCCAAAAGCATAGTTGCTAGCAATATGTTAGTTGCTAATGTAAACTGTTAGTTGCTAAGCTAAGGTACACCATGTTAGTTGCTAATGTACACTATGTTAGTTGCTAATGTTCACTGTTAGTTGCTAATGTTCACTGTGTTAGTTGTTAATGTTCACTGTGTTAGTTGCTAATGTACACTGTTAGTTGCTAATGTACACTGTGTTAGTTGCTAATGTTCACTGTTAGCTGCTAATGTACACTGTGTTAGTTGCTAATGTACACTATGTTGGTTGCTAATGTACACCATGTTGGTTGCTAATGTACACTATGTTGGCTGCTAATGTTGACTATGTTGTTAATGTACACTATGTTAGTTGTTAATGTACACTATGTTATGTATTAGTTGCTAAGCTAATGTTCACTATGTTAGTTGCTAAGCTAATGCTCACTATGTTAGTTGCTAAGCTAATGCTCACTATATTAGTTGCTAAGCTAATGTTCACTATATTAGTTGCTAAGCTAATGTTCACTATATTAGTTGCTAAGCTTATGTTCACTATATTAGTTGCAAAGCTTATGTTCACTATGTTAGTTGCTAAGCTTATGTTCACTACGTTAGTTGCTAAGCTAATGTTCACTATATTAGTTGCTAAGCTAATGTTCACTATATTAGTTGCTAAGCTAATATTCACTATGTTAGTTGCTAAGCTTATATTCACTATGTTAGTTGCTAAGCTTATGTTCACTATGTTAGTTGCTAATGTTTACTGTATTAGTTGCTAATGTTTACTGTATTAGTTGCTAATGTTCACTGTGTTAGTTGCTAACAACTATGCCTTTAGGAAATGTGCCCCAGAGCACAAGACAGCAGTCAGAGGGGCAGCTCAACTCAAATCTTTTTCTTTTCATGCGTTTTTTTGGAGGCCTTGACGCTTGTTTTTGTTGGATGTCCACTTTGAAATCCCTGTTTCTCAAGAGGGCGGCGTCAATTTCTGTTCCAATTCTCATGGTACTTCTCAAGACAGAATGTTGTTGTGTACTACTGACAGAGCAGTCGCGCTGAAAGATCTGTCAGTCGCGGTTGTGTAGTATTAGTACAGCGCTTCGGCCACTTTCAGAATCATGACTCGTGAAAAGTGTGAACAAGGCATTAAGGAGCTGCATTTATCAGTCCCTCTAGGATTTTGTGGGCCTTTTTTGAGGTTGTCGTGGCCTAAAATGCCTGATTTTGCAGCAGTTTTTCAAAAAAAATCGTGATGAAAGCTGTGTTTTTAGCCGCTTTATAGCAATTAAAGTTGTGAGAGCAAGTCAAAGTGGTGGAAAAAAGTTGTGCATTTTGTGTGGCTCAACGTTTTGTGGGAAATGACAATGATTGGTCAAAAATTGTGGAAAAGTCGTGGTAAAAATTGCAAGGTCTGGACGAATTTGCAGGGATCAGCTGAATTTGCATTTATAGCTCTCATCGCAACATCTTGAAATCCTGGAGGGTCTGATTTATTAGAATTTTATTTAGAACTGTAATCGCAATACTGAAATACCGTGAAACTGTGATATTTTGACTTATGACTATTATCACATTGTAAGAATGTCATAAAGGCCCATACCTAGCTAGATAAAACGGAATGACAAGGCAACGTGACACGTTCCTCAGCAACGGCACATTCAGAGGAATGTGTTGCAGACTGAAAGGAAGAATGTCTTCGGTGCACTTTTGACTCATATCCATTGAGGAGAAAAAGTTAAAATGGAATTAAAGCCGCTTAGGAGGCGAATGTATGGTGGCGCAGCTGGCATGCTGTAGGCTACGCTATAAGGATTTAAAAAAAGAGTATATACTCACACATTTTATATATATATATATATATATATATATTATTATTTTTTTGTATTTTTTTTTTTTTTTTTTAAGTAAGCAATAATAACCTTCCTCAGCGAGTATCAAGGAATTCTTGAACGGAACCCAGTCAACCATGGAGCTAATGCCTGGGGATGAAAAAGCGGAGGGGGCAGCTCTGGTTAAAGTCTTTCTCCTTTGGGCATCCACTCATTAACCCGGCTTTAATCCTTCCAAGCAGAAGCGAAAATACTCTGCATATAGACTTTCAAATTTCCCTCGCGTTTTACAAAACCGAATTAGCCTCGGCGTGCCAAGGTTAATTAATCCGTGACAAGAGTCCGTGTACCCATAAGTTACAAAAGGCTACAAAAGACATCCTTCCTCTTGCCACACGTGGCATATGTAGCCTTATTAGGCAGAATTCCGTGCGGCAATGGCCGCTCAGAAACCAGCGCGCAGAATAACGAGCAGTTTGGAAGTGCTGTATATGGGAAAGGCGAATGAGGAACGATGGACTCTGACGGTGTGGAGGGTGGGGAAGCAAAGCAAAAGTGAATGGAAAGGTGCGTTAAGGCATGACTCGGGCGAGGATCCAACATGCTGGCTGGGTGATGTGTGTATGAAGTATATAGCTGGGCTGTGAGAACTGGCCACTAGCACAAAAAGCGCTCTGGACAAAGCAGAGGCGTGCATTAGCAAGGTTTTGGGGCCTTTTGTTTAGAAAACATGGTGCCTGTGCTTTATTTACCTAAATTCTGCAAACAAAACAAAGGCTTAGAAATGTGGTACACAATTCATACTAGCACACAGAAATGTCAACATCATTGCTAACAAATCATTCAACACAAGACAAGACCATTTTACAATATCCTGAAATTTCCTGTTACATGTTGAAGCTGCTGATGCATCCCTGCTAGAAAAACTGTAAAGCTAGATTTAGTTTGGTCCATAAACCCCAATTAAACCGTTATTGTGGATTCTGTTCTGTGACTTTTTGGTGGAAAACTCGACAAAGTGACTTGTAACCACAAACAACTCATACGACACTAAACCAGCAAATGTCCATCTTTTAAAATTAGTCTCAGTCACCAACCATTTATAGGAAGAAATTTGTTTTTAGGTAGGAAAAGATTCTAAGAAGCAGCTGAAGCTCCTCTAGAAAGATACTAGGAATGGGGTCCATTGTCTTTCATTTAAAAGTCAGGTTGAACTCAGCAATAAAAATGTCAAATATTATTTAGATGCTTTTAGTGATTTCGTATGAATGGAAATGTGATGCATCGGAATATGGCATTGTCTCATATCAATTTAAATCAGCTTCTGAACTGAACCTTTAGTGGAAACCATTGTGATAAAGACAGACACTGGTCGTCGCACACTGAATAAATGCACACTGAATAAATCTGATGTCGTATCTTCGCAAGTTAGTTTTCACCCCTATTTAAAATGGGTCTACAGCAAGTTTCTTCAGCAGGGATGGCGACATTTCACTCAAACAACACTCAAAAAAGGTAGCAAGGGACAGCAGCCTGGGGAGCATCTTAAAGGTAGATTTTATGTGGGGAATAATATGGCAGCTTTAGATCATTGTGGCCACCTTTCATTACAAGGCAGCCCAGAGAGCGGCAGCGTAATGACAGTCATTTCACTAAACGGCTCGGATAAGAGGACACTGGGCCCGTTTACTCTAGTGCTCTGCTGCAAATGGCGGGGAGGCAGCTCGAATTCTTTTCTCCCCCCACCCCTGCTCCCGATTTCTAATTTGCTTTAGATGAGAGGAGACAGAGAGCCGTACAAAGGCTGCCTGCTTCTCAACCGCCGCCCTTGCGCTGAAAGATCCGGCCATTCAGGGCGGAGCGCGAACTACGCCAAACGGGCCATAAGTGAGGGTCATTAATCCATCCTGAGTAAACTAACCACTGTGGGGGGGCATCGTAAAAAGAGTGCCTTCTGGGAAAGAGGATAGAAAAATGAGAGAAAAGAGAGACAGAGAATGAGAAAGAGAAGTCAGACTAACTTCAGGGTCACAGGTATTGGTAGGTGACCATGAAAAACTCTCTCAATTAGGTCAATTTGTCAGATTATGCTTCCACAAAGGCCTCTTTTTTTTGGTCAGAGGTGGCTTTTTGTGGAAGGAGATGTATTCGGAGAGAAAAGTTCTGCTAGTTGTTTGAGTGAATGCTAAAAATGAGGATGAAATGGAGGGATCAAGAGAGAGAGAGGGAGGGAGGAGGGAGGAGGGGTGGGTGGGGTGTGGGTGTTCAGTAGTCTCTCATTAATGCAGCATGAGGTAAGCATTGGACAGCCAGTGGGGCTATGGGGAGGAGAAAACAGAAGGTGGGGACAAACAGAAAGAGAGTGATAGAGAGGGAGGACATAATAAAGAAAAAGACAGAGAATGAAAAAGAGTGGGACAAGCATGAGAGAGTGAAATAGAATGACAGAGATAAAGACCAGGAGAGATAAGGCCAAGATGGATGGAGAGAGAGAGAGAGAGAGAGAGAGATATGGTGTGATTGATAGGGCTGGAGTGAAAAAGATATTGAGAATGAAAAGAGAAATAAGAATAGACAGATAGACAGAGATGGAGTGAGCAAGGTATATTAAGAATGAAAAGAGAAATAGGGTTAGACAGACAGACAGACAGACAGACAGACAGATAGATAGATAGATAGATAGATAGATAGATAGATAGATATTGAGAATGAAAAAGGAATATAGAAAGAGATAGACAGAGACAGACAGACAGACAGACATGGAGAGATAGAAACACAGGGAAAGAGGTGGAGAGAGAGAGAGAGAGAGAGAGAGAACCCCACAGAAAGCAAGTGAGTGCTCTAAGGGTCCCTCTTTAGTCTGTCATTCCACAGAGAGCACAGCAGGAGCGATGACTTCACTGCCACGAAAGCGCCAGCGGAGGTAAAGCGATGGCCATTCTGTCGCACGCTCCCATAAAAGCCCTTCCTTATCTTGCCCAAGTCCGGCCAGCCCAGATGCCCTCGGGCTTTTAACCTTCTGACCTCTCAGCTCTCAGCCAATCACCACCAGCCCAAGCCCCTTTGCCAACATGCTTCCAAATTCCCACAGAAAGGTCACATCAGTCTCGAGCAGAGTACAACATGCCAGCCACAAACAACCATGCAAACAAAACGCACAGCCAAGCGCCATTATTAACTAGCTATGAGTCAGCAATATCAGCACAATTTTCATCGAGCTCGAGGTGCGGATCAGATTTTACAGCATTTCCTATTTTCAGGGACAGTCTTTTTGGTGCAACTTGGGGTTAAAAGTGTTGCTCGCTGACCCAATGATGGTAGTGCTGGAGGTAGGATTCAAACCCACGACCTCTTGGCCCAGAAGCGAGAATCCACTACACCACCACCACCCAAGAGCACTAGTACTGCACATGTACTACAATGCCTCTGGCATGTTACAAACAGGTCAATAATACAGTAATTCCACGGTAATACATCTTTCATTGCTATGACGCAGCACGTGAATAACGTGGTAATACCTATAGTAGCACAATGAGATTATTACTATGGTACTAATGTGGTATTACTATTTTAATAGCATAGCAGTTGTACTATTGTAATGTAATATTTATTACCAAGGTATTACCATGTCAACGGCATGACAATTATACCATTGTTCTGTAACAACTTATTATTATTATGATGCTAGGGTGTTACCATGCGAAACATAACAGTACCGTTGTAATATCACTTGGCTTACTGTGGTATTACCATGTTATTAACATAACATTTACATTTACTACTGTGGTAATATCATGTTATTTATTTAATAGAGGAGTACCTTGTAATATAAATTTGATAGCGCCACGTTATTAACATGACTGGCATGGTAGCACTAAAGTAATATAACATTTATTACTATGTTAAACGTGTGGTATTACCATGCTACTAACATGATAGTGGCAAAGGAAATTGAATTATTTGTTACTACTAATACTACGGTATTACATAAATACATAGTGGCAGTGTATCATTTATTACCATGTTATTTACTAGACTGTGGCATAGTCGTAGTATTGAAATGTAGCATTTATTACTGTGTTACTACTATTGTACTTCCATTTGATTAACATATAGCAGCATACAGAGTACTACAGAGTAGTAATGAAACATTTCTTACTATGCTACTACTATGGCATTACCATGTTAACATGACTGGTCAAAAACAAGTCCTTCATTTTCCAGCTAATGTGCTCAGAGCATTATGACGGTGCTGGAGTTTTCCCCTGTTCCCTTTTACTGTTCTCTTTTCAGGCTTGCTTATCAGCTAATCACTACAGCAGTCTAAATGCACGCAAACAGCGAAATGAAACTAGCTTCAAAGCAGACATGCTTAGCGGTCAGTAAAAGGCACAGAGGCAGGGACGTCATTAAAAGAGACACTAAAGAGAAAGGGAGGCTGTGAGGGAGTGTGTGTGTTTGTGAGTGTGTGACTGTTTGAGGGAAAAGGGTGGGGGGGGTAAATGGGATGAGGGATAGATGAGTGAGTGAGTGAGTGAGTGAGTGAGTGAATGAATAAATGGCGCATGCAAGGGTTCGGAGCGACAGGAAGTGCGGCGGCAACAGCGAGCGACCACGAGCCCGGAAGCAGAAAAGCGCATACCTTCAGCTTGGAATGAAACTCGCGAGATTTCCTTCTGGCAAGAACCTGAATGTGACTAGACACCTGCGGGGGGGGGACGGGGGGAGGGAGGAGAGGGGAGGGAGGGAGGAGGAAGACAAAGGAACAGCCTGTAACCATGGCGATGAGAAGGCCCCCCCTGCAACTGGGCACATTCGGACCTACCTTGATGGCGGCCTGGATTTCGCGAACTTTCTTTCTTGCTAAGACCTGTATGTGACTAGACACCTCCATTTTTGAAGAAAATAAAAAAAAAGGAGAGGCGGAAAAAACACAAAAGGATAAAAAATGGAATTACACTTTCTTATCACTGAGAGAACACTTGAGGACGGATTTGAGCCGTTCCTTTTCAGCAGAATCAGAGAGAGAGAGAGAGAGACAGAGCAGTGCACCCCAAGCTTGCAGCCACCCGGCCCGCCAGCCTCGTTATTCTTTCTTTTCCATCCCTCCCTCCCTTAAGTGAGCTGATTAAGAAGACTGCAGGCTCCTTAAGTGCATTAAGAGGCAGCAGATGTGGCTGGTTGCGTGCCGAATGAGAACCAGCCAGTCTAGCGGCCTTCGGGGAGCGCTAGGGAGCAGGCGACTTCCGGCTGGACCGGCTTGGCACTAAACGACACAAAGTGTGTGAAGAAGTGTGTTTTTTATCACACGAACACAGCAACCGTGTTCCTGTTCCTGTCCAATGTTAATCTTAAGGGTAAGGGTCTGAGGTCACATGTGTGCATGTGTGTAGGTGTGTGTGTGTGTGTGTGTGAGTGTGTATGGGAGGAGGCGGTCTTTCCCTCTTCTTAATCAGGCCAATCACACACAAGAGGTTTTCGGGCAAGAGCCTCACGTTAACGAGGGTAGCCGTCCCTTACCGACCCCCCCCCCGGGACCCCGCGGGCCTCCACACTTCAGCATGACGAGGCTGCGCTCGGCCGTATCTCTGCCGTGCGAGTGCTTCTTTGACCTTTCCAATTTAATTACAACAATCACTTCAGCTAAGCCACGGTTTAAGCAAATCAAATTAGCATGTAATTGCGGCGGCGTTAACCAATCTGGGTAATGCCCTTACCTCGCGCCACGTCAACCGCAATTACTAATGTTATCGCCTGATATATATACAAATATCGGGCAATATTTGCAATTAGGATTTAGGATATGCACGTAATTAGGATACGCACGTATATCAGCAGTGATTACAAATACCTGTGTGTCTCTCCCTGTGTATACTATATATACATATATACACTAGTACTGGGAATTTTTTTTTTTACAGCAATTCATCATGATTAACTGCACGTTTAAAATATGTGACTCTGCACGGCAAAACCAGTCGCTTGTCACAAATTTTCAAAAATGAGTTATTTTCATGAAAGGGCATAAATCATTCTTCAAAACGATACCTATATGGAATGAATCGGACGACATATGACTGAGATATCAACATTCAAAAGAGTCGGGTTTCTCCTGTCACGCCAAGTGAGAAACGGAGAAATCTGCCTTTGAAGTTGACTATCGCCGTAGCACTCACAGACGCTTGGTGCGGTCGCGGCTACGTTTGTATTTACGGTAGCCTACGCTGCATTCACAGCCACACGGATAGCCTACCTGCGTTAGGTTAACTGAACTCGGGAGACGAAGATGGATTCCGGAGAAATATCTTCACGCTAGTCAACCAGTGGATTTAGCGTAAATATTGAAGTAGAGCGGTCAAAACAGAAACTTTTAACATTCTGCTGGAATTGAATTCCTCACCTCAAGAAAGTCACGTTTATAGGATGGAAAGGGGAAGTTTTTCAGCGAAAATATTTTCACAGCAGTACAGTATAGACCTTCCACTGTTTCAAAACACTAAAAACCAAAAATCCAAAGTTTTACCCCACGCAACATAAACGCTCGTTTTTCTCGGAAACCTCTGTTGCGACAAGCGACTGGTTTTGCTGTGCAGTGTCACATATGTTTAAAATCTAGATACGACAGATAAATGAGTGGTGTCAGAATAAAGAAGGGCATGTTAAGAATTGGTAAGAGAATATGCAGACAAGTACAAAGAACAGCTACAAAGTTCGCTGTACAGCAAAAGCTTGTGCTTGGGTAAAATGTTCATCACTACAGTATGTGGCACAATTCTTCTATCTATCTAGAAGATTTTGAGGAAAAAAAACTCAAATTGATCTGGTTAATTCTGAGTTAATTGCATTTCAATTTGTAAGTGAAACTAATTAAAACCTTTAAAAATCACCAAAAATCTACATTTTTAAATATTTTGCACATCATAAAATGTGTTCAATAAACAAACTGCACAGAAAACATTTTGTACTTGCATTTTTTTCTTAACTTTTCAGATATATGCCCAAAACATTTTATTTAATAACCTGACGGAGAAAGCGTCTCAGCTGCCCATTCTCTCGACGTACGTCGTGAGCGCTGCTGTGGCGAGAGGGTTTGTCAGATCTGGCTAAATGTGACGTGATGTCAGCACTGCGAACCCTCCGATTACGCAGGACAGCCCTACGATCGGCACTGACTCACGCCGACTCAAGGAGAACGCAGCATCCCTCTGGCTGCACGCAAACCAGCCATGTCCAATTAGATTCAGCAAAACACTGACTCAATCCCGAGCGCTTTTAACAGGAATCTGTCAAGCCGTGTCGCAACGGCGCTGCGCCATATTTTTACCCCGGCTATAAATTGCTTTGTTTAGAACTGTGTGTGGGGGGGTTTGTGTAAGAGTGTGTGTAAGTGTGAGCGCGCGGCTCTTGGCCAGAGCTCCGGTTCGCCGCTGTACTCTCAAGCAGCTTGAACGAAAAGCCCGTTGGCCGAGACTGAAGGAGTTTCCACGCAGCACTTCACTTCCAAGGCCACATCAGCCCATCTATTCCCAACCATGGCATGCTGCGAAACTCCATGCGAGTGTGTGAGTGTGTAAGTGTGTGCATGTTAAATTAAATGTGTAGCTAATGTGTGAACCCTATACGTCTGGCTGTGTCAGGACATGCAGGTATCGGTGTTGATGAGTTTGTCTGTGTGTGTGTATGTATGTGTGTGAGTAAGAGAGAGAGCATCTGTGGGTTGGTGTTAATTAACCGTGTGTATATAATGTGTGAATTCCGCCTGCCTCTTTCAGGAAATGCAGGTATCTCTTTTGATGTGGGAGAGTTCGAGCCTGTGAGTGTGAATGACAGAGAGATAAAGATATGTGTGCATTAAATGCGTTAGTATGTGTCAACAGAATGTGTAAAAGTTTCCGCGAGGCATATAGACCTTACACATAGACATTCCTGATTCAAGAAAATGTGTGTGTGTGTGTGTGTGTGTGTGAATAGAGAG
This sequence comes from Distichodus sexfasciatus, assembly GCA_032718565.1. Taxonomy (NCBI): domain Eukaryota; kingdom Metazoa; phylum Chordata; class Actinopteri; order Characiformes; family Distichodontidae; genus Distichodus; species Distichodus sexfasciatus. The sequence goes on from JAVGVS010000013.1 coordinate 2,041,894, forward strand.
AAAGATGGGGAAAGAATCAGTTTTTAAGTATTGATTACATGTGTGTATACAGTGTGTAGATTCCACCTTTTCAGGAAAGACCAGCCTCCGTGTGTATGAGCCTGAGTGAGTGAGTGGGTGAGTGAGTGAGTGAGTGAGTGGGTATTCACGGCGTTGTTGGGACCTTTTTGTCCCCTTTAGTCATTTTTTGGGCTTTGTGGGGACATTTGTGAGGTTCCCATGAATTAAAATCACTTTATAGGGTTAAGGTTAGGGTTAGAGTTTGGTGTAGGTGTAAAATTATGTGCATCTAGTCATTATCTAGGTGCGGAGAGACATGAAGGAAGGTGTGTATGAAGCACCAAAAGAATCTGTGTAACTGTTCATTTGTGTCTTGAATGTGTAGATTCTACAGAGGTGGGTGGTAACGCGCTACATTTACGCCGTTACATTTACTTGAGTAACTTTTTGGATAAACTGTACTTGTAAGAGTAGTTTTTATACAACATACTTTTTACTTTTACTTGAGTATATTTGTGAAGAAATAACGCTACTTTTACTCCGTTACACTGAGCGACATTCCACTCGCTACTTTTATTTTTTTTCATCTGTTATCCAATGCATGATCTGTTTGTTTTGTCGGAAAACTTCCTCGTAAATGACCATTCCACTAATCAAACGGAGCTTGGCAGTCACATTACCACACACGAAACACGTGCGGACACACACACAGACACTGATACACACAGAGATACATACACACACACGTACACAGACACTGCACACGCACATACATACAGACACATACACTCACACGCACACAGACACACACACGCACAAACACAGACAGACAGAAACACTTGCACACACATACACAAACAGACACACACAGACACACACACACTGGACAGTTTATGCACAGACAGACTTGTTCTTGTTTTACTGTGTAATCTCTGCCTGCTGAGACCTTTTGTTTAAACTAAAAAAGTTATTACTGATTATTGTACTGTTTATTGTGGCTAAATTAGCCTTAATTTATGTTACTTTGTTTAGATTAAATGTATTCTTTTTTGTTGTTAATATATTGTTTGGTAATATCCAAATACATTGTACATTGTTTTTTCATATTCTTGCATATTCAATTATATAATTAACCAATAAAACTTTAATTTACTCAGAAGTTATTCAGTACTTGAGTAGTTTTTTTACTGAGTACTTTTTTACTCTTGAGTAATTTTTTGGATAACTACTTTTTACTTTTACTTGAGTAATATTTCTCTAAAGTAACAATACTCTTACTTGAGTAAGATTTTTGGCTACTCTACCCACCTCTGAGATTCTATAGATCTGTTTCAAGACATGCAGGTTTCTGAATATTTGTCTTATCATCGATTATGTGTGTATATCTGCATTTGTAAGGACATGGAGGTATCTGTGTGTGTGTGTGTGTGAATGTGTGTGCTCTCTATGTCTGCTGCTATATCATACAACTATTTGTGCATCTGTTGCATGCATTAACATAAATGTTCATATATTAGCCCCATATGAATACTGGAGTTTATTTAAGTCTGTGTGTGGCAGCGCTCTCCTTTACGCAGAAGCTCGGGCAGCAAGCCCCTCCCTCCCCGTCATGCACACACATACACCACGGCACGGGTGTTACACTCTTACCTGTTTCCTCGTCCTCGTCTTCCCCGTCCGCAGTTTAATGTATCTGGCTATCAGTTCGTTCCGGCCTGAAAGGCAAGTAGGAAAATAAGAAGCGTTACTTAATTGTCGTGTCCATTTTGTCGACTTTGTGACAGTCTCTGGCCATTTCTCTAGAGATCAATACCCAGTGTAGGTATACTAAAAAAAATACTGCAGTACATTTACTAGGGGCCTTAATCAAATCATTTCAATGGACAATGATTAGGGGTCGCTAGGGAGCAGGTGGTCTCAAGGGGTCAAACTAAGATCCAACCATCAGACAATATCACCTGCTGATTTAATAATATCACTTCCATTCATTCATTCATTCATTCATTAGCCGAACCGCTTAATCCCAACCGGGGTTGCAGGGACCGGAGCCTATCACGGGACTTTATCCCACGAGGCGGGGACCAACCCTGGGCAAGCGCCAACACACCACAGGGCACACACACACTCACACAAACCCACTCTCAGTCACACCTTACAGGGCCAATTTAGAATCGCCAACCAACATATAGTGCATGCTTTTGGACTGTGGGAGGAAACCGGAACACCCGGAGAAAACCCACACGAACACGGAGAGACCAGGCAAACTCCACGCAGAAAGCCCCCCCGGCCGACCCCGGGGATTAAGCCCAGGATCTTCTCGCTGTAGGGCGGCAGGGCTAACCCACTGCGCCACCGTGCCGGGTACATGTATTAGAGGTCTAAATTGCATCAATTTAATGGACAATGATTAGGGGTCCGTCGATATCAAAAGGTCTGGTACAATACGATTTCGATTAGATTCAAATTAGGAGCCAACCATCAATATCAGACAATATCAATATCACATGCTGACTTAATAATGAACTTCCATTCATATCAAATAAAAATCATTTTTATTCCAGACATTTAAATGAAAAACACTCTCTTTTAATAAAAACAGGCCTTGTGTGCAATATCAAGTGATGTTTACAGTATGTATGGTGTCTGCACTGTAAAGCTTATCAGCACATCTTAATGTGTTATATCCACTGTCTGTTACACTTCATATTGTCATCATTTATTACTTGCACTGTTCAAGCTGCTACACTGTTGCGTTGACACTGCACCACGCACTTCAACTTTTAATTTGCCATTGCACATCTGTGGCGACGCCTCACAGCGAGATGGTCCTAGGTTCGATTCCCGGACCCCGGAATTGAACCAAATAATCAGGTTTTAAAATATGGTTGATTTTTGTATCATTTTGGATCAAATGTATGGGTTCATTGATCATCGAATCGTTGTACAGATGTATTGTTACACCCCTTCTATTCATAAGACCCGACCCGACCCGCATTCTGGCGGCGTTTTTTTTTTTTTTGTCCCGCGCATAAACAAACACCCTTCATTTGTATGCAAACGTGCGGCGCTCCGCAATATTACCATTAAGAAAAAAAACACGCAGCCTCCATAGTCTTTCAAATGAATCTAATCTAACGCCAAAGTCTTCAAAGGCTCATGCCATGAAAGGAAACAGACTCCGACATTCATACTGTTACAGGCCATAATGGGCGAGGAAGTATGTTCATTTAACGCAGCGCTGTTCCAGCTAAATTATAATTAAAGCGCGGCTTTGTAGTGATTTCCAATTAATGGCGGCTCCCAACATTCTTCTGCCCTCGGCCCTCCCCCTAATTGCCGATGCGAGGCACAATGACCCCTGCTTAGCCTTTTCATATGTTAATAACATACCGCCACCCAAAAACTATTACGCAAATTATAGGTAAGGAGCCACTCTAATTATGTGTCCAGCTGTAGCTGACGGTTGCCATAGAACTGTTGTTCCCATGTTTTTTTCTGTCTGTTATTTTGCTTCATCGAGGCTGTGTAGCATAACAAGCTTTTTAAACAGGCACAGTGTGGCTCTCGACTACAACTTAACGCTCTGCCCTTACAACGACATTAAAATGCATTTTGGAGGCCAAGTTGTTATTAGGCGACAAGGAAACATATTGCAAAAATGATAGACGGTCTCATGACGTGAGGGCAGGTACAGGAGCGTGTATGAGTAGCAAAAGGCAAAAACCAAAAATGTGTCAAAACTGATTTTCAGAATCTCCTATTTACTTGCTCATATCAATTAATACGGTTAATGGGCGTTTTCTCTGACACCTTGTACTATGTGTAGTACAAGGTTTAATAACACGAACTAATTTATTGATTGCAAAGCAGGTAAAAGTCTGAAAGCGTCATGATTACTGATTTGAATTCATCTTGCACAGTCCTGCCGGGGAGTTCATATTTGGAGCGGTTGTTAATGTAGCGGTTGGGGTGTTCGCCCTGTGATCGGAAAGTCGCTGGTTCGAATCCCGGAGTGATAAAGGTACTGTACCACTGAGGTACTCATGAGCAAGCACTGCTCCCCAGGTGCTGCCCACTGCTTCTTCACAGAAGGGTCAAATGCAGAGGTCACATTTTGTCTGGTGCTGTGCTGTGGTGTGTTCACAATGACAAATAATCACTCACTTTCACCCTCATAGTATGTGTGTGTGTGTGTGTGTGTGTGAGAGATTGAGTATGTATAGGAGCCTACAGTGTCAGTGAGTGTGGGTCTACAGTGTGTGACAGTGAGTGTAAGCATATAAGAGTCCAGATTGTGTACGTGTGTGAGTGTGTGTATAAACCAATAACTATAGCGTGTGTGATTGTGAGACTACAGTGTGTGACAGTGAGTGTAAGTGTCCAGATTGTGTGTGCGGCGGTGTATATATGAACCAATAGCTGCAGTGTGTGTGAGTGTGTTTCTGTGGGTCGACAGAGTGACTGTGTGTGTAAGCATATAAGAGTCTAGAGAGCGTGTGTGTGTGTGTGAGTGTGGTGAGAGGTCTATAATGTGTGATAGTGAGTGTAAGTGTATGAGAGCCTAGTGTGTGTGTTTGTGTGTGTGTAGGAGTGTACGGTGTGTGAGAATTAGAGTGTGTATAGGAGTCTAGTGCGTGTGTGTGTTGCAGTGTAAGGTGCAGCAGATACAGCTGACTGTGACTTTGCTGTTTGTGAAACGAATCCACTCCCCTCTCTCTCTCTCTCTCTCTCTCTCACACACACACACACACACACACACACACAGAGACACACAGACACACACACACAGACACACAGACACAGACACACAGACACAGACACACAGACACACCCGGGAGCTGGAGGCCAGGCTGCAGTCTGCCCGCTGTGCTCTGAGGGAACTCGCTGCGTTCAGGTGGGCCAGATGAAAGCCCACGTAATGCCTCTTCAGCCTCTACCATTACACACACCTGTCGTGTGAAAGAGGACCTCTCTCTCCCGTCCCTGTATGTGTGTGTGTGTGTGTGTGTGTATTTCACAGCCTAAAGAAAGATCTCCTTTGAATATTCTTACCATTCCACACTACAGATACAATATTCTCATAAGATCTGAAACGTTGTGTTGTGTGGAGATGTCAAACAAAGAGCTTTTTAGTTGTTATATATTTCTTATCTACGTAATAACAGTCTTCAATTTATTTCTGTATGATAAAAAATTCAGGGCTGGACAATATTTGGAAAAAAAATGGACACATATTGAAAAATGAAAACTATCATTGAAATCAGGATTATTATTGAAGACTTCTAGAATAACTGTTCTAGAATAAAGGGATGGATTTGTAGGAGAGTGTATCTGCATGGAGAAGAAAAAATATTTAATAAAGGTGGGGGGGAAAAGTTCCTTTTTGAAGTTTTTGAAGGGCAAACCATCCTTTCTTACACCCAAAAATTAGATCAATTAAGGTGAAGAATCTGTTAGTGACAATTCATAACAAGCAGCACAAAGGTTTTTGCTAAATTTGCACAGAAGCGCATCACGATCCTGAAACGAGAGATCGTGCATCCCTAATAAAATATTCAGTTGATTGCAAATACCTTTCCAGTAAAAAGCGCACACTTATCGGCGGCCCCACCCGACAGGTGCGACAGCCTTGGGGGACGTGGATGTTTGAGGCTTTGTGTAGGTGTGTGTCAGATGAGCCAAATTAAAGCGCTTCGTTAAGGCTGTGCCGTCACCCACCAACACCCCCACCCGTCCCCCCCCAACACTCCCTCCCCACCGTGCCCGCCCAAAGAGTGTGTGACCCGGTAAGAAATAAATTACATGCAGGGGGATTTGCTGGCCGAGCGAGGCGGCCCAGCGTGCCGGCACTGTAATCTTTCCCAGATGAAGCCGGGGCCCTCGCCACTTTCAATAATTCACACACTGTGTACACATAACATGACAATAAGGCCATTCATGCAGACGCCCGATTCCTAGATCAAAGCTCACAATCGGCCAGCTGTAAGCATGCTTACTGCTGAATAATTCATTCTTTTCACCGGCTCAGAAGTGGAAAGGAGAAAAAAAAAAAGAAAAGGAAGAAAAAGGCACCCCGCTCGGCAGGACCGGGTCGGCGTGGTTTTGCGCCACGAAACAACGGGAGGAAAAAAATTAGAGTGGCTAGAAGAATTTTTTTTTTTTTAAAAAGAAAGTTGTAATCAGGGACCCCAAATCCTTGGAACACAAGCGCCTCCCACGGCAACCCCCCATAATGAAGTTTATAAAGGGGCAATACTTTGTTTCTTATAAACTAATCAGTACTAATGTTTTACTCCAGAGGCGGGCTGAGCCGAGGGGCTACACGTGGCTGAATTAACTTTGAAGTCCCCCTACGGAGAATTCTGATTAAAAGTATTCAAAGAGGACTTTTTTTTGCGGCAAAAAAGCTGGCATGTACAACACTAATCCTTCACCGCGGGCCAAATTAAAGGAGCTCTGAGGCCAAAAATGTTTAGTGGCTCATGTTAGAAGGATGTTAAAGAAAACTTCACAAGAATATTGTAAGCTTAATGCAGGATGACCTCTTTCAAAAGAATTAATTGGTGTGCCAAAGTTTGAAGTGAGTGATCGTCATTGTGAACACACCACAGCACAACACACAATGCACCACAACAAAATGTGACCTCTGCATTTGACCCATCCGTGAAGGAGCAGTGGGTAGCTGACATGGGCAGTGCCTGGAGAGCAGTGCTTGGGGACAGGTGAGTACCTCAGTGGTACCTTCACCAGTCCGGGATTTGAAACGCCGAGAGCACAAGGCGAATGCCCTAGCCGTTACGCTACCAACTGCCACACTTCTGACAACTATCTTTATGGGGCAGCTGGTGACGTAACGGTAGTGTGTTCACCCCGTGATCAGAATGTCGCAGGTTCGAATCCATGGCCGCTAAAGTTACCACTAAGGTACTCATGAGCAAGGTACCATGCCAAAGCACTGCTCCCTGGGCGCTTGTTAGCTGCCCACTGCTCCTTCACGGATGGGTTAAATGCAGAGGTCACACTTCGTTGTGGTGCACTGTGTGCTGTGCTGTGGTGTGTTCACAATGACAAATACTCACTTGCTCTCACTTTTTGTTTTGAGAAGACACACTAATCCATAGCTTGTGACCAACAGAATTAATCACAGTAATCTTTTATTTTTCTCTAGTACATCCTCCCAGGCGATGTCAATCAGACATCACATAACAGTATCCTAAAATGATCGAGGCGACCTTGCTCCATAGAGGACCGTCGAGGGAGATTGTGAGGCCGTTAAAGCGGTCTCGTCAGTCAAAACAGCAGGGGAAGAATTAGGTATTTATGAGCTGACCCCAAACTGGAGAGTCCTGGCCCTTTGGGCAGAAAGTGAAAGTGTGTTTTCCACTCTCATTGGTCAATAAAAAAAATCTGAATAGCCCCAGAGTTCCTGAGCCATATCAATAGCCCTCAAGCGGTAGAGGACCCACAATAGAGCCTTGCGGAACCCCTTTCCTCCCGGCAGCTGACTCCTCCATTCAATTAAAAATGTAGCCCTGCCCTCAGCAGTGGCGCCTCCCTTCCAGGCTGCCGGACCCCGTTCTCCTCCTCCTCTTCCCTCCCTGTTCCCTGCTGGGCAAGGTTTTCAGCACATCCTCCACGGGAAAAAAGACTCCCCCCCAACCTTCTGCCTTCATATGCAGAGAGGGGGAGCTTCCAGCTTTGTTTGGCCGGACCGGAGGTGTTTAAGTCCAGAGTCTCTTTCTTTAGAGGCCAGGGCGGAGTGCTGATTAACTGCACGCTCTGAGACTGAGACTGGAAGTCAGCTGACTGGGAGAAACGGTTAACTGCCCTTACAGAAAAGTCTCCCCCCCCTTTCTGCTTCATCCCTCCCTCTCTCCCTCCAGTCCTTCTTTTGCCTGAATCTTTGGGGTTTACACAGCTGCTCCGTCTGCAAAGCCATCCTCCCCCCCAACTCCACAACATACACTCACACACACAGCACACACACACACTGTCGCTCTTCTAAACTCCACCCCCTGCTGCTGTAGTGGAGGCCAGTCTGATTTACAACACATTCACTTTCCCCTTGGCACCTACTGAAAATGTTCCATCACACTCCTTTCATTTGGGCGGAGGATAGATTTCATTAGCGCAACTGGTCAGCTTTTAATCTGTTCCCGGGCCAAGTTTTTTTTTTTTTTCCGGCTTCAAGCTTGAACTGCTTCATTCTTGCTGACCACTCACACATCCCAACGAGTCGGCTAGAATGGGTTTAGTTTTTATTTCAAAGCATTTTGTAATGATTATGAATCATTCACTACTTAAGGTCATTTTCGCGAACCAGAATTAGCTTTGTCTATTAGAAGCGAATGACACATCGATCTACACTGATACTTTGATTCAATGGTCAACAAGTAAACAGTATCAATCCGCAACGAAAACATCCTTCAGACATCAAAAATATTGTAGCGTCTCTCACTAAGCAAGCACGGAGGCATCGGCTAGTTTTCTCACACCTTTTATTAAGCGAGATAACACAGGCTACCTCTTACAAAAAAACAATGCGTGAGGCAGGTTTGCGGCAAACGCGTGGTTAATTTGGGACAAACTAGTGGCAAACTTGCGGCAAAGTTCTGCCAACAATGACAAACTGCCACTAGTGGCAAACGTATTTGCCAGAACAATGTGCCAGTAATGGCAAACTTGTAGTGAACTTTTGGTGACACATTTGCCAAGTTTTAAGCTTGGAGCTTTTAAGTTTGCTAGAAGTCCACCACAAGTTTGCCACAAACCTAATTTGCATGTGAAAATATGACCTTTGCTGCAAATTTCCAAAGGTTAACGGCAACACTGCCAGAAGCCTAACATTTTTGTAAGTGGCCGTGAGCCATAGATTAGGAATAAAAATGACAAATGATATTTTAGTTGCTTTTTGTGATTTGATATGATATAAGTGTTACATCGTCATATGATATTGTATCTTATCGATTGCTGACTCCTGGTCTGAATCAAAATGAAACCGGATCACAGCACACTTTGGGATATTGGCGTCAAATCGTTGTCCACAGAATCGATTTAATATTGTGTTGTGACGAAACTTGTGATTTACACTCCACTTGTTTATGTCAATCAGTTTTTACATAAAGAAAGTCTAAGATACATTACAGCATTTACATTTATAGTAATTAGCAGACGCGGCTTACACTTCTTCATTTCAGGGACAGTTCCCTTGAGAGCAACTAAGGGTTAAGGGTCTTGCTGAGTGTTGGTAAAGCCAGAGGTCGGATTCGAACCCACAACCTCTTGGTCCAGAGGCGAGTATCCTACCGTGAGTATCCTCACCAACACCCTACAGCAACCATGCTTAAGCGAGCGGCATCTGAGTAGTGGAACAAACTTCCCCTCGTTCTCAGAACTGTTGAGTCCCTTGGTGTCTCCAAACATGGTCTGGAGACACGCGTAATCAAGGAGCACCTAGGGGACCGACTGTACTTACTGGGCCAATTTCCCAGTCGAGGATTAAGCCTAGTCCTGGACTAGCTTTGAGTTTGAATGGCAAATCTCCATTGGTGACCCGATCTGCCGTAATGAGTCGGAAGTCGGCATTCTATTTATTTAGATACGGGCCGATTATGTTGGAAAACATCACAAAAATAGCAATTTTTCTTTTTTGGAGACCAGATTAATTTTGAAGACCTTTTCTTTCATATAAGACCAAAAAAGAAGAATCAATATTTTTGATGTTTGTCAACATAATCGGCCCGTATCTAAATAAATAGAACGCAGACTTCCGACTCATTACGGCAGATCGGGTCACATTGGTTCTACAATTTAGTCCAAGACTAGGCTTAATCCATGAGCAAGAAACCAGTCCATTGTCACTTTACCTATAACTATTTTGGGTTCTTACCTAAAAGCTTTTTCTGACAATCAGTCATTATATTGAGTATACTGCCTCGCTTCCATACCACACAAAACACAAGGACAGAAAACGTTCAAATGAAATGGGTTTTTACGCCACAAGACTGGAAATCTAAATTCTTTTCCCACTCGTTAAATGGTCCTAAAGTGCCCCCTCAAAATGATCATTGCGCCAAATAAAGGAAGTTTGCACTGCATAATCGACAACAAAGAAAGGTCTGCTACAGTTCTCTTCTCTCCCATGATTCAGCCAGTGACTCGGCGGTCATGCAGAGCGATCCGCAGAACGAGTCACCACGAGGCAATTATGATTAATCCCTTGTGCTTTATATTTTAGACGTTATTCTTAAATATCTGAGTGTGATTGTGTCACTTTTGCGAGCATGATCAAAGTTGTAGTTGAAGGTAAAAATCTATTTTGGGATTCAGTATATCGTCTTTATAGCTTATAAAGCACAAAAGGATTATTCTACTAAAAGACTGGCAACTTAAATTCTTATTCTACTTGTTAAAGTGTCCTACAAATGATCAAGGCACCAAATAAAAGTGGAAGAAATTTGCACTGCATAATCACATAATCGACAGGAAAAAAAAAAGGCAACTGCTGCAGTTTTCTCCTCCAGCAGGATTTTGTCGATGACTCTGCGGTCGGACGGAGCGATCCGCAGGCCGAGTCAACACGTGGCGCCCCTCCTCCCGCCGGGTCGGATCGGCCTCGCGTCGGAACCGTCGCGAGCATTAACATCCGTCTTTGACTTGTAGCCCTCTGTGGGAGGATGAGGGAAAATTGCCATTGATTCCACACACGGGGGGGAGCGCAGCAAATAAAGCCCCATCATCCTCCCTGCCGGCACGTCAAAGCGAAGATGATTTAATCAAAGAAAAGCCCCCACGGTTCAGCTCGGGGGCCCCACGCGATAAACAGCACCCTCATTTAGGTTGTTGCGTATTAAGGCGCTTTAATGGCCTCGCTCGCGTCCTTTTGATTGCTAATAACACGTCGCTCTGCGGACGTGGGTTTGATTTTTTTTCTGTCGCACTCAGCTCTTTTTTTTTTTTTTTTTAAGCTCTCATTTCCTGTGGCGGCACTTTTGTTTAACGCCGGCCCGACCGCGCTCACATCTGGCTCGTCGGTCTGGAGGGATGATGTCAGCGAACGCCGGATTGTGCCAGTTTGGGGATGAAGGCTGCCAACGGAGCTCTTGCAAGACGCAGAAGAGGCGTTTCATGTGGCTTTCCCCTCTTTTTCGGTGCTGCCTCCTCTGCGGGACGCGACTTTCAGACGGCCTGCGGAAATTCTCACGTTACCCCACTACTAAGAAGCCTTCCCTCTAGTTGCTGATACAGCGCTGATACAATTAATCCTGAAACTGATCTGAGGTTCTATTCCCCAGCCCTACAATCAAACTGACCAACAGGGGCAAGATTAAGCTGATTAGAGGTTCTGAATGTCGGTGTTGATTCGTATTCGATTAACTGCCCAGTCCTAGCCCTTATTAAAGCCTGTCTACTAGAGCATTATCCAAGATGAAGTTATAGACCTTGAGCTGTTTCAACGGTAACTAATCTGAGTAAAGATGGCAGAGTGGAATTAGCATTTTTAATAAAGCGAATCCGAAACTCATCAGCAAATTACTTCGGGTCTATATGCCGAGCACCATCGAGATTATGCTTGATCAACGGCTGGTAACGGAGGACATTATGACATTTACAAGTTCCCGTTTTGGTTTGTTCCCCGACAAGAGCGAGCGCGAGGGCTGAAGTCTTGTTTCAGTGTGAGGTACCGGGCCCCAGACAATACTGCTGCTTTCCTGTCATGTGTGATAGATGACTCAAGGGTCTTGGGCTCACATTAGCATCACAATGGACTAAACCAACAATATGGAGGCATTCACTCGGAGGGTCCCTGGCCGGGTTTTGGGGAGCCTGAGTGTGTGTGTGTGTGGTGTGTTTAAAGGGGGACAGGAAGCCTTTTCCTCCCAAGAACAACGCCATTCTAGGAAGCGCTGCTAGCCAGAAGGGAAGGCCATTTAGAACTTACACAAAGACCAGGACTTGTGTTTTGGGAGCTGAACAGGTGACACACAGAAGGTCTTTTCAACCGTTTTTCGTTGACGTGCTGCATATCTTCAAGTGTCCGTGAAGAATGAAACCTCCATCATGCTGGATGTTCAAAAGGCGTACATATTGGATTTTCCTCGGCAAAACATCTTTTTCAACTCTCCGCTTCAGGAATGTGGCCTTGTTGCAGTTAAATTAGAGTCATAAACTTCTTATAATGTCGTTTGCCGCAAAACATCGATGCACTAGAAGCCATTTCTAAAAAAAAAAAAAAAAAAAAAAGCATCGCTCCGACCTGCATGTGTCAAAAACAAAACAAAACATTGGAACGAAAGCGTAGCACCAACTGCCTTCCGCAATTAGCAGTGTGAAGATCGGCATTCTACCCAGTAAGATATCTGTCGTGGTTTGGGGCGAAGCTGCGGCTCTGTTGCAAAAGATAGAGCAAGAAAATGATTCGATTATTCTCATTTTGACTTCTTTATAGTTTATTACAATTGGTACATTAAGAGATTAATTAGGGCTACATGATGTATCGCTTCAACATCGTACATCGCTTCAATCTGAAGTACGACAAAACTTAAGGCTTGATACAAAAGGTCACCTGCTTTCCACTCTCCATGACGAACCTACAAGAGAAATCAGTGTGATTTAGCCTGTGTCGGATTTGGTTTTTAAAACAGATTTTGTCGATGACTCTGCGGTCGGACGGAGCGATCAGCAGGCCGAGTCAACGCGTGGCGCCCCTCCTCCCGCCGGGTCGGATCGGCCTCGCGTCGTAGTAACCCCTGTTTTAATGGGTTACAATTTTATACGTTAAATTTAGTTCATAATTTAATACAATATATCTTAAAAACATTCGATTTTAATTGCAATTGTCCAATACTGTGCAACTCTAAGCTTATTCATACATATAAATATAAAAAATATTCATATAAAAATATGAAATATAACAAAGGGTGAAAACTATTCCATTGGTCAATACTATCCACTTCATCAAGTGCACCAATTTAAGACCATTCAATCCACTAAAAAGTCATTCCCGCTCATGTGATCACACACCGTGACGGCCTCTCGTTCCGAAAAACGTCGCTAAATGTGACCCCTCGAGTTAAGTGCGGATTAAAAGTGACCAGGGTCAGCGCGTGGGCAAAGGTGCTGCGGAAAACACCGCCCTCGCTGATAATGAAGGGGACGAGGGGGAACAAGGGGCTCAGCGTCAAGCGGCCCCCGAAATCCTTTTAGACAGAGACACAGAGGATAATGGTCGAGGCTCAGAACATCTGACTTCCAGCCAAGCAGCTGCCGAATAAAACCCCGGCTCGAGCCCCCAAAGGCTGGGGGGCCCCCAAAGCTTAGGGACCACTGGAAAAAAGTAAGAAAGACTTCAAGGGTGAAAATCGGACACGCCCGCGACTGACGGCCTTTTATTTTTTTTTATTTTTTTTTAGGGGGTGGGGGTCACAATGAGGGTCTTGCCAGCCGTCGCTGCCTTTCTAAGTGAAGAAAGGTTCAAGCCAATAGGGTTTTGCACTGTGACCCAGTGAACTGTCTGGAGTCGGGCCACTCGGGGCATGGAACCCCCCCGTGCCATCTGCCGCCTGCTGTGAAGAGTCACACACACACACACCGATATGCACCCACACACACAATGCATGCACACACACGACTCTCCTTGCCATAATTCCGCCCTTATTAACCCATCACCGTTGGCTCGTCTTTATACGCGGCTGACAAAGCGGAACAGCCGAAAAAATCAGCTCTATTTTTGTCTCCATTCAACGCCATTGGACCTATTTGTAGGGGTGAAGCGATACATCAGTCTACGGCAATGCCAAATGATATTTTGATTGAGAATGTCTGGTCAAGCTCAGGAATGAAAAATGTCAAATCATATTTGAGTTGCTTTTTGGGATTTGATATCAATGGAAATGATGCTAAATTAACATTTGTGACCCTCCACGGCAAAACCAGTCGCTTGTCGCGACGGAGGTTTCCAAGAAAAACGGCGGTTTATGTTGCGTGGGGTAAAATTTTGGATTTTTTGTTTTTAGTGTTTTGAAACAGTGGAAGGTTTATACTGTACTGTTGTGAATAAATTTGGCAGAAAAACTTACCCTTTCCATCCTAAAAACGTGACTTTCTTGAGGTGAGGAATTCAATTCCAGCAGAATGTTAAAAGTTTCTGTTTTGACCGCTCTACTTCAATATTTACGGTAAATCCATTGGTCGACTAGCGTGAAGCCGGGTCACATATGATATTGTCTCATATCAATCTTCGAATCGAATCAAAATCGTATCGTCGCAAACTCGTCAGACAATGAATCGTTGTCTGTTGAACTGATAAAATGTTACATAGTGATGAAACTGGATTTACACCAGAGATGTGAACCTTCACTGGTCTTCGATTACAATTATTAGGTCAACAATTCCATTCGATGCGGTATCTCAATGCAGCCCATCAACATTTCTACCGGGATCTTCTTTTCCACTTGCATTTTTAAGCCAGGAAATCACCAAGCAATGTCATTCCGATATAAATCGGCGGTTTTCAACTGCTTCTGTCCTGGGCGCTACCACTCAGACTACGCAGTCTTGAGTGTTGGGGGAGGGAGTAATTTTTTGTTTAACTTTCTAGATATTTGCCTTAAATTCATTATTCATAAAGATTCCCAAATCATCTGGAAATGTTTTGAAAAATGAAAAAAGGAATCATTTTTTAAAAAAGCGATTTCAGTAGTGAAAGTGGATTGAATGTCACGTACCACCTGCAATGCTGCCGGCAGCGGACCGCCGTTCGAACGCCAGCGTTATGATCGATTCTGGTCTGCCACTGCATCGATGCATGGATGATGTGATTAATTTCAACACCCCTAATTTACACCCCTACTTTTTTGTGCTTCTCAATCAACTGGACTGCACAAAAAACTGTCGCGACCCTGCTTAAGGGTGACTTAATGAAGTCACAGCGTGTTTAGCACAGTGAAGTGGCAAATATCACAGCTGCTTGCAAATTTACTCCGGACAGATTTTGAGAGTCGTGCCATTGCCCGCTGGCGGAAATGTGATTGCAGCTACACTGGTATAATGGGGAAAACTCAACATGATTTCAGAAATACGAAGAGATACACACACACACACACACACACACACACACAATTTCACAGATCTCTTTCGAGTTCAGTCACAATTTGGATCAGCTGTTCAGCTCACCTTTAGTCCCCTCGTTGTCTGATGGCTGTGCTTCTCAATTGAGACTAAACTTAGCCCCACAATACATTAATTTCAGACATATTCTCTCACTCCCAGCCACCCTTGAACCAAGGATTTCTATTCATCATTTTGCTTCTCACCACATGAGAAATTAAACATCTTTCAAAAATACCAAAAAAACAACAAAGCCACTTCAGTTCAGAAACCGAGACACTTCTAAACCAGTATCGGGGCGGGCCGAGGACGGGAGAAGGCTGGACAATGACAAGTTTCATCACGATATGATATTATATTGATTCAATGGACAACGATTTGACACACTGACTCAATGTACTGTTACACCCCAGCACGTTCCAAAAAGTAGTCGGCTATGAAAGTCCAAATTACACCGCAGACCCCAAAACCCACCTACAATTTGCATTCAGCCATAAAGCCTCCCAACGACATCCGCTACTCAATCACTGTCAGCCCAAAATCCTGCTTGTGAGCAGAAAATAATTCCAGGGCATATGTGCTGGCTCAAATATTCTTCGTTGGTAACAGACCATCACTTTAAAACCAGAGAGAAAGCGGATCTGTGGCAGGAGACAGCGGAGTTTTGTATGTATCCGAGAGATAGTGGCGTAAAGGTCAGGGATCACCTACATCGATGCGATAACTTACTAGGAAATGAAGTCAAGGCCTGGCGACGTCGTACTTAAGGCCGACTAATAGATAATCAGTCTTATTACGCGTCAGACGGCGCGGCTGCGATCAATTCCGTCCTCGTAACGCTGTCTTGAGGCGTAATGAATACCCCCTTTTAAAAATCAATCGGAAGTTTCCGAACACAAAAAATGGAATCGATAGTTAACTCCGGCTGACCCGGGCCGCGGCTAAAAGCCTTCGTCACGAAGGTCCGGGAGGAGGAGGAGGCGGCACTGGGCAGAATTAACGGCGCGCATCCGTCATGCAAGAACAGACAAGACAGCAACAGAAAGTCTGCAGGTGGAAACCCCGAGCCTTCCTAGAGCGGGCGAGAGGATTACATTCGGCGTAATGTAAATCCCGAAAGCGTGGCAGCGAGGAGTGGGGCGGGGGGTGCCAAGAAAGGTATCAAAACGGTATCAAAATTGTCCGTCATATCGTTCCTGCAGTATGAGCTGCTTACTGACGACTCGTCAACGTGCGGGAATCTGTCCACTCATGTGCAGCGCAAAGCTTTGTTTATGCTACGCAACTTCAGAGTCCCTCACTCAGACGCAACAAGTCTCAACAATCGCCAGGTGTGAACACTACAAAGACATGATCAAGCAAACTCACTTTCAGAATCGTCTTGTGTGAAGAAGGCATTAAGGGGCTGCATTTATTTTAATTTTGTAAAGAAAGTTTAATGTCTTTTGCCAATGCTCCAAATGTTCTATATATTCTTTAAAAATAAACGTTCGTGTTCAGTGTGTCCCTGAGCAAAACCCTTAACCCCAGGCTGCTCCAGGGTGAATATCCCTCTGATCAGACCCTCCAGGATGTCACGATGTTGCGACCTATTTGCAACTATTAACGCAAATTCAGCCAACCACCGCAAATTTATTACTACCATGCAATTTTGACCAATTGCCACAACTCTTCCGCAATTTTTGACCAATCATTGTCATTTCCCGCAAAACATTGAGCCACATGTCAGCAAACTCACTTCCTTGTTACATTAAGAAGACGCAGGAAACGCTGGGCGCAGGAAAACGCCTCACATTTATCTTCAAAAATAACTCGATGACTAATGGTTAATAAAAAGAATAGTGGTTTTGTTCCCTTCATTTTGATTAATTGTTAAAGAATCATTGTAAAGGGAGACAAAATCTCAATTTTTTTGGCAACTTTGACTTGCTGCCGCAACTTCTTTGCAACAAACTTTCATCACAATTTTTTTTTTTTTTGGAAAAGCTCCCGCGAAATCAGTCGTTTTAGGCAGCGACAATCTCAGAAAAAGCCTGCGAGATCCTGGTGGGACTGTCTGATTAAGGTACAGCAGTTGCTCTGGATGAGATCGCATGTTCAATGTTATTTTTAAAAGTTATTTTTTACTCAGACATTTCAAAATACCACCTTTGACAGCTGTAATCAACGTACCATAATACTGTGAAACGGTGATATTTTCGTTTAAAATGATCACACCGACCTATGCCTAGCGAGCCTCTCATGTCTCACTCTCAGCGGAGTGAAAATCAGTTTCCCTCCCCCCCTCTCTCTCTCTGGGTCTGCGTTGGCTCCTGAGGGACCAATTAAGACGTCCAGTCGTCCACACTCACGGTCTATCAATTAGGGAGTTGCAACTGCAGGACCATCATCGTCATCATTAGGAGTGTAAATCACAAGTTTCATCACGATACGATATTACATCAGTTGAACGCACAGCGACTCAATGATTCAATACCGCAAAATGTGTTTCAAAAGCATTTAGTTTCAATTTGATTTAGCAAGAAACTCAAATATCATTTGAGATGTTTATCCCAGAGCTCAACTAGACACAGCTATAAAAATGGGCCTCATTCACCTCCTGTTCTTATAAAGAAATTTGTTCTTAGAACACAGTTAGGCAATTTTTTTTCAGTTATACTGTTTAATATTTCACTATATAAGTTATATATATATACTGGGGTGGGAACTGATAAGATTTTATTAATATCAATGCCACTGTCGATCAATCCAATTCCTTATCAATTCTCATATCGATCCCTGTGTAGTTTTTTGAGTGCCAAAAAAGCAGTTCTACACAGTCTTCTGCACCAAAAGCAACCATTTCTTTCCCCCAAAATGACGTCTGCACAAGACTGTGAACATTCATATTCATATTCAGAGTTTTTATTCTGCAGAGACATTTTATGGCTTAGTGCTATGAAGAACGATAAGGTTAGTGCAGGTGGAAACACTTCTTCATCCATTAACAATCCATCTGGATATAGAATAAAATTATTTAATAAGAAATAATGCATTTTTCTATATTTATTTTTACTCTCAAACAACATAGAATGGGCCAAAAAAATCTGATTAATGGAAAATGAAGAACTGCTGAAGTTTTGGCAATTTTTGAGTATTTGGACTCATTTTGGCCTATAACATTTTTGCCACGAGGACGTTCCATATGAGAGCCAGGGCACAATCGGGAATAAATAAACATTAGGTAAACGGCTGTACTGTGAGTAGAACGCTGCTTGTTTTTGCTATTTATCAGCAAAAATATACGTTTTGTCTGTAATAAATGGGAAGATTTAACAGATCTGGAACGTTTTAGTGAATGTTGGACTTTGAGACTCGTGCGCGCTAACCTCATGTTTACATCGCAAAAATATCATTCATGCGTCATGATTTCTCATGCTAGAAGGTCAAGTCGCAAAGAGTGTGACGTAATGTACCGCGACGCAAAACCTAGGGAAAACCGGAAACCGCCGCGCTGGGAAATAAGACAGTCGTTAAGAAGAATCGATAACGTTGTATAAGGTGTACAGTTCTGAGGAAACTGATTAATTGGAACCGGAACTGGTTCTCAATTCCCACCCCTAATATAGTCTTAACTTTCTTAAATAATAAAAAAGTAAAAAATATTGGTGAATGAGGCCCAATTATCTCGTCAAAAAAAAACAGACCTTATCTTCGAAATCAAAGGATGTTACAATCACTGTTTTCATTCTGTTTCGATGCTCTGGGTTTGTTTATGATTGCATCGATGTATTGATGTATCGTTACACCTCTACAGCATCCCCATTACGACGTAAGACACGGAGGCGGGCGTGGAGATGAAAACAGGCCTTTGAGACTTAAACGGAGCGTGTGAGAGGCTGAAAGAGAAAAAGAGAGAAAGAGAGAGAATTGCAGGGGAAGAGGGAGCCGTAATGAGGAGTCCCAGGAGAAGCGGCGGGAACAGAGGAACTCGGCCCCGCTGATGTGCGAACACGCCGCCGGCTGGCACCTCCCAGCACAAGCGCAGTCGGACGCGGGCTTAAATCAATATTTTCAATCTCTCCGGATCAATCCGGCATCTCGACACGCTCAGAAACCTGTTAGCGGCCACCAATATGTGTAAATGAAAAGCCAAACTTCGTGACCCCGACGCTTTGCCCGGGCCTTATGAAGCTCGCTCGCTCGCTCGCTCCCTCCCTCCACGGCTCTCCTCTCCGTCAGCAGCCCACTCGTTCAGCAACTTCACAGCTGTAAGTTGCATGGGAATTTTGCCTTCCTCTATTTCTCCTCGCACTGTCCTTCAGCAGAACCACACGTCAGAGAAACGCTGCGTGCTGCGATGTGCTCACTCACCCAAACGTCTGAGCAGCTTCTCAGCCGTCCAGGACGTGGTAAACTTGAATCTTTAAGATATCTTCAACAACGGTAAAAGACGTCCAGTTGCTGCCGAGATTCAAGCTTTCACCAAACCAGGCTGACCATGTGTAATTCTGACCAGAACAATCTACTTTTGGTTAATAATTAACTTTACTGAGATTAATGAATCTGCTACAGAGCAGCTTGGAATGGTCACACAAAAGCGGCCAACAGCAGGACAAACGAGGCTGGCTTTGCTGCACTCTCAGAGCTACACACAGATGAGGGACATCGAATCACTGAGGTTTAAATCCTGAACCATTAGATCTGGAGTCGTCTACTTCGTGGTTTAAACTTTAAAAACAGCTTCATTGATATTAAGGGATAGTTTCTTGCTTAAGGCTTAAGCCTAGTCTTGAACTAAATTGTACTATCAATGGAGATTAACCATTTAAACTCAAAGGTAGTCTAGGAACAGGTTTAATTCTCGACGGGGAAATTAGCCCTAAGAGTTCAGCACCACGCATTATGGGTCAATTTCCCAGTCGGGGATTAAGCCTAGTCCTAGACTACCTTTGAGTTTAAATGGTTAATCTCCATTGGTACTACAATTTAGTCCAAGACCTAGGCTTAATCCATGAGCAAGAAGCCAGCCCTAAGGGCCAATTTCCCAGTCGAGGATTAAGCCTAGTCTTTGAATTTCAGTTGTGAATCTCCATTGTATCTGCAATTCACCACTGAAATTCAAAGATAGTCTAGGCTTAGGCTTAACTGTTGTCTGGGAAACCGGCCCAATCACATTTATGCATTATTTAGTCCTTTTAAATTTATATCAATAATCATTTTTCGGCTCGATTAGAAAGATTTATTGAAGCCATGAATTAAACCATATGCCTGAAAGGGAAACTTCTGACATTAGATAATATGGATGAAAATAAATCTTGTCTACATTTTTGATGCCACTTCATGTTGATGGAACTATTCACTTGAGATGGAGAGTGGAATTATGCATTAATTTAAAAAGGGGAAAAAAACAATAATGTATTATTTGGTATAATTATAAGACAAATTATTTTTGGTCATAATATTACCAATAATCTATTAACCAATAATCTGAAGTTATTGAAGTTATTTTTAAAATTAAAATCACAATTCTTCAAAATGCTCACCTCGATTATGATTAATAAACAAATATTTATTTTTATCTGGAGGATTCAACGTAGTAGTATTTTAGGAGCTTGTTTACACTTATCTAGATATTTTTTATAAACATATTTTTATGCATTTCTTTTTTAAACTGCATTTACATGACATTCAGTTAAAAAAAAATCTCCATACACACTAGAACATAGGCCCGCGTCGTCACCCATCATTGTTGTTTACCCACCGCTGATCGCTGTTGTCATGGTTACCATTGTCACTTGTAGAATTTAAGGGATTTAAGGTATTTAAGGCACATGCACAATAGAACTAAACACGTCATCGTTTTACTTGTTTATACGTATCCACAGAATCCGGCGTTTTGAAAAATCTTCACATATTTAAAAAATATGCGTTTGAGGTGGCTAAAACTCCATTTAAGTGTAAACAAAAGGACCAAATGTATTTAAAAAAGCGCTTATAAAACTATCTAGATACGTGTAAACAAGACCTAAGTGTCCATGAATAGATTGATTGAATTAATCAATCAAATTAGTTATGATTAGCAATGTTTTCAGGTAACTGCCCAACTCTAAATGTGACTCTGCACGGCAAAACCAGTCGCTTGTCGCAAATTTTCAAAATTGAGTTATGTTTTCATGAAAGGGCATAAATCAACCTTCAAAACGATACGAGTGAATTTACCGTAAATATTGAAGTAGAGCAGTCAAAACAGAAACTTTTAACATTCTGCTGGAATTGAATTCCTCACCTCAAGAAAGTCACGTTTTTAGGATGGAAAGGGTAAGTTTTTCAGCAAAATTTATTCACAACAGTACAGTATAGACCTTCCACTGTTTCAAAACACTAAAAACAAAAAATCCAAAATTTTACCCCACGCAACATAAACGGTCGTTTTTCTCGGAAGCTTCCGTTGCGACAAGCGACTGGTTTTGCCGTGGAGGGTCACAAATGTAGAAATATCAGTTCAAATGGTTAGTGACTTTTCTCAGCAATAAGGCAATAACTCATGTCAAACTGTACACAACTAAACAGTAATTAATATCTGCATCGTATCACGAGTATCACAATAATATCGCATCACGAGCACCGTGACAACTCCCACCCCTGCAGTAAATGTATAAAGGCGGGAGTTTTCCCCCAGTTTCTTCTTTGCTGACTTGGCATGATAACCATACACAGACCCCTAATAAAGGGATATGATATTCCCCAGCACATTCCAAACCGATGAGGGGTCCGAGTGAAGTCTGGAGCCTCAGACTGTCTACCAAAGCAAAAAGCCAGACGCAGACGATGCAGTCCTGAGAGGCCGAAAACGCGCAAGTCATACTTTTTTTCAGGCTCTGGAATTCATTAAAAACAAACAAAAATCTCACACTGGATTGCATTATTCAGCCTCGTCAAGAAGAAGGAGAAGTTTGATAAGGGCAATGGACAGTCGAGCTTGATGCAGGAAAAGAATGTTGTCTTGTTAACTCTTAACTAGGGCTGGGCATTTCATCAAAAATGAGTCGAAAATCTTAACTTTCCCCAGTTTGTGTTCATGCACTGTCCCCTTAAAGGATCGGGCGGAGTCATGTGACCACAGTGTGTTGCCACTGCACCTGAATGTGTTTCCTTCAGTGGTTTTAAAATCACAAAGACACGCACTATTTCACAACATGAAAAAGCTATTTACAGTATAGACCCCGTCTGTGAACTATGAGGGCAAAATAAACCCAAAAATAAATAATCATTCACTCATTTATCAATCATAAGTGAGTTGAAATGTGCAATTAATCGTGATATCGATTTGAGGTCATATCGCCCAGCCCTATTAGAATGACTAAGACTTAGACATAAGCTTTAAGGATTAGGACTAAGGTGGGCCGTGAGACATGGGCCTGGCCGGCTAACTTGAGGCCCAGCAGGTGAGTGGAATTTCAGACCAGTGGGGACAGGCAGAGGCTGCACCTTCATCATTTGAAAGAGTCAGAGGGACAAAAAAATAGATCTCAACAAATTTTTACCTAGTGCAAGAGGATCAACCGATATAATCGATATAATCAGGGCTGATACCGATACCAATTATTACTAATCAAGGAGAGAAATAACCAATGTTTTGGAGCGATATAAATAATATGAAAAAATTTGAAAATTGGTGTCAAGAATAACAATTACAAAATTTAACTCAAAGGCCCCCTAAACAAAACTTAACAGACTTGTTTCATGCTCATGGATTAAGCCTAGTCTTGGACTTAGTTGTAGTAGCAATGGAGATTTGCCGTTGAAACTCAAAGCTAGTCTAGGACTAGGCGTAATCCTCGACTGGGAAATAAAAAACTTTATTTAAATGTTGTTTAGCATATGGTAAATTTGGAATGTTTGATACTGCCCTACAAAACTTATTTTAAATGCCTTTTAGCACAGGTTGTATTCAGAGAATTTTTCAGTGGTTAGGATACTCGCCTCTGGACCAAGAGGTCGTGGGTTCGAATCCTACCTGCAACACTAACATCACTGGGTCCCTGAGCAAGACCCATAACCTCAAATCTCTGTAACTAGGAAAATGGAAGTCGCTCGGGATAAAAGTGCCTGCTAAATGCATCATAAACAAAAATGAACAGTGAAACAACATGGTGCTCCACACAACCAACAACGACAGCTATTAAAATCAAATTCTGCATCCAGCAATTTAAGGTATTCACTTCCACCTGCTCTTTTTCTTAATAATCATAGTTTGGGGAAAGGTACCACCATATTTGGCAGGAAACACGTGGCTGACTTCCAGCACAAATTTTCCGCATTTTTTGGCTCCACATTGCAGACCCCATCATCAAAGTGAACGCCAGCACGCCACCAACGGGGGAGTAAATAAAAAGAGATGTTGAGGCCAGTTTTCTAAAACTATCTGTACCCCAAACGGGAGGAAATGAGAGTGTGGTTGTTGAGTGGCCAGCACCTGGGGAACAGTTTTCAGATGGGCCCATTTGTTATTACCACTGTTCCCCACCTGTTCGCCCGTCTGAGGAGCTGGGTTCCAAATGGACAAAACATCTCCCCCGTTTTGGCGGCGCTGGAAAACTACAGGTGCTGACAAGCTCCGACACGACTGTCAATTTCGGTCTTTGTTGGACGTGGTCTACACCAGGAGATTCAGACAAATGCCATGACCGTCATGCTTTAAAAAAAACTAAACAAAAAAGAACAACATTGCTACAGACATTCAGACTTTCCAAGGAAAAGCAGCGGAAAATATTCCGTTTAGGAAAAAAAACAATGCAGGATAAAGCAAGCTCTGAAAAGCTAATGAAAACATACATGGGCTGAGGTAGAAGACAAGCACCGACTCGCTTCGCTTTCTGGAAATACTTACTCTAACAGTGGGCTCAGAGTGTACTTACCCTTTAAAAATAATTTGTTGTAAGGATGCGCAACTGGACACTAAAGAGAAGCTGTCGCATGCGTTCTGTTTCTTATCTTATTTGTTAATATTCCAACAGCTTAGATGCTTGTTTTTTCCTGATTTTATTCAATCTAAAGCGCTTAAGACCTCTCTATTTTTACGTGTTTAAGTGGATTTAAGTGAGTGATGATTTCATCATTGTGAACTCACCACAACAAAATGTAACATCTGCATTTGACTCATCCGCAAAGGAGCAGCGGGCAGCTTTTTTGGCAGCGCCCATGGAGCAGTGCTTGCTCGTGAGTACCTCAGTGGTACCGTTACCGGTCTAGGACTTGAACCGGCAACATTCCGATGACAGGGCTAACCGTTATTCTACCAACTGAGCCGACTGTATGACAGGAGCTTTTTAACAAATATTATTATTATTAAAACTCTATTAATTTCCATTAAACCTGTGATTAGGCTGCAATCTGGTTTTATTCTACATTCTACAGTTTGTGTGTTGGTCTTATCGAGACATGAGCCTTATCTATAAAAATAACTGCAACTGATAACCTTTAAGAAGCTTTGAGAAAGAACTTAGTGAATCGTTTCAATGAATCAACTAGTCAATGAACCTAATGAATGTGAACCATTTAAATGATTTGAAAAATTGATAAACTGATAGAAAAACAGCCATTACAATAAATAACGTTAGGGATGTACGATAATATCGGAATCATAGTATAATCAAGTATACTTAATAGTATGGTAGGTGAGGCGCTCTTATCATACTGTTCTATGTGGTAGTATGCATCTCAGGAAATAGTCGGGGTTGCAGCTTAATGGCTCTCTACACACTAGGTAGTGCACATGGAGACATGTCAGACGCACCCTATTTGGCTGGGTACACCACATAGGGCGGGAAGTGACTTTCTCTTAAAATGTTGTGCACTACGCTCAAAATGCCCCGCCCTCGCTCCACTCTGCTTTCACGCTCGATTGATTTTTCACTGCATTAGAAATGTCAGAACGATGGTGCTATTTTTGTGGCGTGCAGTGGAACTTCGGTGAGCAAAATATTGTTACACGCTCAACTCTGGCTGCGCTCACGCTCGATTCTGCCTTCCTCATTTAACAGCATCGGCAGATATACGCCTGAAAAATATCGGATATCCATATCGTCCCTAAACAACACTTGACAGGACAAGAGAGATCAGTATATTTAAAGGTGTAATCTAAAATTACATTGAATACTTATATTTCCATAGTAGCGATTTTATAAATCGGTCAACAGCTTAAGTGAGAGAAACATAGCCTTTAGCAGCGTCCCTAATTTGTTGCTTTAATGCAAATGCACGTGCTAAAATATGCCAACCGCCCCTCTCTGATTTAACCCCTGCACTCAGCAGCGCACGTTTAAGCGACTTGTTGCCTGCGCCGAGCCAGAGCGCGGCATCCAACACATCTCGGGCGCAGCTACGAGTAAAACCGGCGTAATTGGAAAACGCACCGGCGTGCCAACGAAAGCTAGCGAGCGCGCGCCAGGCCGAAGTTTCTCCGGACTCCATTCGGCCGCAAACGCGTCTAGCCGAGGGAGCCTGAGCCGATCCCAGAATTCCTCATTATCCTCCCAGCGGGCGGGCGAGGCAGGGCCGGGCACGGCGCTCCGGCGGCCCCGCGGGGGACGCTAGCCTCACTCATTACGGCTAACTGATCCGCAGCAGCCCTGCAAACCAAGTGCCACTTAGCGCCCGTCTGAGCCGCTCGGCCGGCCCTGATGACATGACGGAGCACACTGCATATGTGGAACGGGCCAAAAACAAATGCCTCATCAAAGCCCGGCGCAGAGGAGAACAAGACAGAAGGAGGGAGAGAAAGAATAAGGGAGAGACAGAAAGAATGAGGCGTGCAGAGGCAAGGCTGAGGTAAAACGAAGAAGAAAGGAGGGACAAACAGAGATAAAGAAAAAGATGAAAGGAAAGAAAGACAGTGCCGAGGCGTGAAGAGGCAAGGCTGAGGTAAAACGAAGGCAGAGGGAAGGAAGGAAGGAAGGAAGGAAGGGACGAACAAATGAACGAAGGAGAAATACAATAAAAGAGAGAGCGACAAAGAAAGAGAAAGAATAAGGGAAAAAGAAAGAGAGAGAGAGAGAGAGAAAGAAAGAAAGAAAGAAAGGCGTCTGCAGAGGCAAGGCTAGACAAGGCTGATGTGAAACAAAGAAGAAAGAAAGGAAGGAAGGAAGGAAGGAGGAAAAAAAGAAGGAAAGAGAGAAAGACAGAAAAAAACAGACAGCGAAAGAAAGTATGCAGAGGCAAGGCTAGGTATGCAAGGTATGCAAGGCTCATGCAAAAGGAAGAAGGAAGAAAGGATGGATGAGAGAAAGAAAAGAGGAAAAAAGAAAAAGAGAGAGACAGAAAGAGAGAGAGAGAGAGAGAGTCAAGGCATGCTGTTGCATTGCTAGACAAGGCTGATATAAAACAAACAGAGAAGAAAGAAAGGAAGTAAGAAACGAAGGAAAGAAAGAAGTGTGAAAGAAAGAAAGGAGCCTGCAGAGCCAAGGCTAGGCAAGGCACATGCAAAATGAAGAAGGAAGGATGAGAGGAAGGACAGAGAGAGAAAGAAAGAAGCCGGGCAAGGCTGATGCGCTTTACCAAAAAACAGACCGGAGTACGAGCGTGTTTTCAGTTTTTCCATTTTTCATTCGAGAATAACGTCTTGTTATCCGTACTCCCATTTTGGTTTTGAGAAAGAGAAATTGAAAAAGGACACTTTTTTGGGTTTTGGGTTTAAATTGTCAAAACGAATGACACACGGATTCGAATCAAACAGATGCACTGTAAAGGCGGCCAGGTCCCGAGAGCGCGCCTCTAAAAGCAGCCAGAGATCCCCAAACAGATGGTCCTTTCACACATAATAATCATAACAGCCTGCATACGCCGCCAGCCTAGTTCCAGAACATATTGGGATATTTAGACGGCCGTACAGTAACACGGTCTGCGCGAGTGTCATAATCGCATTTCCAGGCTGAAGGGGCATCTTTAAGCGACGACTAGAAATCTTTTCTCCAGTGCTTGTTGTGTAAGACGGAGCAGGAAGGGGGTGTTTGCGGAGGGGGGGGTTAGTCCTCGGAATAGGATAAAATGGAAAGGCTAGCCACAACGGCATTCTACGCCCGGCATCTGTAGCAACCGTTTATTCCACACCTGTATGCGGAATCAGTGTATTTCCGGTCGTATGTACGTAGACGTTTAGGGCCTGTGTCCACCAAACACATTTTTTCTGCTGCGAGCGGTCAAAACCTCACTCCCAGAGTGCTTTCTCAAGGCTTTCTTTTAGCGCTCGTTGTTATGAAGTTACGGAAAGCGCCATCGGCCACTTCCGTGTTCGCCCCTATTTCAACGTGTTTCTTTGAGATCGCTAGTTTAGCCAGCAAGATGAACAGTAATCGCATCTTAGCATTAGTGGCAGCGTTTGGAATTGATTCTCGTGTCTTTGAGCGTTTAGGTGCATGAAATCAGCTGTGCAAGTAAGCAGCTGGGAGTGTACCATTGATTTATACGTTCTGCCCCTTCCTTGATTTTGACTGGCTAGCAAGAGACAAGTGACACTGACGAGCGCAGCGCTGTTTTAAAGCGCTCCGAGCGCTGTGGCAAAAATACGTCTCCACCAGCGTTTCTGCTGAAGGCAGTTATAGTTTTCTGTTGGATGTTGGTGAAGTCGCCCAGTGCCCGGAACCAGAACCGGATCTGGAAGCGGAGCCCGAGCCTGTGGAATAAAAAGACTTGTCCATCATGGACAGATCCCAGACCGAGCAGGAAAAAAAGGCTATTTAAAACTTGGACTGTGCATGTGCTGGCGTGTGTTTGTGTTTTGGTGGTTAAAGAGTGAATCAAATTTCGTTTTTTGACCAATCCGGAATTTTCCAAAACTGCAAAGTGCACCTGGTTACATCTGAGAAGGACAGCAGACTTTAAAAAGCTGCAACTTGGAGACACATTACAGAGAGCAACTGACCGGAGCGCATTTATTCAAAGCAAATTGACTTAAGGCGCTCCTGCATGCACAATAACACCCATTAAATGCATTTTCTTGGAACTCCATGTCCCATTGTGCTTTTCTTGTCGTATTTCACATCTGGTCATGTGTTCAGTGATGTACTCCAGAGGGGACGTAATTGTCCGCCGCCGTTGCCGCTGAAAGGAGGCCGGCGATGCAGGTGAATTATGTAAGTAAGTAAGTAAGTAAGTGGGAGTGGGGGGGGGTGTACTTTGGTTCCTACGGTCAAAGGGGGAGGGGAGAAAACTCATCATCGCTTTTCATCATTTTACCGTGGTGGCTAACACGGCTCCGAAGCAGCCGCAGCAATGTTTTATGCGCGCCGGCGTCACAATTAACCCAGGGGGCCGGGCGAAGCGCCAGCGAGGAGCGCGACTCTGGGGCCCTTCAGGTAAACAGCGCGATAAGCTGGGGCCGCAAAAAAATTAGACATTGTTTTGAAGCGGGAGGCAGTTGCTATAGTGACTGTTGCTAATTAACCGCATTCAGCCGGGGGAACAAAGGGCTTAAGGGCACTCAGGACGGCGCCTCCAGCCTCGAGCCGCTCACGCTGCACATGTGCTCTCCCCTGGCGCTCCCTCTCTCCCTCTCTTTCTCTCATTTCTAAAATACCTGCATCTCTCTTTCTCTCTCTCTCTCTCTCTTTTTTCCGTGCACATGCCATGTGGAATCTTATTATAGATACTTTCTAGGATGAAGCAATAAGGTCCTATAGTAGGGCTGGGTGATTATGAGCTCAAATCAGCATCACGATTAATGGAAGCTTTGACCTCAATTTCGATTAATGAATATTTCTTCTGGTTTAGGTTTTTTACCCTCATACAGTAGTTCACTGTCAAGGTCTGTACTGTAAATATTAAAATAATCAAAATAACTGTCATGGAAATCAATGCAAGATAACACCGATTAAGAGTTTCTGAATGTCAATTATGATTAATAATGATTAAAGACGGCACCTGTCCAATATAGCCCCTTTTCCACTGCTCTGGTTCCCGTGCCGGTTCCCAATTTTGGAACCAGTGCCGCACTGTTCCACAGAACAAAAATTGGTGCCGGTGCCCTAAAACCGGCTCCGAGCCGGACCCTACACTTTGCTGGTCTAGCAGCGAGAACCCGCGACGCCACGAGAGGTGGGCGGAGTGATAGGTAGCTTTAGAAGAGAAAATGGCAGAGAGCCAAAGTCCGGTGACGTGGAGCGCGGAAGAAATTAAAGCTCTTTTAGCAATATGGACGTCCAGATTCAGCAGAAACTGGTGCACAAAAAAATTAGAAGGCACATGAAGAAATAAGAAAAAAACTAAAAGTTGCAGGCTTCGTACGAACAACCGTTTGTTTAGTGGGCGTGACCTGTGACGTATTATCATGCGGCTCCCGCTGAGTTCCCTGGTCAGTGTAAATGCGGGCCAGTTCTCGGCTGGTTCTCAGTTCAGCACCGGCCGAGCACCAGAACCGGCACCTGGCACCAGCACCAGTGTAGTGGAAAAGAGGTATATGTGGACCAGCTATCGGTCCGATAACGACTCAAAAAGCTGTGCCCGATCTATGGAGCCGATCTGTAAATGCGCACACGCACAATTGGTTGTGCATCAGAAGTGGCGCTGCGGTAAAGCTGATTTATTGTCATTTGTGCTAATTCGCACATGCTGATATGACAATGTGCAGAGCAAGCAACGCAACACACTACAAACCCCAAAAGCAAACTCTGCAATTATTATTAGCGCAAGTAATGACCAGTTAAGTTCTAACTGAAGTACTCATGAGCAAGGTACTGTCTCCAAACACTGGTCCCCAGGCGCTGCCCTTGTTAGTTGCCCACTGCTCTTGCACGGATGGGTCAAATGCAGAGGTCACATTTCACTGTGGTGCACTGTGTGGTGTGTTCACAATAACAAATAGTCACTCACTCACTCACTCAGAACGGTGCCTTTTTTGACTACAAGTGTATAAAGGTGGGCTGGGGACTGGGATTCTGGGGTCAGTTTGATGGTCGAAAATGTGCTGAACGATTTGCGAGGCAGTGATTTAACAAAGGTAATTCAGGAAATGCAACAGCAACCGCAAAGTAACTGGGGAAGTTCGTTAAAACCCTAGAATTTGGACGAAGTCATGGTTAATAGGAATGGAGTGAGAAAAAAAATACAAATAAACACGGATTACAAAAAAGGACGTCCCACGTTAGTAAAACGCTGGGTCTAAACCTGAGACCTCGTAAGGCGGTCAGTCTCTCGACAGACCTTATTGTCTGGATTTTAGTTCATCAATAAAGGCATTCCTTCTGCAACCGCGCTGCACTGACGGATTGTTATTTTTTAATTGAAGTGGCAATTTTTGGGGGGCACACAACAGCCGGGAGATGAGTGTCGGCCGGGCCACGGGAGACGAGGAAGCGCCGGACCACAATTACGTCGTCTGGGGGTCTCGTCTCGGCGAAAACAAAAATAATCGCAGCGTCCCGGGCCAATCAACGCGGCCCATCAGCGCTGAGGGCCACTCAAGGACGATCTCATCAGCTCGGGCCGTGCGGCGGAGCGCATTTCATTAAAGCCGCTGCCAAAGAGGATGTTTTCCTAAATGGGGAGCGACAAGACTCGTTGGCAGTCTTGAAAAGAGGAGGGGGGTGAAAATACAGTACAGCGTCGAGCGTTTGGGTTCGCCGTGGTGTCGGGTGGAAAGATTAGAAAACGTAGTGGTTTGTTCGAGTCGTGCACAAAAAAGATTGAAACTGATTGGGAATTTTCAATTTTTGGCATTTATCAAACTTATCAGATCTACTTCCATTTCCCAATTATGGGTGGGAGTGCTGGAAGTAGGATACAGAGGGATTCGAACCTACAAGCTCTTGGTGCGTATATGAACATCTTGCCAACAAAACCTCCTTCACAACGAAAATTCAAAATCCCAGGTTACAATTACGTTTTAATTATTTCGAATTCTGACCAACGTTTCCACGCTTCAGAATCATTGGGCCTCGTTTGCCATGGGGGCAGTCAGTATCCTAACGGTTAAGGAGTTGGCCCCGAGATTGGAGAGTCGCCAGCTCAAGTTACGGAGCGGTAAAGGTACTCATGAGGTACCTTATAGCACCCCTATACTAGGGCCCTATGAAATCTATTTTGTTTTTTCCTGAATTCCGTTTTTTCCATTTTTATTCTTCTGAATTCTGTGTTTTACGTTATAATCATATTTATATACCTAAAAAGTGTCTAATTATGGAGTGGATGGGAAAAAAGAACAATGCAAAAGAAAAAAAAAAATCACATTAAATGACTGTTATTCAACTTCAACAAAGTGCTGGGGTTCAGCACAACATTTTCTGCTTTGGTAAAACATTTACCTGTAAACAACAAAAAACATTTCATGCAAAACGAAACGTTTCTGACGTGCAGTCTATCATGTGCTGGCAAAACTTACAAAAGAGTTGTTCTCCCGATTCATAAAAATCGTCTTCTGCTCTAAACTTACACTAACAGTCTTCGGTGTTTCAGCGAGCCTCTTCGCCACAGCTGACCGTTGACCTTTCCCCCACTGTGTCTGTTCGTTTGTGTGTGTGGAAAGTGGAGTCCCGCCTCAACAGGTAACACGTACAGGGGCCAAAATTGATTAGAAACCATTGCTTTGCTTTGCCCCCACACCGATATCAGCGAATTATACGACATTCCGCGTTTTACAACGGATTCCATTCTATTTGTTGAATTCCGCGATTCCGTCCGCGTTTTCCGCATTGCGGAAATGATAGGGCCCTACTATACCCCTATTCAGCTTTAATTCACATTCACATTTGACCAACCACTTTGGCCTTCGGAATACCGCCGCAGTCAGATCTCACGCTGAAAGCCGCTAAGAAGCTGACTCACCCCCTTGTGTTTTTTTATTCCACATTATCATAATGGACTTTTTACAGGATTGCCCAAAACATATAAATTGGCTGGAAATGGTAAAAAGGGTAGAGCAGAGAACACGGAAGGGAAAAAAGCAGCTTATATAACATTGCTTTATGTATTTGCGGCGGGGCTTTTACGGCAGTGGCGTGCGGCGGCTGTTTGCCACTTTACGCATTTTATCGCGGTGCGCTGACATCCGAGTGATTTGTAGGTTTCATTTTTACTAATTTATACTCCTTCTACCGGGAGCACCGTCTTGGCAAAGAGACAGGAGCTATGCAAATAAAGCTATGCACTAACATCTTAAAGCTATGACTAGAGATATGTTGATACACTTTCTAGTGGCTGATGGGTAATACATAACCTGAAGTATTCTGATATTTCCTCTACTCCCTGCTATCAGCACTTACATAGAGCTCGACTGATTCATACCTGCGATATCATCGTCCGACAGGGGTCACCACTGTTGCCTCCCAGCAAGATGGTCCTTGGTTCAAATCCCCGGCCGTGGGGTCTTCTGTGTGGAGTTTGTGCGTTCTCTCCATGTTTGAGTAGGATTTCTCCGGGTGCCCCAGTTCTCTCCCACAGCCACATGCGTTGCGTTATATGTTAATTGGTTACTCTAAAATTGTCCCTTAGTTGTGAATGTGAGCGTGTTTGTGTGTCCGCTGCTGAGTGTCGGCGCCTGCCAGGGTTGTCAGGGTCGTGGGGACCAAGGCACCCTTATTCCCAGGATAGGGCTTAGTCCCTGCGACCCTGATGGACGTGGCAGATGTGGACGATTCTGCCAGTGGGCTACGGCGGTAATCCAGTTTCACTAGTGAAATCACTTTTTAAAAATTATTTCATTTTATGCATTTTTCCTAAACATTTCCAGATAATTTGGGCAACTTTATGAATAATGATTTTAATGCAAATATCAATAAAATCATACACACACATACACACAGTGGACAGTCACAGACTATCGCTTAGTCAGAGTGGTGGTCCCTGGGAGAGAAGCAGTTGAAAATCCCCGGATTATATCATAATCACATGGGCAAGTTGGTGATTTTCTGGCTACGGTTTAAAAATTCTAGATGAAAGTGAGTGATTATTTGTCATTGTGAACACACCACAGCACAGCACACCACACCACAACGAAACGTGACCTCTGCATTTAACTCCTCCGTGAAGGAGCAGCGGGCAGATAGCAAGCGCCTGGGGAGCAGTTGCTCATGAGTACCTCAGTGGTAACTTTACCAGCCCCGGGATTCAAACCTGCGACCTTCTGATCACAGGGTGAACACCCTACCGTTACGCCACCAACTGCCCCCTAGATAAAAACAACGTCCCGAGAGTAACTGAAGCTGCCCGATCTGCGATCCGTGCCCAGTCTGTGTGCACGGTGTGTAAAGTCACGTAGAAAAATTGACGGGATGAACGGTGATACTTTGAGATATCACATCAAGTCGTAATTGTAATCAAATCGTAATTGTAATCCAATTGTGAGACCTGAGGAGGTTCCCACCTCTAATTACTACATTACTAAATACTACGTTATGTGATCTCTGAGGACGCTAAATCGACTACACATCATCAATACACATATTGGTAATAAATCCCATATCTCTCGGTCTGCAGTGAACGCACACAGTCATACAGACTAACAATAACAACACACAACATTCAGAACGGAGGCTTTTACAACATGCTCACAGAAGACATCCAAATCTTTTGTGGAATTGTTGCTGCATAAAAAATATTAATGAACTCGCCCCCCCCCCGCTCATTGTTGTGACAGTGGTAACGGCCTTCACGACGGTCGAGCGAGTGGGTCACAGTTCACGCAGCGCCGCCTTTGGCACTAGGACCCAGCGACAGCTGGGCGGCTGAAAGAGGAGCCCTGCCCCGTACAAAGAAAGCACTTTGGCGCGAACGTCGAGCCGCAATCTGCCGTCTCCGCTTCTCTCCCTCCGTCCCGCCAAACTAGTTTGGGCGGCAACAAAGTGCCGCCTCGTCTCTCCCTCTCTCACTCCTCATCCCCCCAGCCATCCTCCCATGCAAGAAATCCCCACCCACACCGCCCTTTCTTTCGCCGAACGCCTTCGCTCAAACTTGCCCAAAAATCGAGAAAAATTAACACGCTGCAGTAGCAAAAAAGGTGGAAGGTCACGGTTCAAGTGATCACGATGAAGCGTTGAATTTGTCGAACGTCTTCGCACAAACCCGACGCAATTCGCCGTCTTACTTTAAAGTCACACAAGCGGGGTTTTTCGATTTACTTCACTCAAGGATGCAAATATTTTGAAGTGTTGCTTTGGAAAAATGACAAATATTTGCAGCAGGCAACACAACAAAATGATGTAAAATATGAAATACTTTTACATTGACATGCCGTTAGGCGTAATTACAGTATTGCGATGCAAAAATACTGTAAATGGCCAGCAACTCCAGTTGCCAGTATTGTATTTCTCTAACAGTGTTGAAAGAAAAGAGGAAGAGATATTGTGATTATGCTGCATGAGTTTGTGATCAATATGCGAACCCGTCGCAACTCGACGTCTTAACTTTCACGTCACCTTGGTCTAAAATCCAGACAAGTTTACACGCTTTGAGGGCAAAAAGGTGGAAATAAAAGTAATGGATCGTTTCAAATTGATTATAACGTTGAATTTGACATTGTGAGGTTTAGAAGTGTCTCCATTTAGAAGCTTATTATGTCAATTCAAAACATCATAATTTAAATTCGACTGAAAGAAGCGCTGGGCGATATGACCTCAAAACAACATCACAATTAATTAAACATTTCTCTTGACTCCAGCTTTTTTTCTTTTTTTGGTTTTGTTCTCATTATTCACTGATGAGCTTTTTACTGTCCTGTCAAAGCTATCAAAGCTAGGGATGTTTTTTTTCTAAATAAAGAGTCCAGAGCTTGTCATTGTGAATTAAAAATAACTGAAGGAAACACACAGATGTAGTGGCAGACTGGACGAGGCCGAGTCACGTGACCACACAATGTTTGGGGTTGGTGACAGAACATGAACACACATGGGGACAGTATTAGCAGAATTTTTACAAATAATCGTCATGTATAAGATTACATCGGTTAAAGTTTCGGAATTTAGATTCTTTTTCGCTTAACTGCCCAGCCCTAGAGAAATGGGGGTTTTTGTCCAATTATCTCTTTTAACAGTTCTAAAAGGCAGGAAGAGGGAACTCGTGATTATTCTGTGATATGTGGTCAATATGCCAGTGGTGCGTGCTAATGAGGCTCTGAAAAGCTTCTCTTCTCTTCTCTCTGTGGTTTGCAGAGCTGGGAAACGCTACACCAGAGGCTGTGATGGACTTAGCTGCTGAGTAAACATGCAACCAGACACCCTGAACATCTGCCATGCCTGACCTCTGCTCAATCCCTACACACTCGCAGACGGGTCACGCCGGATCCGGAGCCGTGCACCGCACAAACACACAAGACAAGACAGCACCTTTTAACTTAAGCCTTTAACACCAAGCGATTTTTCTCATTCTACAATCCGTGCTAATGACGACGCCTTAAAACAAGCGCTGCCAAACAAGCTACATAATAGGATATTAATGCACCCAAGAATTTGTAGTATTACTAATAAATCACTTCTTAAAATTCTCATACTTTTTTGACTTTTTTTTTTTTTAACTTTAAATTTTACAAATATAAAGTTTATAAATTAAAATACTGACCAAATTAGAATTTTGGCTTCAAATTTTGTGTCGTATTAGAATTATCAACATTTTATTAAAATCACTTCAAAGAAAAAATATCAAGACAAGATCAAGAAACTATTTTGGACTTTCACTGCAATATACTTGCAGTCGACCATTTAAAACTCACTCGGCCCACCCATTTGTCAAGCTTTAATCCTGGGAGTGTGTGTAAGTGTGTGTGTGTTTCTCTGGCAAAGCCCGAGGGGGGACGGGAGGGTAGGGGGAGGGGTCGGTCAGGTTGTTGGGAGGGTGGTGGTGGTGGTGGGGCGGGGTCAGTTGTCGCTCTGAAACCCTCTTTGTAGCGGCAGCTGAGAGCCATCGCCATGACTCCTAAACTTTACGTTTCATTTGGCCAGCAGGGTCACATGACAGCTGCAAAAACCCCTCCTCCTCCTCCTCCTCCTCCTCCTCTTCCACTCCTCCCTCCTTTCTACCCACCCACCTCCCTTCATTCCCCCCGAGGGCCTTCTGCTTTCACTTGACACTGACAGGCTGTGAGAGACTCCAACACTGCAGAAAGAAAATATGCCCTCTCTTTCCGTGACATCACCCGGCCAGGATTTTGAGGGAAGGAGGGAGGAGTACAGAGGGAGGGGGGAGGAGGGGGAGGGCACAGCTGGTGGCAGCCGCACTGCCATCTGCTCCTGACTAATAGTTCATGCTGATTTACTTATAGACTCCGACTTGGCCGCGACGGAGCGCCGAACCCTGTTAGCGGAGGAACAACGCGTTAAATCCCGCCTCGCGACTTCTCTCATTTTCCGTCGGCCCCCCCTCCCTGGTCCGATGGGACAGTGGAGGTCGCCCGATGTGGGTTCATGCCAGGTGGCAGCGCTCCGGATGAATACAATTTCTAAGGTCTTCTAAGGAAGTGAAGCGTCTAACTTTTAAGAAGGTGAAGACTTGAAGGTGCAAATTTTGCTTTTAAAGAGTATTGTGATCGTTTTGAATTGGTTAATAAATGCCACTTTTGACATCTACGATTTTAACCTGCTGTTTGATTTTTCTGCTTTACGAAAGACTTGGAAAGTGGCAAATCATTATTTATTCACTTTATTATTACTAATATTAATAATAAGGGGACTGTCAACAGAGGCACATACCGTACATCTTGCCCTCGTCTGAGAGGATGATCTTGCGGCGGCCGCAGGGCGGGTAAATGGCCAGTGCTTCCTGGAAGCTCTGTTCGATGTCGGGGCTCCACACGCCCTCGGCGTCATTGTCCATCGGCTTGTCGGCCGAGTCGCTCATCCTCTCGATGTCTTCGGCAGGACTCTCACTGCCGCTCCAGCTGCTGGGATCAATGGTGGCGGTTGGGACCTCCAAGCCGAAGCCTGGAGCACACTAGGGTGAGACCTGGAAAAAAGGGTCAGAAAAAATGTGCCGGTCAGTAGAGCTGGGCAATTAATCAATAAGTCAACATTAATTATTTTTAACATTCTGTAATATGTGACTCTGCCAGGTCCTGTCTGTGACTACGTTTGTGTGCGTTTCCTTTGATTACTTAAAAAAACAAAAAAAAAGAAATCACATGATAAAATGTTCAATTAATCGATATTGATTTGAGGTCAAATCGGTCAGCCCTATTGGTCAGTATCGATATCTGATCTGCCTCAACTGTAGCCAGTTTTAAAAACCTGCACTATACTCTTATGCTTTAGTTTAAATATCTGTAATTTTATTGTACTGTTAATCTTGTGTTGTTTTCTTTTCTTTTTTAATCTGAGATTTGCGATTTGACAAGCACATGGAATAACTTCTCTGTACTATAATGTCCTTTGTAAATAAACCCCCCTTGTCAGTACGGAGATCTACAGTTTTAACAGCCCGGCTTTAGAACCATTAACACTTAAGACATTACCCAGACGCTCCAGAGGGACTTTTAGAGAGGGCAACTCGGGGTTAAGTGCGCCGCTTAGGGCCAGAGTGGTGGTAGAGTTGGAGGTTTAAAAAAAAAAAAAAAACAGACATGTCCGTTAACCTTCGACCTTTAACCCATCCTGGTTTATAGCTCTGTTTTCTACAAGCAAGCCACAATCACCACACGCAACCAACGAGGAGCAGTTTAGCTGGACTGGCCAGGACCAGGTCTGGTCTTATGGAGTGGTTATCAAATATGTGACCCTCCACGGTAAATCCACTCGTTGACTAGCGTGAAGATATTTCTCCGGAATCCATCTTCGTCTCCCGAGTTCAGTTAACCTAACGCAGGTAGGCTATCCGTGTGGCTGTGAATGCAGCGTAGGCTACCGTAAATATGCAAGCGTAGCGCACCAAGTGTCTGTGAATTTTCACGGCGATTATCCTTCAAAAGGCAAATTTCTCCGTTTTCACTTGGTGCGTGGGAAAACCCGGCCTCTGAATGTTGATATCTCGATCATATCATTGTCCAGTTCATTACGATGATGTCGTTTTAAGCTTCGATTTATGCCCTTTCATGAAAACATCATAACTTTCAATTTTTGAGAATTTGCGACAAGCAACTGGTTTTGCCGTGGAGGGTCACATATGATTAATATTCATAAAAGTGATTTCACAATTTACACTATAACACAGAAAGGGCGAGCTGTACTGTATATGGCCTGATTCAACCTCTTGTATGTATACACACCTATACATACATTTGGGGCAGATGGTGGCATAACGGTAGGGTGTTCCCCCCGTGTTCAGAAGGCCGCGGGTTTGAATCCGGGGCCAGAAAAGTTACCTCCATGAGCAAGTACCGTCCCCAACATTATCTGCCCTGCTCCTTCACCGGATGAGTTGTCCCAGTCACTTTTTTGTTGTGGTGCACTGTGTGCTGTGCTGTAGTGTGTTCACAATGACAAATAATCACTCACTTTTCACTTTCAAATCAGGGGTGTGGAAAAACATTCAACCGAAACGCGATTCTTTCTCTGTCGATTCAAAACCGATTTATGCATTCCAAAAAACTGGTTCATATTTTCCAACGCATGTAAAGGCATTAGTTTACTTTTTCACAAACCCTCCCCGATCTGGAATCTGGAATCATTTAGGAATCGTGGTCGATTTTGAAAAAGAATTGTAAACCAAGCATCAAAGAATCATGATTCTTGGACTTAAGCTTCAATTTAAAATCAATTCATGATTCCTAATATAATATATAAACACTATACATATATATACACACATACATACATACATACATACATATATATGTATATATATATATGAAAATGTATATATATGAAATTGTTATTTTAAAAATACGACATCCAGGTATGACGGATCAATCTTACATCATATGTGACCCTCCACAGCAAAACCAATTAAACATACTTAAATTTTCAAAACTGAGTTATGTTTCATGAAAGGCGCAAAATCAAGCTGGCAAATACCTATATGGAATGAATACGGGCGACATATGAGATACTCGACATTCAAAGTCCGAATTTCTCTTGTCACGTAAGTGAGAAGCGGAGAAATCTGCCTTTTTGAAGTTGACTATCGGCAATAGCACTCCTGAGCGGCGCTTAGTCTTGATCCGGCGGCTCACGTTGTATTCTGGTAGCCTCGCTGCGTCCTGATCTACGGATAGCCTACCTCGTTAGGTTAACTGAACTCGGGAGATGGAGATGGATTCGAATATCTTCCGCGCTAGTCAACAGTAGATTTATAAATATTGAAATTGACGGTCAAAGCAAACTTTTAACATTCTGGAATTGAATTCCTCACCTCGAAATCACGTTTTAGGATGGAAAAGAATTAGGATTTTTCAGCCAAATTTATTTCCACAACAATTGTTACAGTATAGACCTTCCACTGTTTCAAAACACTAAAAACAAAAAATCCCAAATTTTACCCCACGCAACATAAATGGTCATTTTTTTCGGAAAGCTCCGTTGCGACAAGCGACTGGTTTTGCCGTGGAGGGTCACATATGCAAGCCAAACCCGAGCAGGAAGTCTACAAGAGATTTCATTCCCGCTGTTCATTTCCCAAAAAGCCTTACAACGGAACTGGGGCCAGAATTGGAAAATAAACTGTCCTTTCCCAGGTATTAAGATGGTGTTTTATTTCTCGGAGGCCCTCAGTACCTGTAGTCTAATCAATCGTCTTGAGAAATGAGATGGGTCAGATGAGGAGGCTGCCCTGGCGTATAACTTTAAAAACACTCGGCCACTACCACCTGGCATCACTTGTAAAAATGTGGTTTCTTCTCTAAAAAAAAAAAAAGCCTTTATCAGGCGAGCCAATTTCAGGCCAGCTGTCTGGACCTTCAAACGGCCCCTTAAAATACTGGATGGAAATAGTGTCGGCCAATTGTGTATAAGAACAGTGCCTCTACACACACACAAGCACACACTTCTCCGAAACATTGAAGGCAATCGCCGCATCGTTTTCATGCCCGGAGAGGAAATAAAGGGAGCACAAGCCAATCCGAGGAGAATCTGGTTTTTCCATTCAGACTGTTCATTCGGAGCGAGGCCTTCGCCCTGCATCCTCTCCGTCTTTCAGCAGCGTGAGAAAACGGTGCCCAAGGACTATTTAGGAGGCATTTATAGATGTGGACAAGTTTTGATTTGATTTACTGTATGTGGCCTTGGGACACAGATTCAGATGTGAAGTGAGATCTTGAAGAAGTCATTTTTAATAGGGATGCACAATATGGGAATTATTTGCCAATGCCGATATCCAATATTTCCACGCGGGCCGTATAAAATCCCTCCTCGGACTTTGGACGTGTCTGGCACAAGCGCTACCTTTCCAATGTACAATAAACATGTCATCAAATATTGGCGGAAAATATCAGGCAAATCTAGGCATCGGTCCAATGGCGATGTACGATCAGCCGATTCCGATATGATTACCAATGGTGCCAAATGAGATGCAAACACAAATCCTTCGAACTTTCCAAGCCCCGCCCCTTTGGGCCTGGAGTGACCACGCCCATTTAACATCACCTTCTCCAAAACCCACCCCACCCCGCCCAAAACAACCCCTCCAGACTAGCGAGGGCTTCCTCTCCCGCTCTCATCGAGGCAGCGCAAGCTGTTGTGAAGTGGGACTAGCAGCATATGTTTCTTCTAGAATGTCAGTTCACGAGGGGGGAAGGGAGCAAGCAAGCTGTCGGAGGAGGGGGGAGGTGATGGGGGAGGGAGGGAAGGAGCAGGGGCTAGGAGGAAGGGGAGGGTAAAAAAAAAAAAAAGAAAGAACGCAAAAAAGATGGGAAAGTGGAGGGAGCTCTTCCTGAATTCCGTTTTTGTGTGCCGAATGCTGACACAGCAGAACCGATTGGCAGACGGATGAGAGAGAGAGAGAGGGTGGGGGGGAGGAAAGAATAAAAAAGAAAGGCCTCTCGATCCCGACCGCTAAACGGCTGTTGCTGTTTTGTTTTTTTTCCTCTGCAAACTACAACAGTAATGGCTTCCAGAGCGGCGGCGAACGAACTGTGGTCGCCCGGCATGATCGGCCGTCCTCCTGGGGAAAAGCAAACTGTTT
Organism: Distichodus sexfasciatus; assembly: GCA_032718565.1. Taxonomy (NCBI): domain Eukaryota; kingdom Metazoa; phylum Chordata; class Actinopteri; order Characiformes; family Distichodontidae; genus Distichodus; species Distichodus sexfasciatus. The sequence goes on from JAVGVS010000013.1 coordinate 2,083,012, forward strand.
AAAGATGGGGATGGGATCGGTGGGGGAGAAGGGGAAGAGAGGGCTCAATAAACATGTTTACCGCCGGGTGTCGTGATTGGTAGCTTCCATATGGAAAATGGAGAGAGAAAGAGAGAGAGGGAGAGAGCAGCTTTGGGGGAAAGGAAAAAAGGAGAGGGCTGTGCTTGACGCTTCTTCCTTGAGTGGCCTACTTCAGAGAGAGAGAGTGAGTGAGAGAGAGAGAGAGAGAGAGTCTGGGCACGTCTGTTGTGCCTGCTAGCGATTTCCCTCCAGGACGACAGTGACATTTCAGCTATTCCTTTTTCTCCCCCCCCCACTCCAGAGAGCCACATACGTCCCTCCCGATTTCCACAGGTGGTTGCCCTCAACGCGTCACACGAGGAAACAAATACGCCCGCGCTGAAGCAGACAATCAATTATTAATCCTCTCCTCCCTGTTCAACAACTTCACATACATAACACCGGCGTCCGACGCTCCTCCCCACCTCCCCTGGGGCTTTTTAAAGCTGACACCGGGCCGGCCATGGCTCCAAACGGGACGACGTTTGGTTTACTGGAGTTCAGCAACGCAGACGGCGCACACAGGAGGTGGTTATGGAAGTGGACAAGCTTTGATTTTTCATTACAGGAAGTGGTCTGGTATTACTAACAATAAGGGGAAAAGCATGAAACTTCTATATATTAATATTTGCTGCTTAATCGACGGTTTATGTTGAAATTAGGGTCAGAGTTTAAATTGTGCTCGGGAAATTTTTTATCACTGAGTGATTGATCAATGTAAAAGTTACAGCTGAATAAATTACATAGATACAGGTGCACGATTCCTAAAATTTAACGATTCGATTCTGATTCTTGGACTTGGCGATTCGATTCAAAATCGATCACACACACAAATATGCGAGCCTGCTAGAAGAAAACCCATAATACAGGCAACTATGCACAACTCCATGCAACATGCTGTGAATACACACGTCTTGAATGTTTGCACAATCCAGAAAGTCGAGGTCGACCGATATTGGTTGTTCAGGGTCGTTATCGATACCGATTAACGGGGCCGATAACAGATACGCAAAAAAAAGAGAAAATCTGTCGAAAAAGTTGACAAACACAAATCTCAGCTGAAACTCTCCTCTCTCCTCTTCTCCTTCTCGGAGCATCACGCTGTGCTCATGAGTGCGTGTGGCGTGAGTGACAACGAGGCTTCAGCGTGGATTGGCTGCTACTCGTGTGACATATAGCCAGTCAGAGACTGTTGTGGGCGGGACAAACGGCACAGAGAGAGGAGACGGCAGTGGAGCCACAGTAGCGCACCTTGTAAATACTGTACATTGTTGATGGTCAAAATTAAACAGACAGCAATAATCGGCAAAATGCCTAATATCGGCCACCGAAAATCGGTCAACCCTTAATTGTAAGCTAGAAACCTAGAAAGCATGTATTAAAACATTAAAAATCTAGTTGCAATGTTATTAAGTATCGTATTCAGCTGTGAAGTTCTTAATCTGCCCTTTAAAGTGATCAAATTTTTAAAACTACGCCTTTATTTCACTCTGTGAAGGACAATGTTGAATAAGTACATGTTGTGGATAACTACACAATGTCACTATGTGGGGTGATTTAGAAATGTGACCCTCCTGTCATTTATCACTTCAGGGGGGAAAAAACCTTCCCTGTATTTAACAGCAAGCAATAATCAACAAATACGATACATCATTATAATTAGATTACATTCCAAACTACACCGGCAATATTGGTATTTATTAAGTAGTGCATTAATATTCATGAATGCTGACATTTGGCTCTGATTTGCAATTCGGAATTTGGGAACGCTAAACCTCTACAAGCTCCCGTTTTTTTCCCTCCTCTCCTCGACGCTGCGGAGGGAGCATGCATCACCGGGAAGCAAGTGTTAAAGAACATTCAGAGCAGAAATCAATAGTCCAAAAGCAGTCTAATCATGGTACATGGCTTTAGTCCCTCTGTGGTCATTTACGCTTCGATAAATCAACTTAACCGATTTACCTCTGCCACAATTTCATACGCAACATGTCCCGCGGGAGGGCCCCGATCAATCCGGCCTAAGAGATAACGGTAATTTCCTGAGGGTTGAAGAGCCCTGCGTGAGCTTGTTAACATGCAGAAAACTGGAGCTTGATTAAAGGAATACTCCACTTCGCCCCCTCTCCCTCGAAAATGCTCTAATGTGGCTAAAAGGGAGCCAAAAGCAAAGGGGCAAGTACCACTGCTCTCAATCCATATATATATATATACACATACACACACATATACACACACACACACATATATATATATATATACACACCCTAAGCCCTGGTTGAAGAAAGTTCTGACCCTATTTCTAATTATGACCAGCTTCTGGAGCTATTCTTCACAAAGCTGTGAATTACAGCATCTCCTTCCTAAATAGAGACAAACAGAAGGTACACGTTTACTGGGCCTATTTGTCTGCCTTGTGACAATGGAGAGAGAAGAATGAGCAAACTGTGACGCAAACAAAAATCATGGCCGAATAGCTGGACAGTTATTAAGAAAGAATTTGCAGTAAAAATCTTAGAATGGTTCGATAATGATGAAAATCTTTTGTATTTAAAGATTGACCATTTATCAGTCACTAAGCACTAAATGGAACAGAACAATTTCAATTAACATTCCTTTTTATTAACAGTTAACAGAATCTGCATTCAGTGTTGTTCAGGTATTTTTTCCACGTACGTTAAGAATGGGACATTTTGGTGAGCGGAGGATTGGGGATTTAAATCCCAGCTGAGTTTAAAACAGTGACACTACTATTGGGCCCCTGAGTAAAGCCCTCAACACCAAGATGCTCCATGACAAATGTCCCTGTAATTAGTAAATGCAAGTCTCTGGATAAGTGAGTGATTGTCATTGTGAACACACCACAGCACAACCGGCGACCCTCTGATCATGGGGCGAACGCCCAACCGTTACGCCACCGACTGCCCCAAGATGGGGGCAACTGCAAGAGTAACGATTAGGGAGCTGGCCCCGTGATGGGAGGGTCGTCGGTTCAAGTTACGGAGCGGTAAAGGTGCTACTGAGGTACTTATGAGCAAGGTAACGTCCACAAGCACTGCTCTCCGAGGGCTGGCGCTCAGTTTCATACCACTGAGTCTGCTAAATGCTGTAAATGTAAATGATTGATCGCTGTAAATGGCTGATCATTTTTTGCCACCATTGGGTATCACATTATGGGGTGTAAATCACAAATAAACTACAATACAATATTACACTGATTTGATTCAGTTCAGGAGTCAGCAAACGATGAGAGACAATATTATACTTTTGTTTAACGACACTACTACCATTCAGAAGCATCCAAAATATAATTTCAAAGTCAAAGTCAAATCAAACTTTGTCATCTCTGCTATATACTGTACAGATATACAGACAGACGAGACGACGTGGCTCCAGTTTTCACAGTGCAACAAGAAACAGGGAACAAAGAACAAATAACAGATGGAATAAACAATATATAAATAGAATACAAAATATACATTTTAAACTAGAAATGTAATATTAAATATAACTATAACTTTAAACTAGAACTAGAAGTAGAAGTAGAAAGAGACACTGACATTCATTCCTGAGCTACGGCAGTGTTATCGTGCTTAATAAACATGGTGACAAAACCACATCTCTGCGTTTGCTTGGTTAAGAACATTAGTGTACGCATGAAGCCTGATTGATGTTTTCTTTTCGGATCAATGCTATGGATTTCTTGATCACTGAATCAATGCATCATTACGCCGCTATTGGGTTAATGTCATCTCTACTAAAAGGTTCCTGCTGTTGTATCCATAACAACGGGAGAAATTACAGCATATTATAGAGGATCATAAGATTGTGTGTTCTGTTGAGGCTCGGTGGTCTGGCTGACTTGATCCCCTGATTTGTGAATTTTAAATGAGGGACTATTTGTCTTTGTGAACACACCACAGCACAGCGCAGCACAGCACACAATGCACCACAACCAAATGTGACCTTGCATTTGACCCATCCATGAAGGAGCAGCAGGAAGCTTTGGTCAGTCTGGGAGTTGAACTGGCAACCTGCCGATCACGGGGCCAACTCCCTAACGGTTATGCTACCTGTTGGTTTGTGACCATAAGATTGTCAGTTTCTTGGTTCAGTAGATTAAATTCTTTCATATTTGCACATACTGATACTGATCTCCACTAAGCCTTAAATGTAATTATTTTAAATTAACTTTCAACTCAATCAGCAATTAACACAACGTGGCGGTACGTATTAAGAAGTGATAGTGATTATTCGAGCTTTGTACGAATGAAGACGCAAGAGTAACTACAGCTGAAAACGACACCCCAAACCTTAACCCAAGCCGCTTTTAAAATTTCATTGAAACTGATTTGTGAAAAACTACAGATTTGGAACAACATGCATGTGGTGCGGAACGGGAATAATAACCCTCTGGCTAAAATAAGTCTCTACCCAAGCGACCCCAGGCTGTGTTCACACATCCAAACTGTTGTGATTCGTACAATATGTCTTTGGACGATGCCGAGGTAACATGGCTCGTCCGAGTCGTTGTGACAGATGGGAGGGAGAGATTAGTCACGCAACAATATACTGTGGCTACTGTGCGCTCTCGGGGCAGGCCAAGCGTGTCTGACAAATACGTGACATGGATATTTTTCCACTGGGACAAGACTGCAGGACATTCTATATGCCTAGAGCTGGACAGCTTCGAACCACATTCTCGTTTGATCTCATTTTCCGCAGTGTAACAGACTAGAGAAAGGGCGTTAAGCAATGCATAATTAAAATTCAGATTTTTTTGATCCAAATCCCAATATTTGGTGTCTGACCATCTGTTTTTTGTGCTGTGATGCTTCTTGAATGACTAGAACCCAATACTGGTGATTTACTGGTGGGCTAGTGGTTACAGACCTTCAGTTACAGACCCCCAAGTGTTGTAGGTTCAAACCCAGCTACATTCTCCCCTCAGCACTACCACCATTGGGCCCCTGATCAAGACCCTTAACCCCAAGTTGCCAGTGGGAGACTGTTGATGTCATTAGAGAATGGAAGTGGCACTCGATTAAAGTCTGATAAATGCCGTAAATGCAATGAGACAATCAGACTGACGAATCAGATAGAACAATACTGATAGTGATTATCAGATCAAAGCCGCCTCTACTATTTATTTAAGCTTTGATTGGAAAATATAATAAAGAAAAATGAAAAATAAGCAAACCTACCGAAGTCGACTGAGGGCACGCATCAAGATTTATCTCCTCGTTATCTCCAGATCACAAGTTACTTTTCTCGTGATTCCGGAATACTTTTTTTTTTCCCCCTTAAGGTCACAAGTTATTATTTTTGTATTTCCCCAACGGCAAAGCTGCAAACGTCCAATACTGAAAACTGTCCAAATCTGACACATTCGTCCATGGTAATGGCGTACTCTGAAGATGCTAAATGTGTAACAGGATCATGGAAAAAAGTCGTGAAAAATGAGAAAATGACTTCTGTTGTATTCATGAGATAATAAGAAGAGAAATAATCTTGATGCGTGTCTGACTTCTGTACTAGTTACATCTTGGCTTTGACAAAGGTCTATTCAAGGCGAGAATAAGCCACATGGCAAAGTAAGAACTGCTTGTAAAAACCCGGAAGCCACATCCACACACATGACATGTTCATCTCAGGTTTGTACAACATGCTGTGTAACCATCTATAAATACATACATACAGTATATATGCATATGATACTGTTGACTGCATTAATCCCTATTTAAAAATACTTTTCTATATTTTTTTTATTCTTTAAAATTAGTTCTTGTAAGTCTTCTTTACCTTAATTAGTTCTAATTTCTATTCTAAAATTTACAGTCTTAATATCCTATCAGGGTTCTTTTCACCACAACTATGTATGGGCCAAAAAAAGAATATTGAATCTTAAAAATCACCAAATCAAACGAGTAAAATCCAAACGTAACGTACACCAGTCTTGGGTCAGACGCGACTAGCTCTCTTCGTCGGAAAAAAGCATGGCGTAATGAGAGCGCATTTCGGCAGGTGAGGGAAAAGAAAACGTTGCTGTGAGCCTTTCCATCTCCCTTCATTAAAAAGTATGGCGTAATGGAGCAACAAGTGTCTTCCCGAGCTCCGACAAAGCCAACACCTGCGGCTCACGGCGGAACCCTCGACGGCACGTCGACGAGGAAACGTGCGGCGGTTTCTGGTGAGCACCGAGGATGAAACGCGGCGTCAGGGCAAGGCCTGGGGGAGATTAATGTAGGTAAATGTATTCGGGCAGGAACAAGAGATTTTAAACAGCAGCCATCAAAAGCTTTGCAGCGTGTGATGTTTAACTGAATGGGGCATTATGCCGGGCTTTGTTCAGCGCGCAGAAGTCTGTGTACTGTAAACTGTATTAATGGCCTCCGCTAAACCCCCTCCCCGCCTCTCCCTCTCACTCATACTCACACACACACACACACACGCACACACACACAGTGCTGCCTCCCCTCCCAGGCACAATGCCCTCGGGAGCTCGCACTCCAGCACATTGTTCCCGAATTACAAAAGGGCCTGGGCTTCGCTGTGTCATGCTACGTGTGGCTAAAATCATCACTCTACAAAACAGGCGAGAAACATGATTATTCTCTCAGAGCAATGTGGGATTTTTTTTTTTTGTCAGATAAACAAAATGTTGATGCAGACGAGATTGAGGAAGCAGCAGCCTTGAGGAACTAAACACAGTTGACAGAGCCGTCAACACCTATGGAGAGTTCTACTCTGTGTGTGTGTGTTTTCTTATGCATGTGTGTTCTCTAGAGAGATGTGCTCCACCTTTGTAACGTTCTACTGTGTTTGTGTGCGTGTGTGTTTTGGCAGTGCTCTGTTCTGGAAGTCTATATCCTTTAGCCTTTATATGTAGAGGTGTTCTCCACCTTAGGAGAGTTTACTTCTGTGTGTGTGTGTGTGTGTGTGACATAGCTATCCTTCACCTTTGGAGCATTCCCAAATTGTGTGTGTGTGTTCATATAGGTTTCTGTGTGTTTCTCCACAGAGCTCTTCTCCACCTTCGAAGCATTTTGCTGCATATGTTCGTATGCGTGTATGTTCTAGAAAGGTGTTTTTCATGTTTATATATTCTTTAGAAACTGGTACTGGGTGTGTGTGCTCTTCAGAGAGCTGTTCTCCACCTCTGCAGTGTTCCACTGCATGTGTGTTTTGTGAATCCACATGCTTTAGAGAACGATTCTCCACCTTTGCAGTGTTCTGCTGTGTGTTTGCTCGTGTGTGTATGGTTTAGAAAGCTGTTCTACACCTTCAGTGTGTTCTGCTGTGTGTGTGTGTGTGTGTTTGTGTGTGTGCATGTGTTGGGAGCGCGCAGTTCTCAGCTCCTCCTGAGGCCAACTCCCTCTCTGATAATGTTCTCTGCACATCGCAGCCAGGATGTGCCCCAACATGCCTCTTTCACAACTCGATGCCATACGCCCACACACACACACACACACACACACAGATCCAGAACTGGGGATTTGAATCTGTAAAAAGGCACCGAAGCCTTACAGGCTACAGCGCATGACTCGTGTTGGGCGACTGGATTTCTGCTCCCTGTTCAGCTCTGATGATAAAGCATTGATGGCCTACAACATGAGTTGGAGTAACCACAAAGTGTGTGTGTGTGTGTGTATGTTTGTGAGATAGGGCTGGGCGATATGACCTCTTACGATTAACAATCTTTTACCTCAATTACGATTAATCAACGCTTATTTTGTTTTGGGGTGTTTTTTGCCCTTATAGTTCTCCGACAAGGTCTGTATTGCAAATATGCTCAACTATTACAGCTGGGATTCTTATTTTTGTAGTGGAAAATTTCATGTCTTTGTGATTTTAAATTAGCTGAAGGAAACACGCATGTGATGGCAGACGGTTAGATGACAACACACTCACTGGCATGATTATTTGTCATTGTGAACACACCACAGCTCAAAACACAGTGCACCACAACAAAATGTGACCTCTGCATTTGACCCATCTGCGAAGACAGAATAGTGAGGGTGAAGCTACAGCACACTGCTGCTAATAATGCGCCTAATAAACAATGGTTGCAATGGTCTCCCAAAGGAAATGAAGTTTTGATCAGTTCGATCTCCGCGTCTGACCGCTGGAAACATAAACTCATCAGAACTTGACAAAAAAAATAGCTTAAACATGGTTTTAAAGTGCTCATAGTGGGTGGGGTCGGGCTGATTTGGGAGAGAGGGTGTCTCTACAAGTTCAAGGCCCCAGGGAGTCACATAGAATTCCCTAATTACAGAACCACATGGGCACAGGCAGCACCTGGGAGCAGACTTGCTGGCGGACAGTATCTTGCTCATGAGTACCTCGGCGGTGCCTTTACCAGTCTGGGATTTGAACCGACGACCTTCCCATCATGGGCAATACTCCCTAACCGTTAAACTACCAACTGCCCTAAGGAGACAGTACCACACGAAGACACATTAGGGAAAACATGAACTGACACACTACTACCATTTTTGCTCAGATGCACATAATTTAGAGATGCATATTCTGTGAAAAGACAAAAAGGGAAGAAAGGACATGGCATAAAACTCCAAACTTAAACCTCTCTACGCGGAGAAAGTGCCGTGAAAGACTAGAGCCATCTCTCCGCCGAGCAAAAAAAACCCCGGCGGAACTCGACGCGCTAATTCATAATGTGACAGAAAACTCAATTAAGACGCACAAAAAAACGTGTCCTTTGAAAAGCGCCTCTTATGCGCGATCATTAGCATGTGAATGGAATATTTCTGTTAGTGCATCCCTTTTGTGCAGTTGGGCTCTGCTCTGCTCTTAGCCGCGCTGGCTGCGCCTCCTTTATGGCGCTGGAGTGGACCGCGGAGCGCCGCCGCGCATTCATTAGACTCATAGCACAAAGTCTGGCGTGATAAAAGCGAGACCTATTTACTTGTTCATTCACACCGCGCCGCGTCATTATATCCGTCTCGGCGTTTAAGCGCGACGTGTCGAGCGAAGCGCGATCCGCTTCTGAATGACGGCTCGGCGGAGAGACAGCGCCGAAATGCTGACCAAAACTTTGGGATCAATATTTATTCCAAAATCTTTCACGCATTCCAGATCGTCACGATGCATTACAGATGTGTGGCGGCTGTCGAACGACTTGGAGTAGTTAATAAGATGCAGCTTTGGTCATATTTACAGCTGTACACACGTCTCCAAAGCGCGCACAGCGCACACGCACACGTTTGAGTTGGAGAACAGCCCTCTAAAGGATGTGGACTCCAGCAAATAACACACACACAGCACGCACATTTAAGTGGTTTTACAATCTCGTGGATCTTAAACTACTTAAAATATTTAATTAAAATCATATTTTATTATATTTACCTTGTGATTCCAGCAAAAGAAACGTCTCCAACAGCGTGCTTTAGTATATTCAATCAAATAAAGGCCTGAATAAATCATTTACTAAATAAAATAAAATAAAACGCATATGAAAATAAACGCAATTACAGCAGAAAATAAAAACCGCGGGGATGCTAATTAAATGTGCGTCTTGATTCAACAGAGAAAACCATCAACGGGGAGGTTGTCATTTTCAGATGCATAAAAATCTGCAATGCTATATTATTAGGCTGCAATTTAACTAGCATTTAAGGGAGGTATGATTCTGCTGTTTCTAAAAGGTTAAATATTGCACGTTTGACAATCAGACTGATTTTTGACTTTCAACCACCCACATATCTGTTCAACACTTACAGTGATTTTCAGACCATCTCTAGATCTCTTGTACTTAAATAATCAGTGATGGGAAAATAGAATAAAACTTTTAAAAGCTCAACAACTCTCTAAATAACACATAATTTGTCCTATTTGTCAACACAGGCCTTTTTAACTCTAAAAACGTGCTAACCCATCTTCTGCTGAATGTCTAATGAAACGACTGTAAGTCCTAGTGACTTCTAGTTCTTGTGACCATCAAGCTCCATATTTCTCCTTAACGTCTGGACTTCGGCGGAATCCGAGGCAACCGCGCAGAGGGCCGGTCGTCCCACATCTTCGATCCTGTCAGAAAGCAGAAGGCTCTGTTCGAACACTAATTATCACAGCTTCCAAGAGGTAGGAATGTCACCTGCGGAAGCTGTTGCAACCTTAAAAGATAATTGCGCGCTCCGATGCCGCCCGCCTCTGGCACCATGGAAATGGTCTTATTAGCGAGATAAAGGAAGGGAGGGAGGAGGAACGGGCAACAAGTGAATGCCTCAGCGAGCGAGAGGTGAGCGGCGGCTGTGACACGGCATTATGGGAGATGACACTCGTCGACAGATTACACGAAGCACTCCGGGGTCGAGGCTGAGCCGGAATCCGGCTCCTTAAATTAAGAGACCCAATTTCAGCCATCGCACAAGGCCGGCGTAATGAAATAGAAGATGAGAGGCTTGTGAAATGTAATTTTCCCCCCGTGTCGAGTCCTTTTGTGCCATTATCTCGCAAGGTGCGGTAATGATTCGCTCCGAACGGCTTTGGCCGACTCCGTGACGACCCCGCCATAGTTAAGGCCGTGAGGAAGAGAGGAGCAGAGTGGTAATTGCCGCGTAATTTGCCAACGCGATCCGAGGAGCGGCCGTCTAGTTAATTACCGCCGTAATCCCCGAACTATTTCGAAGTCGGTTCGTTTGGAACGAGCCGTGGGCCCAATTACGCGTATTCACTAGGCATAGCTGGGATTCCGAACAGCTTTCCGCCATCGTCGTCGTGACGCGGCAGCGGTCAGAGGAATGTCGAATAAACAAGACAAAAGACTGTCAAAAACAAGGCGAATACGACAGATTCTCATTCAAAACATTGTGTTCATGACTGTTTATCTACAAATAAATAAATGTGTTTTTTGCCTTAACAAACATCACTTAAATCACTGAAATAATCAAAATGACTTCTCGGCTAAAACTAAAGGTGATATCAAGGACAGAACTAAACTCAAAGCGCAGCAATTTAAAATATTATAATAATAAAATTACCCTAGTTTTTCACTATTTTACATCATGGCAAGTTAAAATGAGGGCTGCGCGATATCAGGGGGAAATTAACATTGCAATGTTTTTCACTATATATTGCATTCATTCATTCATTATCCGAACCGCTTAATCCCAACTGGGGTGGCAGGGGGACCGGAGCCCATCCCGAGAACTACGGCCACAAGGCAGGGACCAACCCTGGGCAGGTGCCAACACACCACGGGGCCTGAAAAGAATCATTATAGAATGATTAGTGTGATTTTGTAACGAGGGCAGATGCTCAAAAACAATGAATACAAAATGTATTTACTCTGACTCCGAACTAGGGGTGTAATGATTCATCGAACTACATCGATTCAATGATCATGAGCCCAAATGAAAAAAAAAAAAAATCATACTAAAATCACTGTATATTAAACAGGAGGTCTATTCTTACTAAAAGAGATTTTCATTCAAATGTCTGCTTCAGCTCAGGCACAAAAATGTTGATATTGATACGATCTTTGAATTGTTATCCACTGAATCGATTTAGTGTGATATTGTAATGAAACTTGTGATTTACACTCCATGAATCAGACACACTTCTGTCATAGTTTTTAAACGTTCGTCTCATTGAATGGACTCTGATATAAATTCTCAACCTGAGAGAACTGAAAACAGGGACCGTCGCGAGTGTCATTAAAGTGAAGCCTCTCCGGATTGTTCAGGAGTCCGTAACTCTGCGAGAACCGGCGGCTGTATACAGAGAGGAATTGATCTGTTTTGCATTGGATTTTCCCCCTGGCTTCACGAATGCGCCTTGAGGCCCCCGAGTGCTGATGGATGAATGAGTGATCGAGCTTGTCTCCTCCCATCTCTCTCTCTCTCTCTCTCTCTCTCTCTCACACTCTGGGAGCAGACCAGCGGAGTGGACAAGCCAATGATCTTGTCCTACTGGCAGCGGCCGAACCTTTATTTCATGCCTCTTTAAACCAACAGAGCTGGACGCGCCGAATCCTGTCTGCTAACATCCAACTCAAAGCCGAGAGCCGGAGCCTCGAGCGCGGCCCACTCTGGGATCAATTTCTGTTGGCCGGAACGCTGGATTGATTTACAGGGCCTGTCAAAACAGCTTTCTCCACCTGACGCCGACGTGCCACGATCGGCTGCACCGTCCAGCTCGCCGCACCAACTGTGGCGGAAAAAACGGAGCGATTTTGAAGGAGCGGACTCTATTTGCGGCTTTGGGTTTGGAAACAACACCGTTTGGGCAGTGCAACGGTCATGAAACCAGATAGAGCGAGTGACCTCAATTTTTAGCAAATGTTCCGCTCAAAAATGATTCAAAACCGACATTCAGAACTTCCAGTCAGCGTAAACTTACCAAACGTCGGTTATTTCAATTATTTTTACATTTCTACATAATACATTTTGTAAAATTCTATTAATACTCCCCTGTGTGTTGATATACTGTTGAAAATGTAATATACTACTGTGTGTTGTCACGTGCCTCCGGCAGCGTCCATCCCGTGATGTGTTTCCTACAAGTTATGCACTTATGCAAAAAAAAACCCAACTTTACTATTTTATATTACAAACTTTGTCAGTACAACAACTGTTCATCAGTAGTGACCAAGTTAAAATGTTCAATTCATCGCAGTTCATCGGTGGGGAGGCGGTGTGTTATTAGAATTTTAATGTTTCTAAAGCTGCATCTAATGATTATTTTGATAATCAATTAATCATTTTTTACTTGATTAGTTGGTTCTAGACTAAGAAAAAGGTGTGGCTAGAAAATAAATAAATCTTAAAATGAAATGTAAAAGCACGTATCCAATTGTCCAGACTTTGAACATGCCTGGCATAGGCTCTGATTTTCCAACGTACAATAAATCATCATAAAATATCAGCTGAAAATATTGGGCAAATCTTAGCGTCGGTCCGAGGCCGATGACTTTTTAAAAAAGCAATTATCGGCCGATATGATTCCGATATTATCATGCATCCCTAGGTACAACAATAAGTGACAATTTACGCTATAACACAAATACGGTAAGTCTGATATTTGGCAATATATGCGTCTGGACATTTTTACTGGGGGTACGATGCAGGTAAAAATAAGGAGGCTCAGAAGGCATTACATACAATAACCGCGTCTCTAATGCGGAGCTACTTCTTGACGGGCTGCCACACTTGTGAAATATAAACACAACTTCCCAAATCATGTGCAAAAGCAACCGCCAGATGTCAACCGTACGGTTATTATTAGGGAATTGTCCAGAATGGGAAAAGGCTGTAATGTTAGAATTGATTAAACACAAATAAGCGTCTTCGGCTGTCTAGGAGCTTGCCAATTATGTTACGCCTAATAGTCCAGTCTCTATATATATTTAGTACCGTCCCACGTCCTGATGTGGCACAAGTGAATCAGAAGTCTCATTGATGACGCATCAAAGCAGAGACCATTCCAAACATATTTTGGGAAACTTCAAAAGCCGTCTCGCGTTGTCCACACACGGCATTTTGACATCAAGCTTGACATCCTTCCTTCCTTCAAAAAAAAAAAAAAACCGCTGCCAGGAAAACAAACACATTCCATAGTGGCCTCTAACATACGCTGTGAGGGACAGGAAATGAAATCTGTAAATAAGCGATGTTCCCGATACAGAGAAGAACGAACATCACACGGAGCGGCGAGCATCCTCCACGTTCGCACAGTTCACCTCTTCGCCGCCAGCTTCTGTATTGTCGCCTCTTTCCACCGAAGTGCTAATGGCACAAAAGGTCAGGTCTTGTTTCTTTTCGCGTCTGCCTTGAGCCAATGCAGGGATTCGGGCTCTTGTTTGCATGGCCAGATAAGGATGCTCCATACAGCTCCATGGGAACGCGAGAATGAGAGAAATTAGCATCAGGTCACCAGGGGATTCATGCTATGATTTTAACAATGCTATAAGGCAAAGTAATGCCTAATGAGAGTTATGGAGAACTGACCTCAAATCAGTATCACGATGAACTGAACATTTCCCCTCGATTACAGTTCGTTAGTTTTGGGGTGTTGTTTTTTAACCTCATGCTTCACTGAGAAGGTTTGTATCGTAAATATGTTCAATTAATAAAGCTGGGATATTTTTTCTAATGAAAGCAGGCATATCGTATCTTTGTGTTTTTAAAACAAACCTGAAGGAAACACACACAGATGGACTGGTGGCTGATGGACAAGCGGAGTCTGATGGACATGACAACACACACGGTAATATGTTTACTGGAGTAATACTGGAGAAAGTATCATCAGAAGTATCATCAGAAGGGTAACTTTTTGGGCAGCGCCCGGGGAGGAGATGGAGGGGATGGTATCATGCTCATGAGTACCTCAGTGATACCTTCACCGGTCTGAAACTTGAATCGGCGACTTTCCGATAGCAGGGCCAAGTCCCTTACCATTACACTACCAACTGCCCCCAGGATAAATAAAATAAGCAAGGTATAAATTTTAAATTTGTCACAATTAATTTGGGCTGCATTAGAGCCAAAGTGGCACTTAAAAAAAAAATCATTTATTTTATCAGCATATCAGTTTTAAAAAAACGATAAACACAACACCGTCGCCGATATTCGGCCAACGATCGGTCGACCCCAGTGAAAAGAATCGCAACTGTTCCACGTCTGGACTCGTAACATATGCAGGTGAAGTGTCTTCAAGATCCTTAAAAGAAGTTCAGATGCCTTCGAATCAAGCTCTCAAGCTTCAAACCGATACAGTAATCACTCTCTGCATACTAAAGCTTCTTGCCAGTTTCTCCTTTTTCTTTCTTTCTACCTCTCCCTCCACTAAATCCAGGCCAGCAGCAGGGCAGTGGGAGCCTGTGTGGAATCGTCCGGCCACGACAACAATGCGGTGGTCGTTAATGAAAGGCCTGGTGGGGATTTATTACGGCGAGCGCGGTGCCAGCGAGCCCGGACGCCCCGACGTTTCAATGCGAACCGCAAATTATAAACAGCTTCAGTTAAATGAAGTGACACTGAGGGTCTTTTGTTGGACGGGCGCACATCTTCCCACTGCTAGTCGGGAGCCCCGCACACGGTAACCGCCGCCGCCACAGCGGACCACGCTCTGGGAAAAAGGAAGTCATCGAAGCCTGGATTTCCTGCGTTCAGCCGCTGGCCAAGAACTCCGAGGTTTATGGCAGCTTCAGGAACTGACTCATCTAATGATTCGTGGATTAGAGATTGCTTTTCGTACGCGTCTGCTCGGGTAAGACACACTTTTTGGAGAGAAAGAGAGAGAAAGAGAAGCTCAGCACGTCGACGTCGTCACACTTCCAGCCGAATCATTGTTTTTGCAATAAGCGGTTTGGACCCGGTTCGTATTAAAAACATTAATTTGTTCCTTAAAAAAGTTGGAGATGCTGCCATCTGGTTTGAGTTAAGAGGCTGGAAGGGCTAAAAGAACAGTGCTAAAAGGGTTTTAAAGAGTTGGAAATTTAGTTTTATCAGAGGGGAAACCAATTCTCATACACAAGCACGAATGTTTACTGAAATCCAAAAAAGTGCAAAATTTTACTATATAGAAAAACTTAACAGGTATAGCTGGACGATACGACATCAACATTTCATTTCTCAACATTGGTTATGATTCACTTACAATTAATTGCCGAGCCCTACATCCGGGCCGAGTGCGAGTCTGACGGAGACATTAGTCTGATGGAGTATCGATTTGGCGTTATTATAAATTTGACAGCGAAAAAAGAAACCGACAACAGCGAAACAAAAGGCGGCGGAGGCCAAAGTGCACTCGGCATTTCATCATCTGATTTTATAGCTGCTGTTACGAAGCGAATGTGCTTAGATGACGTCAGTGGCTTGGAGCCAATTCTCTGCTTTTGGTGGTGCTCGAGCCCGACGGTGTAACGGGTTTGTTAGAAGTGCTGACAGATTCCCTCCGAGACCGAGTTCTCCTCGGGTCATCCTCTAACAAATAACTACATGACACACACCTTCAGCACATTTCTGGCGGCGGCTGTGTAACGACAGATTTATACTGGAGCGCTGCTCACGTCCTCCATCCTCAACCAATAGCCACATGATGTATTACTTTAAAGGCTACACTTAGGTGGATATTTTTATAAACGCATCATTTTTATACATTTGGAACTTGCGTGTACAGAGTGGATCCGTGGATCCGTGTGACCAAGAAAAACGCAGTTTTCTTAAAACGATGACATGTTTAGTTCTATTGCACGCATGCATTAAATAACTGAAATTCCTTACATACCACAAGTGACAATGGTAACCATGATGACAATCAGCTGCGGGTCAACAACAACGGCTGATTTCTAGTGTTTTTTTTAAAAAGAATGTTGTGCAAACACAATTTTTAAAAAGAAACGTATTTTTAAAAATGACATTATAGAAAATATCTAGATACGTGTAAACAGGCTCTCAGTTGAGGTAAATAAAAGTGAATAGAAATAAGAGTAATGCCACCACATCTAGTTCTAATTAGGCCCTAACTTCACTTGATAATTAGAGGCATAGTAATATTTCACGCTGTATTCAGTCTCATATCACTTAAAAGGCTGTAAATAAACTCTGCGATCTGGCACGATTCCACAGCTTTTAGAAAAACAGAAAGAAAAAAAGGAAAGGAAGTAAATATCCATGGATGGATGGATGGTAGGAAGAAAAGAAGGAAAAACATAAGTAGGAAAGGTAGAAACGAATGAAAGAAAGAAGAAGGGAAGCAAAGTGGGGGAATCAAAATAGGGATGAATGGAAGGGAAGGAATGGAAAAAAGGAAATAAGGGAGAAAAGGTGGAATAGAATGAATGAAGGAAGGATGGACTGAAGGAAGGAAAGAATAAACAGAAGAAAAAAAGAAGAAATGAGCGAAAGGGAGACAAAAGGAATCAAAGTGGAGAAGGAAGGAATCAAAATAAGGCTGTATAGATGGATGAATGGAAGTAAAGAAATGTTATAAAAGGAAATAAGGGAGGAAAGTTGGAAACAGGATGAAGGAAGGAAGGAAGGAAGGAAAATAGGAAAAACAGAAGTAGGAAAGGAAGAAAGGAATGAAAGAGAGACGAAGGGAATCAAAGTGGGGAAGGATGGATGGATGAAAGGGAAGGAAGGAAGGAACTGAAATAAGGACGGATGAATGGATGGAAGGGAAGGAATGGAAAAATGAAAACGTGGAAAAAGAATGAATGGAGGAAGAATGGATGAAAGACGAAGGGAATCAAAGCGGGGAAGGAAGGATGGATGGATGGAAGACGAAGGGAATCAAAGCGGGGAAGGAAGGATGGATGGGAGACGAAGGGAATCAAAGCGGGGAAAGAAGGATGGATGGAAGGGAAGGAATGGAAAAAGGAAAGAAAGGACGAAAGGTGGAAAAGGATGAGGGAAGGAAGGGAGAATGGATGGAAGGAAAGAAGGAAAAACAGAAGTAGGAAAGGAAGAAAGGAATGAAAGAGAGAAAGAAGGGAGGAATGGTGAAAAAAAAAATGAAGGAGTTCCGGATCGGTATAGGTTCACTGAGGTACTCATGAGGTGCCAAAAAGCTGCCACTGCTGCTTCACGGATGGATCAAATGCAGCGGTCACATTTCGCTGTGGTGCACTGTGTGCTGTGCTGTGGTGTGGTGTGTTCACAAGGACAATCAGCTCATTCATTCACTTCAATTTTGCGTGTGGACACTGTGAGCTCTAAACATTAAACCATTCCATTTATCCTTCTACAGAGAGTCAATGGGAACAAAGTTCAGTGCACAAAAAAACTGCATATTACATAACTGTGTGCGCAAACTCTCCTCTCATATTCTCCACAAGTTGTGTAAAGAACTCCATTCAGCATCCCCAAAACACACCATACACACGAGCCTGTTCCAATCGATGCTCCGACCTTGGCATACAATCCAAAAAGACTAACTGTACAGACCAAGCTTCTCGCTGCTCGAGATTAACACGAGCAGGTGAAGCCATCTCAAGGAATTCTCGCCCTCGCTCCTGCACACGCCACGCCGACGAGCCGCGCATTAACAACGGACTTAAACCCACACGCTTCCACAAAGACATTTGAGAGCACTCAGAAACCAAAGAAGGATGGCCAGATTAGCTTGGAGATGATCTTAACGCCACAACGCGATGCAAAAGGAAGCCAGACTGATTGATTTTCCCCACAAGCACCACAGGAGAAATAGCTCCAGAGTCTAATTCAGGAAGAAAAGAAAGCAGCTCTGACTGGAATACTTCATCACGTCTAATAATGTTGCATTCATATCGGGCTGAATTCCCTGCACAAATGCCAGCCTGGAGAAGGTTTGAGTCATTAAGTCATTGAGGGGAGGGAAATAAAACTTGTTTTCAAAATCTGCACAAGTTCTGCATGTGTAGTCCTCAAAGTTGGTTTAGGATTAAAATAACGCAAATTGTCACAAGGCGGCTTCATGGGAGTTTTATTTGTCGCAAAAGGACGTGTAAAACGTAATGAAATTCGTAAAAATTCAAGGCAACAAAGCTCCAAAACTTTATCGGAGAAGGAACACATTCAGTATTCGTTATCAGACCGCACACAGACAAAAACATTGGGTCAGTATTTATTTTTTACTTATGCAATCACTCAATTTCGCATAAAAATAATAATAATAATCTCACAACACGGATCACAAAACACTGGCTCGCTTCTGCTTACTCTTCTGATGCCTTCATATGCATTAAAAGCCAAATTAGTGCGGAACAATTTTTCTAAAATGTTTTAAAATAGACATTTAGAACCAACTTAATCTTGCTGATGTTGATTAATTCTGTTAATATTTTTATCAGACCACCTGCTTTAAGCGCTCAGCCAAAAACATTGGGTCAATATTTATTTTTTATTTATGCAATCACTCGACTTTGCATTTAAAAATCACACAACATGGGTCACAAAGCACTATTCGCTTTCCTGGTGCCTTCACCTGATCTTGTATTTAAGTAACTATAATATTTAGGACCTCTCCTCAACTTGTCGATTAATCTGATACTTTCTTAAATGTGTGTTCTGTGCTCTATTAAAAAATACAATCACATGCCTCTGCTCCCTCCGCTCCCTCCTAAAAAGCTAGTAAAATAAGCACCACTAGTCAAAACTGAAGTTAACGTTTGAAATAATCGTGATATTGTTTTGAAGTCACACTCCCCAGGGCTAAGCAAAACTACAAGCACACGTTATGCCATCTGCACCGTAGAAGATCTTCTCTGCCTTCACTGCTGGAAAGACTGAATAATGCCCAGTTATGTGCAAAACCGCTTTTGATCACTTTTGGCTTTTTTATTTATACCAGCTGCCTCTATTGCTAGAGGAATTCTCCAATGAAAAAGGACAGGGGAAAAGCTCTCCATAAACATCTTCCCCATCCGCCGTACCTTCAGCTAGACCCAAATATAATACGCTAAGCAGCAAGGGGTGGGGACAAGTTCCTGCCTAATACTAACCACACAATTATGTCAGAGTTTACAATCAACATCTTCTAATGTCTTTTCAAAAACATAATACTTTCCATCCCTTTTTCTGTTTTTTTTTTTTTTTTTTTTTAATCCACTGATCAGTCAAATTCCTGTTTGGCTACTGACAGATTCTTATAGGAAATGATGTCGAGGGTGAATAAAAACAGGCAGGACGTGGGTGTTGTTGTTGGGCTCTAGCCCGGCCCGGGTTCAGTCGTTCACGTTGGCCTGCAACCGCAGGCGGGATGAGAAGTGAGTTAGCCGCTTCTAAAAGTGGCCAGGATGCTCGTGTGCGGTTCATTCAG
This sequence comes from Distichodus sexfasciatus, assembly GCA_032718565.1. Classification (NCBI taxonomy): domain Eukaryota; kingdom Metazoa; phylum Chordata; class Actinopteri; order Characiformes; family Distichodontidae; genus Distichodus; species Distichodus sexfasciatus. Next base: position 2,102,830 of record JAVGVS010000013.1, read on the forward strand.
ATCTCGTTGATGCCTTGTTGAGGTAAACCCCTAGTTCATAGTGTATAGCCATTAAAAACCTATTTGTTCCCTGCTGTTGGCTAAGTGGACATAAATCATTTCAAATCAATAAAAACATCAACAGTGGAGAAAAAGTAACATGAGAGCTGCTAAAATTATATTCAAACAGCACACCTCTTTTTCCAATTAGGTTCAAAACGCCCAACGCCAGTTTAGGATTTATTTATTGCTTTTGTGCATTACTAAAACGGATGCATGGTAAAATAAAAATGGGATCCTCATCATCACTGTGCCATTCAGCATTATTCATTTGACTCTGCATGTGACTCTTTACATTGGACACCATTCATCCTCTAGGTTACACCTTAAATAATAATTACGGAACCTGCGTTATTTGAATCATGCAAATTCCACGAGGGAACCTGTGTTGCCGTGATTCAGCGTCCACAGGAATCTGAGCGCTGAAGTAAAAATCTGAACCACCGCAGCCTGACATAAATGACTGCTAAAATAAAAATACAGCCATAAAAGCTGTCGTTTGGCTCAAGGCTCAGAAGCGAGTAGGATCGTCATAATGCCAAGAGAATGACTCCGAATCGAAGGTACACATGCAGGTCTGTTTATACAAAAGTCAGAACAAGCAACACTTTGGAGAAGACAAGCGCGTATCGGGGTCCGACAGTTGGCAACCGAAATATGGAGCATATTAAAATGCCATTGATAAGTTGAGTGAGCCGATATCTTATCTGAAGCATACAGGAGCCATATGGTGCCACGGCCGCGACCGCCTGTTGCTGACATAACAATGGCTCGGTCTGGACGGCTCCCTGCAAGCGCAGGTTGACAAATGGTCGTTAGCCTGCATCCTCCGAGCAGTAAATGCAAGAGCAAACGTTCGTATTTGCATTTTGTTCCCTTACAGGTGCAAAGGGGGGGACTAAACCAGATGTCAACTCGAACACGGTACTGTTTGCCTTGTGCAGTTCAACAGCCCAGCTTAAACACACACACACACACACCTCCCTGGCTCAGCAACAGAGAAGACAATAGGGTCTCTCTGTGTACTCCCATTCCCCCACAATCCTCCATTCCCAGAGGTAACCCAATCCACTATGTCTGAGCAATGCACCTATTCTCTTCCCATTTCACAACTGAAAGACCGCATTCTTTCCCCTCATCTTCAGCCATGCCGACGAGCACCACTCAAACAGAAAGTATTGAAATTAATCTTGGGTGGTTTTATTCCAGATTTAGATGTATTATTAAAGACGCCAAAGTGCAGGCCTAATGGTGGTGCAGCGGTTCGAGGACGCCTCCCAAAACTGCCTTTGCAGCGCCAGCGTCGGCCAGAAGGAACGCTACAGTTCCGTCCGAATGACAAGCATGTGATTAAGTCTGTATTGCGAGGGCTAAGAAATAGTTAATACCACCCGTTCCCTGCTTTGTTGTATGCGGCAGATCTCGGCCCAACAGGAGAAATGTTGCATTGAGTTAAGGGGAAAAAAGAAGCACAACTCTCAAATTAATTATTTTTCCGAATTCCCAACGTAACACACAATGCTAAGCCTCCAGCCATGCAAGCTACAATACATGGCCTAGATTTTCAGTAATATGCCCGAAGCTGGAGTGGCTGTAATTCAGGCGAATAATAATACCTAACATGGAGCAATTATAAGACCACAAATACAACACAAGTATGCAAAAATCAACCTTAACATGAGCTGAAAACGAACGCCGGTAATAGAGGATGTCAAGTCATGAAAAAACAAGAATATTAAACTAAATATTATTTCAGTTTCTTACTTACACAGGTACACTTAACCAATCTGTTTGAAATCTAATCCACTCACATTTCAGTTCACTCATCCAGAAGCCATCTGCAAACCCCAAATCCCCCAAACCCCAGCCCCGGTTAAAAGACAGGGTCAGCGGGACACAAAGTCCCATTCTCACTGCTGAAAATGCTAAGCCTGCTCGTGTCCAACAGGTCCACTCATTGCATAAGCCGAAAACAAAGCGTCCATTGCTGCCCCGGTTCGTTTTTCTCCCCAACAGCAAGCAGATTTACTTCTCAGCATTGTGACATGTCAGGGGTTAAGTCTGATAGAAGTCAATCTGTTTACTGTAGTAAATGATAATGGCCCAGTTCGAGGAAACAAACAACACATTGTGCTTGGCTGGCACCTCTTTTTAAAAAGGCCACACTGAAATATAAGACAATAATTAACTGCCAGAAAGGAGGTCTATTCCCAAAATCGCACAATAGTGGAACTTGTTTTCAGACTAGCCAGAAGTCTGAGCTGCAAACAAACTCCAGTTCCCAGAGAAACAGCCACAAATTTTAAACTTTTAAGTTCAGGATTAAACTTTTAGTTTGGACTAAACGTTTGTGCATGAAGTAGTGCAGAAAAGTAAATATTCCTAAAATCATGTGTAGTAACAATTTTACATTTTGTTACAAAAAACGGTTTGTTTGTTGCTACAATGTATCATATAAAAGACGAGAAAAGTTTCTGTTTGGTTCAAAACAGGCCGTCGTTTAGAACTTAAGACGAAACGATGATGAAAACTGTTCCAAATCGAAGGAATAGCAAAATAAGGCAAGAACTAAGAACTTGAAATTGATACTAGGTTTGACAAAACGCGTTTGGTGAAATAATGTAGTTCTTAAATAAATATGAAGAATGTGTGAGGAGAAGAGCAGCTTTAAGCGCCTTTTCGCCAAGCCGGCAAAACTAAACTTCAACACTGACACTTTTTCATTCTTAGTTAGCAGGATTCCGCGTTAGCTTCCTGACATACATTGTCTAAATGTTGCTCTTTCTTCCTTTCAAAACCAGATTTCCTTACATCGAAAAATCTCCGTTAATCACATCGCACCAGTTATCATCTGCGATGTTGTGTGCGGTGATATTCCAACAACAGCTCGATCTCCGACATTAGCGTTACTCCCTAAGAACAAGGCGGGCAATTCCAACAAAGGAAATGACAAACCAAGGGCTGAGCGCGTATTCCCAACAGTTTACAAAGTCAAAGAAAACAGATTTTCCACCGTGTTTCCGAGGCGAGAAATAAGACGCGGGTTACGGGCGATAAACGACGTCTCCTATTATGAATGTTAATATCGAGTAAAAAAGAAATATGCCGGAGTTCACCTTCAAAATGCAACAGATTGTCAGTGGAAGTTGTCCTGTGAAGTTTGGGAAAGCGCCTGCAAAAGGCCAGCTCACATGGCCGCTCCAGAGTAAAAGATAAAATGATTTATTAAAAATAAATAAATACATCTGAGTTTTGTTTTTTTTTATCGTGTGATATTAGCGGTATTTTATTATGGCATGCGCAAGGAAAGACAAAAAAAGAATGCCAACCATTCGAGGCTAGGAGGGGGGGAATAAAGGGAAAAATGATGTGTACTTACGGTGAAGATTTTAATAGGAGAAGAAGAAAATGCCAACGACGCGAGAGCAACAAGTCTCTCTGCACTAAATTTTTGAGCCACTTCGAAAATGTTCCAATGAAATCCGCAACTCCCGGCTGGGCGAACTATGGAGGAGAAAACAGCAACATTTGGATCCGTCATCTTGTCCAAAAAATATTAGGGTCTATATAATAACTGACATCCAAAACGTTTCGGAATCGACGTTGCACCGTTTCCCGAAGAAGTGGACGGGGCTCGGTGGCGCGCGAGCTCGGTCTTCTATACCAAAAATGTAAAAAATGTCAAAGATTTTCGTGCTATGTCAGACGGTACAACAGTGAGTCAGTGGACAAAGTGAAAGCACCCTGTTGCAACAGCGTCGAGAAACACTAGCGGCGAACTAAATCCCTACCAAGAGACACTTTCAGCCCGTCCTCTCGTGTTTTTATGCCTCTTTTCTACTCGTAAAACATGTTACTTATTTTATGATACACTACAAGTCACCCCCATAAAACGTCTGACTCCGAAAAAAACATTTTGCATATCATTAGGCTTGTTACCTTTAAACTTACCTTAACGTCCGTAATTGATATCAATTTTTAAGTTCTCCCCTCTTTTGATTTTTCTACTGAGGGATGTTTTTTTCCTATTTTTTATGTCAAAACTGTGTAAAGTTATTCTCGTGTGCTCTGGGCCAGCCGGGAATGTGAACGTGAATCGCCGACGCACCGATAGAGATGCGAAGAATGTTCGGAATGAGAGCAGGAATGAAATGAACGCGAGCGTCGAGTTTGCAGCAGGGCGGAGCAAAGGTGGCGTCATCGCCAAGCCAACAGGCGGCCCCGGGGAGGGAGGGGGAGGGGCCAGATCCCAGCGGGTGACGTCACACGACACGTCGGGATTCTGCTCCAATGGGATTGCGCGCGAGCGCGAGTTGCAGTTCCTTAACCTCTCGGTTTTTCAAACGCACCAAATTTTTATTTAAAACATAAAGGTGGGAAATGCGTCAACGCAAATTTTTACCATCTTTATAACTTACCGGTTGTCTTTGTTTTGTTTTAGTAACACACACATGTATAAAAATGGCACTTTCACAGAATCATGTGAAAAGTAAACTGAGAAAGTCATGTTTAATAAAATTAGATATATAAGGGTAAGGCAAAGCGCTAATTTAAAGTATATTTTTGTATAATATCTTATTCATTATATATAATGTAAGAGTATATACATATTGGTTATATAAAATGTTATATTTAGCTAAATAAACGATCCATTTCCGATGAATTTGGTGTTGAAGTGAACCGTGCAGAAAAATACATTACATGTGAAGAAAAATACATTAAACTGGTTCCACCAATATTACTCACACTGGCAAAACTAGATCTGCAATTTGTGCCTCCTAATCAAAACACTCTTCCTAAGCTTAAAGTTCTACATTAAACCTAAAAATACTAGCTTTAAATTGGGGACATGATTATTACAGGTATTAATTATTACCTAAGGTTGCTTAAAATTGTAGAGACATAATCGGTCTGACATGATCGGTCATGTCTTGACTCTGTTTTTGACCCTCCCTACATTCAATATATTATTAATGTTTGTTCAGTTCTTTAATTACTCCAGTTTGTGCACCTTAAACATAGCATGAATGAGAAAGCATCACCTGCAAGGCTTCTTTAGAGCAGATTAATCACTCATGAAAATCGAGTCACGACTCAACAATTCTGCATAAGTGAATCCCACTTTTCCTTTAAGTCTGCAATAGTGATGTTAGGCCTCTTTATCTTATCTCATGCTCTCCTTTCACGGGTGGCGTCTTCGGCCTCAATACCAAACTACTACGCATCAAAAGGGTAAAAGCTTATCTATGTAAATGTCTCAAAGGAGCCAGTGCGTTCCCCCTCCTTCTTCCCCCCACCCGGGGCAGGCGTGGATCACCAACACCTGCGTACAGTCGCGGCCCTGATTCATTCACCGTCATGGGTCATCTGCCAAAAAGGGTTTCACAAGCTCCCTGTTAAACATTAGCTTGGCGTATCCAGGAAGCCCCGAGCGCAGGATCCCTGCATAATAGCAGACCGTAAATGGCTTCATAGCCTTACATCACAGCCTGTTTTCATGGCTATCTCGGACAGGAGACGTGCACGACAGATTGAATTGGGGGTAGAACAGGGCCATATGAAAATCTCTCAGTGTCCACAAGCTCAGGTGGAAAACGCTCCCAGACAAGAACGATGCCACATAAAACGACTTGCAGTTACGCCACAGATGGTTTACACCTTTGTGCTATCATTTTTTATTTTGGGGCCTTCCGTCTGCTGACACGGTGATGTCCCGGGACTGAGTCAGATGACAAAGTGACATTATTAGGATGCATTGGGTTTTAGGGGGTCGCAATGTATTAAGCTGTAAACTAAACTAAATCAAGATGTAAATTAGCAAAATCTCTCTCTGACACACATGCACACAAACAGCCCTGCCTTGCTATCTTACACACATAACACTAGATCTAAATAATATTATATCTAGAACTAGCTGTAACCTTAACCTCTAGTAACCAAAAGCAAATCTTTTGACTCTTTTAGATTTTAGAATAAAAACTGGAACTTTGAACCTGTTATGACATACAAAAATGTCCTTATAAAGAGATAAAAACTGACAAATCTTAGGTTTAAATATACAGGTTTAACACTGAACAGGCTGAACATGAGATTTAGATACAGATCTCTCTCTCTCTATCTCTCTTTCACTAAAGCCAATGCACAGATTACAATTTTCACAACATCTTGGTGGAGCTGGACACTGATAGAATGATAAAGTGGCTCATTTAAGAAAGCAATAAGCTCTCCACTTTCAGCCACCATTCCACGCTTTGATTCAATCAATTTCATACAATATACAACTGGACAATATTTTCACAATCTCTACAAATGCCCTGGGCTTCGCGTACCTTTTGATATATTGCATGTAATATCATAACTTACAGCACAATGTCTTGCCCGCATGGTTTGTTGTTGTTAGTATGCACAATACACAGACTTAACAAAAAAACCATACACTTAATGTACAACGCTCAAAAACATGAAGTGTCTGTGGCCCGATGACAATCAGGAAAAAAGAAAAGGGATCAGTAAAAATCCATGCTGGTATTGATGTCCTTTTATTTTGATAGAGCCTTGTTTCGAGGAGCTGCACCCTCCGGCAATAGAGAACCCAGGAGAAAGGAAGGTGAGAAGGAATCAGAGCTTCTGAGCCATTTACTTTAAACTCTAATGTGTCTAGCCACACACACATACTCAAACACACACTCGATCACCTGGCTTGACACTTGGTGTGCCCTAAACACAAAGCAGTTAATGCAGGGTGGTAACACGAGAAAGGCTTGTGTAGGCAAAAGTGTTTTGGTTTTTGACCCTGAACGCATGTGTGAGTAGGACATGCACCATTGCACCATTATAATTTGGGTATAACATCATTCTAACTTGGGTATTGAATTTTCTTTTCTTTTTTTTAATTCAGCACTCACAAGCCATTATAAGATTTTGCAACAAAAATAAACACTGCCCAATGAAAAAAAAAGTATTCGAACAGAGACATAGTCCTTTCCATTTCAGGTTGATGAAATTGCCTCCTAAAAGGGCCTCGTGGGACATTTACAAACACGTGGCAAGAGCGGCTCTCGCACACCACTTTCACTGAGGGTCTTTTCCATGTCCATTATCAGTGCTGTAATCTGATGTGGACAGATACAGCCCCAAAGGCCTTGTGTGTATGTATGCATGTGTGTTTGTGTGTGAGTGTGTGCTTTGAAGACTGGAGCGTGTCAGCCTCTTTGCCGCAGGGGGGCAGAGGTGGAGGGCCGAGGTGGGGGAGGTGAAGCGGCCTGCTTTAGTTCATTTCTCTGCCGCCCTGTGACCTCTGGTAATCAGGGGCCCCTGTGAGGCCAGGTGCAGAGCGGCTCTGGACATCGGGCTCGACTTGGCTCTGCTCTGCTCACACAGGCGCACTGATTGGCTTTAGGCACAGATAAGAGCCGAGTCAGCCAGAACCGCTCGCTCCAACGCTGATAAAAACACAGAGCTTCGTTTTAATCAGGACCCTGAGAGAGGCGGGGCCGAAACCACCACGGTTTGGGGGGAGGGGGGGGGGGTAGTTTGTGAAGCCCTTCCATCAGATTTATATGCCTTTTTATGTGGCTCTTTAATGGTAATTACTTTGTAATGAAGTACTTCCAATCAAATAAAAACATGTGCATGCACTCAGGGGGAGGGGGAGAGAACAAGTTTTAAGATGCACTGTGCAAAAGCCTTGAGATACTCGTGTTTTATTACATCATGCGCTAACATGTTTTATAATTATTATATAATAGTGTGTACGCATTACAGGCCAGGCCACTGTATTTTAATGAATAATACACTGATTTACCCCATTTTATAGACTAAAACTATTTTAAATATGTGTGATGTGCAGAAATGAGGAGTGGCTTGTGCACTGCACTGTAAATATGTAATATGTGCATTATAATCCCTTAAACACAGTGCTGCACAAGGGATGCTTTGCTTAAGTTTAGGAAACAGAACATTTTTACATCGCCCCCTTGTGGTCAGCGGAAGTCCGACAAGAGGCAACTTTACTTTGTGAACTCGACGAACATCACGAAACTATGCAAAACCTTAACACACCTTTCACTTAATTTGAAGGGATAATACAACAAAAGGTGCATTTGGGAAAAGAAAGGGCTTCATTAAAATCTGCGTAGGAATGTGTCTGGCATAGAAAAATGCTGAACAGACTTCATCTACATAACAGGACGTGGGGTATTCACGTTGTTACTTTAAACAAGGAATCCATTATAGAAAAAAATGTTGATTGGATGCTTGACATTGTTGATGCTCCCCCTCCGCACATCTCTTAATCGCATTCCTCTGTTCAACACCGGAGAGATAAAAGACCAAAAAAACTGGCACCAATGTCCTGTAGCAATAGAGTTAACAAAATTTAATTAAATCTTATTATTGAATCTGGCCCACTGTCTACAGTAGCGACAATTCGCCGTAATTTGAATGTTTGGCTGCGTAAGAAAACTCAATGCTAGATCCCTTTTTTTTCTTCTTTTCAACCAAGCCTGAAATAATGGGAGAATGAACTTGAAGAAAATGCAGTTCTCCGGCTTGTCAAAATTAATGGAAAATGCGAGCATTATTTCTGGAAAAATATGTTTTTCCCCCCTTAGAAATAAGGATGTACCCGAGTTGCTGCAACCAGCCGTCGCCCGAAAACCAGGAAGAGCAGTAGTCTCCAAGCAACAGGCGAGGTTTTTGATGTCCAAATGTTTGTGCACTAAATGTCTCTTTAATTCAATTCTGTAATGCAGTGTTTGAAGATATGGATCTCTGCTGCCTTTGATGGTCATCCTGGTACTCAGAGGCATGTCATTGAAACAATCCCACAGTGCAGACCATCTATAAATAAAGCTTACATATGCCACTGGTGCAGCTACTGTACTAACAGAGCGGAAACAGCCTGCTTTTCACAAACGGGACGTGCCAATATGTTTAGAATATGTTTATTTCTAATGCGAGGCTGAAATTGCATTCATCACATAGTTTGACTATGCCAAAACTCCTCGTCAATCTAATTGTTTGGCTTTGCAAAAAGGACAAATGAGGCTTATAAGTTAGCTTTGCAAAAAAAATTCAAGTAAAACAAAGAAGTTGGCATAAACATACGAATTGCATACAGCACTGTTAAGTAGACTTTGCTTCAGAAATTGCATATAACACACACATACTTTGCAAAATCATTTAATACTCACATTGGGTTGCAACTGCATGTAACACAAGTTGGCTTTGCAAAAAAAAAAAATCAATTTAAGACTTATAGCTTGGCTTTGCAAACACTGCATTTAACACAGGTTTGCTTTATAAGAATTGCATTTTAACACCTCTATGTGTTAAAAACAACACTGGCCTCTCCTTAAACAGATTCTGAACAGTGTGTTTTGTCCCATTTCCAAACAGATCATTTCTCTTTTCTTACTGGGATTTCTGTAGTAGATCTTATAAGAAACCACATACATTCATATGAAGGGCTGCTTCCAAAGCATTTTTTTTTTTTGCAAAGCCATGCAGGAGCACAAATTTCAGTACTAAAATGACTTTTTCAAGACATTTGTGTACTGAAATGTGTACTCTTGCAAAGGCTTGCAAAAGCACAAAAGTCAATACATAATGTCTAGAAAAAGTGTCATTAACTGTCATTTAAATGGACACGAAATCAAATCAAATTTGCCTGTTGCAATACAGAGCTTTGGCAAAGGTCAAATTCAGCTTTTCTGAGATCAGAGTCTGGCAAAAGTGTAGTGACTTTGGCATATCTCACTCATTAAATAGGATTAAGACCAGATGCTACAAGAGATTACCTTTGGGGGGTGGAAAGGGGGCGTTTAACGTGGCGTAAAAACACGTTTTAGTGCGATACTGAGAAACATAAAAATGTAGAAAGGTAAGAAAACCTATATATTAATAAAGATTTCATGTTAGCCTATACAACCATATTTTCCGCAAAATACTTTTTTTTCTCTCTCTCGTTATTACAAACTTACAGAAAATGTCTGAACATTTTAATAGCACGATCGATGCAGGAAAAAGCATTGGGTGGTGTAAATGAATGCCCCAGGCATGTTAATAGTCTTCTAAAGACACTGCTAAGAGTACACGATGGAGAAATCAATTACTCGTAATGACCAGAATCTTTAGCGCCAATCAATAGCGGCTCGGATAAGACTCTCTGCCGGTGCGAGTCGAGCGTTTACCAGCTGTTTCGGAGGCCAGCTTCAACCTCCTTTGTGAGTAAACAGCAGTTTGAGGCTCTGCTCCAAGCTTGCGGCTCCGTTTGATATCATGAAGACGCGGCTAAAGACGGACCAAGCAGGGAAGGTAATTGCGGCCGGGGCGCCTAATAGCGGGGGAGCGTCGCTATTCAGGACACCTTAGTGCTGGATGCTCAATTACACAGGTGGCCATTGCTGTTATTTGGCCTCTCAAAGGCAGAGGCTCTCTGATGAAGTCGAGCCTGTCTCTTAATCCCCGCCACACGGTTCCAGTCATAATGGGTCGAGCAGAAAAACGCATCAGAACAAAGGCTTATCGAAAGGCAATTGTCAGCAACTCCTCCTAAAAACGTGTGAATTTCATGTGCGTTTAACACCCGACTCTTAATGCATCCCAGAGGGTTATGACAGACAGCTTTTCCCTTTTTGTTCCACAAACGCTTTATTTGACGGTCTGGTTTGTTCCAAAAATGCGATGAAAGCCAGCAATTTGGAAGCAAAAAGAGTTTCAGCCTGACAGAAGGGATTCAGAACTCACAAAACATCATCTTAACCATTTACCTGATATTTTTAATTAGCATTATTAACGTGGAAAAGCGAGTAAGCCAGAGGTAGCCTGGTAAATCAGGCACTGAAACAACTTGTGAAGTTTTTGCCCCGACAGAATGACCTCTAGACAGGCATTTTAGTATCATAAAGTAAAAACGCACCTTTTATAACGGTGAGAGTTGTGTTAAAGTTTGGTTAGTTCTGAAGGCTAATGAAAGTGACTTTTTAAAAAAGTCATTCTCGTCTGAAGAGCTCAAAGGGCAGCGTTAATATTTAGCCTCTCTCCAAAAAGCTTGAAACGCTACATATTTTATATTTATAGTTCTGTATAGTTCTTTGGGAGAACATTTTTCTGGCCAAAAAGAATTGCCAAGACCTTGAAATGCTAGTGGCGGCTTTATAGCGGGAAAATATCCATCCGATTTATCTATTAATCAGCTAGCTATTCAATCAATAGCGGCAGAGCTGAACTCGACCTACGATCCGAGCAGCTTTCAGCTCCTCTGATGTGAATCTTCTAAGTGAAGAGCATCTTTTCATGGACTGGGATGTGTAAAATGGACCCTCACACACGCGATCGGCTGCTTAATTTAGTTACCAAGTCTAGTCAATGGCCTAGTCTCACTTAAAGTTGCCACAAACTGCAAAAACACGTGCCGCAAACAAGCTACAGAGTGCTTCAGGGAGAATCAAACATATAATGAAAATAAGAAAGAATCAGCGGTGAAACACTTTCAAATTGTCACCTGAGCGTCTACTGTATCCCCGTCAGGTATAATTAAGCAAAAAAGGGACATCTCTTTTCAGAACAGAACCATTCAGTCAACAAACGGGCCACAACCAAGACACAAACGTCAGCAGGTACTTGGAGCCTTTAAATTAAACACGCCTCTGCCTTTTAGCAGTGCCCTTTGATTCCAAGGGTTAAACAACACTTGGTCGGTGTCTTGAGGGACAGAGATCGTTTTATCTGTTAGTGTCTCCCATTTGCCAATCCTCATTCAGGGCGTAAGCGGAGAACAGTCATGCAATGGTTTATAAGGAGAGCGCGAGAGCTTTCAAAAGCTGAAATTCGCTTTTCTCTCCCCCGCCGGGGCCCAGGATGGCAAATGGTCTGCATTCAAGCCTCGAAAAGTGAAACAAAATGATTGCTGTGACCTTCAAATTAAATGCACCCAATAAATTCTTACATCTTAGTAGCTATCCTATAGCTATTATAGTCAGAGGTCTCTGTCCTTGGAGGGAATGTTGGGTAAAAAAGAAGCAAGGTGATGTGTTGTTTGCTTCCAGTCTATAGAGGTTTCAGAGCAAGGAGGGGACATCCAGACAACACCACACCACAATGGGCAAAGCCTGAACTAGTTAACTTGGTCCTTTTGCTTGGCGAACTGCAAAACGCCAACTCCATTCAACTTCACCAAAAAAAAGGGAATACATACTTCATATTGATATCCTCCAGAAAACATGAGCAAATGAGGACTTTTTTCCCCCTCATGTGAAATGATAAAAAATGCTTTGACAGAGGAGAAATTCTACAGCAGTCTCGCTTCTGTGTGCCGAAGCCACAGTGCATAACACCGTTCATTCAGACACGAGGTTGAAAAATGTAAAAAGAAAAAGAAAAAAAAAACTTCTGAAAAGGATGTGACCTTTAGGGGTTTTTCTAAACCAACAAAAAACGCATATCAGCAAAATAAGATGCATCAAATCGACTTCATCACCTGAGGAATGCCGTCGAACATTCCTTAGTTCGTTTGCTACGGTTGCAAATGAAAAAGATTATCATTTACATAATAACAAAATGTAAAAATAGACTTCAAAACATGCTGAATACTTCAAGAGCAGACACTAAAATACAAAAACATAGCCAAAAGTAAAAATAGTCGATGTAATACTGATAAGGAGGATCTCCAAAGTGAGAGAGCTCTGATTGTTTGGAGATGAGGGAAGGTGGCGTTCTTGTGGAGACGCTTCACTCCCGTTCATTCCACATTCCTGTACTTGGTGAAGAGGTTGTAGAGGACTCGTAATGTGGACTTGAGGTCGCAGTTGACAATGTCTGGAAGGACACGTAAACGCAGGAAGATTCATTAAAAATGACATAAAGCAGGAACAGTGTGAAAGAGAACGTGCAGTTCAGGTGTCAGAAGTCTCAGAAAATACAGGTTGTGCTATGTTCTGGATCACAAGCCACTTTCCACTGTTAATCACTTTTCTTTCTTTGTTTAAGCTGATGTGTTGCAATTAAATGAAACCGCCTTAAGTGTGTCTACACAGCAGCGCAACTGTAAATCCAGTGTGCAAACATCATTTACATCAAAGCTCTTCCTTGAGTTTCAAATCAACTTAACCACTGATGGAAAGTCTTCAAATCTTAAGTTAAAAGATACACAGGTACAAGGACGCATAAACACAATCATTATATATCGAAATATGGGACATTCATATTTCTATTTCAAAAGTCATTTGGGGCAGTAGGTAGCGTAACGGTTAGGGGGTTGGCTATGTGGTCAGAAGGTCACCGGTTCAAGTCCTGGACCGGTACAGGTACCACTGAGGTACTCATGGGTACCTGCCTTCCTGGATGGATCAAAGGCAGAGGTCACATTTCGTGTGTGCTGCTGTGGTGTGTTCACAATGACAAATAATCATTAACTTAAATTAAAAAGACTTTATGCACCCAAACAATTACCTTTCAATAAACTGTAAGTGAAACTTCATTCTTAAGTACTGTAAAAAAAAGCCTGCATTTATCATGTCGATGTGTAGTTAAGACTGAACACTCTAACTATTTTCAGTAGAAATCAGACCTGTCTTTTAGTAAATACAATGTTACAGTTCTCATGTATCATGCATTACGAATATCTAGTTGGACATTTTCACTAACCCTCGGGCCTCGGTTTAGGTTTCTCCAAACCTCCGTCCTGCATGAGCTCAAACGCAAAGGAAACATTGTGCACCTACAAGCAAGAGCAGAGGAGAAATGTGAGCAAAGTAACAACGATGAGAAAGCTTCACTTTACTCAGTCCAAGGCTGTAATTTAAGAAATACTAAAAATAAAATCTCATACTTCATATATAAAGCTGATTATGAACTTTTTGTGGCAAATAAACAGATGGACATGTAACACGTGTAACAAACTCAACCTGAAACAGTACCTTGTGGTCAAAGTTCTCTGGCGTGAGGAAAAAGTTGTAGAGAGGAACGAAATATCCCTCCAGGAGTCCCATTAATAAGACCAGATACACGCCATCGGCAAACTGACGAGCAGAGAAAAGCAGTCAGCAAATCATTCCACATTCACACTGTCTGCCTAAAAGTTAAAAAAGGGAGCAGTGAGTAGCGTAACGGTTAGGGAGTTGGTCCCTTAATTGGAGGGTCTTCCGGTTAAAGTGGTGGACCGGCAAAGGTACCACTGAGGTACTCATGAGCAAAATACCGTCCTCAAGCACTGCTCCCCGGGTGCTTGTCAGCTGCCCACTGCTCCTTCACGGACGGGTCAAATGCAGAGGTCACATTTGGTTGTGGCGCACTGTGTTGTGCAGTGTTCACAATGACAAATTATCACTCACTTAAAAAGCATCTCAGGTTACCTGCGTTTCCAGCTCTGACACCTCCAGGTTGAGCTTGTTTAAGTGCTTGTTCACAAACGTGATGAGAGTCTATAAGAGAGGACAGACGGTGTGAGATGGAATTCACAGACGACATCCCATATCCAAATGGAATAAACGAGGGGCACCTACTTTTTTAACCACGTTCAGTTTGTCTGGCGCATGGTCAAACAACGTGTCGAACGCATCACGCTCTAGGGGAGCAGAAAAACAACATCTTACAAAATCTTACCATGAGGGGTTTTGGGGTTGCATTTATCATCAAAAAGTTAAAGACAGAAATGACTAAAATGTGACTAAAAATAAGACCAAGACTAAATCTTAAGTAGCTGCCAAAATTAACACTGGATAACAACTGTGTTATAATATGATAATAATGGCAAAAATCAAGTGGGTAAAACCTGAAAGCAAACAATAAAATAAAAATGCATTTCTAGGAAAATGCAAGAAATGATTACTATAATATTGTTTGCAACTGTTATTGTTGATAAAACAATAATTAATTTGACTATTACATAATATATACTGTAATAACTTTAATAATATCCGTTACAAACCATGCCTTCCGGAAAGTGCCCTGCAATACAAATGAAGAGAAAATAATCAGTGCCAAAATGTTGCGGCACAAAGTCCATCTCAAACATCAGCTTTAAACTCAGACCTCCTAACATTTTACATTGATCTTTAGGAGAAAAGGTTGCGAAAAACACGATTCGAATGAGCAGCAACGTGGCCTCCTCCTTCTTTATGGATGGCAGAATAATCGTTGAAAGCACGGGGTGTAATCAAGAGAGAAAGAGGGAAAAACAAAAAGATTAGCTGGAGAAAGAGCTGCCGGGCGAGGCCCGATCAAACGGAGCCGGGTTTTAGGACACCGGCCGGGTGGACACCTGCCCGCTAGGCGCTTCGCCTTCACGCTCAAATCTGCCCCGGCAGAGGCATGTCTCGGCAGCTGCCGCCCCGCGAACTGCGCCGAAGCCAAACGCGGCCCCGTGCCCGGCCTTATCTCGGGGGCTGATTTGCACCCGCTGGAGCGCTATTAATCAGAGGCAGGGCCGGGCAGCGGTGGAGAGCTGGCAGCAGCGTGGCACCGGTGCCCGGGCACAGCTCGCCCGGTTCATCTACACCACCGTCCTCAACCCCACCCTCTCCAAAATGTGCCCCATCCCTGAAGGCTGGCATGTCACTGCAGATTTCTCACTTTTCAGCTCAGGAGACACACCGAGGTTCCAGCAATCTGGACCGCCGCTTTTCCACCTTTCCTCCTCCAAAACGTAGCTATAAATATTTATCTGAGGAACACACTGCGCTGCCGCCAGGACGCTCTAACGGCGGGTTTTATCACCAGCATAAAAGATTCTTTTCCCGCCCCAGAAGTGTCTAATCCTGTCCTTTGGATGATATTGGAAGATCCGCGTTTCATTTTCACAGCTGGTCCCGTTTAACGACAGAGGAAAGAACAACAAATGATGACATACTCTGTGTTCCCAGTGATCTTCTCCTGGACCTGGCGGGACTGAAGGATGCCCTCGCGTTTCTGTGGGAAAAGCAGAACATGACACTATATAAAGAGAGACAGGGCGATAACACAGGGGCTGCAATGGAGTCATTTGTTTTTCGTTTTAAAATCTGAAATGGTCGCCATGTCACACAGAAACTGCGAAGAGACTCCTGTGTCAGACCAAGAAGAGCGCTCATTGTCAGTTTTTAGCAGATTAATAATACGAGTACTGAATATATTTGTTGACAAAATACAGTTGGTTGTGTAGGACATTAAGCACAACTAGACTATGTTTACACCAGCAGGAAAGCAGTGATGTGGAGTGAATTTGCCAACATTTTACAGCATGTAGCAGACGCTTTTATCCAGTGCGATGTACAACAGTGCTTTGTAGTCCACGACTGTTCTTCAATCTCTAAAGCTAGACTTAAAATTAACAACTGCCATTAAAACCAAGTTAACGGCAAGTTATATACTTTAACAAAAAAAGAAGTTAGTGCACAGACAACAAACATACATGTTATATACATCTTATCCAGAGCGACTTCCAATTTTTCCCTGAGAGCAAACTGGGGTTACGAGTCTTGCTCAGGGAGTCAGTGATGGCAGTGCCGGAGGTACAGTTATGGTCAGAAGTTTACGTACACTCATCATGGGTATGACTGTCATATTCATTTTAAGCTTTTAATGATTTATTTGAACCGTTCTTTTTCCATGGCAGAATGTTTACATGGCACACAACTTCAATGATTTTTTAAAACATGAATTGGGTGCACGAGATTGAATTTATTAAGGATTGTCTATAATCAACACAGGGCCAAAAAAAATTATTAATATTTGGTTTAATGCCCATAAAACAAGTTTTCAGAGGTGGACAGTAACTAAGTAAATGTACTTGAGTACTGTAATTCAGTAGAGTTTTTGAGTATCTGTACTTCACTTGAGTAGTATTTTATTTGGAAACTTATGACTTCCACTTCACTACATTTTATAGACAAATACTCTACTTTTTACTTCACTACATTTCTATCAAGGTTCTCGTTACTCGTTACTTTCAAATCTGTGGATAAAGTGGATGTTATTCCTCCTTTTCTAAAACGTGATTGGTTGTTTGGCAGGTGACAGTCTATCAATCAGTCTAGTAATCAGTAGTGTTACATCATGCCTGTAGACTGGAACTATAAAACCAAGTTCAGACAGTTCTGCTGTTCTCTGTCTTGATTAAAACACTGTTGCTGTTGGAAAGTCATGAAGCTAGAGGTGTAGAGCTGGGTTTTAAGCAGGTTGGAATGTTGATTTTACGTTCTGAACAGGCTGCATTTACAGCTATTACACTGTCCTCCTGATTAACATACATGTGTGCACACACTGCCAGAGCTGTGTCAGAACACTACCATGCTGTTTTGTGGGGTGTGTAGTCTTACAATTAATTAATAAAATAAACTAATGACAGGTTTTATTTATCAGTTTAAGTTGTGTTTTATTCTGTAACATTCTACCAATTCCTTATTCTACAGCTTCTACAAGCTAGTCAGAGGCATTAGGTGTTATAAGTGTTGTGGCAATAATGCAATAATGCAATAATGCAACAATGCGGTGGAAGAAGATGTACTTTTAATACTTAAGTATTTTTTAAAACAAGTACTTCAGTACTTTAACTTAAGTAAAATTTGACTGTACGACTTTCACTTGTATTGGAGTAACATTTGACTAGTAGTATCTGTACTTTCACTTAAGTAATGAAGTTAGCTACTTTGCCCACCTCTGCAAGTTTTACCGCAATCAGACGCTTTTTGTAGCCATCAACAAGCTTCTCGCATAATTCGGGCTGGATATTTGACCACTGCTCTTGGCAGTATTGGTACAGTTCATTTAAATTGGTTGGTTTCCTTGCACAGACCTTGCTTTTAAGCATTGTCCACAAATTTTCAATAGGGTTGAGGTCGGGGCTTTGAGAAGGCCATTCCAGATGCTTGATGTTAGCCTGCTTTATCCGTTCCATAACCAGTTTTGATGTGTGTTTGGGATCATTATCTTGTTGGAACACCCAATTGTGTCCAGTTTCAATGTAAACATTCTGCCATGGAAAAAGAACGGTTCAAATAAATTATTAAAAGCTTAAAATGAATATGACAGTCATACCCATGATGAGTGAATGTAAACCTCTGACCACAACTGTGCCCTCCAACACGTGATCTCTTGATCCAGAGGCAAGTGTCCTAACCACTAGACCACCACGTTTAACCATCCTGCCCACATTTATTAGGGGTATAACCATTCTCCAAATCCACCTATTGGTTCATATCTCAGTTTTACTTAAATCATGTTGTTGAAGTGTATATTCTAATGTTTTAATATTCTTTAAAATAAAAATATTAGTTCTGGACTCGGTCACATCAGTGTAAAGATTCTATTACATTGCGCTCTTCATACAGCAGTCCCTCCAGAATTTTGTGGGCCTTTTTTGAGATTGTTGCAGCCTAAAATACCTGGTTTTGCGACAGCTTTTCTAAAAAAAAATTGCTTTTAGGCGTTTTGTTGCAATAAAGTCAAAGCTGTGGAAACGTTTGTGATATTGGCCCCTTTATAATGATTTTTTAACAGTTAATTTAAATGAATTATTTTTATTGACCATTAGTCATTTAGTTATTTTTGAAGATAAATGTGAGGCGTTTTTGGAAGCACGTGAGTTCGCTGACACATCAACATTTTGCAGGAAATGACTGGTCAAAAATTGCGGAGAAGTTGCGGTAATTGGTCATAATTGCATGTTAGTAATGAAAGTGAGTGATCATTATTTGTCATTGTGAACACACCACAGCAATGCGACCTCAGCATTTAACCCATCCATGAAGGAGCAGCGGGCAGCTAACAAGCACCCAGGGAGCAGTGCTTGGAGACGATACATTGCTCATGAGTACCTCAGTGATAACTTTACTGGCCCTGGATTCGAACCTGCGACCTTCTGATCATACCCTACCGTTACGCCACCAACTGCCCCAACGAATTCACAGGGATTGGGATTCAAGGGTCTGATACAGACTAAAATCCAGGAATTGATTCCACATTTCAGGATAGATATTCAATAATCAGATCAAAAGTGTGAGCTCATTATTTCTTAAATAAGGGTTAAATACTTTGCAAAGTGCTTTCTGTGTATTTTTGGCAACATACTGCACTGATCTTATTCTCTCCCTGTTTGACCTGTGGAACTTGATTTCACATTATGATTTTGTCATTTTTGGACATGCTTGCCTCGCTTATTGCCTTTGCTGTGACACTGATCGTATTGTGTGCCTCGCTAAAATATACGGCTCAGTTTGGAACTCTGCATTTATTAAAACCAGATATTGCTTGGGGTGAAATCAGGAACACAAATCTTTTTTTGGGACAAAAGCTTTTTACAAATGTACGATTCCTTTCTGAGAAACAAGCATGCAATAGAAGCAAGTATGAGGAGAGAAATACCTGGACAACAACCACTTGTATGGACACGTGGTCTGGAAGCCGGATAGGAGCACGGAAGTGCTGGGAGAGCGCCACCAGCAGGTGAAGAATGGCCACTATGCTTTTAGCATGGACGGCTAAGGAAAGAAAGATTTTAAGTCAGGGCTTGGTAACTAGATCTCAGTCAAAACCATGCCGTGATTTTTCCTTTCATTAATTAACTTATTTCATTACAGGTTTCAGACTTGGAAGACTTTAAGAACTGCAGTCTACAAATTGCCCAAACACCAGTTACAAAAATGACTATTTTTGGCACTGAACAATCAGCAGAAACCTCAGGAGTAAACATGATGCAACTGATTAATCAAAAAGGATTCTGGAGCTATTTACAGTCAATGTTCCACTTGATGTTCCTGGAGGAAACCTTGAGGGTGTCATTGATCTTTTCCAGAACTGTTTGGAGCTTCTGCTTTTGTGCGATCTCAGACTGTGTTACCTCCGCAACATTGAGCTTCTCCCCTTCCAGCTTCTCTAAAAGCCAATAACAAAAGCACAGCTTCTATTCAAAAAGCGCTATGTGTTATTTTGTGTGTGTGTGTGTGTGTACATCACTATTCATTTTGTAAGTTATGTCTAAACAAAGCCTTACCAAAAAGCTTTTGAAGAACCTGTCCGTCATAAAGATCTTCAGCCAGATCTTTCACAATGATTCGCTCCCCAACCAACACATCATTGATCCAATCGATAAGTACCTACATCAGAGGAGACACACATTTCTAATGTCAAGACGTTTAAGAAGTCTTTCTCTTTAATACAAACACAACAGCAAGATAATCTACTGTGTCAGAGAGTCACTAAGATAACAACATACTGTACATCCCAGATAATACCTTCATAAGTTCCATGAGTTTGGGATCATTTCTGGAGTTTGGATCAACCATGGTGCGGACTTCATTCTCCTCTTTGAAGACAAAATATATGTTAAAGTGAGTTGAAAAAGCTGTCGATGAAAAGCTGAAATTTTTACGCAAAGCAAAACAGAAATCGTACCCAGCATGGTGTCTTCAGGATCCAGCTCAAAGGGGGTCGGGCTGAGAGGCAGGTTGATGGCATTCATGCCTTCTTCTTGAAGCTCAGAAACTGCAGTCAATAAATTCCATAAATATTACACCATTAGTCTCTAAAATCAATGACTATTATTTCCATATAATGCTTAAAATGATTGACTTTAGATTGCGTTGCTCAATTTTCAGTAGGTTCAAGAATAAGAAAAGGAGATAATACTTCTAATAAATAAACCAATAATAAGGATATAACAATGGCCCACGGTACAATATTCCATGAATGAAAAATAATATTAAATGCATTGTACCGGTTCAATGATGCACACATGAAGTCAATCATTTTTAAAGCTTTTGAAATTAACCCTTTCATGCATGAATTCACAGTTCGTAAAATGTTTTTCTAACTCCTTTCTTATCTGACCAAAATAGATGTTATTTAAATGTAACCATTTTATCCATAAACTTTGATTTATAAACTTTAAAATGACGCGATGGCTTCTTTTCTGATATGAATAGTAGAATTTAGAATTTAAAATCCACTCAAGTGGACTTAATGCGTGACATGGTTAGGAGATTTTATTTTTGCCTCTGGAGTCTGTGGAAAACAGCGGATGAAAAAGACACAAAGGAAATTACAGATCTGGGGAACTGTGAGATTTTAGTTTGTTTTCAGTGATATTTCAGTTATTGAAGCATGTGAGTGAGCATTTTAGGGAGACACACACTCAGAGCTGATTGAACATCAGGATGGTATCAGTACATTTCAATTGTTGGTGTTATATATATACCATTTTTATGACTGAAGGAACAGCTAATAGAGAAGAGAAGAGCCTTTTCTCAGCAGTTTGCTCCGCACTAGGCTGTGCCTCTCATCTTTAGTGGTCAGTTATGTGGTATTGGTTTTGCCAGAGGGAGACTGCTCAGAGTGCCACATCTAATGCTATGCATTCAAGCCTGAACACGTCTGGGTTAACAAAAGAGCTACAACTCGGGCCTTCCATCGATTCCATCTTACCATATTCAGTGTCACAGGGGAGTGAACACAAAATAGGAGGAGCACTTTATGATTTGGAAAGTTTTGTGTGAATTTGTCTTTTACCATTCAGAAGTAAATCCATGCCTCAGGTCCCATCACATGTGATTCAACGTAAGTGGCGTATTTGGATTAAGAGATCAATATTCATGATTCTGTAAAGAGCGATGCAGTTTTGAACACTTGGCTTGATACCCAAGTTTGAATGAAAGGGTTTAAAAGGTTTGTGCGTGTTGTTTCGCAAGGCCATGATGGATGTGCTCTTCTTTCATTTCACAGAGTCTGCCTGGGAAAGTCAGGACGTGGTCAGACACTATGACAGAGTCGTAGCTGATAAACTGATCCTCTATATTGATGCTATACTGATGCAACATGCCACAAATCCCTGGCAATTCAGACCGGAGCTCTAGTGCCATGTTTATGCACACACTTGTGCAAAAGTCCTGCAGGGTTTCCAGCCGACGTCTCTGGGGACGAAAACAACATCCTGTTTTTAATTTGTTCTCCCATTACATCAGCCGTGTCCACCACGATCGGTTGAGTGTCACAAAGAACAAGGGTTTGACGGGAAATTGGTCTCAAATTATAATGTCGACTTTATTCCTATGTGAAAACTTGCCCTGTCGTCTTTCTCTCTCTGACCAGTTCTGTCCTTTCGCTCTCACTCTCTTGATAGATTCTGCATGTCTCAACACTCCTGACTAAATATAATTCTGCCATATGGGACCAAAGAGGCTCTCAGTGGAATCAAATCAAAACCGACTAATTTGTGAGGCCTAGGCTCGTTTGAGAGGCCTGGGCTCAGCTGTAGGCAGAGGAACTGGAAAGGCTGTCTTAAGAAGAGCACTAGTTAATTCAAAATGTGTTCATTTTTTAGCAGAAGAAAACAGCACATTTCCGATCCTGTCTTCTTTAACTTACTTACATACTTATCCTTAGATTGATCGCTCTACTGCTGCTGAGTTCTAAGTTGAAACAAAGCCTAGAGAAAACATTTCATTCAGTAGTAAATCAGGGCCTAAAGGAGATGCTTTGCAAAGCCACAGGTCGGAGCCAACGCTTCCATATAAGGTTACAGCACAGCCTTTTTTGTAAACACTAAAGGCGTGCGACTCCTACTCAGCCAGAAAGAGTGAAAGTGTAGACGACCAATGCCCCTGATACCAAGCAGAAGAACCCATCTTCCAGCTGAATGACTCCAGATCTAATTTCAGATTTTTATTTAGATCATGAACCCCTCCATTTCATTTTGTAATTACATCCACAATTTCTACAAGAAAAACACATTCCTTACCCAAAGAAAAATATTTTTTAAATGCATTAAGTAATGAATTCCAAAAGCACCAAAAATACTTAAAACTACTTATGTATAAGATTTTCATTTCATGTATCAGATACGTTTAGTCGCTTAAATATTAGTGTTCTGAACAATGCAAATATGAATCCTAATATATATTCTTTCATTAAATTTCTAATATATAATCTGTCTGTTAATGCACCAATAATTTTGCTCTACTTGTATAAAATTATTTCTAATAATAATTCTAAATACATTTCTCATGTTTAATCCTTACATATAAAACAAAACGCTCCTGAATATTGTAAACCGTGTTTCTTCTAATGTCCATATTTTTTAATGCATGCTAAACACCATGCATTAATGTCAAAATTACTTATGATGGTCATAATGGTCCTGAATATTCTAAACTGTATTTCTCGTCATCTTCTAAGGTTTTTGACATTTTAATGCACTGCGTTTAGCAATAAGTTTTACCAATGCTTTTATTATTATTATTATTAATATATACTTAGGTTTTTTTTTGTCAAATATGACATAAATTCGTGCATTAATAAAGTTTACTTGATTGCATTTTCTTCATATTGCAGATATGCTACGCAGACGCTCTCTCTCAAAACTGAAGTAAAAATAGATTGTGAGAAGTTTTACAGGGTTATGTTGGAAGCGGCAGGGATGATATTAACTCCGGTTGAAACTACCTGTGTTAATTATCACCTCCCACGGTTACTGTTAATCCTAAAGGGACAAATGCAACAAAATCCGCATCTCGCACCTTCTTTGGCCTTTTGCGTCTCGCCAAAGTTCCTCCGAGTTTTCCGAGGAAGAATAATCCTTCTTCTTCATCAGCCCGGAGACTTCGGAGTTGGAGTTTTGGGAGAAGATGGAGATTTCTGCGGCGACGAAGCCATTTCTACAAGAACTGAAAACTGTTTTTTTACGTTGGTAAACAGTAAATATCCAATGTTTAATCTTCGCCTGGAAAACGCCAGTGGAATGCTGAACACTTCAGAGTTTCCAAGATGTTGGTATTCGCGGCTGCGTTCCGAATCGCACACTACCCTACTATGTAGTGTGTCAAAATACCACGCCGAATGCATTTGGACCCACTCCTTAGTACGGTAGTATTGTTGGGGGGGCGTTGGGACGCTGATATTTCCTTTCCAAGTCCCACCCTTTACTGTTAAATCCAGAAAGGAAAAGTCTGAGGACAGACTGGGATGGTATTATGGCTGCTTTAAAAAAAAAAAAGTGTCCAGCGTTCCAAACCCCCAAACCTCTCTAATTAGCATCAAACCCTTTTAAACTTCATAAAAGCAGAAACTCATCTTTATCTGGTTAAAAAATAAAAATTGAGAGGGAAATTTATTAGCTAAAATTTGGCTATGCTGCGTAAATTCAATCACAGGCATCTGTGAACTCACCCAATTAAAAGTCTCCGACTCTTGTCTTGCCATTTTAATTTCCTAAAATTAAAGTTTGTTACTTGGAAGTATTATTGTGATTTTTAGCAGATTTTGTTTGTTTGGTTACTGGTTACTTGCCTTTATTACAATATATCAGTAAGTTCAGTAAGTCAAAATAAACTCAGCTATACAGATTTACAGTAGCTATATAAAATAAACACTTATTACTTAAATACTTGCTTTATTGCAAACACTTAAATGTGCATTTATATACAGTATTAAGATCTTGAACAAGAAATTGTGCACATATTGCATCAGTTGCCCAAGTAAAGACAAAAAAATAAATAAAAAAGAAGTCTACATTGATCAGCTAACATCAGAGTTTGTCAGAAATAAAGGCATTTTGTTAAAGACTAAATTCTAAGTCCTTCAAGAAATCCTTCAGAGGCTTAAGATGTGATAAAACCACAATTAGTATAATATAAGACCTGTACTAAAACACTTCCTCTACTATTCCTCCATTATTAACAGTGTTCTCGGCTTTTGTGTGTCACTCTGTCCTTTTTGGTTCATTTTTTACTATTACAAACTTGCTCTTCAGAAACTCTTCTCTCTTTTCTCTCTCTGGCCCTGATACGATTAGCTGCACAAAGCCGCGTAGAGCAACAGAGCGATGGACATGCCCCTGCCCGAGGCACTCATTAGACGAGACATTTTAAGCAGATTATGATCTAAAATCTCATGTGCGGTCTTCTCTCAGACAAGGAGGTGCCTCAGTGACTCTTGGCTGGAGGTTTGTCTCTCTGTTCTGCCATTGTGACCGACCCAACTTCTCAGGACAGAGCTTTAGCTGATGAGACAACATGACTCTTATTACATTTAATGTAAGTACAACAGGCCCCGTTCACCATCTGTTCTTAAGAAAATCGTATTAAAACCCCTTGTACATTTTCCGCAAGTTCTGACAATCACCAGCCTTTGCATTTATTAGATTTGTTCCTATGTAAGAGCAGAATCTACAACTGCTGAAGAAAACTTTTTAATTTTGCACGTGTGTCTGTGCAAAGTATAAGGGTTTTCTTCAAATCTACAGTTGTATAATTTTAAATGTCTTAACTTTCTTAGGAAAATATCTGAGAGAAAGAAAGACCATTGTCTCTAGGATGACAGTTGATCACGAATATGCATTTCACTTCGTGTGCTGGGAGAAGGAAAATGTCACACTCTTTTGAACTAGAGGCCCTTTTGGCATCTACACAAGTTTTTTTTTTCTTTATGAGCCTTTCTTTTTGTTATTTTTGTGTTTAGGCTTTCACCCCACCTTCACTTCTCCTCATTGCTTTGGATGTTGTGTTGTGATTAAACTTACAATGCAATTTCCACCTCATTTCATGTTTGAATGCTAATAGTAGTTTTGTGTATTGCGGCATAGTTTTTTTCTCATTCGCCTGTTCCCACGCCAGATAAGACTATTCAAATGAAAATATGAAATACTGCCAGGTTCAATTTGCTAGCATAATGCGCTGCACGGCACATGCCCAGAGAAATAAAAAAAAAGCGTGTAGCGTCGACCGGCGGAGTGGGTGGGTTTCTAGTTAGCGCGGTACTGCCGCTGTTACTCACCGGCTCTTATTCAAACCCTGCAAAAGGCAGCGTGAGGTCAAACCGTGCACACTTGACATTCCACTTTTCAGATGAAAGCGACGCTGGGTCGTAGCGGCCCGATTTTCCGTGTGGGATTAAGCCAGCCGTTTCCTTTCCGTCTCCTGGGACTTATGAATATGTGAGGCCAGGCCGTGTGACCCGGCGTGACCTTTAATTCTTCACTGCCAGAATCTTGTCTGTGAAATACTTAAGGAGAATTTGCAGCTTCCAAGAAATGATAATGGATCTAATATTCCTCATTATAATGCATGACTAGGGCTGGGCAATTTATTGAAAATTAATCGAAACCGACAGTCAGACCGTCTAATCCACTTAATTGTGACTATTACAGTTATTATAATTATTTTTTAAATGGTTAATTTCCCAAGAGTGTGTTTATGTACTGTCCCCTTAAAAACACTGCTGCACGTATAGTCACGTGACATTCTGCTACTATATACGTTTATTACTTTTATTTATTTTAAAATCACAAAGATAAGCAGTTTTTTATTAGAAAAAAATCCAGATTCTAGCAGTGGAGCATATGTAAAGTACAAACCTTTTCAGTGCACAGTGACACACCTGAAAACAAAATAATCGTAATGTCCGTCGATATATTTAATTTAATCATGATATTGATTTGAGGTCACATTGGTCAGCCCTTTGTCTGAATTTTGATCTTCATACTGCTGTCGGGTTTAATCAAACGTTGTAACAGTTGAACCCAAGTTTTCTTGTTTACCACCGTTTACCTTTATTTCAGTCATTTTAATAAAGAAAACTTTTTGTCCACTTATGCTTCTTATACGGTTAGACCGATAGCACCAATCGGCAGTTTCTGTAGCTATATAAAGATGCACATTTATATATGCATGTTACACTTTAACTACTAACGCTTTTGGCTTGAAAGCATCTGGGGAAAATGGCGACAGCCTCCACAGGCGCGGCGTGGGTGAGAAGATATAATTGGCTGTGAGAGTCAGCGTGCGTCCTTTTTGCGCCACGTTTGATCTGCCGTTTTCGTCCCCTGGCTTCAGTGAAGCCGCGAGGTCTCGCATTCAGGCGGCGTGGCGGAGAGGTGATGCCTCCCATCCTCTCCTCCCTCCTCTTTCTCCCTCCTCCCTTTTCTCCCTCTTCACCTCCCTCGGTGCTCCTCTTATCCCGGGCCGGCTTCCAGCCTCTGGTGGCGTGGCCCGGGTCAAGATCATGGCTTGGCCTCCTTTACACACACACACACACTTTGCTCCTCTTCAGCCAGTCCCTCACCACCCCCCCCCTCTCCATATCTCTCGGTGGATCTGTGCCATCCTCCCCGCTGGGAGAGAAAGCGCCGCACCTGACTGTATCGCCGGGCTAAGGTCAGCTCATGCTGCAGGTGGAAAGGCGGAGGAAGCAGCCGAAATTTTTTTGCCGACCAGGACTCTCCGTCACAGCGGGGACAACGCCGAGACAGGTCAGCACGTGAGCTCCTAAAGCCACACACACAAACACACACACACACTGGCTGTTCGTGCACAGCGAGATCGTATACAAAGGCGACACGAAATATATTCGTTGTGACAGACCTGCAGTAGACTGTGATCAGTTGGGATCACACACTTACAGTCTTGTCTAGGTTATTTATGAGATCGTAGATTTTCCCATGCCAACTGTCATCCCTCCTCCAAGTCATGAACTAGTAGACTGTAAACTAGCAGTATACACTGGTATCAGTGGCTGATAAATGACAATTAAAAATGAGATAATGATCCTTAAAACATACTTTGAACAAAAATAAATCACGGCATCATGCTGTTGAAAAAACATTTTTCTGTGTTTTCTTGTCATAAATGGGTTTTATTTAATTACAATAAAATGCTTACTTTTTGTTGATGCCTTAGTGTTGTCAGTGTGTGGTTTGCAGTCCATCTATAGCAAAAGCAAAATAAACATATTAGGTTGAAAAAGTAGATGTTTTGTTATAAATAGTATTTTGGACTGTATTTTTGTTGTCTTGTGTAGTGCAAAACTATTGATGGCAATAAATATGTTTAAGAAATGTGTTTTTGTAGTCAGCAGCATAGCATCAACAAAAGTACACATTTTGTAATTATAACAGCTCTATTTATGTTTAAAATAACCACTCACCAAAAGGAAAACATCTGTAAATCCTGCGCAATGAAGCGCTCACAGCCAAAAGGTCCCAGATGTTTTGTGCTCTGCTCAAAAACTACACAATGACAACAATGACTTTTGTAAAAACAAGTTAATAGTCTTTAATGGTGGAAGTTTATTTTGTTAGTTGTCATTATATAGTGAGGACTCAGTCATTTTTAACATGCAAAATCTACTGGGCCATGTAGGGAGTTAGGGAGAAGGTAAGAAAATCATCGTTTATATGGCAACAGACCAACTTGATCGTGTGCTTTACCATAAAGTGAAAGGTCAACCAAGTGACTGGTCAGTAATGCTTTAAGGTATGGTTCCTAACAAAGTGGCCAGTGGGTATAAGTGCTCTCTCCCGGCAACAAGTGACCCGGCGACCGGCCTTGCACGCTCCGTCCACGTCCTTGTCTGTCTCCAGGCATGAAACGCTGCACTCCTGACGCACCAGTAATCCAATGCAAAAGAGATCATCTGGCGGCAGTTGAGCTAAATGCCTTGCAACTGGATATCTGTTTCATGAATGGGCGTAAGCAAAAGGTATGTGCTGTTTTAATGAATTTTTGATGTTCACTCAGGTCACATAATTGGGTGGGTATATGTTTGCTAATTCTATATAGGGCCTGACAGTTAATACACAGATAAGCAGATTGCAAAATGTGGGATACAGAATACTAAACTTTAATACAACATTTTTAATATAATGCTTAAATTTAGTCGAAGGTAAATTAAGTTGTTTTCAAAGACTGGAATATGAGAGTTGGTTTAACAAAAGGTTTGAAGAAAAGCAAAAGACATTAGAAAATTTCCAGTCAAGAAATCCACAGCTCCGACAGCCAGCCAGCCTCGGTCGTAACGAAGATCATTGTTTATTTCAGCCAAAGGAGTCACAATGTTTGAGATTGAGATGCTCATAAGGGACAACAATAACTCAATGTTCATAAACATTTGCAACCTTTTCACTCTGAGGATGGAGTGAGGAGATAACCTTCTGCTTTGGAATCCGTATCTCCCACCTGTCTTATCTGCCGCCGAGAAACAACAGACCAGGAAATGGCAGAAATCCGTTTCTACCGAAGGCAAAGCGTAGGTTTCGCACGTTGTGGATGGTTGTGTATGTCATTAAACATGAATCAAGTGTGTGGAATTTTCATGGTCTAGCATCTGCATTAAAAAAATCTCATTGTATTTTTTACCAAAACAATCTGTTTAGTTGAGAATTGTAGAACGCTTCTTTGAGGCCTCGCAGCAACCAACATTCATGTTTTTTTGTTTGTGGTCACAAACCCTGCTTCTAATTAGTGATTTGTTCCTTGCAACCCTCAGGTCATCGGTTTATAGATTGGCCCTTGATTTAAAGTGTATGATAAAGTGTTTGGATTTAAATTTGAAAGGGAGAAAAATCTCTACGGGCTTCATAATTGACCCGTACTGTTGCCAGAACGTTTTTACAGGACATTGTGTGGACAGTGAACAGATGTTGATGTAGAACAGATGTAAATTTTAGCTTCAAATCGACAGATTTCGTGATAGTTAACGACCAGTCAGAGAAAAGGCCCTGGTTTAATGCCAGCATTGCCCTCTTGTGGTGAACTCCTCTTTTCTCTACTGGAAACTGAAATCCCTGTAAAGTTTTAGCACCGTTTAGACGTGAAAGGTTTTTTTCCAAGCTGACAACTTTTAGATGTGTTAAAAAATGATTTGAATCTCGATGAAAAGAAAATGTATCGTCATATTGTGATTTGCTCCGAAAAAGACTTGAGAAAGCTAATAACATTTACAGGATACCTTTTGTTTTCATATATCATTTGTCAGTTGCTCTAGCTAAATAAGAAAGCAACCATGGGCCAAGAATTATATTACACTATTAACATTACATTTGTAAACCTCTTACTTAAAAATAACTGCAATACAACGTGCAGCATTGCATCTTGTGGATGTTTTGCCAGTATTGCTTTGCGTAATTCATCCTCTAGGGGGCGTCACAAGCCAATTCTTAACCTTATGTCCATTCCAAGTCCGTGGGAAAAACACTCAAAATCAGTAGCTGATCAAGGCATTCCTAAAAATAGGATGCTCTAAGGCAGCATGTATTTAATTTAGAAAAAAACATTTTTGCAAAACAAGAACTGTTGTCATACAGGAACTGTAAAGACATTGTGCATTGTATTAGTTTTGCCTTTCATTTAAAGTGCAGGAATTGTTTCAAATGCTATTGGTTGAACTTCTTTTGAATCACTTGGGTGCTAACCTACAACATTTATATAGACCTTAGACTAGCATAGAGTAACTGTAGACTAACTCGGGGGTCACTAGAAATACAACCAAATGTACTAAAAGCATTTACATTACATTCGTTTATCTACACTAAAAAAATAAATAAATATATATATATATATATATTCATATATTTTTCTTAAAAGTTAATTTGATATGCAATCATCGTCTCCAACATTATCAATATCAATTTCAGGTTATGGAACATGCTTTTGAATGAACAGGAGGAACTTTAATATCACATTTAAAGGTGCTGGACAAGATATCTAAAGAAATCCCTGGATGCTCCAACATCACAAGCTAATCTATGCTTATAAATCCAGATTTTTTAAAATATGTTAGTGCTTGTCATGACTCCTCAAGCTGCAAAAAGCCCAATTGTCGATTAAATATCTGAAAAAGAGCCCATTTATGGGCGCCGAATGAGTGAGAAACCCCAACTCCCAGGCTCCAAGAGTGGTGTTATTCCAAGCCTCCCACTATTCATTTGAGAATTTCATGAGACAGGAATGTAATTCCCTCGATACACCCCGAGTGAGAGGAAATTTATTTCTAGGATCAGTAGAATGATATTGACCAGGCGCTTGATAACAGTGCTCGGAGACGTAAAAGCAAACGCGACACGTGGTGAAGGCTGCATTTGGACACCAAGTTGGCTCAAAATTTATACGGCAAACAGCGTGATGTAAGCCATTAGTGTAAAAGTCTAATATCCTTCTCCTGTCACAGTCCCCCAATTTGAAGGAGAAAGATGTCCTCCAGGGACGCTCGGAGCCCGGGTCTTATCGGTGCTGTGAGATACACGAACACACTCTTGATCTATCACACCCTCTTATGCCAGACTACACGCTGCTGACCGTGGAAAGAATGTTCCGAGTTGATTCTGCGTATCGGCTTTTTTATTTTCACCAAGGTCACTGCCGAGAAGTCAAGGTCATATTCTTGTCTTGCAGGGACAAGGTTTTTATGATTGTATTTGATATTAGGTTTGTACGAGGATGGAAAGAGCAGTGAAATCTGTACTCAAGTGAAAGTGCTTTTATACTTGTGCTTACGTTTGTAAGCCTCTGAAGGTATTATTTTATTTCTCTGTAAAAGAAGCAGTTACACAGTGATTTGTAGTGTAATGTATACTCATGTTAGAATAAAAATACAATAAAGCAACAAAAAGATACTCCGAAATGTACTGTATGTTCCAAAAAGACCCTCAAAAGGAACAAGTACTTTTTAGGATCTTAAAATCCACAAAAACCTTTGAAAAAGATACTCTACTACTCTACAAGATACAAGAACCTCCCAAAAATACATTCATAAAAGTACTAGTACCTCATAAAAAGATATATTTATAAAAGTATCAATACTAGTATCTCATAAAAAGATACTTATAAAAGTACTAGTACCTTATAAAAAGATATTTATAAAAGTACTAGTACCTCATAAAAAGATACTTATAAAAGTACTAGTACCTCATAAAAAGATATTTATAAAAGTATCAATACTAGTATCTCATAAAAAGATACTTATAAAAGTACTAGTACCTTATAAAAAATATTTATAAAAGTACTAGTACCTCATAAAAAGATACTTAAAGTACTAGTACCTCATAAAAAGATATTTATAAAAGTACTAGTATCTCATAAAAAGATACTTATAAAAGTGCTAGTACTTCCCATAAAATTACTCATGAAAGTACTAGTACTTCATAAAAACATACTTATAAAAATAGTAGTACCTTCCAAAAAGATACTTATAAAAGTACAATAAAGACGCGGAAACTCAATTGTTCATGTCATTTATTAGATGAGCATGTCTTAACATATACAGGCAAAAGTCTGATAGATATGCAAATGACAAACAATCGCTTTATTGCAGTTTTGCAACGTCTGATAAAGGTGCCGTTCTAAAGAAAGTCGTCTTTGATTGTATAAACGAACCCTATTTTAGAAGAGACACTCATGAAAAGAGAGGTCTTGACAGCCTGCAGAAGCAGCCTCTGAAACAGAAGAATAAATAAAAGGAGAAGAGGAGAAGGTCTGAGGGAAAGTCGAAGAAGAGAAATAGTTCTGTTAGTCACATCTACTCCCATGCATGTGTGAGGACCCAAAATGGAGAGGGGAGTGTCCGGCACGCGTGCCTTTTCCCAGCACTCATGCATGCAACGCTGCTTCATGAGTAGCACAGTCCAAACAGTGTCCAAAAGAGGACTTAAGAACTACTGACTTCATGTATCAACGCAACCTAAAATAATTATGTGAATAACAACGAAAGAAAGGCAACAAGAGCTTTGACTTGTACTTTATATAATTAAAAAAAGTATCTGGACACCTAAACAAGTTTCTTGGAGGTCAAATTCCAAAACCATGGTCATGAATTTGGAGTTGGAATCTCTTTGCAGCTATGAGATAGGGACAGTCTCCCTCGAGCAACTCCAGGGTTAAGGGGTTTGCTCAGGGGCCCAAACAGAGGATATTTTTAGGTTCTCCAGAGGTTCAAACCATCAGTCTTATGGTCACAAACTAGATTTCAGCCATGAAGACTGCAACGCCATCAACCAAAACTTCATTCTTCTGGGAGGATCTCCTTCAGCTTGTGAACTGTCTGCAAGACATAACGATTTTGGGGATACTGCACTTTAACGTGTAGGAACTTCTGATCTTGCCTTTTATTGATTACTTTAAGATGAATTTGAACCCTGATTGAGAGCTGGTCTTATCATCCAACAACATCTGATCTCACAAATACTCACAAGATATCATTAACACACTCCAACAACTTGTAGAACGTCTGTAGGTTCTCAGTGGTCCAGGACATGGTGGTCTTGAGTACTTGAATTGAAGGCAACTGGATTTAGATTTCTGAAGACGTTTCAACTCTCATTTCAAAGACTTCGTTGTTTATTGAAAAACTGAGGTAGAGTTCCAGGTATTTATCCTCTAGAGCGGTTGAAAACCTTGAAAGTGGTTCTGAGAGAGCAGTAAAGAAGGCTGTACGGAACAACCATTGCTGAACAAAGGCTGGAGCTGATAACACCAATTATCAGTCCCAGATAACGGTCTTGAGAACCCTTCACAGGCCATTTGAATGTGACCTTAATGACCGGAATGAGCAAGATACCGTCCCCAAGCACTTCTCCCTGGGCGCTGCCCATGTTAGCTGTTAATAACCCACAAATGGCTCACACCTTGACTCAAGTGATCCTAATAGTTTATACATTAATCAACACCCTAACGACTCATTTGATGGCCGGTGAGTCCACAACTCTCAGGACTACTTTCAAGGAGGTAACCCCTCAAGGAATGAAAACCTGGGACTATCCTTGAGTTTTTTGGAACTAAAGAAGGCTTTTGGATGAGAGGTGAAGTTGCCTTCGATTTAAGCACTCAAGACAACTGGACAAGCCAGATAAGTGAAGACTGTAATAGCCACAAGGAGACCATTTGTATTGAGATGTGAGTAAGAATCTCAGGCATCCACATA
The DNA here is from genome assembly GCA_032718565.1 of Distichodus sexfasciatus. Taxonomy (NCBI): domain Eukaryota; kingdom Metazoa; phylum Chordata; class Actinopteri; order Characiformes; family Distichodontidae; genus Distichodus; species Distichodus sexfasciatus. Next base: position 2,136,529 of record JAVGVS010000013.1, read on the forward strand.
CTGTAGTCCATACGACGTGTGCTGATGTAACTTGGGTGTAGACATCTCACACTAAAACAACTGTTTCATTTCATTTCCTGTTAGCCACTTGCTCAGTGTAGTAGTGAGTCGCTCCTGTGATCCGACAGTTGTCAGTTTTAATCCCAAAGATACAACTGAGGTATTTGAACTGAGATTTGAACCGATAATCTCCTGTGATCATAGTGTTTTTATTCCAAATCCCAAACCGCTAGATGTATCACTGAAGTCCTCCTGAGCGATTTGCAGGGGGTTTTGAACCGACAACCACCCGATCACAGGAGGCTTGTCTCTTCAAAACCCCATTTTTTCAGGGAAGCACATCTGAGCAATCTGAACTGGGAACTGAACCGACAACCCTCCTCCGATCATAGGTTCAAATCCTTTACTAATAAAGGTACCAGGGAGGTACCCCTGAGCAATTTGAACCACGATTTGAACTGACAACCCTGAGATCAGAGGAGCGCTGTCGGTTCAAATTCCAAACTGGTAAAGGCTCCACTTGGGTACCCTGAGCAATCTGAACCAGGACTTGAATCAACAACCCTCTGCTCACAAGATGATTACTGGTTCAAATCCCAAACTGGTAAAGATATCACTGAGGTAATCCTGAGCAATTTGAACCGGAAACTGAACGGTACCACAGCGGTACCTGGGATCTAAACAAATAAACCTCTAATCACGAGGATTGTCGGTTCACATCCCGAACCAGTAAAGATACCACTAAGGTACTCCTAAGATATTTGAACCAGGAGATAAACTAACAACCCTGCGACCACAAGCGGGCTGTTGGTTCAAATCCTGAACCAGTAAAGGCTCCAATGAGACACCCCTGAGCAATTTAAACCAGGATTTGAATCAACAACCCTCTGATCATAGGATGATTATCAGTTCAAATCCTAAAATGGTAAAACCCTTAGCAAAAAGTAGTATACTTGAAGTTCATTTTATTTAGTATGCTTAGTATAAGTATAGCAAGGATACTACGGACCATGTACCATGTACCTTGTAGTGTACTAGAAAGTATACTAATTTAATACTTCTTCGGACTAAATTGGAACATTTTTAAATTTATAAAAGTACACTTTAAGTATACTTTATAAGGTCATTTTAAGATTACAAAAGTATACTTTTAGCCTTTAGTAGACTTTTGTTTATACTTATCAAGTATACTTCACTATACTATTCTTAAGCATATAAAATATAGTATATAAAAAGTAAACGTCAAGTATACTGCCTCAGTTTTAGTATATAATAAGTATACTCAGAGTACACTTGAATAAACTACTTTTTGCTAAGAGAAGTACCACTGAGGTAACCTGAGCAGTTTGAACTGGGATTTAAACTGACAATTCTGAATCCCTGAGATCACAGGAGGGTTATCGGTTCAAATCCTGAACCAGTCAAAGTACCTCAGAGGTAACTTTTATAACATTTTATAGGCTCAATAAACATTCACTAAAACTGCCTCCTAGCTCACGTAGCTCTGTCAGGTGCCAGTGATGCTGTAAGACCCCATTCAAATGCATTCCTTAGTCACAGTAGCACAACTGAGATTTGTTTTAAACCCCGCCTCCTCTAAAATCTTTAGGGAAAGCATGTGTCAGTAAAAGTTTGGACAACAACGGCATACGAGAACATGCTACTCAACACAGCAGTGTGTGACCATGCAGGTGATCACCTTGAGTCTGTGGTGACTCAGGGACGATCAGAAGTGGGCACAGCAGGAAGGCCGAGAAAGACTACAAATGAACGACAGGAAAGACAGGAAAAATCAGAAAGAGCGTATACACACACAACAGATACATAAATAGAGATAACGCAGAAGGTTGTGATGATTTCTCCAAAAATCTCACACACTGTCAAATGCATTTTTTTTTGCAATTCATGTCAAAGTCTGTTTTTTGGCAGTAGGCAAGAATTCAAAAACTCACTCAATTAGGCAAAAGTACACAAGTGAATATGTGCAATGGAATGAACAATATTAAATTTACCTTCCAGTGTTTTTAAATACATTTTCTACTTTCTGGAGAAAGGCGCCACGTTGAGCGAGACTCAAAAAATGTTCAGTGCAAGTTGACCGTACACCGGCACCTTTTAGCAGTTCTGTAAGGGCTTGTGTCCACCAAATGTGTTTTTTGCACTGGGCGCGGTCAAAACCTCAGCTCCAGAACGCTTTCTCTGCGCTTCTCCCAGCACTTGTTGTTATGCAAAGTTATGCAAAGGGTCATCGGGCACTTCCACATTCCTATTTCATGTAAACATTGTAACGTGTTTCTTTGAGATCAGTAGTTTAGCCGACACGATTATCTTTACAGTGGAGAGAAATGGCACCGTGTCATTAGCGGCAATGTTTCAACTAGACACTCACATGTCTTCGAGACGTAGAGATTGGGTTCATGAGATAAACTGTGCAATGAAACAGCTGGGAGAGTAGGGGTTTGATCACATAATTGTAGGTTTTTGCGTTATTCGAACTTCACCGGCTGCGCCGCTATTGTTGTTAGAGAGTTCTTGAAGCGGGTAGGTCCCGTCCCTTCCTCGATTTTGATTTGCTAGCAAGAGAGACGTGACATTGACGAGCCCAGCGCTGTTGAATGCTCTGAGCGCTGCAGTTAAAAAAACGTCTCCACCGGTGAAGCTCATTGAATTTGTACTAAAAAATAGCCAAAAAACACATTTGGTGGACACAGGCCCTAACACTGTTTTAACGAAGGTAGACTAAAAATACTTGTTTCTGAAAATGATTAATCAGACACAGAAAGAGAACAAATTCCAGTGGTGCTGATAGAGGGACACGCTCCACAACGCGATGTGATTCCAATCAGCTGTACGAGAAAGATGTAGATTTAAGCATCTGTGATAGAAACGAAGCCTTTCTATGTGCCTTTGTGGAAAAAACTTTTTAATTGCACATGTGGTTTTGAGACCTGGAAGGGGGAATAAAATCACTCTTTTTCAATGGGTGCATTACTACAAACTATTTCTTTCTGCTTCAGTCTGTAAACGCAAAACGTAACAGATGGCACCAATATGTGGGAACAGAACTTTTAACGTGTACCAACCTGTGTTTATTTCCACTGAGGATAAAGGATATCAACCGTTACATTCAACGCTAGCACAAAGAATCGGGCAAATTCCTTTAAATCCACGAAGCATGAATTAAGAGGGCTGCGATATCGAGAGAGTAAATCATCTCTACAGGACATACGATTCTCATAACACGTGTAAACATTTGATACCGGCGTGTGGAACGTGAGAGCGGCTTCGATGACGGCACCCTGTTTGCTTTGGCAGATTCATTGCACGTGACCGTAAGCGGAGAGGACAATGCGGTTCGTGACTAGCCCCACTCCGCTTTAGTAAACTCGCAGCGTCCACACAAAACGGGCAGTGATTTGAGCACAAAACACACACAAAAAAAATTAAACACACTCCCAATCGTGCTTTTGCATGAGCTCGAACAACTCTCTCCTTAAAGTGCTTTAAGTCAGGTTAAAAAATCATTTGTAAAACTTAGAATAAAAGTTAAACTGCTGTAATACGAGAAATGGCTGGATCGAATCCAAGCGCAATTGTTCCATTTCTAAACTTTCAGACGAAAATAAGTGGCGGGCTGCGGTCAGCCCGAGGTCACACTGCGAGTCACGTCATGACTTTTCATTGTGAAAAAGAAAGTCCACGTTCTGCTTGTGAACATGGCTACTCGAAGCTGACGTCAGTCCTCGAAATGCTAAGCGGCCGTGTTAAACACAAGAAGCTGCTTTAAAACTACAGCTGGGCGACATTATCTCAAATCAGTGTCACGATTAATTGAACATTTTTTCCAATTATGATTAATGAGGGACTGTTTGGATTACTATTTTAGTTAAACTCAACGTAAAAGGGTTCAGAACCAGTGACCAAAATTCTGCTCAAGCCACAGCTGCAGGGGAGGAAGATGGAGCGGATCGACCTCAGCCTGCATCTGCCACAGCAGCTCCTGCAGGACCACCATCAGGGGCAAACCCACGCTCAGCAGCTCGTACAGGAAGACGTAGTCCTCAGCGTTGTCCCTCAGGTGTCGCCCCGCATCACGAACTTTCCCACCCAGCCAAGCGGCAGCCCGACGGGGCGCGGCACACGCCGCCCGACCCGCCCTCAGCGGCCAGCCCAGACTTTTCCGCATCAGAGAGGACAAGGTACCTGGAGACTGTGTGGAGCGATTTTCGTTGTCAGTCGAATCCGTCAGACCGGGGCCGGGGACGGGCCCGGGACGGGGCCCGGGGAGGATGGAGCCGTTGGAGCTCTGAGGTAAAGGGGGAAAAAAAGCAATAAACAAGCGATTTTAATATTAAGAACACATGCACAGACAACAGTGACTTATATGATGAAGGTTTACCATATATGGATCTAATGTCCGTCCGGATTTTACAGCAGAGTTACGCTGAGAGAAATGGAGCTTGCAGTAGAGCTTCCCTACGACAGCAAAAACAGACACTTTAGAGGCGGTGCAGGGAGTCAGTTTGCACACAGCTGGCATTAGAGATGTCACAGGCTTTGTAAAAGTTGTTATCCAGACGACTTCCTAATTACAGGGTTCAAGGTCTTGCTCGAGCACCCAAGACTGGTTAGTTCTTGCAGTAGGACGGAGCTGGATCTGAACCTACAACCTCTTGGGTCCGTAAGTGAGTATTTTACCTCTGGACCACCACCCACCAAATTGAACCCAGGACCTTCCGGCTACAAAAACATTATGTAGACCACTGTTCGATCATGTAATGGTTGTATTCAACTGATGATTCTGTTCAATTAACCAGGTGAACTGGTCATGTTATTGCGTCACATTCTTTATTATTATTATTATTTCACCCACTTTTTGTCACCGCTATTCCTCCTACAGTTTCAACTCCTCCATTCCAACTCGAAAACATGTAGCTATAGCGGTGCATGTTGCTCTCATTCACTTTGTCGATGCAGGCACTCGTTTGCGAGTTCTGTCCATTTTTCCGCCCGTAAAAATGTTAATTTGCGTCATTATTTCGTTATCCACCCATGTTTGGTGCTGCTACTCCTACAGTTTTTGCGCTAGAAACACTGTTTTCAACTCTAAAACGCGCAGGCTACTACGTGCACTCGTTCGCGAGTGATGTCCATTTTTTCTTTTTCTGTTGTTTGTTTGTTATTTGTGAGAAACCCCTTTGTGTTCAATGACTAAATGTTGCTGAGTGCATTATGAACGGTGCCATTTGCATCACAAATGGGATTGGTTATGAGATTGCCCCATTACGTGATAACTCTAACCCAAATCCTCTTGCGAAAATGCCTCTAGTTTAAGTAAAACTCCATCAGTGGGTCGCTGAGCAAGACGCTTAACCCCAAGTTCCAGGGTCTGGAGCCTGTCCCTGTAATTAGCTGCACTGGATAAGAACAACTGCTAAATGCTGCTCACGTAATTATACATGTCTATATTTTTGCACCATTAAGTGCATCGAAATACCCTCTGGCCAGGTGTTCAAGTGTTCACGTACCCTGTTCTGAGTCGAACGCATGGCCGCCTTGGCACAGTGGGGCACTGCAGGTGGCACAGCGGAAACACTCCCTGTGGAAGTATAATCCTTCAGCGGAAAGGCGCTCCACCACATAAACACGCTTCTTACAGGAGAAACATGTGTCGCCTGAGCGCTGGTTGAACTCCCTTCGTACGGATCCCTTGAAATCAGAATGAAAAAAGGCGGTCAGGTGCAGAACAACCATAGACGGGCGAACGGACATTCGTGCCAGTGTCAGAAATATATGAACGGGGTCCATGCTGTGGTTTACTTGATGACAGATTTCCTGACAGAACAGACAAGTCCAGGATCCAACAAAACTCTTGCCAATGGATCTAACAATAAATATTTTGTAATAATTTAGTCATTTGTCTAACGTGGAAATTTACTGTGGGCCATTAATGTCATGAAGCAAAATAAATTTGGAGCTTTTATGGCCGATCTGCACTCTACAGCTTACCGGTGAGTCTGAACCGCCACTTTTGGGCCTGTGGTCATTCTCATAGAGGCTGAGCAGCGTTTCAGCCCGAGCCCCGACCACCAGAGAGACCTTCCCCACGGTGCGCTAGCGCCCACGCAGGAGAAGGAAAATAAAAGTAGGAAGAGAAGAAAGAAAGAGATTTACCAGTATACAAGAAGCTAGCCTCGTCCTGGCTTACCGTCATGCAACGAGCTGATGAATCAAACACAGGCTTTGGAAAAACAGCCTAAAGACATTACTGTTACTCGGAATTCTTGTGGTATTTGAAATATTTACTTGGAAGATCCTTGCAGACGAACAGTTATGTAACGATTAGCTGTATTCGATCGGCAGTCGGGGCAGAAAGCAGGAAGAAAACTTAACCGGCTTCCCTTTTGCTGAAGGAAAAAGTTTCAGGTCAGACATCTGGCCGGGAAAGACAGGAATGTACATGGAGTGCGGTCGGGGCAGACGGCTGCTTCGTGCTACGCGTCTGATTACAAATCAACCACAAGAGGCGAAGCGGGACGTCCCGAATGAGACCGGTCATCGCTGAAGTCATTGCTGAAACATGCCAGCGCGGAACCACATGAAAACGGAAGACGCAGCACAGCCGGACACACAGATGAGCAACACGCACGTGTCTGGCTGATCATCGTGCATCGTCAGATACCTGTTTGAGTCTTTTCGAATATGCAGTGCAACTCGGACTACACTGTGACTGGAAATTGCACGGTTTGCTGTGTACTCCCTAATTCTTAGGTCAGTTTCTGTGGGCAAAAAGGCTAATTGTACGATACCGAAATCCCACAAAACAAATTTAGCACAAATTACGGACGAGCCTTTTTTTTTTTTAGGAAGACAACTCACCGCATGTAAGTTCCGTTGCTTCTTGACTTTCTATTTCAGAGAGCGGAATTAGTAACAGGTGAGGTTGGCATTAATTTAGAAAAATCAAAGTGGGTAATAGCGTTGAGTCTTCCTCAGAAGAAGTCGTTACGGACAAAAAGGTGCACCATAGAAGGAGGGAAGGTTTAGGAATGAGGAGGGGGGGTGAGGATGAGAAATAAAGGCGACGCATCCGGTGGGAGAATGTGTGCTAAAGGTAGAGAGGAGCTGATATGAGGAACACTGAAGAGAACGACCTGCACCGTGCGTATTGCAGACGAGGAATTTAGGAGAGGAAGCGGAGATGAGACCAGACTTAAGGCTGGCAAATTAAGCTCTAGATTAGGATAAACTAGAAGCAGCACCACTAGGTGGTCCTCCATTGTTTCAAATGCAGGCACATTGTTGCGTAGTTTATAACAGGGATTGTTCAGCACTTGAGGTAAGCTTAACTAAATCTTTCTAAGAGGCCATTTAGCAGGAGCCCACAGATGTCTGTGAGTGACAGCGATAAAGCAGACGTGCGGCTTATAAACGAGTCGCTGAACAGGATTAGGATAGCTTCTTGGAGGTCTTAACGCTCCTATCTCCCTTCCACTCAGCCGTCTCCTTTGCCTTTGTGATGGGTGAAAATAAATGTGTTGTTGCTACTACTTAGCTGAAACCACAAATTAAAAGGCAAATGCAATTTCCTTTCCCGGGCGAACAGCTGCAGCCCTGCTTGGGTATAATTAAACAGCATCAAAAAGGAGAAACCGACACAGACAGATAACATCATAAAATATCTGGTTTGACTCTTAAATTTAAGGATAATTTATTGGCAGAAAGTAGCCTTATAGTGCTGCCTAGGTAGTGGGAAACTCACCATATGTGACCCCTTCGCTTTTTCAGAAAGCTGAAGCTCAGGCTTCTGAGAGGCAAGCGCAGAGGAAAAGAGAAAGAGAGAAAGAAGGAGTGAGAGTGTAAGGAATCAGAACAGAAAAGGTGGGCAGGCATAATTCTAGGATGAGAAAGCTTCATTTCCTTTACCTGCTGTATAGGCAGAGAGGGTGAGGAGAGGACAGAGAGGGAGTTAGGTGAGAAAGAAGCAGTGCATTCTGGGACAGAGTGTGGCGGATGAGGCGTGCGTGAAGTGGAGAGGCTGTTCTGTCCAGAGAAGTGAGTCTCGAGAATTTGGGAAAGGTGGAGAAATGAGCATGAATAAAGGTGAGATGGATATACAGAGAGGAAATGTACAAAGAGCTTTACGCAAGGATTTACACAAACAGGTAAAGACATGTAAAGACTGACGGCTAGATTACGCTTAATCTGACCGCGTTCCCTAATAATGGCAGGTAAATTACAGGTTTAATAGAAATGCTGCTCTTTTTACTGTAGTAATCTGAACTCAACAATAAGAGCAAGGAGGCAATTATAGGATAATGGTTTGTAATTAGAAATTAAAGCCGGTCTTTTCAGATTAGGAAGCGATAATCTCATTAACATCTGTACAAATGTATTAAGAAGACATTTTTAAATAGTTAAATCCCTTTCTATGATCAATGGGCCATATGCGGAACAGCCAACGTTTGAACCGGAAAACTGAGTATTTTGGTGGCGAAACAGTAGGGCGTTCGCTCCGTGATCAGAAGGTCGCAGGTTTGAATCCAGGGCCGGTAAAGTTACCACTGAGGTACTCATGAGCAAGGTCCCGTCCCCAAGCACTGCTCCCCTGGCGCTTGTTAGCTGCCCACTGCTCCTTCACGGATGGGTTAAATGCAGAGGTCACGTTTCATTGTGGTGCACTGTGGTGTGTTCACAATGACAAATAATCACTTTTTAAAATGTATTTTTCTGTATTTATTTTTTCCATATTGATTACTCTCTAACACTGTAAAATGAAAAAAATATATACTTTCTGATCAATTGCAAATGAAAACTAAAGTTTGGGTCATTTTGAGCTGTTTTGGTCTACAAAATGAGCTGCTTTTGGCCTTTCTGGTCGCAAGCACTAACGGGTGTTTACATCACGAATAATCTGATCAGTTTTTGTACACGTAATTCTTCAGAAATAATTTCACATACAGAAGAATGAATATAATGTCCAGTAAGTTCAAAGTCTATTATCGCAGCTGTTATCATTAAGATTTCGCTCACTCTTAATGACCAGCGGAGATGTCAACCCACTGACGTGGAGATCTCTAATCACAGATGGCCATAGGGAGCGCACATGTCTGTTTACGTTCGTGGCCAATGTGACGTGAAGGGTCAGATATACTGTATTGTTTACTTGGGCCGGATCTGGCCCGTGGGCCGCCATTTGGAGACCACTGAGCTAGATGGTCAGATCCCCTCCTGAGGAACTGCAAGACTTTTAAGAGTTCTGAATGGTTAGCGGGTTAGTAGTTATTGGTTTCCTGTCATAAAATGTGGTACCAGGAAGAAATGTGGACTCAAACCCTTTGTCTTACTCATCCATGGACACCTGGACTGATGATTTTCCCCGACATGTGCAATAAAGCAGCCAATGGGACTTGAAGCGCCATCCTCAGGGACTTGAACCTTCATGCTTTCCTCTGAGTTTTTTTTTTCAACGAACAGCACTTTACAACACCCAGGTTGCTATGAAAATTTTAGCTGCTTTCTCCAGGTTCTCTCCAGGTTTAATAAACCACGTAATGGAAAGAAATCAAACCGCTATTGCTCAATGTGTTTTACGGGTTAATGCTGTCACAACAGAGCCATGGGCATGATTCAATCAAGTGGAAAAGGGTATTAAACACAGTAAATCAACCATGCTCTCAATTTACACACATGTGAATTATTAAAAGATACAGGATGGTCAGCGTCCTGACACGGGATGGACAGAAGAATCCTCAAATCAGAAAACCTTGGTGCACGTCAAAAGCTGCGTTAGAACAAATGACTTACTTAAGGTTGGTGCATGAGGCCCAGTGATTGTAGCTAAGAATTTACTTCATGTTTAAGCATCACAGCCAGTTTCAGCGTCATGACCGATTACTGGAGAACGGTGACTTTCTCGACCAATCGCAAACAGCAGTCAAATGCTCATAACTTTCACACGCAACACATGCAACAGAGTGATTCGGTGTTCAAACCATGCTGCGCAATCCCGAAAATACCTGGGGCAGCGAGACGCTGTCACCTGAGAACAGAGCACTCAAGTGGACGGCTTTCTCCTTTATGCTCTTGCTTTGGAACTCTCTAGCATTTTGTGTCTTGGCTTTTCTCTGTAGCAGGTCAGGGATTTGGAAAAGAACGGATGTAGGGATGTGGAGAAAAAAATGAGGGAATGAATAAATGCTGAAAAGTGATGAAACCCATCCTCAAATTCATGAACATTACATTAAAAGAATCCACTAAAGCAGTAGTTTCCAAACTCTGTCTGCAGGGCTGAGAATCTAGCCAGTTCTCTGAAATATTTCCTCAAATTTGGTTTGCATTCCCTTCTTTTGCTGGGAATTTTGGGAACCACTGCAGTAGAGGAAGAAATGGGCAAATCAACAGAAACAAGGACAGATGGAGGATAGAGAAGAGAAAGCAAAGAGGAAAGGGGAATAATCACCTGGCTAATCTTTTCCTCCACTTTCTGCAGGCGCTGGAGCATGGCTGTTACAGCCAGAATGGCCGTGTGACAAGAGGAAACGGTGCCATTTTCTTTCGGCTCTGGGCTTTCCGAGCGGGGCTGCGCGTGCGTCCGTTTGTGTGTATTGGCAGACTGGGGGTGTGGCGGCTTTACGTGCAATCGCGGGTGTGTGTCGGCGGGGCGCGTTTGTAATCGGGGATGTGCGTAAGGGTTCTCTCCGCACAGCAGAGCGAGTGCGTGAGCCGGTTGGCCGGGCTCCTGGCTGGAGAAGAAGGAAGGGGAAATGCAAGCTGATCGCTCGTCTGCACGTCTGACGCAGGTGGGATTCTGGAACTGGAAACACACGGGAGGTGAGCAAGGCTCGGACTTCACATTGAGGAATGATGGGAATACACTGAGTGGTTTACAAAGAGAGTGTGGAAAATTAGAGCCTGTGTCCACCAAACGCGTTTTTTGCGCTGAGAGCGGTCAAAACCTCACTTCCAGAGCGCTTTCTCGGTGCTTCTCTCTGTGCCTGTTGTTGCTAAGTTACGAAAAGCATCACTAGGCACTTCCATGTTCGTTCCTACTTCATGTAAATATTGTAACGTGTTCCTTTGACATCGGTAGTTTAGCCGACAAGATTATCTTTACAATGGAGAGACATCGCATAATGGCATTAGCGGCAGCGTTTAAACTAGTTAGCCTCTCCAGCTGCTCCAGATACACCACCATTGCTGTTAGTGAGTTCTTGACTGTGTGTGTTCCGCCTCTTCCTCGATTTTGATCAGCTAGCAAGAGAGAAGTGACATTGATGAGCCCAGGGCTGTTGTAAAAGCTGAACGGATTTCAACTTGAAGCGCTCTGATCGGCTCTTAGCACTCTGAACGCTGAAGCTCATTGGCTTCGTATTAAAAATAAGCTGTGCCAGTAAAAAAAAACATGTTTGGTGGACACAGGCCCTTAGTTTATGTGACGTTTCATTGTGTCTGGAGGTGATCGCAATGTTGAACGAACTAAAATGAGCAATGCTACTAGTGTAACTACTATTTTTCAGCAGCTTATCAGTAAAGAAGCTACTTTTTAAACACTGTAGCTTGTCAGCTACTAATAGCTTCCGATTGGTGCGGAACTGGCAGAAGTGGAGTCTGATAGGCTACCAGGCCCATTGCATGACAGAGCGTTCACGGCAGCTGCGAGATGGAGTTGAAAATGAAAAAAAGAATCCATGGTGGTAGCTTTTCTCTGTATCTTCTAGCGTAGCTAACTGCTATATTAAAACAGCAGCTTGGCTACTCTTGGCTAATGCAGCATCAGACGTTGTGTGTGAAGTTTTGGGCAAATCCGATTAGCTTAATTTGAAAATAATTCAAATCTATACCTGCTTTTTAGGGGGCGGAGGAGGAGGTGGGGGTTTCTTCTTGAATTTGTCAAACTCTCTGCTTTCCGTCATATCGAGTGACGGAGGTCTCTGAGGCCTCGCAATGTTCGTGTCAGACTGAGATCATTTGGCAACGTCAGCGAAGGAACGTTGAGAAGGTTAGCAGGACAGTGGGAAAGGAAGGAAAAGTATTAGAGAGAAATGGCTAGAAGAGGGAGTGCAGTATTTCAGGAATAATAGGTCAAAATTAGTTTTCCAGGACGGGTTTCTCGGAGACCGAAGTGGCCCAGACTTTACCTGCCTACGGAGAGTGCAGCTCGGAGTGGAGTCCTCAAACTTCGCCAGTAGCTGAGAGGCCATGAACTTGACCTTGTTCTCTTTTTGCTCCTGTCGTTCCGGCGCTACGGACGAGTTTTGACTGGTGTAGTTTGTTGCCTGGAGAAAGATGATGATGAAGAAGTAAAGTCAAAAAATCCACAATTAATCTCCGGTGTACACAAGGACTTCGTTAACCGCATGACATCACACGTTACATAAACTACCAACCTCTTCCAAGGAACCGCAGACTTTTCGTCTTCTTTTGTAAAACGAGTCGTTATCGTCGGCCTTCTTGTCATCCTGAGAGATTAGAAGAACGGAAAAACAATGCCTGAGCCAACTTCAAAGGGCCGAGCGTGCCGCGCCGAGATAGAGAGAAGCTGTGAAGTCTAGCCCAAAGTAAACTTGGACAGTGTTTGAGAAGCTTTAGCGTGTCGGGGTTTTTTTTCTGTTACCTTCGGGATCCGTTTTCGGGGCTGCGTTAAGCCCCGAGAGTATTTTGGCCAACATCCGTCGCTGTTTCCTTCTGTCTCTTTTCTCGTCTCTGCAAAAAAGGGATGAAATCACTTCTAGCACCTTTGTAAAAAAAAAAAAAATGCAAGCGAAATGCAAAGTATTAAGGCTGTGGAATTGTATACGAGATAAATGAAACCCAATGATACAGTACCAAAGGAATTCATCAAACTGCACTGATGCTACAATCAGAATTCTAAGGGTTGTGTTCCTGTTGAGTTTTGCAGGTCATATGAGCTGAGACAAGAAGAGGAATGCAGTTACATTTTTTACGATTTGCAGTGAAACACAGATAGCGGCCTTTTCATAACTTATCACCACTATCTTCTCGTGAAGTAACCCGGAATGGGGATGATGTACATTCCTCTCGTGCCAGAGCGCACAGCGATTGAAAGAATTGCATAATCTAGTCTTGTTCCAGCACAGCAAGACCAAATGACATGACATGACATACGAAGCTGCACCTTTATGTGAGGATGCTTCATAAAACGCCAGCCTTCTCAAAAACACCGTGTTTAAGCAGGCATTAACCGGGTGAAGGGAAACCACAAAGGGAATATTGTCAGCGGGTTTGAGTCGGTGTCAGGTGAGTGTCACGGCTGACAAGAGGAAGACATATGTATATACGTATCTCACATTCCATCTATTGTGGAGAGAAGGTCACAGCTATAAATGCATCTCCTCGTACCTGTACGTTAAAGGGGAAGTTCAGAAAAGAATGTTGATGCGGGAAAGGGTAACGCCATGCATTAGATTACGTTTTAAACATAATACACTCTAAAGAATTTAGTGGAATTTAGTTTTGCATCTTAGCACACTTATACAGATGGATTGTACAAGCACAATTTCGCTGGAATAATTTGGGATTAAGGACCTTGCTCAGGGCTTGGATAGAATAACCGTCTTCAAATGATAAAACCATAAAGATTTACGGGAGATTCGGAACGGAGTCTCTCTTCTCCTCTCAGTCACTCCAAACCCAAACCCAAAATGAAAAGGGGAATAATGAGAAGTTTTCAGATTCCCTCAAATGAAAAAAATGGACAAACAAAAACACACATATTGTTCTTTTGTACGTCTTTTTTCCTTTTGTGTTTTGACTTATTGGACTCATTTTCAGATTATGTTTTTGTCATAATTTATATTTACTTGCACCGTTGACTGTTTTAGCTGGACTCGAACCCTGCTCCCTGTCCTGTTTGATAAAAAAACATGACACGATACCACTTTTTATGTCTGATACCGATATTGTACATTTGGAAATACATACGTACATATGAAACAGTCTCTGAAAGAAAAATAATGCTTTAAAAATGAATACATGACTGAGATTATTCTGCTATGCTTAAGGAAATACTTAAGCACTGTTTTCCAACTAAAACAATGTAATAATTACACACCAATATGTATATGATAAATTATTTATTATTAAAATAACATCTCAAAATGTATTCGTTGAAACACAGTTCTGTACTTTTGTGACGGTCCCCAATCCTGCGGCGCTAAAACCATCCGAATACAGAGACTGCGAGCGAGAGCTGGTGTATAATCATGTGATTTGCTTTTAGGGTTGTAGTGTGTTGCTCTGCTTGTTCTGCTCATCATCATATCAATATGTATGAGCATGAATGTTGCACAATAAACCAGCTTTACCGCAGCGCCACTTTTGACGCATAACAAATTCAGCGTGCGTGCATTTACAGATCGGCTCCACAGCTCGGGCCAGTGCCACCGATACCCGATCCAGATATTTGAGACGATATCGGACCGATATCTGATCCACGTATCGGATCGGTGCCATATTTACAAATGAATTGTTTGTTTAAAGCTCCACGTTTGAATAATAAATCAAACACATCCATGCCACTAGGTCATTATAAAACCTAAAAGTGATATCATAAGATTTGATTTGAAAGAGGAAGAGGAAAGAGGAAGTAAATGAGGAAATTTACAGCAGAACTCCGTCCTTTAAACCCGTTATGATATTTGTTGCGTTGGTTTTTGGTGGCACGGGATGATAGATTGACCAGCAGACAAATCTAACCTCAGTATATGTCGCACGTTACCTGAAGGTGGAAGAGGTGTTCCTCTGAAGAGCTCGTAGAATTTAGAGAGATATTTCATCATGCTGTTCTTGTCCAGCTCCTGCCCCGACGCTAACTCTTTGCCCGTAACGAACGGCTTGATGCCGAACTCCCTCTCGGCCACGTCAAATGCCAGCTGGCCGTTCTGAGCAGAGTCTTCCTCGTTCAGAGATTCATAGTCACTACGAGAGAGAGAGAGAGAGAGAGAGAGAGAGAGAGAGAGAGAGAAATGGCATCAAGATAAGAAAGACCAAAAGAAAGCATCTCGATGTAAACATACGAGACCTAGAGGTTTCCGAACTGGTCATGAACGCTAAGAATCTTCCTTGGCCTATTTACAGCAACCCTCGAGAGGCCAAAGTTTTGGACTCATAAAAATGGATCTTGAAAAAGCGTGTGAAGTGTAGCACACGGTCACGGTGTCCAAACTGACCCCACTCTCGGATGTGAGATCTCGGTGTCAAAGGCAGGAAGAGAGGCGGGAATGGGAACGTCTTCTAGACAGGGGTCAAAGCACTTTTTTCACATCTCCTGCTCATGTTTGGGTTTGCACAATAGAGATAGTGTTGGGCCAAAAAGCTCATGAAGACGGATGAGAAACGTCCGGAACTGCGACCGTAATGCGGCAGGATTTACGGCCATGTCAGTAGCAGGCAACTTTAGTGTAAATATTTGTTAGACATGTTTACAGCTATATGCTGTAAATGTAATGCTTTAATGCCCATGACACAACACTACTGTTCTGAGAGGGAACTGTGCTTTTGGCTTTGTATACTGGGCCTTGTGCTACACCGTGAGTCAAAAATCTTTTACTATTCCCTTCAGAATTACTGTTCTCCATTTTATTATTATTATTATTATCATTATTATGATGATGATGATTTCATCCACTTTTTGGCACCGCTACATCTCCTATAGTGTTGCGCTAGAAACACTGTTCCAACTCTAAAATGTGCAGCTATAGCGGCTCATTCACGTTGTCACTACGTGCACTCGTTTGCGAGTTCTGTTCATTTATCTTCCCGTAAAAATATGTTATTTGCCTGATTATTTCGTTATCTACCCATGTTTGGCGTCGGCATTTTTTGCGCTAGAAACGCTGTTTCAACTCTAAAACGTGCAGGCTATAGTGGTGTAGTGGGCTTTCATACACGTTTTTATACATGGACTCGTTCGCGAGCTCATTATCTGATTGCGTCATTATGTGATAACTCAAGCCCTAATCCTCTTGCTGCAAAAAAGGCAATCAAATTAGCATTTTCTTGCAAAAATGGCTCCAGTTAAATCTGTTGTTGAAAATGGTCATGATTTTGCATTTTATTAGTCACTGTTTAAGTTGTCATGCATCGTTAGTATGAAAATATTATTGTGATTACTGTCATTTCTCATCTTAAAAACTGTTGAGCCCCTGAACAAGACCAGCAAGACCCACAAGTGGAGATCCAAAGCCCCGGTCCGCTTATAACTCCAGGGATTCAAACCTCCAATCTTATGGCTACCAAACACAGTGTTTAAGTTACTCATACCTCAGAATCTGTGAATGGGTAAAAACATAAGATGAAGTAGATTTCTGGGGGAATTTAAAGGACAGGAGGCAGAGTGTTCGGGGTCTTACATAAGCTGTGGTCTGAAGCGGTGGATGAGAGCACAGAAAGCCAGGCCACTGGTCCACGATGAGTTGAGATCAGTCACACTTACGCCCCTGTAGCCCTCGACCTGCTTCTGGCACCACGTCAGCAATCTGGGCCTTATTTCAGACTCTGGAACACAAATTTGCACAGATTACACTGCAGTTTAGCGAAGCATTTATACCACCTAGATATTTGACATTCAGTTCAGGCTGAGAATCTTCTGTGCAATGAACCTCATTTACCAGTATTTATTTTTCAAATGTTTTTAAAAAGTAGTTCATAAGAAATTCATTCATTCAATCAATCATTCATTCAGTCAGTCATTTATTTATTATCCGAACCGGTTAATCCCAATCGGGGTCGTGGCGGGAGCCTATCCAGTGAACTATGGGCGCAAGGTGGGGACCAATCCTGGGCCGGGGTCAACATGCCGCAGGACACACACACACACTCCCCAGTGGCCAATTTAGAGTCAACCTATAGAACGTGCTTTTGAACTGTGGGAGGAAACGGGAGACCCCAGCAGAAATCCATCCGAACACGAGGAGAGTATGCTAACGCCACACAGAGGGTCCCTACGGCCAACCCGGGAATTGAACCCAGGACCTTCTCGCTGGGAGGCGGCAGCGCTAACCACTGCGCCACCGCGCCGCCCCCTTATATTAAAGTAAGAGATCCAAATAGTATAAGATCACACAACCCTAGAAATGAAGAAAACTCAATAAACTAATCTGTTAACAACAAATTTCTTCTTAAAATCTGTAGGCCCTATATATTTTTTTTAAATATACTAAATGCTAATGATAGGAGCCAACTAGTTCTGAGTAAAGACTATTTTACTAGCTCTAATAATTTTTGTTATAAATCCCAAGACACAAGTGCAACATTCCCTTAATTCCATTTATGTAGTGTCTCAGTTTCCTGAGTTTTCATTCCAACATTCATGCCAAATTAGTCACCGTGTCCTCACTGTGGCAGATTTTGTCACCTTCCCGTCTGCATCTTAGTCATCGGCGCCCACATCAACAACATTTGAGTTAACAAAATCAGCTGTGGCTTCTTCAAGATGATATGTGTGTCCCGCTGTCTGCTCTTAGAGATACTGATGCCATGAGTCAGTCCAGCTCATAATGTAAACGGAACCACATGTGATTTTAACGTTTTTTTTTTTAATGTGTTAGCTTTTTTTTTTCTAAAATTGTCAATTCCCAAATTGTCTTCGTCTTCCATCTACAAGGCAAACACTGGAGGGATTAGAGACCGAAAATATGTGTCATTCTCAGAGGACAGCTCAGGAGACGTCAAGGCTCAGCATATAAAGTTCTTTTAATTAGCTGATAAGTCGAGTCAGATGTATTACGTAAAAGGGAAATGTGGACTTTCAGGAGCTTCAGGACATTGCTGTTCCTTATTTCTGTTCACCATCTGGCATCTCAGACACCTACGGATGTTTTAGAAAACTGCCCACCCCATTTCTGATTTTTTTTTAACGCAACACACTTCATGTAAGACTTCTTACTTCTTTACTGCAGGAGGTTTGAGTAAAAATGGGTAACCCGGATCGAGTTTTAAGAGCTGAACTTAAAGGAACTTTGACCATTTCGGTTTGTAGTACAACCCGAACGCGTGACAAACATGATTACGCTGACCTCTGCGCGCCAGGTTGACCGGGCGCCGGATCGTAGCAGCTCGCTCCACAGAGCAGGACTTCATCTCCCCGCTGATGTAGTAGTTACGCACCTGCAAGCGCAAGATTGTGGGTTTTATATTGAGTTTGTGGGTCTTTAAAAGTAGCGTAAGAGATTTAACAGGAGTTTTATTTGTACCTGGTGTGGCCTGACGCAGTTGGAGTTGAGGTTGGGATAACGCGTTGCAGGATCTATGGTGTACTGATCAAAGTTCTTGGCAATGTTTTCAGGCGTTGTTTGAGGCAGCAGTCGGTAAAGACTCTCCCTGAAAGCAGAAAATTGCAGACAAGTGTAAGTGTATAAACCATAAGTATATATCAGATATAGAAGACTTCTCTTAAAACATATATGTACACCAAAATAGATATTGTACCCATTGAAAATAGTCAAATATTTCTCAGTTTGTAGCTTGAAGCTATTATTTTATATTTTTTGCTGGCCATGTTTTTGTTACATAAAAAATATATAGTACACAGTATAGTCACAATGTTCACTTGCTGCCCTAATTTAGCCACTCACTGCCAAGTGTCATGATAACGAGGTAACCAACGCGATTCACTCAACTGGCAGTGGTCGTAATGTTGTGGCTGATGTTTTTATAGTTGTGTGTAAACCAACCTCTCCGCCAGCACATCCAATGGACGTCCACCATGAGCCCAGCTCCTGATCATCCAGACTGTGTCGAAAGCTGCCATGAAGCCCCGGGCACACCCAGTACCCATCGGCCAAAAGGGCTATAGACACACACACACACATACACACTCAAAATTAGAACATCGCAAACCTATCCAAATCAAATGTCCAAAACCCACAACTGAGCCCCCAAAAAAAGGGGCTGACCTCCAGCAGGCTGTCCCCAACCAGAGCCACCAGCAGCTGATGGCCGAACCTCTCCCGCACCAGGGCGGCGTTCTCCGAGGCGTACATGCAGGTGAAGTCGAACATGGCCACGTCGGGCTGCTCCATGTGGTTCATGGCATAGTCCAGCGTGGGCAGCTGGTAACCAGTGGCGAAGTCTGCGGCCTCGCGAGCGTATCCCAGCAGCGCGTCCTGGTTGACGTTCTCGCTGCTCAGCAGAGCCTCGGTGTCTATGTAGTCCTGGGATGAAAGGTGACATGACACGTGAGAAAATGCCTGTTAATCAGGCATTAAAGACCCAGTAAGGTGAAAACCATCCTTGGTAACGTGAAATGTGTCAGAAAAGTGCGTCTGAAAAGAAAACCCCTTGAAGTCAGTGTTACGACGTTGTGGACTTATGCAGGTTAACAGTTTTTCACGGCTTTTCACAGCAGGTCTACAGTAAATGGCCCTGCCCACCTGCATAGCATCAGTAGCCTACCTGCTAGTCTGGACTAGTTCGCTAAGAAAGTCTGTTATGCCAAGTCCAAAGCGGTTCCTAATATCTCCATTTTGCTCTTCCCAATCCCAACTGGGGTCGCGGGGGCGCCGGAGCCTATCCTGGGAACTTACGGACATTCATTCATTATCCGAACCGGTTAATCCCAATCAGGGTCGTGGCGGGGACTAGAGCCTATCCCGGGAACTATGGGCGGGGACCAACTCTGGGCAGGCGCCAACACACCGCAGGGCACACACACTCACACAATTACACTCCCATTCACACCTTACGGGGCCAATTTTAGAGTTGCCAATTAACCTATATTACATGCATTTGGACTGTGGGAGGAAACCGGAGCATCCGGAGAAAACCCACGCGGACTCCACACAGAAAGGCCCTACGGCCGGCCCGGGACGCGAACCCAGGACATTGTGGCTGTGTCCTGGCCACAAAGAGCATTAAGCCCCAAGAGACATCAGAGGTTGCTAAATTTTTCATGGGTTAAGAGCCATCATGTGTCTTAAAAAACAAAAACATCTTTTCATTCACTACAATGAAAAAAAAATCACTTCAAGGAGACCAGCAGCAGGAATGCAAAAAGATTTTTAGTTTTTCTGCTAGCAAGAGCATGAACGTGCAAAAGAGACTTGAATCAATGACTCCTTTAATCTCAACAATTCTGGTGATATAATTACTGTGACATTTCCCACTCTCTCATCGCCTTGTCGAATGTAGTGAGTCAGAATTTGTTTCCAATTTACAAAAAAATAAATCGGCAAAGAGGCTCCAACGTTAACAAACGTGAGGCTGTTTGTGTTTTTGCTCGGGAGTTAGAGGGAGCTCATACGATGGTGAAATATGTGCTCCTCACAACTGTTTATGCCCTCATTGCTGTGTTTATAAGAGCGCGTGTTCACGGCCTCTAAAACTGCCAACGGCAGAATAACAAACGAGTCACCGTTACTGAACTCCACGTCTTCCTCTAACCGTTTCCTCTCCTCTACTCACATGAATGATCACGCCTTTATCCAGGAGACTCTGCTTTTTCGCCGTCATGACGAAATAATGCGTGTTGTCCTTGTAGTACACGATGTTCTCCAAATCGATGCCTACAAAAAGGGAAGACGGACAGACGTTAGAACGGAAGCAACGCTGCTGGCTACACTGAAAAATACATAATTAAACTGTACATGCTCTGATGTATTATTTTACAGGGTATCTCTACATCCCGAAGGTTAAATGTTTACCAACATAAAGTATATGATATTTGCACAATTTTACTACTGAATTACAGATATGTCCTGTAATATGATGGAATATTTTTATAGTTTTACAGAAAAGTACCTACTGGCACGCAGGTAAATCTCCTGTTTCAATAAATTTAGGAGAAAGTACTGTAACGCAATAACATAAAAATCTATGTTTCCACACGGTAAAACCTAAAAGTGTATCTTAATGAAAAAAGCAAAATAACCTCACGTTTATCACTTTAAAAATCACTCATTCTCATGAATAAACCCAACTCAAAAGTGAATTTTTGAAGTAATAACTGTTTATTTATTTGTAGATGTAGATGTGAAGTTAGTTGGACTGACTCACTTTTTAAATCCGTTTAGAAAAATTATACATCCAAGTGCAAACTATGATATTTTTAGTTCAAATGACCAATTGGATTTGAACTAAAAATATCATATTTAACTTAAGTTGCTTTACCAATGACTACCTGAGCTCCCTGTACTCAATTCTAATATTTGTTAGCTTTGTTTAACATTTATAAACTTAAAAAAATTTACAATGTAATCAGAATGTTCAAACCATTTGAGCTGACCTACTCGGGCCTTTATGTTTCACAGTGTATCATTTTACAGATTTTTCTTTTACGTTGTACCCATGCGTCAGATTTAGCAAGATCCTCCTCATCAATCATGCAATCCGGGGCTTTGTATTAATGCCAAATGGGACTCTGGTGCTTCTGTTGTGGCCAGCAGGAGTTTAGAAGAAGGATTTAGTGAAAAACGCAGCTGGAACTGTGGCTAGTCGGGGCAGGTATACACGGCTAATGTGTTTGCGCTGGTGGGAAAGGCCTGCTGAGGACTCGCAAAGAGGAAGAGAACGGTAACACGACTCAGAACAACAGATACGCTTTATGGCCTCTTAAAATGTATAATGGGAGGGTTGGAATGGAGAAAGCATAGCAAATATTTACATAATTTTTGCTTGAGGCATTTTTCATATGATTATTGCTCCATGGGCCTATGATCTGATCCAAACAGAACGTATCTGAATTTGAATGAGATTTAGGCGAACCAGAATTATGGGATAGTTTCTTCCAGTTTGCAAAAACCATTCTGTAAATGCTCCTTTTTGTTCATTTTTTATTAAGATTGATTTGTTGGGGTTTTCTGTTTTATTCTTAAATATGTTGACATACAGTAGTTTCGTGCAGAGATTTTTTGCCGGAACGGACGTGATGCGTAAAAGAGGGGTAACTGTGGCCTAGTGATACCCATCTACAGACCAAAAGTTCGTGGGTTCAAATTCAACTCTACCCTACCTCCAGAACCACCACCATTGGGCTACTGTGCATGACCCTTAACCCCACGTTCCTCCAGGGAGACTGTCCCCTAAGAGGATTCACACATTCTGCACAGCAAAGCCCTCTCGGACATGGCCGTTTTCTCCCACCTGTCTCCTGCTTGAGGTCCTGGAAGAACTTCTGGTTGAAGATGAAGGCCACGCCGCTGATCTCCTCCACCTTGGCCTCTGCCGTGGTATTCCTGTTGATGAAGTTAGCCGTGATGGCGATGGCCAGTTTGCCACGGAACTCCTTTCGTCTGAAACCTGACATCAAGGGAGTGCGGGAGTCACGATATATTGATCCACGTTTATAAACAGATTCAATGATCAATGAGCACAAAGCATCGATCGAAAAAGGAAACATCAATCAGACATCATACATATAGTAAGGTCACTTTATACTCTTTATTTTCTTAAATTTGTTGACAAGAAAGTTTGAATAGTCTGTGATTATACAACTGTAGAACCGAAGAAATCCCAATAACTTCACGTTTTGCACAAAGAGGAACACAAAGTGTGGCTAAAAGTACATGGTTCTTGTCTAAGAACAAATCTCAAATAATAAAAGATTGGAGAAGGACAGATTAATGTGAAACCTGGTTTTAAAAACAATTAAGCTGGACTTACACTGTGTGATTTTCAGCCCATTTCTGGCCAATTTTTCACTCATGTGACTATTTTTTAGATCGGCCTGAGTTTCAGCTTAATCGTGTGTCGTGTAGTATCCATGGGGTAACGGGGCACCGATTAACCCCTTACGACCAGCTCCCGATCGGCAATCGTATGGTCGGATGAAAATCAAACCTGTTTGAAATTCTGGTCGCCCCTCGTGAGGGCATCACACTGTTGAAGCAGAGCCACGAGCCGACTCACCTTAACCTCAGTGGATTTTCCTTCATTGTGCATTTCTCTTTGATGGGCATCTCTCCAGTTCCAGGTTCTTCTTCTTGTTCGACTTCAATGCTACAGCTCTGGGTACGGGAGTCTGACGTGTCGTGTAGTGTGAGCAGTCAGGTCGCATCTGAGCATCGCCCCGTATAGTGTGCGAACATGAATCGGGAGCTTTGGCTTTTCAACACATGCGATTTAGTCGTAGAGTTTGAGCTGGAGGTTGATTGAAACGATTGAAGAAATCACAGTGTATGCCCAGCGTTAGTAATGTTTTTCATTAAAATATCAGGTTGAGTTGAGGAATAAAAACATCCACATGATATTTTAGTTGCTTTTTGTGATTTGATATGAATGGAGGTGAATTTAAACCATCACACTGTAGACTTGGCGAAATCTGCAGACGTTGAATCCTCATCCATTGAATGGATAAAATATCGTATCTTGATGAAATTTGGGATTTCAACACTAGTAAGAAGTTTAATTTATGGAGAGAAGACGCTGACATTCAATGACAGTTTTTATCTGACCAACAGAGAGAGTCCGAGAGCAATCCATCGAGCAGAACAAAGAGAGATGGGAATGACGTGGCTTTTTTCTCTCCCCCTGCCAGACGGAGGCATGCTAATCCAGGGGAAATCTGCCCCCCGCCTAAATGACAGTCTGGTTATTTTAGGCCCGGGCAAATTCTGCTCCATCACAAAGGTAAGAGCCAGCCACTTAAAGCCTTTGGTACGTGGAGGAACAAAGCTGAGCAGATCTGTCAGAACTTTTAGTCAGTGTTGAGCAGTAGCTAACTAAATTTGTAATCTTTAAGTACACAACTCCTACTGCAGGGAAATTTTTTTTTTATTTCCTTATTGTATTTTCTTACTTCACCGAAAGCAACAGGTACGGCACAGATCGTCCGCTACCGCAGCAATTTCTCCGTCCGGGAGACGCGATTTACTGCCCCAAAAATGAGAGCTCATGTCCTCTTTACCCAGCAGGCCTGGAATACGAAGAGAGGGAGGGCGAGGAGGACAAACACTCTCCAGCCTCCTGTCGAACGAATAACATATGAGGCTCTGAAAGTGCTTCTCAGGGCAAGAATCGGGGCCGATTACTGGCCAGCGCCGTTCCATTAATGTTCCGTTAATTCAGCTAGACGTCAAACCCTCCCTCCTGTGCGCGAACCTGCACCCAGCTGCGCTCCCCTCGTGCGAGCCCTCAAACAGGGGGGATATTTTTAACTTGCACCAGACGGCCGTAAACGACCCGGCCCTTGCATCGAACGAACCGCGAAAGCTCGTTTTTTTGAAACCGCAGTTAAGTTACTCATAATTATGCCGTCATCGTGTAGAGAGGTCCGAGAACGGCCTTATTTGGAAGAAGCATTTGTTTGTGGAGGTGAAAAGATGGCGAGGGTGAGGAAGAGAGTCCAAAATTCGAGCAGCAACGTTTCAGTTCAGGAACGAATGCCGATTTTCAGGTTTGACCTCCCCGGGCTCGCGCAGCTCCAGATGACATCAGCTGGGCTATCGTCTTACGGACTTCGAATTTTATGGCTTTGTAATTTTCTTGGACGAAGCCATCCAGTTTGGACGGAGAGAGGGAGCGCGGCCAAGAGCGCCGGCCAAGTTTCTCTCAGCCGGATTCGTTCAGGCTTTAGCGCTGATAAGGGCTGGATGGCAGAAACCCGTCCTGGATTGTGTCGGGAACGCTTTATTTTGTAATCGGAGCTGTTCCAAAACGGTCTGACCATATGTTTAGATGTCACAACCTGTTTACACGAGCTGTTATGAACACAGGGTCAAGTGGAAAAAAAAACTGGCCGGCGAGAGGCCATGTGACATTATTTTTGCTACCATGCTATCATATTCGGAGTTGTTCTAAGCGCCCCTGGAACATTTCCTCTTTATTTATAAAGTGTCGGTATTTATAGGCCCCTGGTTACTGTGTAAATACACAGCAGTACAAGTTAATTTAAGGACGTTCTCCTCAATTAAATGCTAGTCTGTAAACGTCTTGAAAATAAATACAGGGTCCCGGGCGATAATGGACCCACCTTCTAGGGTGTTCCGTCTCCCATCAGCCCCCACCACCACATCAAAATCGAAGTCGGCCACGGGGTGATCGGCCGGCCGGATCTCCGCCCTCCAACCGGGACCTGTAACACACACACACACACACACAGATAAGCATATACATGTTTACTACTGAAGAATTTAACCTCTTACACCCCAGGGGGGCATGTGAGGTGTTATAACGAAGAAAAACAGTGCCAAGAACATCTTTTATACTCACACTGTGAAAGATTTCACTGTAAATTCACTGCAGCCAGTATTACACACTGTATTACAGTGTAAACTCTCTTTTTATTTATATACAATACTGTAATTTCAAAATCTAAATAGTAACCTACGGTACTTTTCGCAGTACAGCGGGTGACGTGCCACCCGTGAACCCGGCTGAGTATCTGTTTGTCTCTTTTGTGCTCTGGGTTCACTGTTGGTGTTATGTGTGTGGTGTGTACTCCTCGGGTTAGCCTTAGCCTTCCCTGTTAGCTTGCTCCTCACTTCCGGGTTCTGTGTCAGCACTTCGTGCCCTTCTGAATAGTTCACTATCTGTTTAGAGCGCAGCCCACTTCCTGGTATGTTGTTTGCACTGCGTGTTCCCTACCTAGTAGGTCAGTGTCTGTGTAGAACACCCCCGCGCTTATCATTGATTTCAGCTGTGTCTCGTTCTGCTTTGAGTTTGGGATTGGTGCAAGCGCTCGTTTATTGAGCTGTGTGGCCTGTGTGGTTAAAGTCAGTTTAACCCATGTGTCCTCGAGTCAGACTTTGTGCGGTTGTTCGTGTCGTGCTGTTGGATATTTTGGATCCCTTCCCCCTTTGTTTGGACTTTTGGACCCTTGTGATTTTGTAGTGATGGGCACATGAAGCTCCGAAGCGGGTATCAAGTATGAGGGGGCGTGGCAGACGAAGCCCCGCTTCGAGGCGTGTATCATTTAAGCAGAAAACCATGTGACCGATAACAAATGAAGCCTCGGTTCGTTACGTCAGTGTTTCATCCCGAGTGTCGCTTGCTGTATAAATGGGAGTGAATCCCGCCGGTGCTTCGTGGGTTGTTTTGTTGGAGAGTGTATGAGCAAGTATCGGACAGAATTTCTTTTGTTTATTTTTTATGCAACTTATATTTTATTCCACATTTGCAATTTGTATAATTAAGTAGTAGTATTGTATTAGTCTAATACAAAACTACTAAATTATGCAAATTGCAAGCGACACTTGGGATGAAACGCTGACGTAACGAACCGAGGCTTCGTTTGTCATTGGTCACGTGGTTTTCTGCCAAACGATACACGCCTCGAAGCGGGGCTTCGTCTGCCACGCCCCCTTATACTCGATACACGCTTCGGAGCCTCGGCTTCAGATAGCCCATCACTATGATTTTGGCTTGGTTTCGTGTCTCTGTGTGGATTGCCCTTTTGTCTCCTCATCCTCACACCTCTCTCCTGTGTTTCTCCCCAGGCTCGTGACTCCCAGTCAGCTTTTCCCGGTTGGCCAGACTGCCTTGGTGGCTACCGAGTCTGGACCACTGTCAGTTCACCCTCCGAGTCTTCAAGCGTAAGGACCTCGCTCGTTCCAATTACTCGGGGAGGTTCTCCCCCATTACCTGACGCCTACTACTGGGAGCACGGGCCTCACCTTTCTGTTGTAAGTTTGTTCCTGTTTCTTGAGTGTTTTTGGACTTTGTGTGTTTCCCCGTTTCCTTTGTGCCAGCGTTGTGTTCACCTGCCCATCAATAAACCCTTTTGTTTGCCTGCACCAGTGTCCTCATCCCCTTCCATCCTCCTCCCTGCAACCGCACCCATGACATTAAGGGGATTGGTCGAAAAACTGCAGAAAAGTTGCAATAATTGGTCAAAATTGCACGGTTGTAATGAATTTGCGGCGATTGGCTGAATTTGCGTTAATGGTTGTGATCGCAACACCGCAAAATCCTGGAGGGTCTGAATTTACCGTGTAATGAAACTACAGTCACGTACTTTAAGGGTAATAACTGGAAATTTGCAGCAACTGGTTACAATCCAACTCCAAAGACTAAACTCTAAATATCAGCCGAATGACCGAACCTTATGTCTCTTCCCAAGGCCAAGGTCAAGTGCTTAATTTGGAAAGCGCTCTCGTTTTTATCGTCCCGGTGACGTCTCTGCCGAACAGAGGGAAGAAGAAGAAGCAAAAAAAAAGGCAAAGATTGCTCTTAGTGTAGGAGTCCAATCAAGCCATCCCCTGGAGAACTTCAGTATTGTACCGGTTTTGCACATGAAAGCATAACCACATCTGGAAGTGCGTTACCCGTGGGCCGCGAGGACATGTTTCTAATTACATCGATCAGCTCATAATCATCAGCTCTTCGTTTGACTAACATAATGATTTCTTATTCTTTAAAAAGGGAGAGAGAAAAAAAAAAACCCAACATGGCAGGGCGTGCGTGCGCCGTACAGCAAGAAAATAACAAATTCTGGGAGCGGAATGGCTAAAAAGAGAGAAATTTCCATGGCTGATAAAAAGTTATACGAACAGCGGGGCTGCCTTTGGATTTGTTGTCATAGTGAGAGTTACTGTTGGGAATAAGGGAGGAAGGAAGGAAGCCTTGTGTTTGGTCTTGTACACGGAGACGGAGGTGAGGAAGCTGGTGGAAACTCGTGGAAAAATAGGCAGAATGGTAATGGACGATGGCACGAAGCTGGGAAAAAATGAGGAATTAGGAAGCCAGCAATACTCTCCTAATTCTCGGATCTTTGATGTGAGTTGTTAGGAATTAGGAAAATTAGGAATGAAAGTCCCTCTAGATAAGGGCGTCTGCTACAGTTTGTCATCTAAACTATATTTTATGATGATGTGATTGAAAACTATAAGAGGGCTACATAGTGGTTAGATATTTATTCAAAATCAGTTGTAAAGATAGTTGTGTGGTCAGGAAAGTAAAGTCAGATACCAGCAAGCAGAGATAATATGGGATATCCAAACTTACAGTCAAAGCACTGAGGGCCCGGCCGAAACACACAGTCTATCTAGGAAGAAGTTAGAGTTGCTGGCAACAGGAATATCAAGGCAAAGTGTTTTAACAGTCCCGTATTATGAAAAATTCACATTTTCTGTTCTTTGGACATCGTATTTGGGTCTGTACTGCCTCTACACACACTGCAAGGTTGATTTAAAAATGGTCACTCGTATACTAACTTACTAATGTCAGAAATCGTGTGCTTCAACGGGCCGTTTAGATTTCTCCCCTACTTCTACATCAAAAGTAGAGGACATTTGAATAACTCCACCCTCCTATTTAGAGGAGGGCTACGGGTTTGGGCAACTGTCTGCGGCAACTGTTCTCAGCGAATCATCAGTCAGAGAAACATTTATAGTCATTCGGAATTGAGTGCACATGAGTGAAGAAATTACAACACAGAAGAATGTCAGATTTGGCGTGAGATTTCTTTCTTGAGCGTGAGAGCGTGAGATTGAGGCTGAATGCGTGACTGTCACGCCAAGTGCGTGAGAGTTGGCAACCCTGATAGAGGGGTAAAAAGCAGGCGAAAATGCGTAATCTCAGAGGGTTTTTCAGCAAACTACTTCAGAGACATGTTTAGTGGCCAAAGCCCAAAAATATAGTCAAAAATCCAAAACAAATTTAAAAGTTAGGAACTACAGTACTGTGCAAAAGTTTTAGGCAGGTGTGAAAAATGCTGTAAACAAAGAATGCTTTCAGAAATATAAATAACGAAGTGTACCTAGAAGAATTGATGCTGTTTTGAAGGCAAAGGGTGGTCACACCAAATATTGATTTGATTTAGATTTCTCTTTTGTTCATTCACTGCATTTTGTTGATTGATGAAAATAAAGGATTAACACTTCCATTTTTGAAAGCATTCTTTGTTTACAGCATTTTTTCACACCTGCCTAAAACTTTTGCACAGCTGCAACTAAGTTGGCAATTATTTGCCAAGTTCATGATCAAACTTTGAGTTATATTTGTTTGCCAACCAGAAGAGTTAGGAAGCAATACCAACAATTTATTTAATCATTTTTTATTTTACCAACATGACAATGTGACGTCGCGTAAACAACCAGCTCTCTACAACTGTGACATTTGCTACTAAACCCTAAAAAGACCAGACCTTAAAAGTTAACACATTAAAACTATGCAAATGATAAAATTAATGGTTTTCCCAAACATGCCATATCCGTCATAAATCACGCAAGTGACACCTGAAATCAATTATGACAATATGAATACGCCAACAAGTTGGCTGAGCATTTTGACAGCAGTAGGAAACGACATTGTGGCCTAACTTGTTGTTCGAGGCAGAAGTTAGACAGGTTTTTTGTGACATGTTTGAAGTGAGTGCAGAGACTCACCCTCGTTTTCCTGGTCCTCGGGAGGCTCTCGCAACTTGACAAACTCCACGTTGATGTGGAACTCCACTCCTAAAAGCAGAGCGATCTTCAACAGCATGAGCTGGAGCTGCCGAATACCTGACAAACACAAGTCGGACGAGAACCATCAGCCCTCGCAGGGATGCTACAGCGGCTGACTAACATATACACAACCAAAACACGTAAACGCAGGGCTGGGCAACATGACCTCAAATCAATATCATGATTTTACCTTGGTAACGATTAATGAAGTAGTATCAGAGGATTGTTTTTTGCCCTCATAGTTCACTGACAAAATTATTTTTTCAAATAATCATTATCCACAAGAAGATTACATCGAATAGAGGTTCTGAAGGTCAGTTTTGATTCATTTTTGATTAACTGTCCAGCCCTACGGCCACGTGAACAAGTAGATTCATTGCGGCACGCTCTAGGAAGGATGTCAGCCTTATTTCTGACCTTAAACTTAAGTCTGGGCGAAGGCTTAACTATGAGCTCGAGTTCAACGTGTTGTGAAACAGGGTACGGAAGAGGAACTGAGCTGAGCTACTTCCCCATGAGAAGAGGAACTCCTTTTGCATCTGGAATAATAAATGTTAAATATACTTGAATGCATGAGCAAGGCTGAAGCGCCTTATCAAGTGACGCATAAGTACTCACTGATGTGGTCTATGGCGCCTGCGCAGAACTTGCCGTAAAACTTCTTCGCTCCCAGACCTCGGAGATCGTGGATGGTGAAGGGCCAAAGGTGCAGAACATTGTTCCTGGAAAACGTGTCTCTCTTCTCGATCACCACCACCTTGGCACCAAGAAACGCCAGCTCTATCGCGGTCCGCAAGCCGCACGGGCCGCCTCCGATTATCAGGCACTGCAACAGCGAACATCGTCACAAATTAGGAGGCGAGGTACTAATATCAATTAATATATTAATAATACTGAGATTAAAGCGGCATTATGCTCCTACAAAAACAAAAATAAAACTTTAAAATAGTTACAGGGCAGGGCAATAGCAGCAGTTACAGGGAGGATGGATGGAGATGAAGAGAGTATAACTGATGCATTAAATGGAAACTATGATGTGTTTTTGAGGCAGTAGGTAGATAGTAACGTTTAGTAACGTTGCGCCATGATCGGAGGGTCGCCAGTTCAAGTCCCGGACCGATAAAGGTACCACTGAGGTACTCAAGAGCAAGGCACCGTCTCCAAGCATTGCTCCCCAGGTGCTGTCAAAAAGGCTGCCCACTGCTCCTTCAAGGATGGGTCAAATGCAGAATTCACATTTCGTTGTGGTCACTCACTTAAATTCTTGCTTGGAGACGGTACCTTGCTCAGGAGTACTTCTGTGGTACCTTTACCAGACCTGTTTTCACAAGGGCTCTGAAATTCTCCAATGTTTTCCAATTTGTTCTGTAATTAGTTAAGAAGAGAACCTACCCAAATTTATGCAAATGTCACTTCATGTTAGACTATGAACAATTAGGCAGTTTAAGAACACATCATGAGTTTTTAGGATCTTTCATAAGAACAAATTTAAGCCAAAAACTTGGAGCGTTGTTGTTTTCAGTCTCAGGTACGGCATATGTGTTGATAAAAACATTCTCACCACCTCCGAGGCTTTGATGCACGCAAATGTTGAATATTAGCACTGATTACTCACAATTTTGGCAACGTAGAATGTCGAAAAAAGGTTTTACAGCTTAGCACACTTAATTAAATATTGGCCTAAAAGGCTGGAAAATCCTCCATCGGCCCTTTTAGAACGGTTTCTGCAAATTTACTGTGTGGTCATTAAAATCGGATTTGCTTTAAGGAAAAACCCAGTAGTCTATCTGATTTGGTGACCCACTTTTAAGAGCTTTTTAGAGAGGATAAATAAATGAGAAGACTGACTTGGATCGGAAGATGTGATGTTTAGCGTAATACCATGTTGATGTTCTGGCTAAAAAGCCTGAGGTGCGTGTTTGATCATTTCCACATTTAAGCTGTAATTACAGTTCGGTCATATCAGAAGCACGCTTGGTGCAACAGAGCCAAAAGAATGCATGAAGTCATGAATTCAGGGAACGGAACATGTCTGAGGAAGCCTGCCATGAGGATGACTTCATTCCCTCTTGTGCGGGCATGAAAAGCCGTAGGGGACTAAATTCAATCAAAGCTTGTTTTAAAACACTAATGTGGATAGTGAGGAATAAAAAATGGGCAGGAAAAGAGGCACTTGATTGACTGGGATTGAAATCTAGGTTTGACAGCTGAACTGCTTGCCCCACTGTTATTTTTATTAAAAGAGCTATATGTAAGAAATTTATGGTAAGTAATAATAAAAGGAAACTAATGTCACCAGAGATTAAGGAATCATGTTAATTTGAAATATGTGACCCTCCACGGCAAAACCAGTCGCTTGACGCAAATTTTCAAAATTGAGTTATTATGTTTTCATGAAAGGGCATAAATCAAGCTTCAAAACGATACCTATATGGAATGAATCAGACGACATACGACTGAGATATCAACATTCAAAGCAGTCGCGTTTCTCCTGTCACGCCAAGTGAGAAACGGAGAAATCTGCCTTTGAAGTTGACTATCGACGTAGCACTCACAGACGCTTGGTGCGGTCGCGAAAAAAAAAAAAAAAAAAGTAGCCTACGCTGCATTCACAGCCACACGGATAGCCTACCTGCGTTAGATTAACTGAACTCGGGAGACGAAGATAGATTCCGGAGAAATATCTTCACGCTAGTCAACGAGTGGATTTACCGTAAATATTGAAGTAGAGCGGTCAAACTTTTAACATTCTGCTGAAATTAAATTCCTCACCTCAAGAAAGTCACGTTTTTAGGTTTTTCAGCCAAATTTATTCACAACAGTACAGTAAAGACCTTCCACTGTTTCAAAACACTAAAAACAAAAATCCAAAATTTTACCCCACGCAACATAAACGGTTGTTTTTCTCGGAAACCTCTGTCACGACAAGCGACTGGTTTTGCCGTGCAGAGTCACATATTGATCTCATTGACAAAATTAGTACAGCCAGAATATTCACATTAAAAATCATTTTAAAGTTATAGCCTGCAAATTGTGTTTATGTTTTGGTTTTGTGTTTTGGCCTGTAGCACCACCCACCGCTATCGGCCACTCAGAACGTCAGTAGAATTTTGGCATCCAGGTTGCCAGTTACCACTGAGCTAAAACTAAAAGGCCTCTCAAAAACGTTTTGACCAAGGCAGAAACAAAAGGAGGAAAGGTGGAGAAATTTTCTTGCCCTACAAATTGAGCTTTGGGTCCCTAAACAGTCTCTTCATCACACCCATCCAAACCCGCCTGTTCTTTTAACCCAGTTCTGGTGGCCTGATTTCACCTTTTTTTTCCATGCTGATCCTTTAATTTCCGTCCCCTCCCACGATAGGTCACGAAGTGCTATGGTTATCTGACCTCCAGCCCAAACACCATTCTGGGACGACCAGCGTGTTTGAACAGAGGGACGTACTTCCTCTCCTAATATGTGTATGTGTGTGTGAGACCCCGGGGCATCTGGGACTCCCAGGCGCTACTGCTGGGATCAATATTGTGTTAAACTCAGGTTTCGGTCCCCATAGGATCCTGGGGTCTTATCGTGTTTGTGTAGGTCTACGTGATGCAAGTTCATTGGGGATGTTCAGAGCCAGTTTTGCGGTAACCTTTTGCCATAAAATGGGATGCAGGCACCAAAAAGCTAAGTGAAAAACGATGCATTGACAAGTTGCAAGCTGACCAGGATGAAGGTGTAATCCAAATGAAGGGTGCAAAGAGTGGAATCAGTAGTGTTGGGAAATCACTTCATCAAATCTACTTCAGATTAACAATGTAATGTCATATTCACAATAAGTTTCATCAACTTACACTCAAAAATAATAATTTACACTCAAATGCGTATTTGCATTTCATACATTTGGATAAATATGGCCACAGATTCTTGCTTCTATCTTCACTCCCAACTCCATCTCAAAGCTGCCAAGAGTGTGTTGTGATGCAATAACCGTGTGCCACAAAACAATGGATAATATTTTATTATTAGGGTACTAAATACGAAGTACTTTTGGACCCCTCTTGTAATTGTGACCTTTCTTCTATATAATTATTACCTTTTATTATTTTTTTTTTCCCACAGAACAGTTTGTGCAGCTTGTACCATAAGTCGCAGGAAGAATTTTCAGGGTAAGTAGGAATAGTGTGCATCTCGCCATAGGCCAAAAATCGTAGTGATCAGCCTATAACTGGCGCTACAGCAAAGGAAAACACGTTTTGACCTCTGGGGCGCTAAAACGCTAAATAAATGTTTGTGATGTTGCACATCATTTACATTAAATTATAGAAAACCACCCAATTCTTATATGAACACTGTTAGAAGTTAGTTTCTTAATTAACACAACTTATTGAAGCTGTCAAAACAAAAAAGAAGCTTCACTGTCAAATCACAAATTTCTTTAATTCTTTTTCCTATGTCATTTTACTTTATTTGATACTTTCTCCGTTCTAACTCCTTATGTCCTGATATGATTAATATCGTTATGTGGTTTTCACTTTATTGTTGTACTTCTGTTTCTAGTTCTAGTTTAAAGTTATATTTAATATTCCATTCCTAGTTTAAAATGTATATTTTGTGTTCTATTTATATATTGTTTATTCTGTGCCTTATTTGTTCATTGTTCTTCATTCTTTATTTCCTATTGCACTGTAAAAACTGGAGCCACGCCGTCTCGTCTGTGTATATCTGTACAGTATATAGCAGAGACGACAATAAACTTTACTTTGACTTTGACACATACACACACACTGCTGAAGGTCAGTGTTGACCCTTTTTTGCTGCTTTTTGCAACTTGGGCTTGGACCCCTCTCATTGCCACTTGTGGCTATTTTCTATATTTTAAACTTTCTGTGTTTTTGCAGCGTACGACATTCAGTTGTAAAATGAAGTCGGTCTTGATGTTGATAAGACACACCCATTATACTTAAAATGATACTTAAGTACAGTAACTCTGCACCTCTGGATATTGGACACAGTTGTGCTTCATCTTAGTTTAAAAAAGAAAGAAAGTTCAGAGACAAAGCCGCTGTATTCCAGCCCTGACCGTCACGGCTGTGCGCTGTTGTAAAGAGACACTCCCCACAGGCTAATAAAAAAGTTTTTATTAAAGCAAACTCTATCGCGGAAAGCTCATCCCTTTTCTGGGTCAGAGCTCAGCGGTGCGAGAGGGCAGAGGCGTGGCGCTTCCTTCGAAATCAGCGTGAATCTGTTTCCTGTCTGATATGCGACGATCTGACTCCACGTTACGGCTTGTCCTGCGCTGACCACACTGAGATCAGTATATAAAGGTACAATCGCGTCACGTTAATCCTCAGTTTTTTGTCATAAGCCTCCACCTGTGACCAATACAGAGAAAGAGGACACGGAACCCCGTCGTCACGTCGACGTAGGCTTTACTGATGTCGAGCACCTGCTGCTGTTCAGTGTCAATTAGAGACTCGTAGAAGTCTGGAGAACAGGAACTGGCGTCATGATGAAAGAGACAGAGCCACTTTGCATGCTCGATGCAGGACAACACACGCTGCGCTCCCAAACACACGCACAGTCATATCATTCCTTTTATGACTATTTCACGGTCACTTATTCTCACTTTCATCTTTGCCGAGGTGGACTCCGTCCTCCGACTACATCTAGCAGCTGCCAAGAGTGCACTGTGATGTAATAAGTGTGTAACTCTAAAAATTCATTGAGTTTACCAAAAACTCATAAAAACATTTAATGCTGGTCATCACAAACTCTATTTGTCATTTTTTGTCCATTCAGTGGTTCCTAAACCGTTCACACACACACACACACACACACCTTCACCCACACACTCACTTAACCTGACTTGAAAAACAAGCAGGGCTGCCCGTTAGCCGAGACGCGATTCCAGTTTGCTTGACTGATCGCAGCAGAGACACACTCTGAGCCGTTAGAATGAGGCACTCGATCAAGCGCAGCAGACCACCGGGAGAGAAACAACAGCTCGAGCTGCCAGTCCAGACGGACGAGACGCGCCCTCGACCCTGCGTGGGAACTAACAAGGCAGAGAGGCCAGCGAGCGAGTCAAGCTGACCGAGCCAACAGTGGGCGTGTGAAGCGAAACTGCACACTTAAAGCCTTTAGTTATAGGGTCCACTGACCGTCACGGAAAAAATAAGTACGGTGTCGTAAAATCACAGATGTCAACATATCCGGAGAAAAAGAAGTCACCAGACGTTTCAATGAAAAATAGACCTCCGTGTTCAATATAAAGTGACGTAACAATTTGTACGGTGTCTGATTGATGTTTTTATTTTGAATCGATGATAATAGATTAAAAAAAAACCTTTTCTATTTAATTTGCATTTTTATAGAATAATTGTCCTTTAAAAACTTTTTGATCTTCTAGGGTTAGTCAAGGAACCATTTCCATAGATTTTTCATTCATTTTCCACCAATTCCTCTTATGAAACCTTTCTTTCATGCCTCGTTGCCTCCCTTCTTCAATTCCATAAAACAAACAAAGGGTCCGGACAAATGATGAATTCAATCTCTTCCCATAAAAAACCCATAAAAGTCTCAAAACTCCCCAAGCTCAAAACTATTTAGCCTTACTTGGTGTTTGTAACGGTCGAATAAACCAAGTGTGAAGTCATAGCAACATCAACAAATAACAGCAAAAAATGCATCACGAAAGCCTGCTGGGAAAGGTGGATAATGTGAGCATGACCTCATATCCTGGCTAGATCAAGACTGAGCAGACGCTGAGAGGCCGGGCCGAAAAAGTGATGCAGTGTCGGCCTTTTTGCAAAAAAAAGAAGCCCTCGTCCATTTTTCACATCTTACATCGACCATCACTTACGTCACTCCCTGCTTCGTAAAGAACGGCAGATGGCTTTCGTTCATCAAGACTGACATGTTTCAACGAGTGACGCTTTGTCCTCGAGGCCCCGCCATTCATCACTCGGTCAATAAGGTGGTGCATGCGAAGACTTCATAAGTCATATTTTGCAAAACGCAGAATACAGAATCGTTATAAAGACCAGACGGCTTTCAAATCCAAGTCTGCGTGCGGTTTCTTAGTAAACACAGCTAACAATCTACAGCACGGTAACGTCGGAATCTGGCCCAGTTTGTGTCATGAAAGCACGTCGAGCTGCATCTCATCAAAGTCCGAAAGGACTACTGTCTTTACAGCAGTGTGAGGTAAATTTCAAGCTCAAAAGCTCGCCCTAATTGGACTCTTTAGCGCCTGCAAAAGCCGCTGGGGGGTTTGCGGTTGGTATCAAACGGGACTTGTTAAATCGTGAAGCGTTTCGAAACGCTTGGGAGTTCACAGACGCTTTAATAACGGACCGGGCACCGGGCCATGCAGCCTTTTATTGTGGTAGTCTCATAAAGAGGCAGGGCAAGTCAGACCACCTCGAATAATCATATCTGTTGAGTGAAACTGTCTGTGCACGGCTGCGTGAAGGCGCGAGGGCGGCTGTCCGCATGGGTCGAGGAGCCTCGCTTTACAACAGTGTGCTTAACCTGACAGGCTGGAGTGTGTGCAGGTGTGTATGACAAACACTAAAGGAGTCTGTCCTATTTCTGGACAAAAGCGATTGCAATCAGTCACATTTCAGGTCCAATACTAATGGAATGTGTCCTAATTTATGACAAAAACTAACAGAACCAGTGCGATCTGAAGACAAATATTACTGGAATCAGTCCTATTTTAGAACAAATATAGTAGTAACCATTTGTGACCCTCCACGGCAAAACCAGTCGCTTGTCGCAACGGAGGTTTCCAAGAAAAACGAGCGTTTATGTTGCGTGGGGTAAAATTTTGAATTTTTTGTTTTTAGTGTTTTGAAACAGTGGAAGGTCTATACTGTACTGCTGTGAATAAATTTCACTGAAAAACTTACCCTTTCCATCCTAAAAACGTGACTTTCTTGAGGTGAGGAATTAAATTCCAGCAGAATGTTAAAAGTTTCTGTTTTGACCGCTCTACTTCAATATTTACGGTAAATTCACTCGTTGACTAGCGTGAAGATGTTTCTCCGGAATCCATCTCCGTCTCCCGAGTTCAGTTAACCTAACGCAGGTAGGCTATCCGTGTGGCTGTGAATGCAGGGTAGGATACCGTAAATACGAACGTAGCCGCGACCGCACCAAGCGTCTGTGAGTGCTACGTCGATAGTCAACTTCAAAGGCAGATTTCTCCGTTTCTCACTTGGCGTGACAGGAGAAAGCCGACTCCTTTGAATGTTGATATCTCAGTCATATGTCGCCTGATTCATTCGATATAGGTATCGTTTTGAAGCTTGATTTATGCCCTTTCATGAAAACACAATAACTCAATTTTGAAAATTTGCGACAAGCGACTGGTTTTGCCGTGAAGGGTCACATTTGTACTATTTTGATACAATAACTAAAGGAATTTACTCAGTTTAAGGACAAATACTGAGAGAATCTGTTCCATTTCCGGACAAATACTAATGCAACCTGCTCTTTCAGAACCGATACTAAAAGTGTCAGTCGTATTCAGTCCCTACAGGATTTCGTGGGCCTTTTTTGAGCTTGTTGCGGCCTAAAACGCCTGATTTAGAAAGTTGCTGTGTTTTTAGCCGTTTTGCTGCAATCAAGTTGCAGGAGCAAGTCCAAGTTGCGGAAAAAATTGCGATTTTGTCCCCCTTTATAATGATTCTTTAACAATTAATTAAAATGAAGGGAACAAAACCACTATTATATTTATTAACCATTAATGATTGTTATTTTTGAAGGTAAATGTGAGGCGTTTTTATCACACACATTTACTGTGTCTCCTAAACGTAACAAGGAAGTGAGTTCGCTGACGGATGCCTCAACGCTTTGCGGGAAACGAAAAAATGACTGGTCAAAAATTGCAGAAAAATTGCGGCAATTGGTCAAAATAGCACGGTAGTAATGAATTTGTGGGTATTAGCTGAATTTGCGTTCATAGTTGACATGGTAACATCGCGAAATCCTGGAAGGTCTGGCTATGACAGGACAAACACTAATGCAACCTGTCCAATTTCACGACAAATACTAATGTAATTCGTTCTGTTTCAGTCCTAGTTTGTCACACAAACTGAAAGTTTCTAAAACTTAGATGAACCATTCAAGACGGCTTTTAACTGGAGATCAATAGTCTTCTCCTTCTGTTTATGTGACAGAATTAGACTGAACATTTCTCCATTAAAGAGTGAATATTCAGGCCTACAAAAAGGTCTTGCCTCCCTTTTGTTTGTGTGTCAAATCTGGATCTGGACCTTATTCCACCAGAATTTGTCAAAATACATGCTTTTCAAGGTCTAGTGATCGGATACTTGCCTATGTCTAGGAGGTTGTAGGTTCAAATCTTACTGCCAGAACTGGCACCTTTGCGCTCCTGGACAAGACCCTTATCCCCAGTTACTCCATGGAAACTAGTTCTGTAATGAGGAAATGAAAGTTGCTGTGGATAAGATGCTATTAAAGTAGTTAGCGCTATTTATGGGTAGTTTAAGGTTTGGGTGAGGTTAAGCTAATGGGTAAAAATTAAAGCAATCCATTCGAGAAAGTCCAGACAATTCACATAAACAGACGTGTAAATGTGTCTGTAACAGATGTGACCCAAGTTCCTTTCTCTTTTTAAATATTGTTATATATGAAATGCCTGTCAGTTTGAAAACATTTATAATACAAAACTCTAAATTATGAACTGCTGAGACAGAAGAAAACAGTCAGAGCTTGATGTTTTCATGCTATTTCCTCACACGGAGAGAAACTGAGCGCACAGATCCGATGACATGCATCAAACCCACAAAGCAATGGCTTAACCAACTACATCTGGCACTAACGTCATCTATTTCATGATGTCATTTCTTATGACACTCACATCCTCAAAATAAAGCCAGGCTCTCTTCCTGAGTCAGGCTTAATGTCTGCCTTTAATGAGCACGCTATTTGAGGACGACTGTAAAACGACTGTATTACCAGATGTGGCTCACCTAACGGTCGGGCTTGTCGAATGCAGGCTTTGAAGAGCTGAAGAACGCAGACCTGGAATACTAACCTGTTAGCTGCTAAAGTGTTATGGAACATACTTTTTGATTGCTGTTAAACGCAATGTTCGCAAGAAGCTGCTGTCTTGAAACGCCACACTAACTAGCTAACTGTCAAAACCTAGTACGAAATAGCTAGAATGAAAAACTTATTAATACAGCAATTTAACAGAACTTTTGAAGGTGTGTGTATCACTTTCAACCTGCAAAAAGAGCTAAACCGTGCCTGGTTAAACGTCTTGCTTCTTTTCTCCCTTTTTTCGTTCACTCGTTCTCTGGAAGTTATTCATTCATTCATTATCCGAACCACTTAATCCCAACTGGGGTCTCGGGGGGACTGGAGCCTATCCCGGGAACTACGGGTGCAAGGCAGGGACCAACCCTGGGCAGGCGCCAACACACTGCAGCGCACACACACTCGCACAACCACACTCACACCTTACGGGGCTAATTGGAGTCACCAATTAACCTATATTGCATGGCTTTTGGACTGTGGGAATAAACCGTAGCCCCCGGAGGAAACACTTGCAAACACATGGAGGGGCATGCAAACTACACACAGAAAGACCCTAAGGCCGACCCAGGGCTCGAACCCAGGACCTTCTTGCTACGAGGTGGCAGCGCTAACCACTGGAAGTTATTAAAAATTAAAAATGCCAAAACACCAAAAGATTTAACTCTACTGCTACATCTGGACTCAAAAATATATAAAACAAATATCAATTTCGTGCAAACTGTGGAGCATTAAGAATGTGATTACTGCACCATAGATTTTTCAATGCAGTGATCAAAGTTTGCACAAAATTGTGATTTTTGCACAACATATTATGTAATGCAGTAATAAAAGTTTGCTTAATCTTCATTTGCACAAAACTATTGCATCACAAGTTTTGCAACATCATTGAGAGTTGAGAATTTTTAAACGAAAACAATTGTGATTTTTGCATTACATTTGTTATCTAATATGTGACTCTGCACGGCAAAACCAGAAAAACGACCGTTTATGTTGCGTGGGGTAAAATTTTGGATTTTTAGTTTTTAGTGTTTTGAAAAGGTCTATACTGTACTGTTGGGAATAAATTTGGCTGAAAAACTTCCCCTTTCCATCCTAAAAACGTGACTTTCTTGAGGTGAGGAATTCAATTCCAGCAGAATGGTAAAAGTTTCTGTTTTGACCGCTCTACTTCAATATTTACGGTAAATCCACTGGTTGACTAGCGTGAAGATATTTCTCCGGAATCCATCTTCGTCTCCCGAGTTCAGTTAACCTAACGCAGGTAGGCTATCCGTGTGGCTGTGAATGCAGCGTAGGCTACCATAAATGCAAACGTAGCCGTGACCGCACCAAGCGTCTGTGAGTGCTACGTCGATAGTCAACTTCAAAGGCAGATTTCTCCGTTTCTCACTTGGCGTGACAAGAGAGACTCCTTTGAATGTTGATATCTCAGTCATATGTCGTCCGATTCATTATCGTCCGATATAGGTATCGTTTTGAAGCTTGATTTATGCCCTTTCATGAAAACATAATAACTCAATTTTGAAAATTTGCGACGAGCGACTGGTTTTGCCGTGGAGAGTCACACATGTTACTCACATTTTGCACAAAATGCTGATTACTGCATTCAAAAATACATGCCACACAATAATCACAATTTCATGCATACTGTACAACTCTATTTACTGCCAAGGCAGCTTAGGTCGATTGTGGTCATACATCTCTTCCCCAAATCCCCAGCAAAGGCTCTGAGAGAATGAGAATCACCAGCATCTCTCTGCAAACCTTACCTTGGTACCGAAGCAGGCTTTTCCTTTCTTGTACTCCTTGTGAGCAGCCCTCTTGTCCAGCTTGGCCCACAGGGCTTTGGCCTTCCAGCAGGTGAGTTTGCTCTTCAGGTTGCTGTAGAAGGAAGTGTGCTGGAGGGGGTCCAGCTCCAGGTACGAGCACAGCACATTGAAGGCCTGCAAGGTGCTCTTACAGGTAGAGGCCTGGACGAAGCTCTCGAACAGCTTCCCCGCCTGGCTCTTCTCGTCCTCCGCCTCCCCCATCTTTCCTTATGTGGGAGTTAGGGCCTCGGACCGGAGATATCCCTCCCCTTTCCTGTGGTTTTCTTTTCCTCCCTCGATCTCTAGATTATGTTCGGACAGTTGAGGAGGAGGAGGAGGGCCGTTGCCGTGGAGCCTCAGGCAGGCCCTGTTCGAGTAAAGGAGAAAGCGAAGTTAGAGTGATCTCACTGTGTAGGGATGTAAGCAGATAAGATGAGCAAGGGAACGTCCCCAAGCACTGCTCCCCGGGCAGCCCATGTTAGCCCCACACTGCTCCTTCACAGATGGGTCAAATGCAGAGGTCACACTTGGGATTTAGGGTCTTGCTCAGGGGTCCAACAGTCGTGGCTCTTGGAGTAGGATGTGGGTGTGCAAAAAATTTAACCAAATCGAATCGCGATTCTTTCTCTGTCGATTCAAAATCGATTCATGCATTCCAGAAAATCGATTCATATTTTTCAACTAACGTAACAGCAATCTGGAAACAAATTCACCTACAGTATGTATTGAATTGGGAATCGTTTGTAAATTGTAAATTGCTTATGAATCGTGAATCCATTTTGAATCAAATTGTGAGCCCAAGGATCAGAATCGAATCGAACCGCGAGATTTTCTGAATCGTGCACCCGTAACCTACAACGTCTTGGTCCATATTCAGGTGTCCAACCTGTTCTTATGTGGGTGACGGTGGGCTAGTTGTGGACCACTACCACCATTGTGTCCCTGACCAAGATCTCTAACCCCAAATTGCTCTCAAGGAGACTGTCCCTGAAATTGGGAAAATCTGGATAATCGTTCTGGGGTGCCTTTCCCAAAAGCACAGTTGCTGAAGTTTTGCTAACTACGTTCACAACGCTATGTTAGTTGCTAATGGACACTATGCTTTTGGGAAACGCACTCCTGGATAATAGCGTCTGCTAAATGCCATAAAAGTAAATAATCAGTTGTGAAGTTTGAGGTTTGTAAACTGGAACAGAGCCGGTTCTTGGCCGCTGTAAAAGCATCAAGCCACGGCGCTTTTCCGAAACCAAAAAACTGGAACTTTTCCCAGTGCTATCAAATCAACCCCAAAGATCCAGTTCCTCTTTCTAAAGGTACAGGAAAGGTTCAACTTTGGCACTCATTAGACACAGTTCTATTTTGGGGCAATTCATGCTGATTGGTTGTCCAAATAATTTGCAAAACACATCCACCATCGTGAGAAAGAGACCCAGAGAAGTACCTTCAAAATTCCGGAAGGTTTCCTTTCCTGTTGATTCCTGTTTTCCAATGTGCAGTTGGAAATTTGCCCTGAAATAAAAAGGCACAAGTGAGTAAACAGAATGAATACTTTTTTAAATTGTGAACGCAAATTAACAGAAGACAGAGATCAAATCCAATTAAATAATACAAGATCCGACTGTACATGGTCACTCTTGTGTCCAGCACCAGACAAATTCAGACTCTCCATGACTAGCAGACAGTACTATCAGGCCAGACATGCTCAGTCCATACCTCACGTTTTTACTTGACTAGAGATAGTACCTGATTTACCAGGAGTACCAGCGTTAAACATTCTGCAGACTGAGCAGAAAAAAAACTGTTTGTCTTGCAGCTTTTTCCCCGCTGCATGAGAACAGAGCAGTGCAATTTTTTTCCCCCTGGTCAGTAACACGCCCCGCCGCTGTGTATTTTTAGTTCAGTCACATCTTAGATTTCAAAGCCTCCCCACTTCCCAAAGACAATAAACACGCTATGGCGAGACACGGCAAAAGTACGAAAGATGGCAACAAGGGCGGCTTGATAAATGGAGCGTTTGAAGAGACTCGATGTAATCACGGGTTATGGAGTGGGCTTCGGGGAATACGCAACTCCCGGAGGAGTCGGCAATACGGCTGGTGCGACTATGATGATGATGATGGTGATGACGACGATGATTCAAATTAGCACCAGTTTCCAACTCCGCTTTTAAGATTAGGAGACTGTGACCAAAGTTCACCTCTGACAAAGCGATGTTGGCAAACCACATCACCATCGCCTAGCTCCCATTTGAATATCAAAGAAAGGAGGCAACGTATCCTCGGAGCACATCAAAGCAGATGTGGAAAGTCTGTGGAAATTCTGGCTTGAGTTTTTCTGGAGAATACATTTTCCCTCCTCTGCTCTGGAAACAGAATCTCTTTGTGGTGAGCTAGAATGTCTGAAGTATGTGTAATAGTGTCCAAAGGGCTTTAATATGGACAGCAGAGGGATAAAGATCACACACTATCTCCACTCTATCTTTTAAGTGACGCTCAAGGCCTTACAACCACCTAAACACACACTCACACACACATTCAATTTCAGTCTTGGTATCTTTGTGAAGTACTTTCATTCATTCATTCATTTTCCGAACCGCTCTGATCCCAACTGGGGTCGCGGGGGGACCGGAGCGTATCCCAGCAACTTTCGGCCGCAAGGCGGGGACCAGCCCTGGTCGGGCACCAACACACCGCAAGGCACACACGCTCACACGGTCACACACATATTCACACCTTAAGGGTCAATTTAGAGTCACCAATTAACCTACAACGCATGCGTTTGAACTGTGGGAGGAAACCGGAGCACCCGGAGGAAACCCACGCAAACACGGGGAGAGCATGCAAACCACACACAAAGGCCCCACGGCCGTCCCCGGGGGTTCGAACCCAGGACCTTCTCACTGTGAGGCGACAGGTCTAACCACTGCGCCACCATGCCGCCCTGTGAAGTACTTCCATTGTTTAAATATTACTACAGCTAAGCCTAGTCCTAGTCCTCATCCTAACGATA
Source organism: Distichodus sexfasciatus (assembly GCA_032718565.1). NCBI lineage: Eukaryota > Metazoa > Chordata > Actinopteri > Characiformes > Distichodontidae > Distichodus > Distichodus sexfasciatus. Next base: position 2,180,742 of record JAVGVS010000013.1, read on the forward strand.
ATTCTTAGTTTAAAGCTGCAAATTTTCTATAAATGCATTTTCCTTTAATGACCAGTGGAGTTGTCTAGCCATCATAGGTAGGCTTTTGTGAAAGTCACAGCTCAATTTCCTTAACCCATTGATTCTCGCTCTTTTTTTCTTAAAGTTTATATTCTTTATATCTCAAATACATAGTGATACGAGTATGAGATGTTGTGAAAAGAATATACATACTTTTTAGACTTAGTTTCTTGTAACTTAAATCTGTTAATATCCATGTCCTAATTTCGCGTCCTGGAAACTATTCAGTTTCACTTGAGAAGACGTGAAAACTACTATCTGCAGAATCATCGTTTAGGTCGACTCGTGTGGCGCGGGTTAGGGTTGTTAGGTGAAATCCCTCAGGGGGTAAAACAAGAGGAGCTGACGCTCGACCGCACCGCATTCCAGCACCCAGACAGACGCCTGACATAGCTCAGTGGCTGGACACACCCCGCCTTTCGCTTCTCATTGGCCTCAGCTCAACGCTACAAGCGTCAGTCGAAGGATTTTCCCTCCCCTCGGGGCCTGCTTCGGTGCTTTAACGCATGCTGTGTTATTACCAAAAGTAAATGTTTTCATGCTTCGGCTGACGATTACAGGTTTAACCGCAGAGGAATACGGATGCTTACATGGGCCAGAAAGACGAGCCGTGGGAGTGTGAAAGTCATACTTTTAAGACTGCGTTGTGATGCAGAGTGACGAAGGAACTTGCTTTAACATGAATCTTTTGAAACTGCTTTTACTGCATGTAAATTAGTAACACAGATGGCCTGTTTAAACTGCAACAGCAATGTGAAATTCTATATTACGATAAATATTGAGATCGATCACTAGTATAGGGAAAATATATTGGGACAATATTTTGATCGTATCACCCAGCTGTCTTGTGACCAAAAATATTGCGATACGACATCAACAGTCTCCCCAGTGTTTATGAGCAAGACACACTGCAAGATAACAACACATTGTAACAGTTACAGAGCGATAATGAACGTTAAGGTTTGCGATGTGTGACACGATATCAGATATAGATGCTTGATGCTATAGATGCATAAGTGGACCAGGATAAATATTGTTAGGTAGCTTTGGTAGCGCGCAGTAGCGAGAAGTGAGCACTCTCAGGGCCTGTGTTCACCAAACATGTTTTTTCCGCAGGCGGCGGCTACTTTGAATGCAAATCCTATCAGCTTCAGGGTTCAGAGCACTAAGGGCCTTCAGTGGAAAAAAATGACAGCGGAGACGTCAAGTCACTTGTCTCTTGCTAGCCAATCAAAATCGAGGAAGCGGCGGGGCATACACTGTCAAGAACTCACGTATCTGGAGCAGCTGGAGATGATTTCATGCATCCAATCTCGTCTAGAAGTCATGTGAGGATCTATTTCAAACGCTGCCACTAATGCTAAGATGTGATTGCTCTCCATCTTATCGGCTAAACTAGCGTTCTCAAAGAAACACGTTGAAATAGGAGCGAAGGGCACTTTTTGCAACTTAGCAACATCGAGCACTGAGATCAAGCAAGAGAAAGCATTCTGGAAGTGAGGTTTTGAGCGCTCTCAGCGGGAAAAAGACCCATTTGGTGGACACAGGCCCTTATTCTGTGCTCTCGTCAGAGCCGGCCCAAGGCATATGTGAATGAAGTGCCCGCTTGGGTGGAGCCCACATAACACCAGGGCCCCCCCAAGAGTGCTTGAAAAGTCAAGACATCATGATTAAAAAAAGAATAATTACAAAAATAACATTGAGGTGATAGTCGGGGGTTACAAATGAAATTCTGTATAGCCCCCCATAAAGGCTTGGGTCGACTCTAGCTCTTATAGTGTCTGTCTTGCTCAATTTTACCTCGCATCTGCGCTCTCATATTTTTGCTCGTAATCTCACTCCATACAGAGTGTCGAACATATATCACCACCGAGTACTGTAACGTAAAAAATACGCAACGCTCAATTTGAGAATTACTACCACTTTTAGGAGACCATTAATTGGAGTCCCATTTTTCCAGCATTCTTTAGCTATTTCTGTTTTTTCCAAGCCACTTTTTGACTTTGTCTGCAGCGTTCCGATCTGATCATAAAAACGGAACGTCACCATAAGAACATGCTACTGGTCTACCACAAACATGACCATTGGGTCGAGAGCAAAACTCTAGGAAACGACTTTAATAGGCGGTTATTTCCAGCCTCCTTCCAGCTCGGGCTGCCTGGAAGTCAGGCGGGCGCTAAAACGTGTTAATAACGATCATTAAAGGCGGGAGTTTGCCTTCCCCGGCGTCACAGACGGTAAAACGCAGCTATTAGGTCCATCGGAGCGGACGGTTGTGAAGCGGTAATGAAAAGGTAGCGAGCACAGAACGTGAGGTTTCGTTGAGAGACGAATCTGCATTTAGCCGCTTTAAATACCGTGACTTCACCTACTGACTGAATGGAAAAGGCTGCTGTGGGCAGACCGGCCACAGCAGTCCACCAGTTAAACACGCACACACACACACACACACATCCTTGTACTTATAGTAGTGCGGACCTCCAGTGACTTTTATATTACTGTATGTAAATAATACTACACCTAACCCTAAACTTAACCCTAACATAACCTCAGCAACCAAAAGCAAATCTTTCTACACTTTTAGTTTTGCAAATAAACTTGTTTTTTTTGTAAAAGCAGTTTAAAGAAGTGAGGACCACTAAAAAGTCCTCACTTCCCAAAAATGTCCTCACTCTGCTGGTTAAAAACTCATTTTGGTTCTCACTAAGTAGCAAGTACAAGAACACACACACACACACACACACACACAAAAGCATGCGCACACAGTCTAGTTAGTGAGCAGAAAGGCTTTGATATCCCCACTGCTCATAAAGGGGAATGAATGGCATGGGGAGCATGTTAAAAGCTCCAATTAAATAGCCATTATAAGGAACATTTAGCAAAAACGAAAACTCTTTGACATGAAATATTTCAGCTTCAAAAACTTAAACACTTATATGTAAATAGTGAAAAAAAAACTCCCCCCTAAAAGAGGAAAGAAAACATGCACTCCAGTGATACAACATCGGTAATTTCCCCCACGGCTAAAAACAAGTCATAATATTATATGTATTTTAAATGAATGCTTTATAACCTTACGTGCATTTAGGGCCTGTTTACATGTATGCGGATATTTTTATAAACGCATAATTTTATTTGTTAATTGCGTTTACACGACGTCTGGTTTAAAAGGCCTGTTTACATGTATGCGGATATTTTTCGAAACTTTTTTTCATACGCTTGGGCCTTTCGTTTACACGTAAACACAGATTTAGCCAGCTCAAAGGCACATTTTCTAAAACACCCTCCAAAGTGAAGATTTTTCAAAAAGCTGGATTCTGTAGATACGTGTACATGAAACAGTTTCAGCCCTAGCTCGTAGAAACTCGTGGAAATGGCACAAAACTTTGTATTTGTTTTTAATTGGTTGAAATATGGACTTGAGAACAGACAAAATTGTTTGTGAGTTTGTTTGTTTTTTTAAAAGAACAACGGAGATGCAAACAAGTATCAACTGGGAAATCAATGAGGCGTAAGCACATAAGTCTTATAAACGGGAGAAATCATGGGGCCAGTGGACTTTCTGATTAATAAAACTCTACTTAGAGTTGGATTAAATACAGTGATACTGCAGAACATTGTGATATGTGCTCTGTCAATATACTTTTTAGTATTATAACAGCAGAATCAATGCTCGTAAATCTACTGCACAGCCTAAAGTACTATAAACAGTGGTGGCAAATGCAGCATTCAGCAAAAACAGTCTCTGCACAGACTGAAGATGTGCCTGCATCTCGTTTCCATGCTTCCTGGACCTTCTCACGTTATGTACAACATTTATCACACGTTTAGTCATCCTAGAAACACATTTTAAGGTTGCTAAAGGATGTAAATTTGCTTTTTTAAACCAGCCCCACAAATATCAGCTCGGTTCTGAAATCTGATTTTAATTATTTCGGCAGCTCACAATAAAGAACTAATGACATTATATCTGTCCTATGCAGCATGCAATTTTTAAAAACCTTTGCCAGGTTTGGATCAAAATTGTTTTGTAGAATAGTAAGTTACATACACAAAAACTGCACTAGAATTTGCATGATCAGTGTAGAAAATCCAGTTTGTGAGACCGTTGCTACTACTTGGTGTCATACTTTGGCCCTTAAGGGAGTCCTAGAAAGTTAGGGAAGAACAGTTTGTGTGGAATGATGGAACTACTCCATCCTGTGCGGTGTATGATATCTATTAAAGCACATGCTATCGGTTTACTGCAGAAGGAATTCCAGTGATGTGAAATATGTACCTGTTGCATGGCCGAGCGAAGTCTACATCAGAGGCTCATCAAACACGAGCAGTCACATACAGCATCGGTCTGAGATCGGCCTTATTAAAATAGATGGAAACAATCCCTTCCAGAGAAGCCGGCCAAGGTAACCACTACAAATAACTGTGCCGAACAACCCAAACACATTAAAATTAATTATGCCTGCACAAACAATTTGGAGCTGGTAGTGAACACTCCAGCATACGGCTTTAATAAACTTTATGAGCAATTTGGCTTTGCCACACGTGACGTAACTGACAGCATTAACGAGGCTACAACGCACTCAAAGGGTACGTTCTGCTCCCCTGAATTAGCCTCAGTGTTTTTTTTTTCTTTTGCAGCAGGGTTATGCGTCACTCTGGCCCAGACGGCTCAAGAGAATGCAAAAGCTGAAATGAAAAAGTTAAAACACAAATGCAAAAGCCACTATGAGAGTGAGCAGTGGTTGTTCAATATTATCGTTCCAGGTTCATTTCTGACTTTTCTATTTGTGCTGTGGCTTTTGCATTTGTGTTGTAACTTTCATTTACATTGTGGCTTTTGCAGTCATGTTGTAGTGTTTGCATTTCTATTGTGTTTTCTGCATGTGTGTTGTGGCTTTTGAGTTTCCATGGAGGCTTCCGCATTTGCCTTGTAGCAGCATTTGCATTTCCAGCATTTTCTTTTTGCATATGTTGTGGGTGTTGCATTTGTATTGTGTAATTTTGTTTTTGTGTTGTAAGTATTTACATTTCTGTTGTAGCTTTGGCATTCCCTTTGTGACTTTTGCAATAATTTGTGTATGTTTTGTACGTTTCATCTGGGCCAAGTTGTTCACAACGGAAATGGACAGCAGTTTATTACAGGTCCAGATTTTCAGAGGTACTTTAAATTCTGGCAAACAGGCTGACTGACAAAGTTTTGAAGGTATTTTTTTGCTAAAAAATTGTAATTAGTGTTGCTATGTTTTTGTCAGAAAACATTCCATGAATCCATCCGTTGTCAACAGTAATCTTATGGAAACCTGGACTAATTCGGCAGATGGAGTGTCTTTTGCATTATGGTTGTGTCGTCTGGGCCATCGTACCAAAATCTGACTGAGACGCTTTGAGAGAAAAGCAGCACTGGTGGAACAGAGGGTTTCCGAGGATCGGGTCAAATGAAAGGAAGCTGATGTCAGTTGGGAAGTAAGAGAGAGAACTGGGAGTTCAACGGAACGTGCTTAATTGCTGAGAGCGAGGAAGAAAACCAGGAAGGAACCCCCTCCGCCTCGATAAGAGAGACTCACGCCTTGAGAGCGGTGCAGGGACGAGACCAAAACATTGTTTCCCGGCACGACCCAGCCCTGTGAAAAACCCTCTCCTCTCTCCAATCGTCTTGTAAAGTCGACGAAAGCTGGACAGCGCTCCTGACGATCTGTTCCATAATAAAGGGAAGTCGTCTTGGACGAGAGACAGAGAGACAAAGAGTGCTTCAGTGCATTATCTGGCCGTGAGAAGGCCAATGTCGTCCAACTCGCCAGAAGAAAAATCGTTAATTTACACAGAAGCGGGAGGCGAGGATGGGAAGTAGACGAGAACCATCTGAGAGGTCGGTCTGATCTTCTGGGTGTGAAGAGTATACACGTTAACATACACACACTCTCACACACTTTAGAGGTTGGGACACTCCCGAAATTAAACACTGTCCACTTCTTGCAAGTACTCTTGGGAGGTCCAGATGAAACCTTTGTAGAAACTAACAAGCTAACAGATGTTACGTTCATCACGTATCACGTGAAGAAAAAGTTTAAACAGAACTTCAAAAATAATGAAAATAACTAACACGGTCAAGATTACATCCAGTAGATGTTGTGAATGCTGATTTGAATAATTGGCCACCACTACAAACCACCACCCAGACAGATGTTCTTATAAACCTAATATACATACATTTACATATTACGACACCCTCATGAAACATCCTCTCAAAAGAGATGCATAGTTAAGCTCCTGCCAAAAGTTCTACAGCTCTTACAGGAGAGAGATGAGTTTCAGTTTCAGGTCCACACCTCCTGCCCTGGGCTACATGGATCAACTTGCCAGGCAGAACAAGACAGCCGGAAGAAAAGGTTTGAGAAGACATGCTCGAAATAGACAGGTTTTGCATGAAGATATCCTTACTCACATGATCTGAATGCTCATCAAAGCATTTCAAACACTGGGGAATAACCTAGATATTTTTTACCAACTCTTGTTGGAATGGGGAATGCAAATCAGTGAAAATGAATTGCTTTTCAAAGCAGACTTCACTGGATATTTTACATACTTTAAAAAAGGAGTGTAAATCACAAGTTCCGTCTGCCTATAATCACAAAGTCTGCTATGGTAAGATTCGATTTTGTTTCAGTTTAACCCTAGAGCCAGCTATCAGTATGAGTCAATATTATATGCTGCTTTAACACAATTACTTCATATCAAATCACGAAAAGCATCATTTGACATTTTTCGTTCCGAGCTCAACTCAACCAGACGTTTAAATTAAAACCATTCTTCTCTTTAAAAAAAATAGACCTCCTGTTCAATATAAAGTGACATTAGTAAAATGAGTGAGTGAACACACCATAGCACAGCACACAGTGCACCACAACAAACTGAGACATCTGCATTTGTGCATCCCTACCGTGAAGGAGAAGTGGAAAGCTGACATGGGGACGGTGCTTGGGGACGGTACCTTGCTCATGAGTACCTCAGTGCTAACTTTACCGGTACGGAATTCGAACCAGCGACCTTCCGATTACGGTGTGAACGCCCCCACCGTTAGGCTACCAACTGCCCCATAGAATATATATTAGGTCCGATCAATGTTTTCATTTTGGATTGATGCTCCGGGTGGGGTGGTTGTTTACTCGCTGATGGACCTAAAGGTTGTAGGTTCAAACTCAGCTCTATCCTACTGCCAGAACTGCCGCCAGTAGGCCCCTGTGCAAGACCTTTAAACCTCACTTGTTCTAATGAGAGTGTCCCTGTAATTAGGTAAACTGGATAGTGTATGGATAAGTGTATGCTAAATTCTGTAAAAGAAACATTCTACAGATTTCTAAGACGACCTAATGTACGCTCGCCCAACTTCTGAAACATATGAAACAGGCAGGTGATGCTTACAGCCGTGCCGATCTCTGTCCGTCAGCTTCCTCCCCTCTTCCGGACTCGTTTGCCAAGCTGACGGAAAGGAAAGCTCGACTCACTTCCAGGGAGAACGTTTGGGGAGGAAATGCCCCAGCAGAGGAAATTGAAAGTTCACGGTTCCCATTTAAAACACTCAACCAGTGTTGAACAAAACTGCGCTTGACATGGAGTTCTTTCTGAGAGTTTAAATCATGTCAAGTGCAATTATTATTTGTCTATAGTCTCTTTTTAGTCGGATGCTGAGGAAGTTGTGGTGAGAAAGGCAGAACTGCAGGACGGTGGCTTTATGAAGTGGGTTGGGATTACTGAGCTTGATAAAGCTGGCTGGAGTCGGGCATGGGTCTGTTTTCTCCACAAGCTGTGCGTTTAAATCAAAGTCTGGTTAAACCACTAACTACAGAGTGGGACGCTGGTACCCATGGCTGTTTTTTCACTCAGAGAGTCAAGTCAGGCTGAAAAGGCTCTCAGAAAAAAGCAACGAGTTAATTAGGAGCGTTAAAAATCTAAATTGTGTTACATTTCTGACCTGTAACGGTCTGTGAAATTTTGTTAATCCATTTCAGTGTGATCGCAGGCCTCACCAAATACACCCTCCTAAACAATCCCAGAAATGTAAAAAAATAAAGTCAAAGGTGAGCTTCTCGACCGTTGCCATTTCTCTCCATTAATTTAACAAACGAAAGCAAACTCAGAAAAAGCATGTATTTTCAGTGCATATTTGAGAAGAACCCAAATAAAATGAGGACACAGTCGTTATTCACCAGCAAAAGCCTTTGAAACAGGCAGACAGACTTTGAAAAGGCTGCGACCATGAAAGGAGAGGTTTAAAATGAGCTTAGAAAAAAAGAATCGCTGGCTGCCTTATTGACATACAGCATATGTATGTATGAAGAGGGTTTTTTTTTATCTCCTGCCAGGAGACGTTTGCGCTTGTGTCAACACGGCAGCGCTCCCGAACAGAAAATCCACCCCCCCACTTCAACAGGAACGAGGACGTCAGCGCACAGCTTATAACAGACTAAAATGCAGGCAGACGGTAAACAGCAGAGTCTGGTCTAAAAAGACAACTCCAGACTGTTGCAATTCCACACCGCCTGAGGCCAACAGCCCTGAGCATTCCTCGTGAAATTCCAACGCAACAAGCTGAAAAGAAAAAGATTTTACATGATTTCTGAGGACAGCGCAGTTTATCAGGACATGTGGAGATTGGTGTGGGTTGCATTCCGGAGGAAGAAGCCGATGACGGCTTTCACGACAAGGTGGGCATGTGTGAGGATGTCAAGTTAGAATGGTGGGAGAATGTTGGAGAGAAGCAGAGAAAGAGAGAGAGGGAGAGAAGCAGAGAAAGAGAGAGAGGGAGAGAGAGAGACAAAGTGATAAGGAGAGGATTAAAAAATGAGTGAGATAAAGAGAATGTAGGAGAAGTAAAAGAGAAGTGTGTGTGTAACAAAGAGAGAGAGCAGTCGGGGGGCGCGAGAGAGGTGCGTGATTTGAGAGAGGGAGAAAGTGTGAATGAAGTGAGACAGAGGGAGAAAGAGGAGAGGGTGAGAGAGAGGCAAAGATGGAGTGAGTGAGAAAAAAGAGAAAGAGGGAATGGAAAGGGAGAATAGAAAGAAAGAGAGAAAGAAAGAAAATAAAGAGAGAGAGAAAGTGTATGTGTGTAAATGATAAAGATTGATGGGGTGAGAGAGAGGTAAAGATGGAGTGAAAGAAAAAGAGAATCAGTGGGAGAGTTACACTGAGAGAGATGGAGAGTGGGAAGGAAATAAAGGAAAAGGAGGAAGAAGTTAAAATGAGAGAGAGAGAGAGAGAGAGAGAGAGAGAGAGAGAGAGAGAGAGAGTGAGGAGAGAGAGACGGAAAATGAGAGAAAAGTGTGAGGAGAGATAGGAGAGATCGACAGGGTGAGAAAGAAAGGGAAAGATGGAATGAGAGAAAAAGAGAGAAAGAGTGAGTGACTGAAAAGAGAGAGAGATTAAAAAATTGATGGGGTGGGAAATAGGAAAAAAGAGGAGGAGTAACAGAGCTTGAGTAAGAGCGAGACAGAGAGATATGGAGAGGAGAGAGAGATACAGACAAAGGGAGAGAAATAGAGAGTGAGTGAGGGAGCCAAAGTGAGAGACGAATAGATTGGGGATGGAATGCAAAGTAGACAGAGCAAGGCATGAGCGAGACAGCAGAGAAGGTGCTGTGGGGGAGATGGAGGGATGAGAGAAGGAAGATGGACTAAGAGAAAGAGAGAGGGAACACAAAGGAGAGAGAGTGAGAGATAGGATGGGAGGAGGTGAGAAAGGGTCAGTAAGAGAGCAAGGGTGAGTGAGTTCAAATGAGCGAGAGATAGGTGTGAGTAAAAGAGAGAAGAGACTGACTGAATGAGAAAGTGAGTGAGAGGAGACTGTAAGGGAAGGGAGAAAGGGTCAGGAGTGAGAGAGACTTCAACTGTAAGATGCACTCCACCACTTCTCCTTCAGGAAACGCTCCAGATAATCTATTTCCACTGAAGCTATTTTTGTTTTCTGTTCTGACCTCTGCACCATAAAGCAAGAACACGCGGGATTTCACTAGAGCTCCACAAGTGTAAACAGAGTCACTTTACAAGTCCAAAGGCTAAACCGGGACTCTTATTCCGTCCATCAGTCCTGACACGTGGAAACAGGAGTCGGACATCAAATCTGCTGCAACTCTTTCTTGTTTTACAGTCATCTGCTTCCGTACCTTCGCGTTTCGCAATCGCTCAAATGTGATGTCAGTGAGTGACGGACAAACGGTATTTCAGTGTTGGAATTTGGTCTTTCATGACGAGATAAAAACCTTATCACGAAACCAAACCTAAAAACCGCAATAAGGCTATGTGTAAATGAACAAATATACCAGAACTGCATTTACACACCGTTCCAGTATTGGTGGTTTGACAGTATTTGACTGTTTATGCGAAAAAACGCACTCTAAAACCCTGACATTTCAGTATAGTGTACAAGTAATTTAGACATTTTAACACGTAATTAAAATAAATTAGCTTATAATACCAGCACTAATACTCCCATAAAGAAATAAGAGGCGCATCTTTTTCCTCCACAGAAAATCTGACGTAGCCCATTTATTCGTTTTCTCAAAGTTCTTACTCAAACCAACAGAAATGAATAATACTCCAAGGAGAAATAACACGACATGGACTTGAACTTAAGACAAGTATTTATACTGTATTTGACTACTCTGTAATTATCTGAATTTCTGTTCCGTCTTCGTAACGAGTTTCATCCACACCAACCTGCCAACGGCGTGTCAGTAACTCGGAATCACAGCACCATGCGCTTCTCGGTGTGTGTTGAAGTTCATAAAATAATAAAATATTATAAAAATAATAAATATTATATTATATATTAGAATTCAGGACAAACTTACTTAATGGTTTTGATGTAGCGCTCCGCCTGTCCGGAGTGGTTTCTCCCGCCTGAGAGACTGGAGCAAAAGGAAACACAAGTCAAGCTGTCAGGCACAAGGCGCGAGGGCGAGTCCAGCTGTAAGCATGCCTGTGTGCATGTGTGTGTGTAGACAGGTTTTCAGGTATTCATGAGGACTTGAAGGACTTGTCCTTCAATGAAAGGCATGATTTGCCAGTGTGTGTGTGTGTGTGTGTGTGTGTGTGTGTGTGTGTGTGTGTGTGTGTGTCTGTTAAGACCACAAGAAAAAGTTCCAGGTGTTGTCTGGAAACAAAAAAAGATTTTGGTTACGAGGTTAAGACTTGGGTTAGGGTTAATATTAGCTGTAGTATCCATATCTAGTCATTACGAGAGTCAATGGAATTGCCTCACAAGGCTGTCCAATTGGTGTGTATTCGGACGTGTGTGACGAGCTTAAACAGGTTTTAAAGTACTTGTAAGGACGTAACTGTCCCCTTAAATGATAAGAAAACATGAGATTTGACAGGTTTTATGGCAAACCGTGAGCCGGTCTTCCCACACAATACACCTGTGTCAAACTTGATTTAACAATGACAGGTAGAGTGCACTAAATTATCCGTTTGGGAAATTGTCAAATCGCAGCCTTTCACAGTAATTGCTTTGTCTTATAATTATATATGGGGCATCGCATAAAGGAACAAGGAGCCAGTTTGAGACGCACTGCCTCAGGTTATCTAGGTCATAAACTATACAACAGCCAACAGTCACAGAGGATGTATAGTAGTTTATCAATTTCATAACTGTCGGAGTAACGTGTTTCTATAACGTGTGTCTCTTTTAAAAGAATAAATTGATTTCTCAGGCAGGTCAGTTAATGACCATTTAATATGGAAATGGCTCCATCTAGTGGCTTGCACGGGGTAAAGCGTTCCAACAAGAGAGACGACATGACGACATAACCATTGAATGGAGCACACGCTGATCATTAATAAACAGGCAATATTTTAGCAGACGCTCTTATCCAGAGCGACTTCCATTTTCCTAATTCTGGGAAAGTCCTGAAGCAACTTGGGGTTTAGGGTCTTGCTCAGAGACCCAGTGGTGGTAGTGCTGGAGGTAGGATTCCAAACCAAGACCCATTGGTCCAGAGGGCGAGTGCCCAGCCACCCCACAAGCACTCATAATAAATACATTAGAAGGAAATAAAAACAATGATGTAGACCTTCACAAACTCACAGATCTCTCTCTGAAATTTATTTAGAGTTTAGAAACTGGTGGGATCTATTTTAAATTTTGGCATCTATTACAACTACTCACGGTACTGTATTAAAGTATTTTTCGGCTACTTGTGCATTTATGAGCATATTGTTATGTATGTGAACAAATTGAAGTAATCTACTTTACTTTTAAATGTAATTTCGTTACCGTCGGCATATAATTTAAATTAACATTCAGATGATTGACCGCATTTTATACCCTGTGTTCAAATGTGATGGCTAGTCCTCAAACTAGCTTTCTCATGTTAGAGAGACCATTTTTAAAACATGACTTCACAAGCAAAACACAAACATTGGACTAGAAAATGATTTAAACATTTATTTAATAAATATTCAAGGCTTAAAAGTAACTACTACTTCTACTCAAGTACTTTGTTTAACACCAGTACTTTGACTTGTTCAAGTATATAATCAGTACTACTTTTTAACATTGGTTTATTTCACCGACCGGTCCTGCCTCCCGCCCTTATTTTTGCGGCTCAAAAAGGATGCTCGCGCCTCCGTCTCCATGGAAGCGCTCGGCCACGCGCACGACACAGCTGGCGCGTTCTCGGCCACGCCCCACGCGAGTGGCCCTCGAGTCCGCTCCGTCACTCGGAACGAGTGTTGCGAGGGAAGATGCGTTCGGTGCTGAGCGTGTTTTTGGCGCTGAACGTGTGTTTAGCGCCGGTGCACGGAATCACGCCCGAAAGTTCCAAAGATGCGAATTTTGAACTACATTTACGGCGACGACGGAGGCAGCGCTGCCGATGGCAGGAGGCTGGGGAGTTGATGAGGACACGGTCACACTGCAGGATGCTGCACCAGGTAGCTGCTCTCCATGACGGATGCGGGCACAGATTTGTTCTGTTTTGATGCTACAAGAAATCATAGTCATTCGCTGCAAGTCTCATATTAGCGAACTTCCATCCCAATTATATGGTTTCCAGATATCAAACCTGTCATTTGTGAAAATTTTAGTAAATTTATATATTTAAATGTTCCTATTAAAAAAAAATATATATATATATATATATATATATATATATATATATATATATATATATATATATATATATATATATTATTTTAATTGGAACATTAAAATATATTGCGTAATGTTTGGCATAAATTGGCAAATTTTCACCTATATCGTTGTATGTTGTATTATCATATATATATATGTATATGTATATATATATATATATATATATATATATATAGATATAGATATAGATATACATACATATATATATATAAATAAAAATATATATATACACACACACACATTTAATATATATATATATATATATATATATATATATATATATATATATATACATATATATATATATATAAAAGAAATACATTTGTAAAATGCTTGAACTTAAATGGAGTTGTATCAGACAGGCATGTAGATTAGTGAAGGAAAAGGAGGACCATTTTTGTTGCTTTTTGTATCAAGCACATAATAAGTTGTGAAAAGATGTGTTTAATCTAATTTGTCTTCTGGACATCACACAAATTGTATCAGTAGCGCATATTGACGACGTTGAAACGATAAATTGTTCAGCCTTAATATTAATCTATTCATGCATTATGTGCATTCGTGAATCAAAATGTATGCATGAAAGGGTTAATTTGTGTTATTAAGTTTAATGAATAGTTCAAATGACTAAATATGAGTATTAAAATAATGCAAAAAAAATTTATCATTGCTGAACTGAACATTGATCTGATCTCAGTGTTTTGGAGCAAAGCCTAATCAATGTAGAATTTTCGAGACTGATGCCATTTCGATATTTTGTTATTTAAAAGTTCGATATCTGTTAATATACATATTTTCTCTCCAACATTAGCTATTTAAGAGTCCTCTCCAATATAACGTGACTTGCAGTATAAAAATAAGCTTGTTTTATTGTCATGAATAGTACTATATAAAAGCCAACAGCAGAGTTGAAATGCTGCCTTTAGTGGACAAACTATGCAATGATAACATAACATGGTTGAAGGACCCATCTCCATTTCCTTTTTGTTATTTATTGACCGTTAAAAATGATGACCATGATTCTGCAGTTAGCTCTTATATCAGCAGATAACAGCGGCACAAATATTAATGTGATTAATTTTTAAAAGATAGAATACGGCCAGTGGCCAGTTCTTGACCAATAGTCTTGTATGCATGCACTGTGGACAAGCTTTAAATTAGTAGTTGTGTGTGATGTGGTGTTTATTCTTTATAGATGGACAATGAGAGTGCAAAATCCAGCCAGTCTATCCTGAATCTCACCTCAAATTACAACAACGAAAGCAGTTCAGAGACCACGGAAGGAAATCAATCCACTCGTGCAGAGGCAAAGATCGATAAGGTTGGACAGCAGCGGGGTCACTAGGAGAATCATGACAGGGTTGCTTCTGTTCTGTGGGAAACATTGCAATGTACTTATGTTTTTAAAGTAAGGCAATGCAGAAGGGAATCTGAAAATCAAATATTAGTCTTTAACTATCCCCAATTTTTTTTTTAATTCTGACAGCATCCTTGATCTTAGGCTATTAGGGTAAATTTATGACAGATTAAACCTGTTCTACAATCTATTGGTTTTGATGAACGAATTAACAGCATAATTATAAACGGTTGTAACAGTGACGTGTTTAAGTTCCCTATTGATTCTGCTTTCTAGTCTGTTTTAAATGTATTTAACCTGAAATTTTTTAACTGAACAATGTATCCTATTTTAATCATTATATTTCCATTAATACATTCCGCTTTCAGTTATTAGAAAACGTGACCCAAGAGATCCGCGAATCCAGAACCATTATCCTGTCCAATGGCAAGGAAAATGACGCTGATCATGTGAGTAATTGCCTCCTCCCTAACATCGCGACAAAAGCTCTGATGCTGATCATTGTGTAGCCACCGTGGTGTGTATTTTCCATTTGGATACGATTCTAGTAACATGTTTCTGTATGAGACCATATGTTATTGTGTCAGATTTTGTTAAGAAGTTAAGAAGTATACTTTGTCTGTCTTTTACTCCAATATTTGATCCAAATACATCTCCTAACGTGCAATTTACACACTAAAATAATGACATTGATTTATTATCAAAATTAACTGAGAGATTTTTGTGAGAAAGCACTTGAGACAGGTTTTTAATTTTTAAATGGAAAATGCCAAATTTCAACCAGACTCTAGCAGCGGTACATTGACTTTCCTGCTGAAGTTCTGACCAAACATCAAACAGCACAGATGTCCCATTTTTCTCTTAATGAAGGTACTTCAGAAAGTCTCTGGGTCGGTCAAAAAAAGGTCTTTCAATTTGCTTGACAGCAGAATCTGAGAGACGCTGCTGGTGCGAAGCGATGTACAGATTACAGACAGATCCTGCAGGGTGTGATACTGATCTGTCTGAGGAAGGACATGAAAGATGCTTATTCAATTTCTCTACAAATTGTCCCTGATATGAAGTATAGAGGAAAACTGACATTAAAAACCTAACAGTTAACATGAGTAGGACGCTTCAGAGTGAGTTTAAGCTAAAATCTTTTTTATGATCAAATTTAAAACATTTTGTTTTGCATTCTGGGGAATATTTCAGCCTGTTTCTTTCGCTAAAAACTTTGGGTAAAAAGTCAGGGTCTTTTTTGCATAACTAAATTCTAGATCATGCGTCTCATCCTTCAAAATTCTTCTTGGATTTTTTTCTTTTTTGCAGCAACAGCATAAGATCGCTGCTGTTGATTATGTGACTAAAGAAGTTTCTCATATTTCTGTCGGTGAATTGAAGATGTAGGAACTAATGCAGCAGATGTGTAAACTGTCCTTCATTTGACTTTGGAGAAGCGGTGTAAGGATTAGATGACTAAAGGTGTAAAAATAAAACATACTGTATTAGTAGCTTGGTTCCTTTTCCCTTTAGAGTCATATAAAAAAAAGTGCAACATAAGCAGGGCTGTGAGTATTTTTCTCCCTTAATCCACATCCTCCTTTTTTCTCTTTTAGGAGTGCATCATTGATGAGGACTGCGATAAAGGCAAATATTGTCTCTATCAACCACACCATTCCAAATGTCTGCCCTGCAATGATCAGGACTCGGTAGGAGTTTCAGCCAAAGTCTGACCTTACATAAAAAGTGTCTTCCTTTTTATATGTTCCACACAAAAGTGCAACGCTGCCATTTCACTTTTTTTCCTCTGAACATAAAAGGACACAGCGAAAAACACGATGACGCTCTTTCCCCCGGTGTAACATGATGCAAGCAAAGCTGCACTGTAACTGCATTGCAGCAGGGCCTCGATTGCATTTGGAACCCGATACAGACAAGCTTTTCTTGTCTTTACGGGTTTCACATTTATTCTAGAGCTGTGGGCCGTGTACAAGCACAGGACACAGGCAAGACAGCAGAGATCCTCATGGTGGGGGACACACGGCCGGAATACTGATGCCCAAATGACACTGGACACTGGATTGCCATCCAAAGATGGCAAAATGTGACAAGGCTTGACAGAAAACTTTGGCAGCGTTTGGATCATGACCGCCATTCGGGATGCACAAGAGACAGAACAGTGCTATTAACAGAATTTAATAAAAATAATTAAAATTATTGATATGGTCAAAATTACATCAATTAGAGGTTCTGAATGTTAGTTTCCATTCATTTTTGATAATCGTTGACATCGCTGACCGAAACTCATCTTTGGGTTTTCATGCCCAAAAGCAAAGGAAGATTGATTTTTTTCATTTGGTTTCAAAGACTTTTTATTATGTTTGATTTAAACAAATGTTATGTATGACAAGATAAAATCATTTGGAGTCAGAGATCCAAGACCGAGGATGTTTGCATCATGGATTTCGGTTCAGAACTGTTACACTCTTAACATTTCTATATATTTATCCCACAGACCTGCACAAAAGACGAGGAGTGTTGCGAAGACCGGCTGTGCGTTTGGGGCCAGTGTACAAAGAATGTGACTAAAGGAGAGGCCGGAACCATCTGCCAGTACCAAAGCGACTGCAGCAGCGACCTCTGCTGCGCCTTTCACAAAGGTAACAATGTTGAAATAAAATCTGTCATTCCCAGAAATGGCCGTGGCTGGAATGGGAATGATTTCCTGCAAGAAATTAGTGTTATTCAGTCCTGTGAAATTTCAGTTGTGCCGGAACCATGCTGCTAACGTTTTGAGATTTCTGGACCGTAATGGTTAGTCCTGGGCAGTACTGCCAGCTGTAAGAGTGTGTTATTAAGTCTACCTTGCAGTTAAGAATCATAGCCTGTGTTTATTGAGCATGCCTGGGTCTCTCCTAGGAAGTATGGCTTGGGCTGAGTTTGGCCTGACTGATACAGGAGGAAATTGATATTCGGTTCAAAAATACATCCAAATATATTAACGTTTTGATAAATAAGTAAGGAGTTAAATATATGTAAAACTAATGCTGGGAATCGCTAAAAAATTGTGTTATTTTGCATTAATTAATTGCAAGTTAATTGTAAAATGTGTGTTTTTACCTAGATAAAATAATACCAATACCAGTGGAAGTTTAGGCCAAACTTAATGATCATATAATTAATTTGCGTTAAGAATATTTCACATTAACCTTTAAATTTAAATTCGAGTCTTAATAAACACACTAAAAAGTGCCCTCTAGTGGACAAAATGTGATGACAAAACTCATAACAAGGCTGAGCAATTTAACTTTTGTCAGTTTTTAATTCATTTACTTTTTCGTTCATCACCCTTTATAAAGCACTGATATAACCACCAAAGTGATCTCCTTTTAGATAACATTGGCACACCAATTTATCATTTAGACTTGAGTAGATTAAATGCTTTAATAACAGCTTTACAATAAGGACCCATATCACTGAGAATTTTGAGCCAGTTCAGAGTTTTCCTACTCCAAAATGTTTAATAAACTTATTGTCCAGTTCCAGTCCTGGAGGTTGTCCATCACACATGAGTTCAGAATATTGAGATAGAAGCTCACCACAACCGACTCACCAGGTATGATGAAAAACCTCCAGGATACTGACCCACCCTGGCTTAAATGAACATGATCTTTCCTCACACTCACATTCTTTTCCCAGCTCTGCTGTATCCGGTGTGCAGCACAAAGCCGAGAGAGCGTGAGCGCTGCATCATCTCCGCCAATCACCTGATGGAGCTACTCTCCTGGGACATGGAGGGCGAGGGAGCACGAGAGCACTGTCCCTGCACCGGCGATCTGCAGTGCCAACATCTGGGGTAAGACACCCAGACTTGTTTTTTTTTTCCCCCAGTACAACTGCAACACATTTCCAAAGTAAACATCTGGACAGCGTTCACCAAATAAAGTTGAGGCATGTTTAGACTCTCAGCACCTTCTCTCCTTTAGGCGAGGCTCATTGTGCTTGAAAGGCCAGAGTTCCAGCGAAGAAGACCTGACAGACACTCTGTACTCCGAGATCGACTACATCGTCTAATCCTATACGCAGCTGAATCTAGTTACAGAAAAGACTTAAGTAGACAGCTGTGCACTTTTAAGGAAACCTAGTTCAGCCACCATACACTTGGCAAAGCTACCGTCTGTGCATCATATTGTGCTTCATGCTGCAATGTCCAGCTTGTATGCATGACCACAGCTAATATAGTAGAACTAAAGTACTATATATGTATATAAGGAACACTGTATGGTTTAATAATCACATGGACGTTTACTCCTTGTAATAAGCATTTCAATAAACTGATTATAACTACTTAAAAAGAGCTTACATATTCAAAAATGGTATATTCTAAATGTTTCAATGCTTCAGAAATGCAAACTTGCAATAGTGAATAAAACACTGAAAAAGTTCCTTTTAAGTGTTGTCATTTAAGGGGGAAGCAAGAAATTTTGAATACTCACTACTTGTTTGCGGTTTGATGACAAAAATAATCGTGAAAAAGTTTTCACTTTTCTCCTAGGTGCATGTATCCAGACACCCTGCTCTGCAAAACACATTTTAGGGAGGTATCTTTATTTTTGATAAAGCGAAAAATGCAACAACTGTCTGCTTTTTTTTGTTCTTCTCCAAACTTAATGGTTTAAACGCAACTAGGTTGTAAATCCCACAATGTCCCACAAGGTTGATGGCGTCATTATGGAGGTGAATTAACTGATTTTACTGGTCAGCTCCCAGCTGGTAAAATCAACTATTTCACACTGTGGTTGAAACGAAAAGATAAAGTATTTATCACCCATTATGTCGGTGTTTCTCACTTTTGGTTTTTGAGGCTTTTTGCTCAGATTTGTGTTTTCCACACCGCACTATACCTGATGTAAATTTGACAATTTAGCAATGTGATGTCAGAACGTGCAAGTGCACAAAATATCAAATCTGTATGCCATCTTAGTCCAAATCTTTTTCTAATGAAAAGTGGCGAGTTCTCCTGTCTAACGTAATTCCAAAGTTAGTACCTTAGTAGACGTCTAGCTAACGTCAGTGTTTATTCTAGTGTATCCAACTCTAATTGGACGATGCTAACACCTGACCGTAGTTAGCTTGATAATGCTAACACCAGACGGTAATTAGAGAACTAATGCTAATATAATCTGTTACGCTGGTTATTTAATACTAACAGCTGACGCCGGGAGAGGCGGCTAATGCTAAAAATTCACACTAATTGCTAAGTAATGATGGTTAGTCGGGTAATGCCAGTTATACAGTAAATATCAACACATCTGCGTTACCACATGAAGCTTAAGAGCTAATGCTAACCTCGGCGCTAGCACAAACCTTTCAAAACCATTAGGTAAACTTTATTATGTCACACCGTTATTGATAATGTGACGATAATGCTTATTGTTACGGATTATTTTTAGGGACTTATATTCTTATTCTAAGTATTTATTTTGCTGGCTTTTTTGTGGCGCTAAGTAGCTAATTTCCTGCACAAACAATGCGCATCATGAAAATTGAAACATGGAAACAGACCAAATTATTTTATTTTCATATAGGCATGTCTAGTGTCATGCTACTTTGACAGAAATTGTATATATACTTAATGTTTAGTTATTTCTTTATTATATTTATGCCATTTTCCTAGCTTTTATATATTTTAAGTGTTTACAGTCATTTACTGCACCAATGATGCACTCCACTAACATTTCAACAAGAAAAAGCAGATTTCTTAAAAATCACATTTACATAGAAAATGTATTTATGTTAATTTTGTTGCAATTTATGTTCATTTTGTAGCAATTTGTTGCTTCATTCTTTCTAATACACCATTCTTAACATAAATTTTGGAGACCTGGGGTGCTCGCAATCACATTTCCTGCAGCACCCCACGAAAATTTCAACATGGAAACAGACAGAAAGTTGATTATTTTTTATTTCCATATTGGCATGTCTACAGTGAACAGCTTGTGGCAGCGTCAGGAGCCCTGGGGACCCACAGAGGTGCAGTCAGACCAGACTGGGCGCTGCTGCTGCTGCTGCTGCTGCTGCAGCGGCCCAGACGGCTGCTCCTCCAGTGTGCCTCTTGAGCCTCTGCTCTCAGGCTATGAAAAAAAGAGCAGCAGCTAGCATCTCCATTCATTCACACACTCACTGACTCATTCACTCACACACACACGCTCATACAGACACAGACCAGGCCCGAACACACACAGGTGCCACAGGCTCTGTTCACATTGTGCAGAAGTAAAAACAGAAGGGGTCGGATTGGGGGATGGGGGAGGTTGGGGGTGGAATAGGGAGAGGCAAAATAAAAGGCTGAAAACAGATTAAAAAAAAAAAAAAATTTAAAGTGTGCCTGAAGTCACTCACAAGACCTAATATTGCCATCAAGTCTGGGGTGAAAATAATTTACAAGAAAAACGACAACAAAAAAACAGTAAACAGGTAAATGACGCAGCGCTCTACTCGAGTCGGTTCGCCCTAGTCTTAAAGGCTCGCAGACTAAAATGTACCAGTGTCGGTAGCCCCAGCAGGAGGAGGAGGAGGAGGAGGAAGAGGAGGATCCATGAGGTGAATGAGACAAAACTCCTTCTGCACTGGGGGTGGGGGGAGCTTCAGCAGTCAGTGGGGGGACCACTGCCACACCCACACATGCAGGGAAGCACTCTAAGGAGGAGGAGGGAGAGGAGGAGGAGGTCAGGATCGTCAGCCAGTAGATAAAAGCGTTTCAATCAGTTTCCAAAGATGGAGTATTTTTTTTGTTGTGAACAAGACCAATCGATCGGTAAGACAACACCTGGAGTTGAAAGATGATGACATATGGAGCAGAACCCAAAGTGCACGAAACTTCAAGACTACAAATCAAAAAAGTGAGTGATAGAGACTGACAGTAACAAAGGAGGAAAAAAATTCGTCAACCAAAAACAATGGAGAGAACTGAGAACAGAGACAGCTTAGAGAGATACAAATCACTCCCAAGTCGAGTCTTCTCTGCTGTTTCTTCGGCAAGTGCATCCATCTCTGTAAAATCTTGTTAGATTGATTTGTCTGAATGGGTTTTTTTTTTCTTTTATTTCGTTTTCAAACAACGTTTGCACTTCCCTTTAAACTTTACAGTACGAGAAAAAAAAAAACTATAGTGCACAATTCCGAGCCTGGCGATGCCTCGCCCCTGGGCGGGAGGAGAAGGGCGTTCGCCAAACAGCACTGGTGAACGTTGGATTCGGTTTCAGGCCCCTCACGACGCCAGACGAGGGTCCCTGGCAAGGCAGCGCTACACTGCAGCGGGCAGGCCAGCTATTTTATGTTTTGTTTTTAAAAAGAGAGAAAGGGGGGGAAAAAAAGAGAGATCAGGGTGCCTCGGGGCCCAGCCCTCAGTCCTGGCCCGAGTCTTTGGTTGGCCCTCCGTCCAGGTAAATCTTGAGGGCTTTCTCTTTGCGGGGCGAGTAACTGACGCGGTGGCCCGTCTTCAGCAGCCGGTTGCTCTCTTTCTTCATCAGTTCGTTGCGCTCCTCATCTGACATCTCCATCAGCTCCTCGGTGCTGTCCCTGCAGGCCAGAGAGGGAGACAAAAAGGTTTAAGATCTCAGATGGGGAGGTAGGTGAAGCCTTAATGGACTGAACAGTGTTAACAGAGTATTATTATCATTATTATTATTATTATTATTATTATCACCATTATTAATATTATTCATTTGTTCATTCGTTCATGTAGTCGTTCAGCATGCAAATTCCATACAGCGAGGCCCTACGGCCGACCCGGGGATTGAACCCAGGACCCTCTCACTGTGAGGCGGCAGCTCTAACCACTGCGCCGCCCATTATTATAACAATTATTATACATTTTTTCCTACTAAAAGGATTGTGCAGTCTAAACAATAATTCTCAGAAAAAATTTGGTGGAAAATAACTGCAAGCGGGACACGGCTCATTTTGATTAAACATTTTTTAACTGCTTTACCCAGCTAGCATCAATAGTATCAATATGTGGCCCTAAAATGCTACATAAATGCACTGCGCCTGATTCACTGACTCCGTTCTTTAATGCTTCTGTTTGTGGCGATATTATTATATAATAATTATACATTAATTATAATGGCGGGTTACCTGTAAAAAACCACAGCTCCATCATCACAGATGTAGAGAGGCCAAACATTGAGAGTGGAAACTTTAGGATTCCAGTCCAGATCCTGATGGATTTCCAACACGGATATGTCACAGGGAAATGTTCCTCGTCCCTACAGGCGAAGAACGAAGATCCAGTTAAAGGTTTATTCGAAGGACAGATTTCTACTTTAGACAACTAGACATGTATAAAACCCCCTAAGCAATCTAATACGCTTCACTTAACCACACCCGCTAAATGTCCACTACTTGACAACGTCGTCCTGAAAATGGCCTGCAAACAGATTTCTGTATTGGTAAGTGTTGAGGGATCGCAACGTACCTTGGCAAACTCCAAGTTCTCAAGAGGAATTCCACTGATTTCACTGAGCTGTTTGGAAACACAACACACGAACATGAAGTCAAAACTCGTTCCTGCGCCTAGTCAAATCAGTGTTTTTCGTGTTCGATGTTAGCCAACAACAACCTCACCTTTTCTTTCAGCTCCTCCACACTGCTGCTCTCCAGCACCACCTCCCGGAACGGCTCCAGCTTCATGTGGGCCGGACACCAGCGCCGCGTCAGTACAGCCAGCTGGGACATGGACTTCATCCTCTCAGGCTCTGAACAAAACGATGCACACATTCATACACATACAACGTAGAATGTCCTGATTTAGGTAAAGGTTTTGGGTTAACCTCTGCAGAAGCTATAGCTGGGTGTAGCTCATAGGTTTGTTTTAGGAATTTGGGGATTTACACAGCTTCACAGCTTTAAAGGCTTCACCAGTATGGTTTTTCTGGGTCAACACCAAGGAGACTGATATTTAGAAACCGCGTTTTGGAACAATGGAGTCAGTTATATTTGGCATCTCCGCGACGCAACCCTACATTCCCCTTCAAGGAGTATCTAGGGGACTAAATTACCCCTCATATTTACTGTTTATGTTGTTTTTTTCTCACACCACTAACATGTATGTTTGTCTGTGAACTTTCATTCTCTCTAACACATTTTTGTTTAAGTATAAAACTTAGTCTGCGGGAACTTGGTTTTGTTGACAGTTGTTGATTTTAAACATAGCTTTACAGATCGAAGAACAGTGATGGACCTGCTGAAGCACTGTTGTAAGTCACTCTGGATAAGAGTGTCCGCTAAACGCTGTAAATGTAAATATTGACAGAAAATTTGCTCTTTACCATCAAGAACTTCGAGGAAGACTTCCCAGTTACTGGAGATATTGATGTCCTCCTCGTAGACGTGACAGTCCAGAAACACTGTGCCTGGGTTTTTCCAGGTCTTCTTCCTGAGTCGAAACCTAAACACACACACACACAAAGAATTAGTATTCTATTCAAGTTCAGCTGCAGTGTTCTATACTAGCAGTAAGTCAGGAAATCGTAAATGTCAACTACAGCAGTGAGTCTGCAGAGAGATTTTAATTCAACCAGAGAGACACGCTTAAAAAAAAAAAAACTTTCTAGTACAAGTTAAAGCCTTTTCAGTACAGCTGTGCTGGATGCAGAATAGTGGGATCATTTTAGCCAATCACAGGGCCTCATTCAACAACCATTTAAAATCCACTTACAAAGGTTTGCTTCAAGATTCTGACATTTGTTCTTAAGTTAGAATCTATAAGTACTATTTGGAGTGGATTAGTTTTACATGATGTTAATTATTACCAGAGCTTCTCACTGATTTTAGTCCCGTCCGAACGCGCCATGTCCGTAATCATCATGGAAAAATGTCAGTAAAGATTGCGGGGATTTTAACCTCAGGTAATACTAATCCCGTCCTGATTGACGTGCCGTAAACGAGCATGTAAACATTCCGTCATCCTGTAGTTTTTCAAGCATGAAGGCGCTTGAGGAAATCCTGGATGGTCGGAATCCGTGTAAAACGCAGGTTTCCTCGGCGTACGGCGAACCCGCTTGCGAAGGAAAAGAGGCCAAAAGCACTTGTGTGTGAGAAGCACAAAGTTTCTTATTGCTTTAGGTAAGCGGCTATTACCAACAGTTCCGTGAGCAACGCAGCACCAACATGACAACAGGTAGGTGACGTCGGTGTGTAAATCGTGTTACCCCTCGGTGTACAGCTGTATAATATCAATGTAATTTCATTTCTAACGATGTTCCGCCGTCTTTGTAATTACGTTAATAAGCTTTGTCTAGGAAATGTTAGTTCGAAAAACTAACAAAAACTGATTGTTTTATTTTTACACTCGTCCCTTCCTTCGTTTCTCAGCTCACCTGTCTATGCTGAGGTCCAGCTTGCACTGATCTCGGAGCTGAGGCAGCAGCTCTTCTTTAGACTGCCGCACCGTCATGCCCTTAGCGAACACAGTGTCCAGCAAGAACTTGCAGGGCTGCGGGAGAAACCAGACAGGGTCCACAACGTCAGTCGTGATCTCTGACTCGACCTCTCCACAGAAGTACGAAGACAGCGACGTCTTGCTTACCTCGGGGTCGTTGACTAAAAGCTGGTAGACCTTCACCCTGTATTCACCTTTCTTCAGTGCTCTTCCTAACCGTATGGTGATCTGTGGAAACGGTCAGAACAGAAAAAGAGTTTTAGACAACGTGAAGGTTTGAAAATGGGACGGAAAAGCCTGGCTCAGAAGGTAGAAATAAATGTGAAGAGCGGGACCTTAAACTCAGTGTTTAAGCAGAAACGCTGGATAAATATTTTTTATTCCACTTCTAGTTTAAAGTAGAGCTGAAACGATTATTCGAATAACTCCAATAATTCGATTACAAAAAATGGTCGAGGCAAATTTCTTAGAATCGAAGCTTCGTTTAAGTCATTTTATTCTCTACAGCATGCGCCGCTTGTGTTTCACACAGACGCTTATTAATGACGCACAATATTTTCAGTGGCGCGATCAAAACGAGAATAGATCCCTCTGTATGTGAACGTATTTGTGAGATATTCCGTGCACAAAAACAGAAGTAAATGCGTAAAAACGCATAAATGACATTTTCTGCGATGTAAACGCTGAACGGTGAAATATCAAGCAGAAGCGCTTATATTATCGCTAAAACGCTCCGTTTCCGTCAAAACGTCCCCTTTATTACGGACAAAACGCATATTTTAGCTGATAAATAACCACAACAACCAGCGTTCTACTCACAATACTGCCATTTTTTAGATTTTCCCATCGATTTTTTTCATAGTTCGTTCCAGAACGCGCTGAACCCTTTATTGTGACGCGGCTCCGTGGTGTGCGTGGGGGATTATTGGGAAATGCAGTTCTTCCAGAAAGGCCAAAAGCAACTCATTTTATTGGCCAAATTGGTCTAAAATGACCTTCAACTTTTGAAATAACTTTGAATACAACAACATAAAGCGTATATGACCAACTTCTACTCACACTACAATAAACCTAATAACAAATGTACTGTCTTTTTTTTTTTTATGTATCCAATTACTTGGATTAATCGAGAAAATAATCGATAGATTATTCGATTACAAAAATAATCATTTGTTGCAGCCCTAGTTTAAAGTGTATATTTTAGTTATATATTGCTTATTCTATGTGCCTTATTTGTTCTTTGGGGGTTGGTCCTTGGATTCACACCCCCAATCGTATTTGTGCACCATCACAGATTAACTTTTACAGAAAAGCTCTTTTCCGCATCCTCCAACTCTGTATGTGCACACAATGATAACGTTCTCACGTGTCAATAAACGTCAACATGATCCACGATCAGAAATAAAGTAAATTAGTCGATCTATTTTTTTCATTCAAACGGTCGGAGGATCGACAGCCAGATTTTACATGGTTTCCTGGCATTAATACTAGTCTCTGAAAAAGAAAAGCGACAAACCTTATTGTCATCCGAAAACGAGGAGAGCGTCTCGTTGAGTCGCACACACTCGAACTCCTGGTTGTTGGCGTAAACCCGGAAGACCTTGAACTGGGTGGACGTGACTCCCACGAAAGGCTCCAGGTGCTGCTTGAAAGCTGTCAGAGTGATTCTCTTATCCACATGGACAAGCAAAGCTGGAAAACACACAGACAGAATAACCCTAATAAATCAACTAGGCATAGAGGATAAAAGCTCAAATTGTTGAAAGGATTAAATTATGATTAAGTTTAAAATACTAGGATTCGTTTCTTTCCATAGATAAAATCAATCTGTGGTGCACTACTTCTCGCGACCGCACAAGGAGAGCTATGAAAACGTGAGACCAGCGAAACCCAAACCAAATAGAGCCATGGCTGAAGCTGCTCCGCTCAAATCACCGTCTGGCATAATTTTATAACCAAGCAAAACTAGTATTGATGCAAAGAAATCTCTAAATAAATCGATATCGAATTGAATCGAATCGAGAATTGAATCGGATCATGACCTTGTGAATTGGAATCGAATCGATTCAGGAAATCAGCAACGATACCCAGCCCTACTCATCAGTCAGGTGCTATTTCTCAGCACGCAAAGCGTTAAGTAAAGATGCCAGATAATATCGGAGTCATATCGGAATCAGTAGATATTAACTTTTTTTTTAAGTCACCGGCATCGGATCGATGCTTAGATTCGCCCGATATTTTCTGACACACTTCTTGTTCGTCAGAAAAGTAACGCGTGTCCAAAGTCCGAGGTGGGATTTTATACGGCCCGCGCCTTCTGTCTAAAAATGTATGACCTCAGTTTGTGGCAACATTCTGAGCACGCAGTGAAACGTTCGCAAGCTGAATTCTCGTCTCAACACTGTCTGAACACGCCAAGTTTTTAAAAACTAAATTGCGCGTTTCCCTCACGTAGCAAAAGTGAGATCGAAACATGGGCTGGGTTCTGAGTCGCGTACTACCGCACCTAATAGTATGGTAGGTAGGTAAGGTGCTCTTATCATACTTTTCTATCCGGTAGTATAACGGCATTCGACGCACTAAGTAGTGCACATGGAGTGTACACCACACAGGGCGTGAAGTGACATATTCTTAAAATGTTGTGCACTACGCTCGCTCGATTCTGCTTTTCACGCTTGCTTGACTTGGTGCTGTGTTAGAAATGGCAGTTATGGTGCTATTTTTGTGCCAAAACTTTGAGCGCGCAGTGGAACTTTGGTGAGCAAAATATCTTGTCTTTACACGCTCAACTCTGCCTGCGCTCGCGCTCGCGTCTGCCTTCTTCATTTATCAGCATCGGCAGATATAAGCATGAAAAACAGGAAATCGGCATCGACATGCATTAATGCGTTAACACTCCCAGGCCTGGTTAAAGTGCTTCGAACGAAATTTACATGCTGTCATTTTGCTATTTACTCAAAACACGATCTCTCAACAATCAGAGAAAAGTCCCTACATTTCTGGCTGTCGCCCGCCAAGTCCTCCTGCGAGCACGGCTCGGCCCTGAAGTAGAGGTACTGCGCCTCCCCTTTGATCTTGCCGTTCTCGTCATACTCGCTGTCGGTGCCCGAGTCCTCCTCGGCCGTGTCCCACGTCTCCTTCTTGCCCTCGTGGGCTTTGGAGCGGCGGCTGCTGGTGATGCTGTGCGAGTCGAGGCCGTTGGCGAGCGGCAGCGGGCCGCTGTCGGCGTTGCACAGCGTGTCGCTGCTGTGGCTGGAGCTCAGGATGTCTGAGTCCACCGAGCTGGTGCTGCGGTCGTTGTTCACGTCTGAGTCGGAGCGCTCCTCCGAAGGAAACTGGTTCTCTGGAACGCGGTTCTCCGCCTGACCGGAGGGAGGAGACGGGCCGGACGTTTCGGCCGGCGATGTCTCGATGTGCTCGAAGTCGCTGTGGTCTGAACTTTTCTGGCTGTCGCTGGCGCTCGAGGTCGACGTCGTCGTCTGCTGCTGCTGTTGCTGCTGTTGGAGAGAAAAGTTTTTCAGCTTTTCCGTGCTCTCCTCCAAAATGGCCTCCACCGACCGGCCGCCGCCTTTCGCCCCGTCAAACGAGTCTCCCGAGTTGTTGGCCGCCTTTCCGCAGCCGCTTCTGTGAGCCGCCGAGCCGGGAGACTGCTCCGGGAGCGAGACGTAAAGCCTGATCGTGTTGCCGTGCCGGTCAAGCAGCTTCCACAAAAGGGAGTCGGTGAATGTGACTTGGTGGTCGGTTGAGTCCGAGCTCTCCACGAAAACCTGGATGATCAACACAGCAAGCTTTCGATTAGTCAAGCTGGGTATTTATTCTATTCCACCGCACACAAGTCTAAGTCTAAGTCTATATTCACACTCGTCTTGTTTAGTTCGGTTAAAACCAACAGAAGTTCATTTCCTCCCACGCTTCTGAGCTTTTGGACAGGTGTGAATACAAGCCCCCAAACTCAGGTCGAGACCAAACAAGTGTACCGTCCCCCCGCTGAAGAAGACTCTGGCACGGTTGGTTTGGAACCTCTTCAGGTGGGTCAGACGTGTATAGCCAGTACTAGAAATGAGCCATGGGTTAACGTGGAGCTCCGAGGAGAGCTCTCCTTTGCAGCCGTCTTGCAGCACGTTTTCGCCGTTGCAGAATTACTAGCATCGCGACGTTGCATCAAACGCTCTTCACGCACAAACATTTCTGCAAACTTATGGAACTGCATAAACTATATCGCTAACTAACCGACTTTCCTGGTGTGAATACACCCTTAGTCTAAGTTTTCTGCAAGGTTTCTACCTTTTTTACTTTGGTGAGGTTCACCTTCACATTGTAGACCTGGCAAGTGGACCAGAATTCGGGTTAGATCAAGGTCAGGCTGCTTTCACACCTTCAACAAACTGTACCAGAGGTACGCTTGTTTGGTCTGCACCTGAGTTCGGGTGCTTGTATTCACACCTACCCAAAAGGTCCGAACCAAAGGAAGGAAACGAACTAAACAAGGCAGGTATGAATACACCCTTCGTCTTCCGCAAGAGCTTCATATCCGAGTAACGATACATCGGTCTACAGCGATTCAACGATTGACGAGTGTGTCAAAAACAAACCTTGTTACTCCTGAAGAAACCTTCCGCCTTCAGCGTTTTATTGGGCACGTATAGAAGCCGGAGGTCGTTGTAGCAGCGCTCCAGGACGACTCGCATGGTTTCTGCAGAAAGGCTGGTGGCCTGAAGAAAGAACGAATGAAGAAAATCTGTTAAATGTTCATCCATAGTTCACGTCAGACCTCTTTTGCCAGCCGAGCATGTAACACTATTAAAGAGAGAGCGAGATACAGTACCTGTGCTATGAGCTGCTTGAACTCTGTGGTGGTCTGGTTGAGATAGGCTCTGACGCTGACCGGTGCTGCGATGCTCTCGCTCTTCAGATCCACCACATGGACTTTCACCATCACCTCTGCAAACACACATACACCCACAATCAGACTTCTAATATGCACTTTACTCCACAGCTGAACAACAATACAACCTCGTTCTTTATCAGATCCGGATTAGATCAGACTCTGAAATTAGCTACATAATAAATACAAGACAGGAATCAGACAGGAAAACGCTGCCACCATGTGGGCAAAAGAGAGCAGAGCTAAACCAATACCTACCAACCCGAGTTTAAAAGACATCGGCCCTCATTTCATCAACCAACTTAAAGCCTCCTCATGCAGTTTTCACGGAGATTCTGACAATCGCCAACATTTTCTTCCCAGGATAAAACTGGGGGATGTGGAGTTACCTCCAGGTTTGTAGGGCTGGAACACCTGGTCGGGTCTGCGCGTCTCCAGCAGCAGGTCGAACATGTAGGAGGTTTTAACTCCCCCGAGCAGTATCCCCATGGTCATGTCCTCCTCTCCCTCATAGGAGCGCTCCAGATACTCGTGGAACTCGTCGTACTTCACCAGCCGGCAGCAGTCCAGAGGAACCACGCCTTCCAGATCCATCAGCTGTCCGACGGGAAGAGACACAGACAAGCGCACAACAGATATAGAGACGAATCTGGTTTATTCTCTTCACCTTGCTATGAAATCCACCACTATTACTCACCTGTATTTATGTGCATGTCGGGAAGAACTAAGTAAATGTGAGGGTTATATGCTGTGTAACGTAGGGGCGGGCGATATATAGAGATAAACCGTAAAAATATCACGAGAAATGATAATGTGATGGGAGTTTTTAAGCAGGTCTTCACATGCGTCTGTTGATTTCCACCGCGTTCGTGAAAGTCCAAAAGAGTCGATTGTCGAACTTGTTTCGATTCCGACTCTTTTGGACTTTCACGGACGCGGCGGACATCATCTGTTTCATACAGTTATACCACTACTGAGTTAAACAGGCATAGTGATATGTTCGTAAGGCTCCCGGCTGTGTTGCACGGGGCTAAGAAAGATATGTTCAGCCTCATTAGTGGCACAAAAACGGCATTAACTTTGACGTTAGAAATCTGCCCCGATCACTTTGCTTCTTAGCTGCCTGGCCAGGCTCGCTGCTACTGCGATATCGCCGCCAAGGCAGCACCGATTTGTTCAATATTTCGACGACTGACAGCACTCAAAGACCTCTAACAGTAGAATACAGGTTTCAAAAATGCTGGAGTTTCCCTTCAAGGTCATTTGGACAATAACGACCACTTTGTTGCAGGATAAATTCTGAATGAAACAGTGAAAGAACCGAAAATCGGTCAAGATTCACCAAAGTTATGGGCAAAAGTACCTAGTTTGTTTATGTATATTTATAACATTAATTAACATTTAAAACTTCTTAATGTTAGCTACGAGACATCATCAGGCTCAATAAGCAGCAGGTATTATATCATTACTCTCTAAATAGAGCAAAGCCAGGATTACCTTGTATGCTATTTCTGTGGCCTCTCTTAGCGTTTTGTCCTTGTGAACCTCCAGCTTGTTCTCCATCATCGTCATCTTGACGGGATGCATGCAGAAGAGCTTGATCTGACAAAGAGAAAGAGATAAAGAAAGGAAGAGAGAAGTGAGAGGTCCGGCTCAAAGTAACTCTGTACAAAGTCACGGTGAGGGTCCGGGGATTCACCTTGCACGTGTTGCGTTCAATCTCCCTCTGTCTCTTCTCCTGCTCCTCAGACTCCCGCTCTCTCTGGACGAGGCGCTTTATGTGCTCCGGGAAGTTCTCCACATCGAGGTACTCTGATCGGAGAGGGTAATGTGTGCATTCGTTTTTGCTTATAAACTCATTTCAAAGCTGATTTTCTGAA
Organism: Distichodus sexfasciatus; assembly: GCA_032718565.1. Classification (NCBI taxonomy): domain Eukaryota; kingdom Metazoa; phylum Chordata; class Actinopteri; order Characiformes; family Distichodontidae; genus Distichodus; species Distichodus sexfasciatus. Next base: position 2,212,499 of record JAVGVS010000013.1, read on the forward strand.
TATAATGTTCAAATCCCTTACTTGAATTCCTTGAGGGATCTTTGAGCCGGTATATCAGCATGTACGCGTTCGTGGAGCTGTTGGAACACGAGAGATAGTCAGGCTCAGACGAACACGAGGGGTATTCCAGCTTAAACGCTATCAGTGATGTAACAACGCTCTTTTCTGGAGAATTTCAAAAAGCACAAGCGGAGGAACAAGGGCGGCCGTCAAAGAGCTTTTGTTCACGGTCAAATAAAGAGGCTGTTGTGTTTCTCGTGGAGAGACGTCATTTCGTCGTTACAAATGAAGTTCACGGTGATCGTGGCTCCGATTCGTTCAGGCCTTGTTTGTGTGTGTGTGCCATGTTTACAAGTTATTTTTTGCAAATCCAAGTGAAGCCTCAAATCTTTGAGCTCAAGTTCAAGTCGGGTCACTAGACTCTGAGCTCAAGTCCAACTCCGAAGAGCTTGAGGAGCAAGTCTAAGTCGAGTCTCAAGTCATTGAGCTCAAGTCCAAGTCGAGTCTCAAGTCACTGAGCTCAAGTCCAAGTCCGGTCTCAAGTCCATGAGCTCGAGTCCAAGTCCGTTCTCAAGTCTGTGAGCCCCAGTCCAAGTCTAGTCTCAAGTCCTTGAGCTTGAGTCCAAGTTTAGTCTCAAATAAATGTGCTTGTGTCCAAGTCCGGTGTCAAGTCTGTGAGCCCCAGTCCAAGTCTGGTGTCAAGTCTGTGAGCCCCAGTCCAAGTCCGGTCTCAAGTCCTTGAGCTTGAGTCCAAGTCCGGTCTCAAGTCCTTGAGCTTGAGTCCAACTTTAGTCTCAAATACTTGTGCTTGAGTCCAAGTCCGGTGTCAAGTCTGTGAGCCCCAGTCCAAGTCTGGTCTCAATTCCTTGAGCTTGTGTCCAAGTTTAGTCTCAAATAAATGTGCTTGTGTCCACAAGGAGACTGTTGGCTTTCCCTACCTGGCAAAGGCACTGGAGTAATAGCCTCTGCTCCCTGAGGATCCGCCATAGGTCTTTCTGATGTCGTCCTGCGTGATCTGCAACACGAAACACAAAAATCGAAAAAAATGTCAGTTACATGACAACATACAGTATTAGGTCAGTTAAACCACTCGTCCTGACACTCAACGCAATTTAATGCTGCTGAAAACACTCGTTCCCGAATGGTGTGGTGAAGTACAAAACAAGTGTAAAGCGAAACGTGACCTTGCTGACGTGCTGGTCGTTGAAGCTGTACCACTGGCCGTCGCTGAAGGACTTGATGCAGGCATAGTAGTGTCCGCCCGCGGCGCTCCCAGAGTGCACCATTACCGAGAACAGTTCAAAGGTCAACGAGCTCTGTCAGAGAAGGCGGAATTGTTTTTGTCTACACTGTTTACATTATTCATTGGAAGCTGACCACATAAATAAAACAAAACTAAATAAAATAAAATTAGGGCCCACGATCGGGTCACCTTGGGCTTCAGGACCCTCTCGGTAGCGCTGGTGCTGTCGAGGCAGATGCCCTCGTCCACGCCGTCGTCCGTGGAGAAGTCGTTGCTCATCTGGTCGCTGTGGCAACTGCCCTCGTTTTCCGCCCCGCTGTCGGTGCAGCTCTCGGTCTGCGGAGACTTCTGCAATAGCCGGACAAAAGGCGCACATAGTCACAATCACGGTCTCATTCAGGAGACGACTGAGACGAACAAGCTGGAGGCTGGACTCGAAAGAAGCCGTTACAACGAGCTCGTCTGCAATCAGGCGGACCGCGACGCTGGTTTTTTTACCTCGTCCTCCAGATCGATGAAGGGACTCATGTCGAGCTCCTCGGGGAAGGTCATGCGGTCGTTGAGCTTGATGCGGTGCATAGTGGTGTAGTCGAAGTCGAAGCGTTTCAGCTGCAGGGTCAGCAGGTAGGGGAAGTGCAGAAATCGTAGCCCCTAGAGAGAGAGAGAGAGAGAGAGAGAGAGAGAGAGAGATCGGCAATAAGGAAAAAAGGACAAGATAAGGAAACAGAAGGGAGAGGAGAGTGGGAGGACAAGGCTGAGCTCTCACCTTGCGGGCGTCGCATTTCTTCTTGCAGCGCTCGCAGAAGTACTGGTTGGGTCCGTCCAGGGTTTCGGGTTGGATAAAGGCCTGCAAAGCCTCCTCCTGTCATCACAGAACGTTGTAAGAAGATTGTTAAAAAAAACTATACTATACTCAAGCTGAAGTGCAAAATAAAAGTGCTCTCAGCTCTCAGTGTTCCTCAGCCAAAAGTACGGTCTCCAAAAGCAGAAAAAGTAGCCTTTAGGAACCCATCTACCTGAACGTCAAAGCGACAGCAACCACAATATTTATAGGTCTTCACAGTGCATTCACCAGAAATCCTTCTTACAGCGCACAGCTTTCACCCTTTCTGATAAATAAGGCCACGAATGGGCAAAGTCTTCCAGTTCTGATTCTTTCTGGTGCCGATTTTCTCACTCGCTCATGTGCTGTAGTGTATTTCAGGGTTCTTGCAGGTTTCAGTAAGTTAAATTTTAATAAGACCTTTTTAAGACCTTTTTAAGACCATTATGAGTAAAATTTAAGAGCAACACGATGCATTACTAAAAACATTCGAATGACACCTGAAATTCTCAAAACTTTCTATTTTTATTAATTCAGTATTAAAACAGAATCAAAATATTTGAGACTCACTCGCTCTACATTATCTAGCCTATTAATTATCCTATTAGGAATCAACATGTTGAAAGCTGAATGCTGAATATGAATATACAATTGGCATGCTGAATATGAGTGTGAATCTGGCATGCCCTAGTCTACTCGTTTTCGCCCCATGCACAGGCTATATGCCGACTGAAAAATCATTAGGCTGTCATTTCCGTAGGATACAATGCTATCGCACAGATCATACGATATACTGCTCCATCTGTGTGTGAGCTGGTCAGCGCATGAACACTAGGGATGCACTGAATATTCGGCCACCGAAAAAATTTTCGAATTTTTTTTTTAATGTGACCGAAACAGTGATGACGCAAGCAACAACCGCAACCTGCACGCACCAGATTGGATTAGAGTCAACGTGTCTGCCGTGTGGGCGCATTTCAATATATCTAAGAAAGACAGACGGAAAGCCGTTTGTAAAGCGCGCAATGCCGAAATTTCTAGAGGGGGCGCATCCACAAAGACTTTCTCAACGTCGGGATTAATTTATCATATAAAAATCAAAACATCCCGATCGCCATGCAGAATATGAAGCACAGAAGAGGCAAGACCCTTCGAGCACACCCACTCCGTCTGTGGCGGACGTTTTTGAAAAGGCAAGAAAGTTTTGATTTTAGTGTTTTAATACACGATTTTGTTATAGGCCTACAGAGAATGTTGTTATATCTTTCAACACTTTTTAAAGCACTTGTTCTGAATGCACTTTGTTCGTGCACTTCGTTCAGAATATTAAAATGCACTTGAATTCACTTGTTTTATGAGAGAAGATATTTAATTGTATAATATTTCAGCTTTCATGCTTTTAGGCTATTCATGAGTGGGGCCAAGTAAAATATTTTATTTCAAATTTTATTTTATATTGTGCATTGTTTGAATGCTAAATAAATATTTTCATAGTTTTGTAACAGATTTATTCTTTGAACCATGAATATTAATTTATGCAATTGCAATGCTTGACTTTAGTGAGGTAAGTACACACAGTCCCAGCCATAACAGCAATATTAGAAAAAATTGGTATAATAATTTCTTTCGGTGTTTCGGTTTCGGTTTTCGGCCAAGTGTTTCCTCATTTTCGGTTTTCAGTTTCGGCCAAAAAAAATCATTTCGGTGCATCCCTAATGAACATAGAATAAACAGCTAGCCAAACTCGTTCAAGAGCCAGGGACGCGAGCGCATTGCTCCATTATTTTCTGGCTTCAAAGTTGACAGGTGAAAAGCGAGTACAACTGACACAAAACGTACTGTACAAAATAAACTGACTCATAAGTTATGGAGATCGCTAGGTTAAAGCAGCCTAATGCAGTGACGTTAGCTTAGTTCTAACAAACCACTTAGCAGGCTAACTGAAAAGCGCATCGTTAGCTGAACAACGCATTTCATCAACCAAACAAAGATTAGCATAACACTCTAATCGCTACCACTTATTTACGGGTGAACGAAGAAACATTGTTCACTAATATTACGTCTACAGCAAGGAAATATGTCAACCAAAGTGAGAGACAGCTCACAGACTTACAGACACTGCTGTCGAGGGCATGAGAAAAAATATAAATTCGCCTACATGGTTGTTATTCTGTGGGACATTGATATGGAACGGTGCTTAAACTTTGCAGCGAGCCTCATGCCTACTGCTGGGGACAGCTTGTAACCAGCTGCAAAACTTTGCATTATCGAGCCAAGTGTCGTTAAACACACACTTACCCGTCTTTAAAAACTATACTCTTGACAACAGTTCTCTCAAATTTTCCAGTTAGTTTGGCGGGAGATTGGGGGCCTGAGAAAACACGCGCTTGCAGCTGAAACCTATTTCAGACCTCACCCGAGGTTAACGCCCGATTCAGTCGCTCCGTCCTACATCAGTGCACTACATAGGGTGTAATATCATCAGTTGTGTGTCCTATGTAGTGCACTATACAAGGATGTGGAAGGCGTTTGGAACTCAGCTCAACTATAAGTGAAATTATTATTATTATTATTTTTTAAGAGAAATCTATTTTCTGATTGGCCGATAGCTCGCTAATTCAAGGATTAGTTCTACAGCGGTTTAAATTTTTTTTTTCTGCGGACAACGCTTCTTGGGAATGAACGGAGGATAGAATTTTAAGACTTGGGTAAATTAAATTTAAGACATAAGATGAAAATCTGGGCGTTTTTAAGACATTTTAAGGCCTTAAATTTAACTTTCTGAATTTTAGACTTTTTAAAACTTTTTAAGACCCCGCAGGAACCCTGGTATTTTCAAAGTCTGCTCCTTTAAGAACGGACGTTTCCAAAATATCCCAAATCCCAATACTCAAGTACAGTATCAACGCATTCGTACTCTGTTACTTCCCAACTCTTGCGTACCGTAAAGCCTCGTTCACACGGACGTCTGAACCAGGCGTTTTTCTGGCGTTCGTGGCGCCAGGTGAGCGCCGACTGAACGCCGACCGTTTTTTCTGCTCACTGGAGCAAATCAAAGCGTCCACGCGGGCGTTCGGCACCGGCGTTCGGCGGACTGCGCGTTCGGGTGGCGTCAAGTAAAGGCTGCATCCGACGTTTTCTTGGCGTCAAAATCCCGACGAACGCGAGGAAAACGACGCTATTGCGAATGCCAGTGAAACGCCAATCGAACACAGCTACAAAACGCAGCAAAAACGCGTATGGCGTTCAGAGGGCGTCCACTTTGAACGTCCGTGTGGACGAGGCCTAACAGATACATCCACCCTGCCGAGTTACGAGGTTGGAAAGTATATAAGGAATACGCACCACGCTGCTGAAAGCCTGACTGGCTCCAAAGGGCCTGATGACCAGAGGGATGTCCAGGTACGTGTCGATCCTCCAGCTCTCGTAGCCGCACTCCAGACAACGCACATAGTCCTTCAGCTTGCCCTGGTACAGCTGGTTTATGAGGTCAGCCTGACAGGACACAGTACAAACACTGAAACCCAAGGCTAAACTCGTATTCTCATAATATTGAGCCGAAATCCGTTTTAAGGCATCAGCAGCTGTTTCTGAGACGATTAAAAATGAAGCCCAAGCTCCTCTCAAAAAAAAAAAAAAAAAATCACCTGGCCATTTAGCATTTCATCAGGTTTATCATCTCTCACTGAGACAGTAAGTCATAAGGTTAGATTTCGCTTGAGTGAGGACACTAACGTTAGAAAATTGCTCGTCACTACAACGATTGCTGCATTTAACTCATCCACGAAGGACCAGTGGGCAGCTTTGGCAGCGCCTGGGAAGCAGCGCTTGAAGACGTTACCTTGCTAATGATTACCTCAGCGGTACCTTTACCGGTCCGGGACTTGAACCAGCGACTCTCCGATTACAGGGGAAGCAACGTTTTAGTGCCATTTTAGGAGTCAGTTTTTGGGCACCGACTGGGCAACTGGACACCCGCTCCACCACCAGCGCAGTGCAAATGTAGTAACACACGCTGCTGCTTTATGCGTCAGTCTTGTTTTTTAAATAAAAGATGTGTTTCCCCCCTTTGAGGTCACTCAAGCAAGGTTCCCACAAATGTTCTAATTACATAAACACACACAAACAACAGGCATGCAGGCTGCCAACCCCCGGGACTTTTCCTGCACACTGGGCCCTTTGTTCGCCCGCCTGTGGCTCTGTGGATTAGTGTCATGTCAGAAGGTTGAGGAGCGAGATGGAGTGAGGAGATGTTTTGGGTTGGTACCTGCTCCGTCTGTTTCCACTTCTGCTCCAAGGCGTCGAACATGACCCGGCAAAGTTCCTGGACGTCGTGCTGCTGCCAGGCTGCAAAACACAGGCGCGTTTGTTCCATTGTTTTGGCGAGAACCTGACTTATCCAGACGCTGCCCGCTTTAACTCTCCAGCTTAGTTCAACCCTAATATCACTATAAACTCCATCAGAACAAATGTTTTGTCACATTTACATTTCTTGTTCAGAAGGAGCAGTTTTTGTGATGTTGATATGCCAAACTTGGTTCAAAACTTTGTTGGAAATGCAAACAAAAGCCGGTTAACCAAACGTAAGTGAAGTGGAATCTAGGGTCAACACTGCGGTCTTCAAACATGGCAGATCGTAGGCTTTGTGTCTTCACGATTTTTTGTTTTCACTGTATTTGAGCTTTCATGAAGAACAGCAAAACTATGCCACAAGAAATTCTGACTGACTTACTGCCTGTTTAACACGTTACACTGAGCATGCTAAAGCCACAAGAATTCCTCTCAGGATTAATAAAGTTCTTATCTTATCGTCCCGTTACAGAACAGCAATGGCAGAGCTCGCTTCACCTTCGCTGCTGTCCCATCCGAAGCTGCGCGTCACATCCGTGGTCTCGATGGCACGCTTCTTGCTGGTCTGTAGTAGCACAAACAGCCTCTGCAGCTGGTAGGGGATACTGGTGACCGGGTCCTCCTCCGTTTCCTCAAACTCCCAACTGTAAGAAGACAAACATTCATCCACTCAGTTCCAAGCACCTCACGCTCTCTTCTTTCGCTCGCAGACGAGAAGACGGTGCAGTTGAGCTTACTTGTACAGTGCGTTTCTGAACTCCGGCGTCATGAACAGCGTCTGCAGCAAACTGTTCAGATAGCAGGTCATGGCTTGGTTGACCAAACCCACATATCCTAGAGCAGAAAAGGCAGATTTCGGAACTTTAAAAGCTGGGAGACTGGATGGGAAGGACCGTCACAGAGGACTGTCACGGCACGGTCCAAGAAAAGGGGTTTTAACACCTTTCTGAATCTGTGATTCTCTTATCAGCGTGGAGGGAGGGGGGGACCACCTAAGCGCATTTGGGTGGACCGTCCCTTTAAGGGTCTGGTTAAGAGAAGTTACCTGTCTCAGACTTGTTGAGAATGGAGGAATAGGAGTAGCTGGGGCTGCTGTAGTCGCTGCTGCAGCCCACGGTACCGTCCCGAGGCAACGGGCCGATGAAGCGGTCCTGAGAGCTGTCGTCTAGCCCGCTGCTGTCTGCCGTCCCCGATTCATCCTTCACACGCATAAGCACACAAGAGACAGAGATTACAAACAGATTCATTGCGGACACACACAAGACTTGAGGCAGGCAAGTTTATTTATACAGTACATTATCATAGATGTTACTCGATGTGCTTTAGAGCAACAGGAAGTAATAGGAAATCATATACATAGTGTGTGTGTGTGTGTGTGTGTGTGTGTCTGTATTAACGTTAAGGCCCTTCTTTCTGAAGGAGATTCTCAGGAAGTGTGTTAGTCATGCGAATGGAACATGACTACTGTCAGCTCAAGAGCTAAAGACAACAGCTCTCCTCTTTTAGGAAGCGACTGCTGCTGTAGATAACCCCAGCGCTGCCCCGAGGACTACGGAGGCACGCTTGGCCTGTATCGATAAGACCGAATCTCTCGTTGTGAACGATCCGATCACTCACAGAGACGACCTGCGGCTGCTCTCCATCCTTGTCTGTGAGCTGCAAGAAGTTCTTCTTGCCTGGCTCGAACCCCGACTCCACCAGAGACATCTCACTGGCCTGGTCCAGAGGGGCCTACACAGGAAGAGAGGGAAGAGGAGGAGAGAGAGAGAGAGAGAGAGAGAGAGAGACGGTAGAGCAGTATGATGATTTTGCCAACCGTTCAACGGGCCTCGTTTGTTTACATGCTCAGTGTCAGAACGATGAGAGGAAATCGCAGCTGTTTAGCTCTGTTTCAGCAGATTACTGGTTACTTTCATTTAAAATATTTGAGCTTTAATACTCTAATATCCCACTGTGTATTCACAGATTTCTTTGGAAAGGGATTAGTCTACTGCTGTTGTTGCCAGGAAAAATAACCCTTACAAAACTCTGCAAGCTAAAGGTGGGAGGGGGAACTAATCTGGACGGTTTTATTTCATTTTTCATTCATTTAACACACGTAAAGAATGAAGTACAGAATGAACCACAAAACCAACATAAAAAGACGGAATACTTTGGTTTGGATTTCTGTTAACGGTATTTTAACTAAAGCTAGTGCACTCATTTTAATGAATATTTTCTGTAATTTTTCCACTCTCGACTAGTGTGGCAAAAATTCTACACTGTAACAAAAGAGGCTCACAATAATTGAAACCTTGTAAAACCTTGCCGTCAACAAAAGCCTTAAAAAAAACCCCAGAACTATTACTTCTTTCTGTTTCTATATTAAAAATGGCCTGTAGTGGCACTTGGGCTCAATGGCTCTGTAGAGTTTTCCAGCCTTCTTGGGATTCTTGATCATCTACGCAACGTTTCATTCATTTATCAACCAAACCGCTCCGTCCCAACTGGGGTCGCGGTGGGGGACCCGAGCCTATCCTGGGAGCTTACAGGCGCAAGGCCGCCGCCAACACACATCAGGCCACACACACACTCACACAATCACATTCACACCCTTATGGGGCCAATTTAGAGTCACCAATTAACCTATATTGCATGCTTTTGGACTGCGTAACCGGAAACCGGAGCACTCGGAGGAAACCCACGCGAACCCGGGGAGAGCATGCAAACTCCACACAGAAAGGCCGTGCGGCCGACCGGGGGCTCGAACCCAGGACGTTGTTGCTGGGAGGCGGCAGCGCTAACCACTGCGCCAACCCACAATGTTTCAGTTACGCCCCATTTTCCAGGCCTTGCATACTGCATCTAAGGATACAGACCAGTTTGGTTCCCCTTTCTGATGAAATACTAAGTAAACCACACAGGAAAAGCTGGAGTCAGAAAACGGCAGATGGCTGATTGTTTAAGATGGAGATGCCTAATGTAGGGGTCGAACGATTGTCTGTGCCAATATTTAATATTTTTATTTTTGTCAGTAGAGATCTTTTTTTTTTTTTTTAATGCATGCGCATCAGACACCCTGTGGTCTAAAGGAATGTCCAGCCCACAGAAATCTGATTTGTTTGACATCACAAATATCAGCCTATCAACACTGAAGGCTGAAGGCACTGAACATTTTACGTTTTGAGAGCAAAGTCTGAAGGTTTTGCTTTTAATTTTGAGAACTTTTCGCAATATTATGGACATTGTGAAAAATTCTCAAAATTAAACATACACTAAAAAGATTTTACCGTTACGTTTTGCGTTGGGGGTATTTATTATTCTAAAATTTTAAAATTAAATTCAACTCCTGACACCAATTTAAAGTCTTACAGCAGACATGCGTCAGTTCAAAATATCAGTTATCGGACTCCTCGATTCATAATAATCTGTAACGGCTCTGGAAAACCTCCACTGCTCAACCCTTAGTGTAACATCCAACAAGCCAATTTAGCTCTGCAATGCCAACTCTCTGGTCGTTTTTATCATCTGTGCTTCGCTGTAGCATTCCTCAAAAGTTTCTTTGCTACTTTATCAGTCCTGGCCGAGGGACGCCGGCGTTGGTTTTACATGCGGAGCGTCAGAAATGCACCCGAGCCCACGTGCTGCGGCTTATTCAGCTATTTTAAGGAGCTACAGGTGCAATGGTGTGGACCGGATCGAACTTGTGGGTTTAATCCAGTGACCTACTCAGAGAGCTAACTACAGCCCCAGCACCTGTGCTCAGGGTCAGCTGCGGGATTAGCAGCCCAGCCAGGTGCAAAGGAGTCAGTTCACAACACACACATCTCATGAACCAAAATAAAACTGGATTCCCCCAGACAAACTCTATGACTTTTAATAACACAATAACTAGCTATAAACACTCCTGACCCACTTCATTAGAAACACCTCACTTGTCGCTACACGTTGTTAAGCATGTAAATAGGCACTACTGCCTGTTCTTGGCACAAACTTAACCTGACTACGGAAACGTTGGGCCTCTTTCACCAATACTACGTTTTTTTTTTATCTTAAATTTGTCAAAGAAAGACATTTAAATAATATAAAATTATAAAACTAGAATTTTTAGGGAATGTTTCTCATTTTAAAGAAAGTGACTGATTATTTGTCATTGTGAACACACCACAGCACAACACACGGCGCACTGAAAATGACAGTGCACAAAACGTGACCTCTGCGTTTGACCCACCAGGAAGGAGCAGTGGGCAGCTGACATGGGCAGCACCCGGAGAGTAGAGCTTTGGGACGGTACCTTGCTCATGAGTACCTCAGAGGTACCTTTACTTCTGATCACAGGGCGAATGCCCAAACCATCGTGATGCCAACTGCCAATTGAAGAAAACCAAATAACCTAATGTTCTACACAAGTAGGCAAGTCTAAGACTACTCCTCAGCTGTTGTATTTTCTGTTCTTATCTAAGAACAATGTTCAAATATGAGAACACTGGTGAACGTCAGAAACTTCATGAAAACTGCATAAAGTGGTTTTAAGAACTAATTTCTTCTTAAGAACAGTTGGTGAAAGAGGCTCATTGTCAGGTTTGATATTTTTTGCAATACAGAATTTCATCCTGACCAGCTATGTTACTATAACACAGAGTAAAAAAGATGCTTATTATAGATTAATTATTTTTATTATCAATCCATATCTTAATAGGTGATGTTCTCAGCAGCTTTTTTCATGGAGTAGACATGGCTGATACCACTTTTTTAAAATGTTCAATACGATACAAATCTGACACAGTCTCTGGGTTTTTTATAAACAGAAAACAAAAAATGATGCTTTAAAAAATGTCTGAATACAAGACTGAGATTATTCTGTTATGCTTAACTTGACTTCAATACTGTTTTCCTAAAAACTAAAATAATATAATAATTACACACCCATGTGTATATGCTAAATTATTTATTGTAGGTTTATATTATAAGTTATATTATATTATACGCTTATATTTAATACTTCATTTCTAGTTTAAAATGTAGATTTTATATTCTATTTATATACTGTTTGTTCTATGTGCCTTATTTGTTCTTTGTTCCTTGCACTGTGAAAGCTGGAGCCACGTCGTCTCGTCTCCGTGTATACCTGTACAGTATATAGCGGAGATGACAATAAAGTTTACTTTGATTAAAATAACATCTCAAAAATTGTACATTTTAACACAGTTCTGTAATTTTGTAATCCTGCGGCGCTAAAACCATCAGGAACACAAAGCTTGCAAGTGAGAGCTGGTGTTGGTAAGGAAGTTAAGGCTGGAAAATTCATCAAAAATGTATCAAAATTGACATTCATAACATCTAAACAACATATTCTTGCCCATAACAACTCTTCCTATTTTTTTATTCTGTTAATACTTTCATTGACACTCAGAACATTCACAACATCTAAACAACATCTATTCTGTTAATACTTTCATTGACATTCAGAACATCTAAACAACATATTCTTGCCCATAACAACTCCTCCCATTTTTTTATTCTACTTTCACTGGTGTGTTCATGTACCCTAAAAGCATAGTAGAATGTGTGTTGACCTTGAATTATTTAAAAATGACAAATATTGGCAAAAATATCCTAGTTTTAATAGTTGGGCATATGTTAAGTACAAAAACAAAATCACTGTACTCAAGGAAAAATGTGGTCATTGATCATGATACTGATTTGAGCTGATATGGCCCAGCCCCAGTGACCAGTCAGCACAGGTTAGAGTGTGTTCTTAATAAAGTGGCCGGTGAGAAAATAATACTAATCGTCATTATAAAGAAGACAAGAGGTGCTCACCATATTCTCAACGTTGCCCCATGCCAGTTCGAATGTGCCATTCACGTAGCCGGCCTTGTGCGCAACATCCTCAAACAGCTTGGAGAGGGGGGTGGAGGCCGGAAGGTTGACAGTCAGCCTCTCGTTCACTGTCTTGGCGTTGGTGGTGTCCTGGACTATACACAGCACTCGGGGTTCCTCGGCCGCGCTCTCTATCTGCAGCACGGAGAACAACACTTCAGTTTTACAGCTCTAGCAGCCTTGCGGTCACGATTCTAAAATAAATAAATAAATATGTAAAAGGGGCCACGTCACGTCACATGCAGAAAAACTGGCTAATGGTATGAATCAGTTTGTGTCAACCGCCTGTTGCTGAGAGATTCCTTGGGTCAGAGCCACGGCATGACAAGGGAGAGGGAGAAGGCGGGGGCGGGGGCGAGGACGCGAGGCGAGGTGAGGCTGGAGCAAAGTGGAGCAGAGGCGGTTACGCAACGCCGTATCGATATGACCTACTGTAGTCACGGGTCACGTTAAGCTCCTGGAAGACAAGGCTTACGTCTTAAGCCCAGAGGGTGGTGGAGTCAAGTTAGTGCAATGCAAGAAAATGTGGAAGGAAGCTCACTTTCTTAACCTTGGAAGGAGGACTGGGCGATATGACCTAATATCAATATCATCATTAATTTAATAATTTACCTCGATTATGATTGATAAATCATCATTTTGTATGGGTTTTTTTTAACCTTCAGAGGTCAATGAAGTCACATAATCGATGCATCGCAATGCAGGCGTGGACAATTCTGCACTGAAGCTCAGAAAATCTCACGATTTTATTCAATTCCGATTCTTGGGCTTACGATTCAATTCAAAATTCATGTTTCATAAACGGTTCACGGTTCAATACGTAGGTGAATTAGTTTCCAGATGTTTTGAATTACTTTTCCCATTTGACAGTGGCAGATCATGGAGTTATGAATAATTTTTTTGGAATGCATGAATCGATTTTGAATCGACATAGGAAAAAAAAAACGTGATTCAATTCGATCCATTTTTTTTTACACACCTCTACTGTAGTTGACATTGTAATCGAATCGAATCATGAGATGAGCGAAGGTTCACACCTCTAGTAAATATACTCAGCAATTAAAGCTGGAATATTTTTCAAATGTAAAAGTATATAGTTGTGATTTTAAAGTAACTGAAGGAAACACACGTAGCGGCAGACTATCATGTGACACCACACATGGTGTTATGTTTTTAAGGGGAGAGTATATGAACACACACTTGTGAAAATATTAACCGATTTTTAAGTATTAATCAAAATAACCATAATGGGCTAGAATATGTTGATTAGATGTTCTAAATGTTGGTCTCAATTCATTTTCAATTACCTGCCCAGTCCTACTTGTAAGCGCCCGGGAGAGGTTTCCAATAAAGTTGTTAAAACTGGGATGGATCTCGGGCAAGACACAAACACAGAAGGGGCCGTGTCTCAAACATGCACAACATGCCCTTTCTGCGAAGCGGCAAACCGCCTCATCATGCCACAGCCATTCTGAAGTACCAGTTATGTAACGTCGTCGAGCCACGCAAACGACTCGACGGCTCCAACGCGCAGTGACGTCTGCAAAGAAATAGGCTCGTCGACAAATGACGAGATTTTTTTTCCTCCCTCACACAATGTCTGTGTTCCCTCAAAACGGCCCCCCTTCACTTGCCAATCTGCTCATGTTACCAAAAGTCATGCCAGTTTCTCCGCGAATGACGCAAATTAAATATTTCTCAGCCATTTGGGGGGGAACATCGCGGCGTTTACGGTCGAGTGCAGAAAATCCAATTGATTTTTTCCCACTGGTTTATGGTTAGTATCTGACGGCTTAATGATCACATCAGAGCAATTTCGTGCTGTTATATTCCCACACACTCACACATATGTCGTCATGCCACGGCTACCTGAGAGAATCTCTTCATCATCTCCTCAATAAGATTCTGCCTGCAACTCCAAAATATACCCTGATGGCAAAGGGGGACAAAGGACAAAACGCTGAAATCATGAGGCACTGCTGGCATGAAGAACCTAGAGGGAAATCTTAAGGTCTTATTAGAGTCCCGACACTTTGATTGTAGGTTACAACAGAGACCAAGCAATAAACCTTTGTGAGATATTTTTGTCCAGAGTGAACAAATTGCAAATAAATCAAGATTGTTAATAACATCTGAAAATTAACAATTAATAGACGCTCTCATCCAGAGCAACATCCATTTCTCTATTTACAGGGACTCTCTTCCTGGAGCAACTTGGGCTTAAGGGTCTTCTTGCTCATGGACCCATTGGTGGTAGTGCTGGGGCTAAGATTCGAACTCACAACCTCTTGGTCTCGAGGCAAGCATCCTAACCACTAGACCACCACCAGCACCTCAAAACAAACAGAAAAGATATCTTTTAATTGTGTCATGAGTTGAATAATTCCTCCACTAGAAGACAGATGCAATTTCACTCTTAGTTACTGTGTAATGTTATGAACATTCCACGCTTATACCATTTTGTTGCACTTCAGCTATACATAGTATTAAAAGTAAGTAAAACTAATTTATATTAAGTGTCTGTTTTATACATAACAACAGTCAGTCTCCAAACAGTGAGGTGGTAGCCATTTGGTACCTTGCTGAGGGAAAAGCGCAGGACACTACTCTGATAAGCCCACACGTCAACACATTCAGGGTATTATCAGATTAAGAGGTATTTTTATCTCAGGATAATATCACTAGGTGCTGACACGAGATAGGTTAGACCGTGTTCGGTGCTGGCAAACTTGGCAAAAACTTGCCATGTCGGAACCAGGTAATTTTCTAGTCAAAATACAGGAGCAATAATTGCCCTGCTGCACATTTAGTGAGTCACTGTCCATTCACGCAGGACAAGACGAGTCAAGTAGCAGCAGGCTACATCCAACGTAGCATCTCTGAACGAAAAGTCAAACCTGGCACAAGGCCGGAAACAGACAGGAACCAAAACCGAATCAGGCAAATACCCTAGAACGGCACAATTTTGGTCGGGTCATCTGTGAAAACAGACACGCTGTGCATTTATTACTGTGAAGGCAGACAAGCTTAGCTGTACTTTACAGGACAGAACTGTGAACTTCAAAAGCTCACAGTAGCTAATGAAACCCAATGTGTCAGACCTTCTATTAAACTGTTGCATATTAATCATTTCCAGAATAATTCTTATTCTAAATCTTTGAATCTCTCCTTTTTAAATCAAAGAGGCACATCATCAGAGTTTGGAATTCCTGCGTTTTCTTTTTTCGCTCTCGGCTTAATCCCCAACAGCTGACGAAGGGTCAGCTGAACTATCAACGGCCCATAATCTCTGCGACACTGTTTTCCTTCATTTCTCTTTTTGTTGCGAACTGACATGCATGCAAATGGGACCGTTTAGCCTTGAGAGTCTGTGTGCAGCTCTTGCGTGTGAAAGTGGTTTTGTAAACGGTTCCTAAATGTAGGTCTTTTCAGGGCAGGAGTCTTTTCACCATGCTGACAGATATGGGTCACTTATAAACATGAATGTGAACTCTTATGGCACAAGATCAGATATGAGGAGAGGTTAAAAAAACAGAACTGGGCATTAATTAAACAGAACAGCCAAAATTATCATTCATATATCATTTGGATCTGACAGCACAAACTAAATCAAGTCTTCAACCTCCCCCTCTCACACTCTTACTCAGTCATGCACAAACACCTGAACAATTACGTTCCTTGGAAGCTAGTGAGGACTTACACTAATCTGAAAAGTAAAGTGCTCCCACCCTGCCGACTCACTGTTTAGTCCAAGTCCTCTGTCAAACTGCTTAGAGATGGCTAGCAGGTGGCCCTTTCAATCAAGCACTAGACCTCTCTCTCGTTCTCTCCCTCCCTCCCACACACATACATACACCCCAACAACCTCATCTTATTCTAACACAGGCTCAACTTGAACCATTTTCTTACAAAAACGCAAACACACTTGGCTTGTTTCCACGTTCTTCTGTCGAACGGACGCGAGGCTGAGGTCAGGCTCGGCCTTGCCAAAGCCCAGGAGTGACAGGCGGGCAAAGGAATGAACATGAGAGACAAAAGAGGTCAGCAGCATCATTAAAAGTGAAGCAGAGATTCTAGAACAACCCTGGCCAAGTCTCGTTCCACCTAGACAGACCAGATTACAGAGTCTGTTCGGGCCAGATTAAAACTTTAAGTTGATGAAAAGTGTAGAGAGACGGAACATAGCCCTGTCGTAGATCTAGACTAAACATCCTCAAAAGGGCTACATACACCTGTATCTTGATCTAAGCCGATTAGGGCATGAAAAGGAGGATACGGGATGGACACTCCGGCATGGCATAAACTTGTTAAAAAGAGCTTAGCTAATTACCACGGGAAGTTATTAATTACAAATGGCACTTCCCTGTGACAAATACACACTCCAAATTAGGAAAGAGTGCAGAATGGTACAGTTTATTTCTGTTTTTAATTCAGCGCTTTGTCAGTATTAGCTAATGGCAACCTAGCAAAAGTCTGAACCTCACTAACAATAAGTGAAAAAATCCCATAAATAATTTTGCATGCTATACGTCTTTACATAATCATTGTTATCCTGTCTGCATGAGGTCAGTATGAGTTTACTGCTAGCTTTTGACTGAAAATGTTGTTTTTCTAACATATTCTATTTTTCTATTTTAAATGAATTCCAAAGCAATAAGGAGACTGGGTATTAGACCCGAAAAACAGTGAACATACTATATACAATTTGGTGACTACACTGCCCATTTCATTATTTTACAATTCTTATTTAAAGCATTTATAGAAGTTGCTTTCCTTGTCTATTACATAAAGAAGTAAAAAACTGCATTTTCCTCCCTCACTAGGCATACAAGTAAAAGAAGAAATTAAACAGAAAGTTCTAAATCGTACTGACTACCATATTAAATCACACTGCATGGACTAGATCAGCATAAATGATAATTACCTTACAATCCTCTTTGACTTGCAACCCTAGTGCCACAAACTAATAAGAAACAAGTTTTTTTCTCTGAAGCTTCATTTAACAATGTTTAGGCCTTTAGGTCAGCTAACCGTCCCTTTTCATCCAGGCAAACAACTTTACAAAAGTCATTGCTAATACAAAAGCATGCTGACACCACTTAAGTTTTCCTAATAACAAAGGACACAAAGCCATGAAAGACCACACTTTGCATGGTAATGTGTGAGACGGCAGATTAATTTATAGTATGTTACAGAACACTGCTGCTGTATTGGATATTGGACCCTATATCTAACAGACTCTCTGTACAGTCTTATTGTAAAATTAAATTACTTAATGACAGGGTAACAGTGCTATGAGGAAACTGGGATTTCTTTCTTCTTTCAATTTTCAGTTCACTTACTAGTTAATTGTGTGAACAAGACGCTTCATAAAATGTTGTTATAGGATAATAAATCTAACTACTTGATTCTATTAAGCAGCTAATAGTCTCAGCCTCCAGCTCCGAAAAACTACTCGGGTTTTTACACTTAGGTTTTATATTTGGTACTGCTGTAGAGAAAATAGTTATTACAATCGTTTTTACAATCGTAAATACTGTATAGTTACGCTGCAGGTAACGTCGACATTACGCGCTTCAGTGTTGTCAAATAAAAATGTACACAATGTACAAAATACACAATGTTAAATACAGTAACCTAAGCTTTACAACGGGTGTGTATTTTAGTCATAAACGGCCGAATTTAAACACGTAAAAGCGCCATCACAATTAACGTAGGTCAACAACGTCGAACAAAGTGACGTGAAAACACCGAGGATTTTACTTAAATGTTTTCGAAACTTAAATGTTAGCTATTCACGAACAAAAGGTCGAAACGTAAGTAAAATTCTTAGGTTGAAATATTTTGGTGCACATGAAAAGATAAAATTATTAACTTAAGCTTAAAAAAAAAACGTAATTGGATTGCGTTTGCAAACAGTAATGTGACACTGTAAAGTCCAATCGTAGTGCAATCTAATAAAAAAAATAAACAGATTTTATTGCAGTTGACATTGCAGTTTAATTTCGTAACTCCAGAGTGGGTTTAAATGTGAGCTGTCTAGCGTGTTGTTGCTAAATTAGCCGGTTAGCAACAAACAAACACGACATAACTGTGGCTGCTAGTCCATAACAAGCAGATCATCTGTTCTGATAGTTCAATACTGACATACAATCAGTTGTCAATCTACACACAAATCTACTTTAATAACTTATTCACATTTCATATTCGAGCCTTCCCTTCATCGAAACTTAGAAGTAGAAATTGCTGGAAATTTTTGACTTTTAGCTTCTTAGCCCGCCGGCTAACCCAACCAGTTCTTCCAGTCGCTGAAGGCAGGCTAGCAAGCTAAAAGTACGCGCAGAGTAACTTTCACACCGATAAGGGCCGCTAATATTAACGTAGCAAAGTTAACAAATTATCTGAAGCTGATTTAAAAGCTAAACAATGACTGACTAATAGGTCCGTCACGATATAAACAACTGTTATGTCACCACCCGCTTATCAAAACAACTACAGGTTACCGCAGGTAGCTCGGCTCTAGCTAAATCCTATTTGGCTAGTACGTAACGTTAGCAGGCTACTGGTTAAACCGAAGTGGCCAGTTAGCTTTCCAGCTAACCTAGCAGCTAGCTAGCGTTAGCCGAGGCTGTGCGAGCGAAGTGTTGAGGCTGACGCGAGCAGGAAACGAGGCGCAAGTTTCATTCCTCACGCTGTTTAGCGATCGGACGAGAAACTCGACAACACGCACCGAGTCGGGCTGACAGAGAGGGGTTCGACTTGACAGATTCGCGGCCTGTCAGTGTCAGGAATGCCGCTCGATCTCTCCGAGTGATTATCTCTCACCTCTTTGGGTACAAGCTGGTTTTCTTCGCTGGGCACCATTTCCATTTGGGCGAGTGTTAAGCGGACATCGAGGCGGACTTTCTGGTGTCAACGCGATGGGTTTTGAGCGCTTGGGGCGAACATTATTCGCCTATGCAGCCCATGCAGGTGGATGTCGAATGCAAGCGGTGCGAGCCAAAAAAAAACTTGGGATCAAAGTAATCGCAGATACTTTCTTTCTCTCGCACTGCAACCACAAACAGAAATCAATGGGGGTAAAAATGGCCGTCGCACAGTTACGCGAGATTTCGTTTCAGTCCCTGCGTCACTTCCTAAACACCCTAATTGTGAAGATGATGGTGATAATGGTGATCAGCCTCATTAATAAACAACAATCTTCAGTACTGTTCTCACCTTTTTATTATGTAAATGTTACATTAGTTCATTTAGTAGCTGCTCTTATCTAAAGTGATTTACATTTCCTAATTAGTGGGACAGTCTCCCTGGAGCAATTTGGGGTAAGAGTCTTAGTCTAATGGTGGTATTGCTCGGGGAATGGGATAGAGATTCGAACTCATGACCTCTTCCATAGCCATCCTGGTGTCATTACTGAAAATACAATGTACACAAACCTACCATTTCTCAATTCATCCACTCTCTCACATCATCAAAACTGACATTTGATCTTTAATGTGTAAATAAAGATGTTACATCCTTTGACAATATTATAAGCAAGTTGTCTGCTCATAACACATTCTACGCACCCTATGGAATTAGATATTCGCAGATGTATTTCTTCTGAGTGCGACAGACTTCGTCGTGCCACTTGCCCTGTGCCGGGAGGGAAATCGCGACACAGCTCTCCCTTTTCCCTCCGGTCGGTTCCTTCTTGGAACGATCCCAGTTAAAGTAAGTGACGGGCACGCTGTTGACATCCACGTACTGGCCTTCTTTCACTATATCGGTCACGCCTATCCAGAAGTCTTTGGATCCTGTGGAGCTGTGCTTGACGTAATCTCTTAGGTCATTGTTTTCCTTCAGGTTCCGTGGTGTGGCCAAAGTGCCACCTTGTGCAATGCAGTCTTCGTTGGCCTCGTGATAGTGCTTGGGTTCTTCCACGGCCAGGTAACACTTTCTGTGGACTTTGATGCCACGAAGACACACTGAAAATGGTAATTGCACACAGAAATAAAAGCAGTTTGGTTATGTTGTGTCTGCATTTTTTTTTTGCATGATAGCAATAACAACTGTGCCAAGGACCTCTGTGCACAGATAAGAGGTTGCACATTAATATAACAATATAATCTTAGACTGATCAAAAATAAAGATCTTTGAGTTAATATTTGTCTGTGTTTTATTCATTTCCTATATCCCCTTCCAGAATGCCACTATTTTTAATCTCTATAAACATTTATCTGGTTATGAGCAGGGACTACTCTTGACTACGTTTTCCAGACCAAAATACACAGACATTCAGATTATATAAGATTGCACAAACGCACACTGTATGCCTGTATAAACTGGCCTCTGTGGTCTCTAAAAAAGACCAGTGAGGTTGCATGGAGCATTGCCTGTACATACAGCATTACTCAGACTCAATCTGGACTCAGATTGGGTCATGGACGCTTTGCTGCCCTCTGCTGAACAACACAAGTACCTGAAAACTACAGTAAAAGCAGCAGATGTCAAAAGGAATCTTTGCAATATTTTCTATTGATGAATATTGATAAAATAATAATATCTATTTCAGAAGACAACAAAATAATGACATACACTGTTCTAAATGGCATAAATCTACCTGTTTGCAATGCTTGCATCTCTTTCAAAGAGTTCACCTCCTGCCATAGTTTATCAATTTGTGCCCTCACGTCATTGTCTTCTGCTGCGTCTCAATTGAAGAGCAAGAGAAAAACAAGTCAACAAGGTCATTCACACACAAGCATTCCTTCAATGAACACCACAACTCCTCACATTTATATTTATTATCATACAGAGCAAGACGTTGCTCTCCATAACTTCACACACTCATATGATTATTCCATTATAGTAATTTCTTTGACCTTTACTGTTGGAAGTATTACCTCTCTGTGGCACTGGAACAGCTTTCCTGGAGCGAGAAGGCTGACTGTGTCCGTGGTGGAGAAAAGAGCAGCAGAGCGTTAGAAGCAGTAATCGAAGGTAAGCCATGGCCATGACAGAAAGCATCCAACACATACAGGGCTTACATTTATATGAGTGGATGGAAACCCAGAGAGAGAGAAAGAGGGGGTTCACCAGACACAGAGCAGCACTTTACCTGGTTGGTCAAAGCCCATTGGCTGAAAATGTGAAAGCTGTGTGCTCCAGAAATGAGCGGATTGGAATAGCAAGGCTGCAGTCAACAACAACCATGTCCCTGTTTCTGCCCATTCATAAATATTTACCTGGGCCAGCTCGAAGCTCACTTAGTATTTTCCCATTCATTGGTCAACAAGTCAGAAATTCATTGACTAACTCTCTAGTCACAAAATGTTCTGTACCAAATAAAATATTTTGTAATTTTTTGAGACCATCTTTGCTAATTTATATTCAGTCATTAAGGAGGTGAGGCTTGCACATGATCCAATAAAAAGCAAATTCATAACAGTATTACCCAGAAATGAAGCAACTGAGAAGACTGTGGGTGATTCCAACTTAACTGAGTGCAAGAACAGACTCCGGGCAACAAGAAGCAACAACATACAACATTCACATGCAATGTTAAAGGAAATAAATATTTCACAGCATGAGAATAATGACCAAAAGGCATATAGATGAAATGCAATGTTATGAATTATTCATAAAATCAGGCATATTCAGGAGACAGCCTTAGGATGGGAGTTCACAAAGGTTCACAAGACATAGCTTTACTTTACAAAATAATTACAAATAGTACAAATTAAATTCACATTTAAGACATGATTTAAAGCAGGTGTGGCACAAAGCACTGTTGTCAGGATTGGTTAAGTTTATTGGGAAATGAAACCTGTCTTTTTAAATTTCATAAATTGAAATCAAGTGGAAAAGATTCACACTGTAAAGGCAAAAATGTCTAAATGCGGTAGAGCTTTTAACTTATTCAAACGTGCAGCTTAAGACCAGAGAAATCATGAGTATTGAGGACACATTAAGAAGTCATAAAATTCTAAAGACACAGAGACAAATGATTGCTTGTGAAGTACTTGTTTCTCATAGCTGTAGCTAATGCACTATTACATAACCCAAGGTCAGCCATTAGTGAAACGAACAGAGCACATTTATGTTGGTTTGGGATGTGTAGTTGGCCAGGCTGGTGGTGGGGGTGAGGAAGTCCAGCTAGGTGCTCTGTGTTCAGACGGGGATATTTTTAGGCTGTGATGATGTGAGGTGAGGAGGGGTGAATGTGAAAAAAAGGCCCAGACTCACCTACTATTTCTGTTTGAAAGGTACAGTGTACTGACCGTGAAGCCTTTAACTTAGGGCCTTAAATTGAATATAATAATAAGCATATATAAGTTTATAAGTATATATATTTATAATCTATAATAGATAGTGAATTATGAACATGTTTATTATAATATTTAGTAGAACATGATTAACAACCACCACTGTTCATCCTTAAAAGAACACTTACTAGTTGATGTACAAAACAATGAGAAATATAGACTGCTTATACCACACACTATTTTCCAAAGTGACTTTCATTTCCATTTCCGTAATTACAGGGACAGTTTCCCTGGAACAACTTGTGGTTAAGGGCCCTACTCAAGGTCCCAAGGGTTTTTTTAGTCTCTCCTGTAATTCAAACCTCAAATCTTACAGTCATTAAACCCAGAATTTTCAATCAATTTATACTGGGTCTGTGAAAGCTGCTATATAAACAGTAATAATAATATTTTTTTAAAAAAGGTTTAATAATATGGAGTATAGACGGTGCCGAACCTTCTCTGGGTGTTTCGACCCTTAACCACGACACTCTGAAGTTGACAGGTCAGCAGTGGTGGAAAAAATCACTGCCCATCAGCTCCCGGCCTCCAGCCCTCCTCCTCCTTTTTGTGTCATAGCAAACAAGAGGCTCTTCCTTCTGCCTCTCCAATCCTACGTACAGCTATCTTGTGCTTGTTGCCTGATATACCAAGTGTAGTGAGCACCATCCACATAGACTGCGCTGGGAAGCCTTCACACCTCATCTCAACTGGAAACAGTCATGAGAGCCACCCTTTCTCTCTGCACTCCATGATGAGGTATTGGTATTATCCTCGCTCAGAGGCCTAGCTGCTTTTTTGGCTAAGCTGAGATTTGCACCCCAATCTTACGGTCACTATAGTGTTTCACTCACTCGGACCACTGCCAGGTGTTTAACTTTAAATTGCATTCATATCCAACTGGGCGTGTAAATGTGGTGAACCTCATTTCCATTAAAAACGCTTGTTGTTGCATATTAGGTTCACCGCATAAAACTTCACATGAAGGTGCTGGCAGGTTTCACATTGCAGAAAGTCTGCTTGTTTAACATGCTGTAAAAGGTCAGCGTAGCCAGCAACAGGTAAAGGTTGAGCATGTTCCATATCTTAGTCATGTTTTAGCTATCTTCAAGCAAAGGACGTGAAAAGGCCACCGGCTGATATTTCTGTAGATGGAAAGAGCTTTTTAACTGATGCCGTTGTCATTTCCGCACTTGGCCACGGGCTTCACTGACTTTATGCCTTAGTCATGGCATCAATCTGACGCCTTTGTGTAGTGAAAGAACTGATAAGTACGGTTGGGTAAGATCTGATAAGCTAAATGTATTTTGCCCTGTGTACTTAACAAAAGAACAAAAAACAACACGCCCCGATTGCTCTGCAGTTCATTTTATTCAGGCAACAGAACCGAAAAATCGGTGCACAACATAGCAAAAGCACTATCATCGACTACTACTATTACACCTAAAGAACACACTGTTCTTTTCAACCATTTATGACACACTGAGCACATATTGTTAAGGCAAGTTGATGACCTTTCGACACAATTTCGACGCACACATCACAGAACAAAAATGACAAGAAAAAAGAGCACTTCGCAAAATAATGAGGTCCTCATTTCACACAACATACTTCATATTCATAATCAGCACTGGGACTCAACGCGGGAATTACTGAGTATGATGTAACACTGACAATCTCTTCGTCTGTAAACTCTTACTAGTTTCTAGTTCTAGGCTGAGAAATACCATAAGAGCATCAGCAAAAGGTCATGGAAGAGGTAACTGACGAATTTTGACTGACAAATAGTAGCACTAGGTAGCAAGAAAGATCAAAAGTTTCAAGAGTTTCATCCACAAACGTTAATTTCGTGTAACTAGAAGTGTTGTGTCTGTCTTGTTTGGGGTCATAAAAGGTTTGTCTGTGACGAGAAGTACAGTATATGATGATATAGGCACATGAGAACTTGGCAAGGTTCAGGTATGTAATGTGGCTCTTTATGCATAAATCAATACCTCAAGGTAAATGCAGAACACAGCATGCAGAATCACAAAAAAGCAAAAAAGTCAGTCAAAACTTTTAGATCCAGCATCCGTTTCTGTGGGGTTCTTTAGGTATCTGCTCCCAAAGACTGTAGCAGGGAAAAAGATGTACAGGTAAACCTCACTTTTATTATTTATGGAAATATGGACTTATCCAGGGGCACACAGAGGACAGGGCAATAATAATGAATCATGTGCCACCACTAGAATAACATAAAGTACCAGTAATGTATCCCTGTGATAAATTAATAAGAGTTTGAACTTGACTACAACCCTTGCAATTAGACCCCACACTTACATTTGCATCATTTTTTGCCTTTCATCTTCAATTAATACAAAGTTGTAACAATAAATGAATACTCTCATAAGCCACTTTAAGGGTAGTGCCTACATTGTACTCATACTCTATCCACACAGTTTGCTTTAGCTATCAATTTGCAATTTATTAATCTTAATCACTCTTAGCTTATCACTGCTAATGACATGGATTCTTTACCCTGATCAGCCATAACTTTATGACTAATAATATTATGTTTAATATTTAGTAGGCAATGCCATACACAACAATATGGGTATTCTGACATCTTTCTTATCAGAACCAGTGTTAATAATTTCAACAATATTCCACTTACTGCCCGATGACGTTCTAAGAATTTATTTATGGCCCTCATTCACCAATATTTTCTTCTTTTTTTTATGTGTTCTTAAAATGTTAAGATGTTTAAATACTATAATATTATCCAACTGTAAGCTAACGTTTTGCACAAACAGGCATGCAATACATTTTGAACACCGTTTGCAGATTCTGTTCTTACCTAAGAACAAGAAAACATTGGTGAACATCTGAATCTTTGTGAAAACGGTGTAAGTGGATTTTAAGAAGAATTGTTGTGAGCGAAGCTCAATGTCAGTAACTTCACCTGGTCATAATGTTATGGCTAATGGGTCTATGTACCAATTTTCACAAACATGTCTCTAGCTTTCCAGCGTTGCTTCTGGGTTTAATGGCCTTTCACCTAAATAAAACGTGGCCTACTAAGGTCTAATGATCAGAAACTGATAGAAGATGGCTAAATTAGGACTACAGCCTACAATTGTAAAAGCAAAAATCACACCCACAAGTGACTTGTACCATCAGGTCAAGTATAATGTATGTGTTCATAACAAAGTGTTCAATATGTTGTTTTCTCTTTCCGTCTCTTTCTTCTTTGATAAAGCTGAAAGGAAACCTTGAATCCTGAAACAGAAACACTGAAACATTTAAATACTGTGCTAGGAATGGCACTTGAGTTGGACAGTTGGCAATAGGGACTTTTCGACATTCGAACACGGCACGGGTCAGACGGACAACGGACACACATTCACACTTCACGACAGCGCAGGGTCATGTGGACGGTCCTCGTCGCACGATAGTCTGTTGTTCCTCGGAGAGGAGAGGTGAGGAGAGGAGTGGAGGGGGAAGCCACAACTGGGATAAAAAGGCCTACTGGATGAAGGGCATTCGCTCCTTGTTGTCATTGTCTCCCTCGTGCTCCTCCTCATCCTCACCCGCCTCGCTGGTCTCCGTGCTGTCACTGGCCATCTGGGGGACAAGAGGGCATGTTGGTTATTGCATTTGGTTTACAGATATCGTGAGAATAACAGGCATATGTGGCGACCAGAAGAAAATGGTGGAACAATTAGAAATAAAGAAGAATAAGGTTTAAGGAGAGGGAAAGGTTCCAGGAGAGGGAAAATTGCAGTATTTACAGGTGAAGGAGTCTTTTATAAGCCATTATTACCACATTTTTCCTCAGCATCAATCAAGAGGTCTCCATGGAAACATGTCACATGATACTACAGTCACTGTCATCCTTTCTTTTTTTGCCTTTTCTGATTTGCTTTCTTCAGCATCACAGTTGTGCTAAGTGCTCCATAGGGGTTTATTCTCAGACAATGGCAGATTTTTATTGCACATCAGATTCAATACATCAGACAAATGCCCAACATGGCAGCTCAACACAAGGTCGTAAAGGCAAAAACTATTTTAATAAGTGTTTAAGAAAGACATGATAGGCGTCAGGAATCTTGTTGTTTACAGGTGAATGGGCCTCATTCACCGACCATTTTTAATATAGAATTTCTTAAAATATTTTCTTTATTTGAGGTTTTTCTTCAGTAAGAACCTACTTGTTCTTGTAAATTGGTAAATAAGGCTCATTGATTTTTCTCAATGTGGGGCTGGTGTAAAATTACAGCTCAAATAAAGGCTGAGTGCTCAATTTAGCATGCTTTACTTACCAAAGGAGTGGGAGATTTTTCCACGTCCAGAATCAGTTTTCCTATGTTGCCTCTGTCATGAATTCTCTGCATGGCTTCCTTAACCTGAGAAGAATAAATACAGTCCAGTTGTCAGCATAACTCTTCAAAACTGTTCTGTACCTTAAACAACAGGACTGTACCTTAGGTTTCAAAAGTAAAACAAAGCACCACCTTATGATAAGACTCCCCTTATTGTAATAAAGGGTAATACATTATTTATAACCAAGTTGTTAATTAAGTTATAGGCAGTTTTATATCATTAATAAGCAGTGATAAAAAAGTTATAACAGTTGTGAAACATTGAGGCATCCTCTCTATTTACACTTTATAAAAAGGCTCTCCTTTGTCAGTTATGTTTAACATTCTGCTTGAGACGAGGGAATAAAGAAAGCAAAGCAAATAACAAGATCTGGAATCTTGCCAAATAGTGAGCCTGCATCAATGTATGTCATGTGTTCTAACATAATTAATGATTGAAAAACTCTCCACAACCTAATTAACAACATGCTTATAAATCAATTACAACCCTTTTGGGGCAGTAGCATAACGGTTGGGGAGTTGGCCTCCTCATCGTTTCACCGGTTTGAATCCCAGATCAGTAAAGGTTCCGCTGAGGTACTCATGAGCAAGGTGCCGTCCACAAGCACTGCTCCCAAGGCACTGCCCACTGCTACAGTCACATTTCGTTGTGGTGCGCCGTGTGCTGTGCCGGGGTGTGTTCACAATGACAAATAATAATCACTGACTTTGAATAAGTGTAGTCTTATTATAAAGTGGTCCCAAAAACACAAACTCTTGTAGTACCACGATGTCCCCTGAGGGTGGCAATAGAGATCAGTGGATCTATAAATTCCATTTCCAGACTTCCAGACTCTTGTAACAACGTAATTGCGGATTGGAGCTTTTTAGGCGGAGGTGCTGAGGAAAACAGATGACATCAAAGTACAGAAATAATCATTATGTGGCTTTTGGTGAAAATGA
The DNA here is from genome assembly GCA_032718565.1 of Distichodus sexfasciatus. Classification (NCBI taxonomy): domain Eukaryota; kingdom Metazoa; phylum Chordata; class Actinopteri; order Characiformes; family Distichodontidae; genus Distichodus; species Distichodus sexfasciatus. Next base: position 2,240,366 of record JAVGVS010000013.1, read on the forward strand.
AACGCTTTGACACTGATGTGCTAAACGATTATCTGAGCGCTGCTATTTTAATTCACTCCCCCTCAGAGCACTGGATGTTCCAAAGCAAATTCGGGATGACGGCTGTGTTCGCGCATAACCACTTGATGTGAAGACAGGTCGGCTCTCGGATTTCTCGGATCTGACAGTGCACTACGGTAGAAAGAAAAACTCTATAGGTGGAGGTGCAGTAAACACAGGGATTACAGAGAGGGTAGAATGAAGTAAAGTGTTTCTTTTTTGAGGGTCAGGACATAAAAAAACAAACAAAAAAACATGTTGACCTTTATTGTAAATCACCTAATCAAATGGAACATTGCCCTTGTGCAGCTTTGTGGGGTTTTTTTTTTTAAATACACTACCCGTTGAATTGTGCAACCAAGCGAATCAGCGCATGCGCCGTCCTACAATCTTGCGCTCTGTTTCTACGCCCATAAATTCATGCTACGTTGGTGTTGAGACTTTGGTTAACATTAAGTAAAGCATTTTAAACCATCATTATTGAACTTTTTAACCTGTAAACATTTGACGATCTTTTCCTTACACAAACATAGCTTGCAATAAAGTGTGTTAAGACTCTTCTGTCGATTCACACTACGGTAGCATTTTTCGACAAGGCAGCGAAACCCAAATAAGCCTTTATTCTTGATGCATCTCTTATGTAGAGACATGTCAATCTTTCCACTTCAGTTAAAGTCTCTATTCAAATGCAATTCGTAAATGAAAAGGTTAAAAGTTTATTGGCACACCATGGAGAAGTTTGCTTGCTACTAGCAGCAGCAGTCTGTTCTCAAATGCCTATTACTGCACATCTGAGAACATATGCTGCTTGTTTGTTTCATCTCGTGATTCATCGACTTTCAGCTCCTGTCAAGGTTTAAATATCAGGATGCTACTATTCCTTTTTGCAAGGTAACAAGTCTTCCAGCTTCCTTTTTAAATCAAAAATGAACATTTTTAATAGTATAGTAAAATGTAACCAGGCATGGACAGTGTAAAGCTGCTATAATCTAAGTCTTAATGAGGAAATATAACATATTTACCTTTAAAATATTTAGCATATGCTCTCATACAGAGCAACTTTAATTTCTTAATTACAGGGACAATTTCTGGAGCAACTTGGGGTTAAAGGTGTTGCTAATATGGCCAAATGATGGACAGAGCTGAATTTGAACCTTTGACCTACTGACTAAAGACATGAATTAAACTATCAAATATAAAGTAATATAATTATTAATTGTTAATACAAAATGTGACAGGGTTGTGTCATTAAAAGAGGACATCCATGTTCATATTTAACATTTAAAAGCTATGAAAAAATGTCTGGCTTATGATTTAGGAAAACGAGTGCATTTTAAAAGTTGAGAAACGTTTCATGCAACAGTGAGCCTAAATTTTTAAGAAGACATTTACATATCCTCAACAGGTATTTGGTACTGTGGATTTGGAGTGACAACATGAAACATGGAGTAAGTACGTCCTCTCAGGCAAAATCCCAGTGAAAACTCTAGATTTAGGGGTAGGGATTCGGCCTAAATCAATCATCTAACACAATCACCTCCACTGTCCTCCATGTCCAATCATAAAAAGCAACTAAAATATCATTTGCCATTTTTATTCCTGAGCTCAACCAGACATTTGAATGAAATGTAATCTTCTCTTGTATTAAAAACAGACGCCTTATTCAATATGAAGTGGCATTACAATATATTTTAGGGCTGGGTATCGTTGCTGATTTCCTGAATCGATTTGATTCCGATTCACAAGGTCATGATCTGATTCAATTCTCAATTAGATTCGATTCGATTCGATATCGATTTATTTAGAGACTGCTTTGCGTCCATACTAGTTTTGCTTGGTTATAAAATAAATTGTTTTAAAACCGAAGTGTTGCCAAACATTGGCCTTTAGGCCTGACGGTGATTTGAACGGAGCAGCTTCAGCCATGGCTCTATTTGGTTTGGGTTTCGCCGGTCTCACGTTTTTATAGCGCTCCTTGCGCGGCCGCGAGAAGTAGTGCATAGCCACAGGAAAAGATCGATCCGCGAATTTTTGAATCGATATCGTATTTTTCGAACGAGAATCGATATTGATCGGTGAATCGATTTTTTTAACCCAGCCCTAATATATATGATGCTTTCATTCATTTTGATCAATGTTTTTGTTTCTGATCGATACTGTGGGCTCGCTGATCACTGAATCGAAGTAGATTGCTGTATCATTACGCACTACCAAGTACCAGAGGAATCTGAACATCGTCTCTTCTCCCCTCGCCTTGGCCACCACTCAGCATGCCCTTGATGTGGCATTCGCCCCATAAACCGCCAAGCACTCCGGCTCCCACGACTCAAATTCAGCCTCATCTCAGCGCCACTACAAATACATGGAAGATTTGATTGCTTCTGAATGAGTCCATTGCTCCATTGCTTCTGCCCTTTGAGAGTGAGGGGGCCATAAAATGCCTGAGTGCAAAAGCTCTTAAGAACACATTACCAAACACTGTATCCACCGAGACACAACAACGACACGTCAAAAGGTTTCAATGGTATTTCTCTTTTTTTTTCTCCAGTGAATTTAAAGACTAATGGGAATAGGCAGCAGATAGACAGAATGACAGACGAACAGATCCTGCAAATTTGACATTTAGCGAGCGCCCATGAGTCAGCAACGGTCAATTATTGAAAAGAAAAGTCCTATTAGCTTTAGGCATCTGTTAAAGGAAAGGCTACACGCCCTCTCGGTTTGCCATTCAGAATCGTGACTCATCGCTTGATTCTGAATCACTCGTCGTGACCAAAGTTTAGAGGAATGAGTCTCCCCCTTGCTCATAAACATACTGTTAAAAAGGAGAGGAGTTGAATTTTCTGAGACGTGTCCACATCGGCCAGCAATATTCTGAATGCATAAAAATGCACTGAAATGAGGAGTCGCAATTCATCCCACAAAAGAGAGCGAGCGCTCACCCGGTTTGCAATGGAAAACTTGTTTTTTTGCGTCAGCTCTCACTCTCTTACTTCAGAGCTCAATGGAATGTGATTTGATTTTCTCATTTTTGCTGTGAGAGGAGCTGCTTTGGAGATTAATTTCTTCCATGAGTTTATTTTCAAAAATACCCATGTTTGCTGTAACTTGCTTTTTTTGTTGTTTTGGAAGTGAATGAATTTGGCTTTGTAACTGATGATATGATTTAAAAAACACTCTTTAAATACACAATAAACACAGCGAAGCAATCAGGTCTGCAACTTAATCTCACACTGAACACAATTCAATGGATTCGAATAGTAGTGTTGAATACAAACTGTGTGCAAAAAAAAAGCAGAGATGGCACAGAGAGCTTGTGGGAAGATAATAATGTTTATTATGGCTAACGATCTCAGTGAAATTAGGAAACCATTAAAAGAGCAACCATTAAGAATACACTAACAGTCTGTTTGCTGTCTGCATGAAAGAAACCGTCCCCAGACCTGCAGAGCGAGAGAACAGAGCTGGTAATTGTGTATATATACCTGATTAACAAAACTCAACACCTTCTTTTCTCCTGAGGCCCTTTTTCAACTAGCTGTGTTTGAGAGACATAGCCTAACTCAAAAAAGAAAGCTTATTGAATAACTGAAGATACTCTGCATATACGAAGACACTGCATTTGTAACTTAAATCTTGTTCAGGTTTCAGTTCTTTATGTACGGTGCATAAAGTCACCTCTTAACCGTTCCCCAAATGTGTTCTAGCTGTGATTTAGTACTTACTAGATTAAAACTTTCCCCTCACATGGACAATAAAACTTTCTCTCAAGTGGCAGGGGTTTTTATTATTTGAGTAATTAAATCTTGTACAGATTGTCCCAGAGTTATGATGGTTCAACGTAGCAGCAAGATAAGTTGGGACGCTGTCGGGATGAACGTATCTCCCGTCTCGTGAGGTGCCTCACTCTCGTCAGTGATCGAGTTCATTGTCTGCGTGTTAGAGCCCATATTTTGTACTGTGTGTTTTGCCGTTTCAAAGCCAAATTTTAGTGAAACAAGCATTTCCAAATGCCCAGGTGTGTCTCCTGCTGGCCGCCATGTCTTGTCTTGAAGTTAGGATGGGGTCATTGGAACGCATCTCCATCGTAATTCGGTAACTACCTGTATTTGCAACATAGCTGAGTATTATTATTAGCAATTTTCCCATTTGACCACATATCTAATGAAGGTATAATATTATACAGCTAAATAAAAATCGTTCTCATTGAAAATTGAAACTGAAGGAGTAATATCACCATCTGCATCTGATGGCACAGCATCCTCAATCCTGAATATGTAAAAGACAACCAAGCAGTTACTCCATGTCAACTGATGATGATGGTAATTTGTCACATAGTCTGGTCCTCATCAATTCATTAAAGGTTTACATTAAAAGGATGAAAGGAATTTTACTGATAAGGAACGCCAATGGTCTCAAAATCTGCTTATATTTTTATGCAATTTACAGTAAAACTCACGTTTTTTTACACAGTTTTATTCCTTAAAAACAGTCTTTTTAAGTCATTCTTATATTCTGGCGCCTTTGGCGTTGTTAAAAACGCTGCTTTTTGCAGATCTCTAGTGACTTGTGGTCAAATGCCGCATATTTTACACCGTAAATTAGCTGTAACAAGCAAATGAAAGCAATTAAAGACTTTCAGTCAAGTACCCAATACTCGAGCACTGTTAATATCATAAACTTCGGTGCGTTTACTCAAGTAGTATTTTAATTTGAGATAAAAGTGATCTTTACTTTTACTTAAATCTGGGTCCGAACAAAAATACAAATATGTGATAAGATCCTATTATAAGCACATTATAACTTTGCTAACTGCTAATTGGTGACTTTCCCAAAGCAGAACTTTCTCCCATGCTCAAGACATTCATCTGTCTAAACAATACTTCTTTCTAGCAGCTGAGAAAACATGCTGCAATCGCTCCCAGCGCGACCTATGACCCTTCCTGGCCTGTCCACACGATTTAAATTTGCATTGCCAAACCAAAGTATTGACCACAATCAACATAGAAAAGAGAAAGCCGTTCTCAACATGGAATTAAACATGGAGCTTAAAGGGAAAAAAAACACAGAGGAAAGGGTTAGATTCGTCTCCCCTGCAAAACTCAGACTCGTCCTCCCACATGCTCACGTCCCAGCCCCGGGCCATCGCCCTGCTTCTAATGAAGGCTGCATACAGTTTGGAGCGAAAAAATACACAGCACACGCAGCCAAATACAAGCCCCAAGGCCAAACGCAGACGAGAGCTCTAATGACAACACTCAGATTCGGCTTAGATCCTTTGCCAGAGACACGACTTCAGGAATATTTCATTTTTCAGATATACAGCGGATACCCTGCGTGAGATACATCACAGAGCCAGCATGACTCTTAGAAAAAGCGCATGAACAAGAATTAAAAAGATAATTACAGCTTCAAGGTTTAGCACTTTGGATGCGTCTCCCGAAATCTTTCTGACCACACGTTTTTCAAAGCCGTAACGCTGCGAGACCCCGCATTAACACGCTCCCCGGCGTGAGGGACCGGCTTGCGCCAGGCTTTTCCGACAGCTTGCGAGGATCATTAACTTCTTGTGAGACACATCATCGGGCCCGATACATCCTCCGACATTTCTTGGCTGGCTGCGCTGATGTGAGCTTTCAGCAAACTGCTCAGGATAACGGCAGGATAAAAAAAAGCGAGTGGCTTCATTCTTCTGCATTCGATTTCATTACGGTTTGCAAGGACTACAATATGCAGGATGTCAGCAGGGCCAAAATGTAGGCTTTGTCATGAGTGGATGACTTACATTCTGTTCCTTTCTCATCACACTCACAATGCTAGTATTAAAAGCATGTTGTTTTTAAAAGACTCATCAGTTTCTCCTTTAAAAATATAATCTTCAACTTGAACGAATATACAGTGCCTTTGAAAATGAATAAACGTAAACATAAAATTAATCACCATCAGTGTTAGGCCCCAAAGATCATTCTAACTTGAGAGTCACGTGCAGACAGCTGAAGACGAACCCCACGACCTGCTTAATTTGTGAGATCTCATCTCAGACAGATGGGTACTCAGGTACTCCAGGCACAGAAGCTCTTTTTGCTCTGTTGTACTATGTGGAGACTGTTTTTGTAGAACCATTCTCCTGAACTCACAAAAGAAGGTTTTCAATAGACTCAGCCAATTCTGTGCTTTTCAGTAAGGGCACAAAGCCAACGTCCCTGACAACTGTCATTTATTCAGCTTTTTAAAAAGGAAATGTAGCACAGCTATTTAAAACTGTATTCGGAGACAAAAGAAAACCCTTGTTCCAATGATGAAACATTTTTCCCTGTATTTATTATTTTCCTCCCAGACAACCATAACTAGTGCTTTGAAACAAATTACAAAATGTGCAGTGATTTATAAATCCTTATTCCTAAAGAAAGAAAGAAATCCACAGCAGCAGCATCATCACAGGATGTTTAATTGCTTCAAGACGAAGGCCTTAATCGTGTCAGAGGAAGAGCACTAATTGCTTCATACAGCTACACCCAGTCAGGAACTCTGCCCTGGTTCGTTCCAAATGGGAACACAATTAATTACCTACTTGAAGACTGCTATTCATGACCAGCACATGACCCTGGTCTGGTCTGGGACTGATGAGCAGATCGTAGCAGGAAAGTTCTGGTGTGAAGTGTTAAATTATTCTGGATGCATTATTCAGATTTGAGAAGGTGCCAAAAATGCCTTAGAACTTGGAGCTTAGGAATTAACTTTAATGCACAGAATGTCATCAATGTCAAAAATTCGACCCTATTCTGGGTTTGTGCTAACACACATTGACAAATGGCACTGGATCAGCATATAATCAAGTTCTTTTGGCCTGAAGGGATCTGAGTAAAGCTAAAAAAGATCCATCAAATTCCACACAAAGTCTTTGCAGGTCCAGGAAATTTGCTTTATAAAATCTCTGCAGTGCTACGAAATCCTCTCACATTCCGTGCTCAACGCGAACACAGTGACAAAATAAACGAAAAAACCCAGCTCACCAAACATCAGCCTAATTACACAATATATTTGTTATTAAAATCCCAAGACGGCTTTCGCTCCAGTATTTGGTTCGGGCTGAATGAAAGTGGGAGGGAAAGAAGCAATATGGGGTAATTAAATCGTATGGATCACATATAGGAGCTTATTACATTGTCATTCACTGAGTGAGAAGATGTCAGCGAGGAAAAATGAAGAAAATGAAGACGTCTGTGGGATCGACTGTCATGATGATGATGATGATGATGATGATGATAGCTGGGGAATACTGAATACTGAGGAGGAGGAGGAGGAAGAAGCCTGAAATTGTAGTTACATTGACTCCTTTATGTAAAACAACGCTGTAAGCAGGAGTGTCCTTGATATAAAAGCATCAATTCAGTCTGTCTGCAGCAACAGAAGCCATTAACTGTCGCTTTACTGCAGTAATAAAAAATAAGGGCGTTTAGCGTCAGGTAATGCCATGGGATTGTGTTGACGATGGATATAGACCGGATTTATTCAGTTGAGCACAATCAAAAGCACAAGAAAAGTCAAACGAGAAGGTTGAACTTTTTTAAACACTTTACAGATTTTAGCATGGCTATGGAATCAGATTTGTGCCAAAACCACTGGCTTCCACAATGAAAGAAACTCGGCAGCGCTGATGATAAAAAAAAAATACTGGTTTCTCCAGTGATAATGACGGTGAACAAAAGGGTCTTCAACAGCTGATCAGTGAAATTTCATTATTTTATGTGGCAGAAAAGAAAAAACACACAAGCTATTGACCCCATGGGAGCCAAAGTCTGTCACAAGGCTATTTTCAATGGATAGCTGGCTAAGCCCAAACCGCCATTTTTACTCTAATAATGCTAACACAAACACTACATTCTCCGTATTGCATTTAACATTCATTTCTGACTCTAGAACAGTCTAGAACAGTGGCATTGACTACTCTCCATGTCATAACCATAACTCTCAGTAATGCACTATATATTTTTTAGGTATGACAGACGCCAGAATGGAGACCTTTTTTTGCCAACAAATGCTAATTTCCATTAGCACATTTCGGAGAATTTCAAATTTGGCTGCCATTCAATTCTAGTAAAAACTGGCATTACTGGGCAAAACAAACCCATCCCAAAAAGGATTGCCTCAGATCTCACGTTGCGAGTGTTGCCAATAAATCCACCCGTTTTTGTATCCTTAGAACTTCGTCACCTCGTTTTACCGTCACCCTGTGTGGCTAATTAACCATTCTAAACAGGTGCGGAACAATTTCTCAAGACACCAGCGCTTGCTTCTTGATTATAACCACAGGTCAGTCGTGCTGCCAGCTCATCCCAGATGCTAGGGTCAGAGCTGATCTGATCCTCTGGACGTCTGGCTAGAGATGTGTGCGTGTGTGTGTGTGTGTGGGACTGTCACATCAGGTCACCGCACACACACACACACACACACACACACAGGCGTCACAGCGGCTCCCAGGTTAGCATGGCAACTGCTGCGATGGAGGCAGCAGCAACCGCGTTGCTGATGCTGACGTGGCATTGCGCAACAGGGAGGCTGACAGGCTACGTTACAGCCTCACAGAAAACAAGATCCGCCACGTGCTAACAGAATTAATTCTGGACATGGCACGGGAGAACGTTTGATGTAGGCATCACAGCACAACAAAGGTACACAACAAAGAGCCTTTAGGCTTTACATTTGCATGTCCGACATTTAGAAGCAGTGCAGAGGAACATCTTTTCCACAGGATCCCTGGAGCGACTTCGGATTAAGGGTCTCGCTCAGGGGCCCTACTCTAATGGCTTTACTGGGATATAGACCCCCAATCTTAAGTTCAATAAAAGGTGTTAGCTAATTTAAAGTAGCTACTAATATAATTTCTCCAGTAGTTTATCAGTAGTGAAGCTATTTTTTTTAAACGCTGCAGTTTTTCCAGTAATTGGGAATGATAGGGTCTGATAGGACCGAGGTCGTGTAGTTTAACCACTTTCAGAGCATTTCTTTTACTTTCGCTATCCAGGAGCTCATTTTAAAGGTTAAAATGAGTCCAAATTGGTTCAAAATGACCCAAAACGTGTAATTTTAATTGTAGTTTTGAGCCAATTTGGACTCATTTTGGCTCATAAAATGTGCTGCTTTTGACGTTTAAGGGCGAGAACTACATTTTCCACAACCCCCCCGCACGCTACTCAGCGTCACATCACAAAAATGCAACGGACGAGCTTCCGGAACAAACGCTGAAAATCTCAATAAATGGCTGTATCGTGAGTAGAACGCTGGTTGTTGTGGTTAGTTATCACGTAAAATATGAGTTTAGTCTGTAATAAAGAGATTTGACTGAACTGGAGCAGTTTAGCGAGAGCCGCGAGCGCTCAAACACACTGGACGCGTGTTTACACAGCTGATCTGCGAGCCTGCGTAATCAACAATCTAATACGTTTGTGATGTGCACCCACTGTGTGCACAAAGACCAAGTTTTAAACATTTAAGTTTAGTGTCGGGTGTACTGAACTATCGCAGTTCACCTGGGTGTATCGGTTCAAACAGGGCGTACCGAAAGGTTCGGTAAAATACCGTAGAAAACCGTTGCATCCCTAGTAACAATGCTGTTTAGAAATAAAATATATTTGAAGGGTCGTATGTAAGTGTGAATAAGGGCAAAACAGGGACATTGGTCAGTCCCAAGACACCAGAGTAAATGTTCTCATCTTTGCAAATCTAATAACTACATCACTTTGGAGTTCGTTCAAAGCCTTGTAAAGTCACTACCATGCTTGGGGTCAAGTGGGTCGATCACTTCTGAAATAAAAAAAACTTAACTACGGCCGAGAAAAGGTTGAAGGCGATCGTAACGTTCCATTTAGCATCCAGATAGACATCTTCATTTCATGCCATGGGGGAGAGAGAGAGAGAATGAGAGACCGAGAACAGCTGGGCCGCACACAGGTAATGAGATTCCATCCTCTCCTGCTGTGGATGTTAACGTCCGCCGTCTGGATGCCACCTCGGGCCACTTTGTTCCCTTCTTGCCATTTCCTTTCCTTTCCCCTCACATTCTCCCAAATAAGACTGCTCTCCTCTCACGCCACTCGCGCTCGCTTTGTGCTAACAGGAAAAGAGAGACTCTCTGGGGAAGGTGCTGATGCAGTGATTAAGGCCCACACACGTCGTGCCGAGCAGAAATATCTAAATCACCAGAGAGAGAGAGGGAGAGCTAAAAACACACCACTGCAAGCTCGACTAAAATAATGGAACGCGTTGCAGGATTTTTCCAAAACCAACAGACTGAGGGTGTGAAGACCTAAGCCAGGCTTGCAGAAATTTACAATTTGACTGCTCTTCCTAACGAGGTGTAAGATTAGGTATTTCCAAAACGTACCACCTTTTTATGGAATGATGCCCACTGAGAGAGTTGTGAAACTGCTTTAAGAGGAGGGACAAATTAGTGTCGAGGTTCAACAAAATTTTGGGGACAAATATGTGCCTCAATGGCACTTGTTAAATCAAATGGTTTATGCAAATATTCTAGAAAACATTTTTTGCCAGCGCCTGGGGAGTAGTGCTTAAGGGCGGTACCTTGCTCATGAGTACCTCAGTGGTACCTTTACTGGTCTGGGACTTGAATCAGCGACCTTAGGATCATCGGGCCAGCTCCCTAACCTTTAGACTACCAACTGTCGCCTAAATACCACTAAAGAGAGTTTACGGTGGTATCTTATCTCTTCACTGGGTAAATATTGTATCTCTTCTCCCTCTATGTTTCAAAAATGTTCGGAGCGTTTTAGTTTGTGTATTCACTGACACGTGGGCCCTTGTCATCTGCTCACTGCAAAATGCTCTTTCAAATAATGTCACATATCAGTGTTTTTGTTTTCAGCGCAAACCCAACACATTCCAAAAGCTGCACGGCAACGCTCCGATCCATCAGCGATTTGGAATATTTCCCTGACACAAGCTGCACATCAACAAGCCTCGCTATTGATCTCCGTCAGGTCTTTGACAGATGCTTCGGAAGCTCCTAAACCCCCCCCAAAAAGAGACGAGGCTTGAGAGAGCGTCTGTCAAAACGGCGTGAAAAACAAGAAACCCAAGCATGCTCCGAGAGCAGACAACGGCTCAAAAATCACAGCTGATGCAAAAAAGCGGTGTGAAGATAACGCCGCATCCAGCCGGCCAAGAGGAAACCATGAATGAAGAGTGTGAGGACGCGTGTGAATAAAAAAGGACAAACACAAAGTGAATCATATCCTTAATGGACAAAATAGGGAATGACAACCTTAATGGTGGCGAACAATAAAATTTCTGGCCTAAAAAAGGGGGAAAAAAGAGGGTTGCGGTTGGGTCATTGACAAGATGCTCTCGACGACTGTGGGAGTTAAGGGGACAGAAGAAGAAAGGGAAAGGGAAGAGGGAAGAAGAAGAAGATGAACAAATAATGAAGACTATCACTGTAAATGAGACAGTTTGGTAAAGAAGAACTGTGTTATTTAGGGATGCACAAAATAGGAATTATTGACTGATAATTACCGCCAAAGTTCCATTGTGCACTCAGAATTTTGCCACTAAAATGATTCCATAGTTCTGACATTTCTAACACAGCACCAAGTAAAGCGAGCATGAAAGCGGAATTGAGCGTTTCAAGCGTAGTGCACGACATGTGGTGTACCAAGTCAAAAGGGGTTAGGGTTAGGGTTAGTGACTCTACATGTGCACTACCTAGTGTGTAGAGAGCCGTTAAGCCCTGGCTATTTCCTGAGATGCATACTACTAGATAGAAAAGCATGATAAGAGCGCCTTACCTACCATACTATTAAGTGTGATAGAACACGGCTCGGGACACAGCCCATGTGCAAGCTTGCATTTGCCAAGTGAGGCCATCACGCAATTTAGGTAGTTAAAAATATTCATGCATGCAGGCAGAGTTGAGCAAGAAAAAGACGAGATTTTGCTTGCGAACGTTTCACCGCTTGCTCAGAATTTTGCCACCAAATAACACCATACATTTTAAGACAGAAGGCACGGGCCATATAAAAACCCACCTCCGATTTTGGACGTGCCTGATACATGTGCTACCTTTCCGACGTAGAATTAATGCGTCATCAAATATTGGCTGAAAATCTAAGCATCGGTTCAAATCTGAACATCTAACAGACTCTATCGTTTTCCCTTTTTAACTTTTTAAACATTTCGACGCATTTAACTCACAGCAAGGGATTAACTTAAGGTTAAAGTTATGGGCTTTGCTCAGGGGTCCAATAGAGGTAATTCCATCAGTAGGATGGAGTCGGATTTGAACCTATGACCTCTTGGGGGAAGTTGGTAGTGTAACGGTTAGGGAGATCCCCCCGTGATCGGAAGGTACCACTGAGGTACTCATGAACAAGGTACCGTCCCCAAGTAATGCTCCCCAGGCCCTGCCAAAAAAGTTGACCACTGTTCCTTTATGTATGGGTTAAATGTAAAGGTCATGTTTCGTTGACGTGCACTGTGGTGTGTTCACAATGACAAATAATCACTCACTTCACTTTAATCCCCTGGCGACAATCCCGCCGCAAAGCTGCTGGATGAAGCTTGTTGTTGTGTGAAGTACAGAACGAATCTGCTAAAAATGTAGGCTTCATCACCCATGTACATCTGACAAACAGCAGAATGCAAGAGACGACGAATGACACAGCCAGTTCTTTTAAACATAATTGCTGCTGGACTGCGGCCTGCGTAGGTCTGTTAGTCTTAATGGAGAGTGATGGAGGGCTGGCTGGCTGACTACAGGGTGCGTAGGCAGGAGGAACAACATAATGGCATCAATCGGAGAGAGAGAAAGACAGCGACAGGGAACGGGGCTGGACAGCCCACCTGTCATCCGCTAGGGACAGCTTCTGGTGCCGGCTCCGGATTGCGCCGAGTGGCAGATGAGCCCGAGGCCACGTCTTGCCACTTCCATTTAAAATACCTTCACTGCCCACCTTTCAGCTGTCTGCCAGAATCTCACCGACATGAAGGTCCACAAAGGCTAGTTCTAAACTGTGTTTAAGAACACTGTGAACTGGTGCCGCTGCCAAAAGTGTCTGACTGGCATCGGGCCAACAAATAGCCATCATAAAAGCTATTCTGGTCAATGCTGTTTTCCTCTTGGATTTGGATTACATCTCCAATAGCTCTCGCTTGAAAACAACACGAAGCCGTCTGCTGTGACAAGGTAAAAGCAGCTTCCTTACCTCCTCCAGAGCCCACAGCGAATCCACTAAGGGTTTAATCTTCTTCTGATTGTAGAGAGATAAGAGTTTCTGTACGGCAGCCTTCACCGGTCTGCAGCCCCCTTGCTTGAAGAGAAGGTTGAGCAGCGAGAAGCCAGCCATGACTTTGTTCTCTTCATAAAGTTTAATGGGATTAACCTTCTCCACCTGCCACCACTACCGACAAATAGCAAAACAATGCAGTAAATTGACCAACATGGAGACAAAATGAAGAGGAGACATGTAGCTCAAAGCTTTAGTTCGCCATCAGCCCTAAAAGTGTCTTTTAGTTTATCAAAAAGCATCACTTACCGATTTGGCAAAGCTGAAGAAGCTTTTCGTCTCTCCCGTCACCATGTTTGACGAACCTGTAAATCCAAAACACAGTAAAGCGGAAAAAATTTGGTCCAAGATCAAATTAATGCCTTAAAGGTTCTGTTCTTTGGACATGCATTTGGGTCTGTACTGCCTCTACACACACTGTAAGTCTGATAAAAAAAGACGGTGAATTGTGTTAGTATTCATTTACGAATGTCAGAAACCATGTGCTGAAACGAGCCGTCTAGATTTCTCCCCGACTTCTACATCACAGTAGGGGACATTTGAATAACTCCACCCTCCTATCTGAGAAGCTCCGCCCACCAGGTAGAACTGCTAGTGCTTCCTGATCCGCCATGTTTTCTTGCAAGTGCTAGCGTAGGAATCACAATGAAGAAGTCTACCGGTGGACACCTAAAGTGTTGTGTTGTTGGCTGCAAACACCAACATAAATCTTTATTTCTCTCCATTGTAAAGATAATCTTGTCGGCTAAACTACTGATCTCAAAGGAACACGTTACAATGTTTACATGAAATCGAAATGAATGTGGAAATACCCGATGACGCTTTTCATAACGTAGCAAGAAAAAGTGCAAAAAACATGTTTGGTGGATACAGGCCCATAGTTGGCAAAAACCTGAGGTGTGCTAACCATTTCAAGGGTGACTCCTTCGTCAGCTTCGGCTCAGAGACTTTTTTTAACTTGTTGAAAAAATGTATAACCTGTGCTTTCATCAAGATCGAATGTGGTCATATGGTGCACTGATTAATTATCTTAATTGCCAATAGTTTTGGCAATTCTCTAATATTTCATTATCTGAAATGTACACATATTGCCAAATTGTTAGTTTTACAGAACTTACGTTATCCTAAGATTAATAAAAACAATGGACACTTAAAACCAGTATTTCAGAAAGAATGAGGTATTAGTTATTATTGTTTCAGCTACAGGAAATATCTTCTTATTGAAGAAATCTAACAGCCAACTTGTACTATTTTATATTATATTCCAATATAAATTGTGCAATAAAAATGGTTAAACAGTTTGTGGATTGATTAGTGTTATTTCATGTCATTTCAAATACTAACGTTTGCAGGATCAATAAAAAACAACAACAACAATGTTTCTTACTGATATTATTCTCACTATATGCCATAACGGCCACTCTATGGAACCTATTAGCCTAAAGTGATTAAGAAGTATGAAAAGAAGACCCACATTACATGTATCACTGGCCTATTGTGCGCATTGGGAAAATTACGCCATCATGCGACTGCATGCGCTGACTCACATTAATGTGCTTCATCCACTGCTACAAAGATTAATTGATTCATTTTGCAGCCATGTGCGCCTGAACTCAAATTACACCTTATCACAGCCACGGCAGCTTCCTTTCCCCATTTTAAAAAAGCCTCAAAGAACTTAATGCTGAGGGATTACAAGCTATTAAGGCGGCACACACTTCTCTTTCGACATTTATGGAAATGAAGCGTGTATGTGACTTTTGTCAAATGATGGCAGAGAGGTCTGAAATGTGACCTTTACTTAAACGCTTGGATTCGGGAAAAAGAAGGTCGGTTTGATCGGTTTCCTCAATGTTTGAACTTTAACACGGCACGACTTGCTGGACCTTGATTAATTAATACTCTCGTATGACCGAAGACAAAATTTCAAACGCTGCTTTTATCAATCATTAGTGGTGGATGTGATTGGTTTCGTCTAGAGCTTGATTATTACAAGTACTAATTATCTACAGCTGTAGATAACGCTGCTACAAAGCAAAACCCTCCTGTCTCCATGATTTGTGATGAAGTCTGTGTAGTCTTCTTCAAAACGACCAACCGTAGAGGATGTAGGTGCCCAGAGGTTTCAGCAGGCCCAAGCCTTTCCCTGTGTTCTCTCCGCACAGACAATCCAGAACAATATCCACTCCGTCTGGAGAGATCCTACGAGAGAGCCGAGACACAAGTAAGGAATTTGATTTCTAGACAGTCATCTAGTTACGTGCAAAGATCAAATTAGTACTGATGATGAACTGCGAACGTCACATATCTGAGATTTGATGATGTCTACGTTCCTCCCAAAACTCTTCATGGCAAGGTTTGCTCATGCATTTTAGACATTTTGTAGGTCAATATGAATCTGAATATTATATCCACAATAATGATTCAGAAAGATATTATTGAGACGCAGCTCTCATATGGAACGCCACCATAGCAAAAAATGTAGTTCTCTCTCAGAAATGAATCAAAAATGAGTCAAAACTGCCAAAGTTTCAGTATTTCTCCATTTTCAATGAATCAGAAAATATTTTTTCCATTCTATAATGTCAGAGAGTAAAAAATAAATATAGAGCAACACATGCTTTGTTATTAAATACTTTTATTCTGGAGCCAGATGGATTCCAAATGGATAAAAAAGCGTTTCTGCCTGGAACTAACCTTATTTTTCTTCATGGTACTAAGCCACAGAATGTCTCTGCATAATAAAGCCTCTGAAAGCCAATAAAAAAGACATTGTTCTTACTATTTCTAGTAGTTATATCTACAGTTTCTGCACTTTTATAATACATAAAGTTAAAAAAAGAACATAAAAAAACTTCTACAGCCGCGTCAGTTTTCATCAGAAATGGACTGATTTCAAGACTGCGTCAGCATTTACAGATTAATCTATGACTAAATTTGAGTAGTGCAGGATGTCCTGAACACAACAACATAAGGCATGCATGGCTAACTTCTACGCTCACTATAATAAGCCTAAAAACAAAGGTACAGAAAAAACATTCTCACAGGGCTATAAGGGTTAACCCACAAAATGTCTAAAATGCACAAGCAAGTCTTACGTAGCTTTTTTGGGAAGAATGCAGACATCATCGAATCTCAGTTTACAGTCAGCATGATTTGGTCCTAGTTGTGTTTTACGCCACCAGTGTTGTAACTACATTTTATTATAATGCAGCAAGTTCATTTCTGGCTAAGCCCTAATCAGCACTGCCATTCATCGGCCCGAGCGAACAAACCGTAATCAGAAAACCGCACATCTGAGCGTGTGTTCAATGGTGCGCTGTACAAAACAAAAGAAAAAAGAGGACAAGTGGAAAAGGAATGAGAACCATGTCATTAAGATCAAGTGCTCCTAATGCCTTCTCACTGTTGGCAGCTCAGACCTCCTGCACGGCGGTCTTGTGACGCCCAGAGTCTCGGCCATTGTAAAGGGCCTGACTCGAGAGCAATTTAATTTCGCTTTTTTCCCCCCTGATCCTGACAGGAATGTGGGGCCTGGGAGATGAAAGAAGAATTAATCTCCTCTCTCCTACTCATTTTACATCTATTTATTAGCACTCTAATATGCACCGAGCCTGCGTTGGAGCTGCGTCAATCTCCACCCAAGCTCGACACGTTATCTCTGGAGCTTTAATATTGATTGTTGAGATAATGCTGGGTTGCATCAGGTCAGAGACGATGTAAACTAGAGACGGCGAAGAAGAAGCAGTTGTGGTTTAACAGTTAGGGAGTTGCTGCCGAGATGGGAAGATTGGGGTACGGCTGTGGCACCATACCCAAGCACTGGTAGAAGGGCAGTTCTCATGTCAGCTGTCCACTGCTTCTACATGGGTGGTTTTAAATGCAGGGGTCAAATAGAACTTGGCGAAAAACAAGCAAGGTTTTACTTCAACGGGATGTTGACGGGTTTTTATTTGCTCGACGCTGAAAAATTTAAAGGGAACATTGCTGTCACCTACAGCTATTGGGCATAAGACTGCCATCGCATTAAAGAAACAAACTGGGACAAGCATCTAGATGCTCGCTTCCCTGACAATGAGATTAAAGAGTGGGCAGTTTTTGGCCAAGACTGGCTGGACGTGACGCACAACTTTGACTGTGGGGTTACATGACGTGACCTGAAGAAGTTCCAAGCACATCTTATGGAAGCAGGCGAGGCTGTAATGAAATCAATCTGCCAAAAGTACAAGAATTCCAACCTCACAACTAAAGAAAATTGGTGGTGATACAGACATTTGCTGACTGGTCACTAAAAAGTGAGAGGTTTCTAGATCTGAAAACCTTTCTATAGTTCCTGCTGGTCAGTTGTGGTGGTTCTTATTTGCCGAGTGCTGAAAAAGTTGTTGTAAATTTGCTCTTAAGAAAGATACAACATGTGAGTCCAGGTTTTTCAGTTCCGATACCGATGTCGATACTCAGTCTTTGGGTATCGGCCGATCCTGAGTACTGATCCTATACCTGTTTTTAATTAATACGTTGTGTATTTCTCTGTGAGGAGGAGACTGAAGTTATTCTGTTATGCTTAAAGAAATACTTGACTTAAATACTGTTTTCCTAACTAAAACAATGTAATAACTACACGCCCATATGTATATGCTAAATTATTTATCATTAACTTTTAAAAAATCATTAAACACAGTTTAAACACAGTTGTGTAATTTTGTGACGGTCCCTAATCCTGCGGCGCTAAAACCATCAGGACCACAGAGATTGCTGGTGTTGTTAAGGAAATTAAACAGCATAATCATGTGATTTGTTTTTGGGGTTGTAGTGTGTTGCGTTGCTTGTTCTGCTCACTGTCATAACAATATGTACAAATTAGTGTGAATGTCGAACAATAAACCAGCTTTACCGCAGTGCCACTTCCCATGCATAACAGATTGTGCGCGAGTGAATATGCAAACTTAGAAAAATCTATTTAACGGATCGGCTCCATGATCGGCCCAATGCCACCGATACCCGATCCAGCTATGTGAGTCGTTATCGTACCGATATCTGATCCCCGTTTTGGATCGGTGCATCCCTAATTTTAACAGTATACAACTGTAAAATTAATCTGCATTCTCTAACATTGGCATAAGAATGCTCTTCATCAAAATCTTAATTAAGAAAACATTAGTGAAAGTCAGAATCATCATAAGAAACTGCATGAGTAAGTTTTAAGGACAAATTTCTTCTTAAGTCCCACTGTTGTCACCTAACGCTCGGCATAAGACCGTCATCGCATTAAAGAAACGAACTGACGAGGGAACGTCAGTAACGGGATAAGTGCTGTTTCTGGCTTATTATGCATTCAAAAAAATTCTCCTTTTATTTCTCTTTACATCGTTTCCCTTCTGCCCATTAAAGCAACCTGCTGGGGAGAGATCATTAGCACTGGCTACACTGATGACTGTCTTATTCTGAATAGCTGTATCTGAGAAGATGCATGCTGCTCCTGGCTTATTGTACAGAAAGAAAACTCATCGTGTCTTTTCCCATAATCCGCCCCAGATCCCATTAAAGTAACGCCTTGGTGGCATCTGTCCGAGACTCTGCGCTCGCCCATCTTCAAGCCCCCCTGCAGCCTTCATCCTCCACATGCTTGAGGAAGCTTTCTGGATGCCCCTTCTCACATTAAAGCCTCCCAGTTTTTCGCCGCCGAGCCCGGCGTTGCCATGGGGACGGCGGCCGCACAGTTCCAGGGAAGGTAAGTGGTGACGTTGGCCTTCCTCCAGGCGTGACTCACATCATCATCCCCTCATCATCCGCCCGCCCCGGTCCCTCACGAGCTGGCATTCGCTCATTAGCACGTTACAGAGAGTTGTAATTATGACATGGAAAGTAGTAAATACAACTCGGAGAGGGTTCTAGACTCTGTTTCAGACTCATTCTTGCTGCATTATTGAGCACGCAGCGGTTTTTTGCACTATGACCATAAAGGCGGCAGAGGAGACAAGACTTTGGCTGCTGTGAAGTCAACAGTATTGGGTGTTCTTTTCATGAGATTACATATTGCAGGTATAGGGGCGGTTTCCCAGAAAGAGATTAAGACTAGTCCTGGATTACAGATTGTTTTGAATGGAGATTTTCCATTGAAAAAGAAATATAGTTCAGAACTAGTCTTAATCCCTGTCTGGGAAACCGCCCCAAAAGATTTTATTGACTGAAAATTAGAAAAAGCAAGATTATTTTGTTAGACCACCACAGACACCACTGGTGTGCTTCATTTTGGGGGGGCAATTTGACAGATCAAAACCCAAATAACAGTAACATGTGGCTTTGTTTTGGACAAAGGCTATTACATCTAAATTTAGATGTACATTTACATTTAAGGCAGATGCTCTTGTCCAATGGCACTTTTTTCCTACTTTTTTTCACATTTTTCCTAATTATAAGGTCATCCAAAAAAGCCAACTAAGGCTGATTTTTAAAAGGCTACACCTAAGGGAGGGTTTCATTTCTGCAGTCTAGACCTGTCCAGTTGAGTCCTTACTTTCGAACTTCCGGTACATAGTCCGCGTTCCTATCGAACAGGTGAGTGACGGAGTGACGGATGGCTTCGTGTTTGAAGGGGGAGGCCGTGCCAAAGACGGTGACGTTGGGAACAGTGGAGCACAGCTGAGCAACAGCCTGGCCCTGGGGGAAAACGAATTATAAAAACATTCAGGCATAAATCAAGGCTCCCAGGGAGTATGAAATGCTAAAAACTATTTAGGGAATGCTGCAGTGCTATTACCTCCGGACACGTTTTCAAACAAATACAAACCTGACAGGTGAGTTAGCATGAACTGTAGGGTTTGTGGGAAACGATTTAACAGGAAAGCACAGATTTTAATAAAAAAACACAATGTCTTTGCTTGTGATTATCTTTTGAAGACGGTTGTTTTCTTGTAAAGTCTTTTTAAGAAGCTTATTCCAAATAACATAAGAATGTTCTTATTTATTATGTAGCCCAGAAAGGCCAAACTTTACATTGGAGCCTTATATGACTTTACACATCGTTAGAAGACTAGCATTATGGAACGTAATATTTTGTTTCTTAGGTGCAGTTTTCATGTATTCCTCCCGAGGACAAAAGTCTTACCACTCCGCCTCCCGCTGAGTGCACCAGAACAGACATCCCCTCCCGGAGATTGGCCACTTCGAACAGCATCATGTAGGCAGCCACAAAGTTCATGGAAAACGCTGCTGCCTCAGGGAAAGTCATCTCATCTGGTATTTTATAAACGCAGTCCAGCGGTGTACATACTACCTCGGCCCAGGCGTTGTAGTTCACAAAAGCCATCACGCGGTCACCGATCTGAAAAACAGGCAGGACAATGACTTGAGGTGTTTTTTGATTCGTTTCAATAATTAGATTTTTTTTTTCCATTTATAGAAATCTCTTGAAATGCTCGCATTATGTGAAGTAGGGCTATGTCATAAAAAAATGGCACTGCAATAACAACTTTAAAATTTATATGTGTTATGTGTGACTTTTTAATCAAATGACCCCAGTAGCTCTATTTGGAAAGAATTAATTATTGGGGTGACTTTGAAATCCTAAAAATCCTATAAAAGCTATAGCTATATAAAGAGCTATAACCATTTACTTTAAAATCTAACTGCAAGCCTCCATTGTACATTTAAAAACATAAACTTAAATTAGATTTAAATCAAACAGACAGCCCTTGGAAATCTGTGACTTTTCTTTTTGTATCAAGCAGCAAAATTCATAACATGATGTGCTTTACTCAATTTGCTGTACCTGACATTGCAACACTCATGCACACATCGCAATGACGATGCTGAAACAATATATTGTGCAATACTTAATTAAAATTCACTGTGATAGTCATCAATAATACAATAATTCTTAGTTTTTGGGACGATAGGCTTTCACAAGCTACCAAGGAATACAGACAGACGTTGGCTAGTCATGCTGATTAAATTTTTAAACAAGACATGAATTAGATTTCATTAAAATTACATAATGTGATAAGCTCTAGTACAGACAGTTGACTTAATAATACAACAACCTATAACTACCTGATCTGATCACTTTATTAGAAACCGTTCTTAGATCTGAGGTCACAGGATGGAGCCCATCTGTTTCCAGGCTGAATTTGTTGTTCACCCTCTTCACTATTGATCAGTTTCTGACCACAGGACTACTGCTGACAGGGTCATTATTTGGGAAGCAGACCATTTTCAACACAGTCGAGACACTGTCATGGTAGAGAATGTTCTGTTCATCAGTGCTGGGTTTGAAAATAGCCCAGGCGTCAGGTGTTTAATGTTCAAAAACCGATCTCTGACAAAGATTCTTTTTTATTTAAAGATGATAAAATGTGTGCATGTGAACAGATGAGCTAAGCTCAAGTTGTTTTTGATATGTTTTTGATATGCAATGATTATGATAGCAAATCTGATAATGCAGCATACCTCAAAGCCTTTAGCATTCTCTCCCAAAGCTTCCACTATTCCAGAACATTCAAATCCAGGCACTAGAGGAGTTTTAGGAGGATTATCAATATTCCCTTGACGCACCATAAGGTCTAGGAAATTTAATCCACTGCAAAAATAACAATAATAAATCAATTAAATGCATACATACATCCTCATCCTCAACAGAATGCACCACTCACATAATTTTGTCCATTGCAGCAAAACCCAACCTGCATGTATTTGCATCAGACAAAAAAAAAATCCTGATGATCTTGGCTTCCCAACACTGCAATAACTTTGGATTAAGGTTCCACAAGCATTGCAGTCTCATATAATGCCAGTCTGTAATGAAATAATTCTAAAATCAAATAAGGCATTTATATTTCCCACATATTGCATTTCCTAATTATTATATCACTGCATTTTATGCTTATATAAGGTTACCTCTTGAAACAGTAATCCAAAGTTGAAATGAATCAGCATGTTTCCAAACCTCTGCACTTACTGCACATCATTTTTTAAAGATGTGTGGGGAAAAAACGAACATGCACAAAAGCTAGTGAAAATAAATGTAACAAATATATATATAATAGATATTTTTACATCGTAGATTGATTATTCTGAGAAAACAGAATGGTCGTTTTAAAACTAGTTTTTAACCCCGAAATCTGTTTTAGGACTTGCAATGCATCTTAATAATTTAAAACCTGAAATAAAATAGATAATATCTTGTCACACACATCAGAAAAACACCTGTTCAATGAGGCCGTGAGTGTTTTTCCAGATTTCTCCTGCAGCTGCAACGTGTTGCTATAGAGAGCGCAGCGCCAGTTGCGCAAGAAGCCGATATCACGATTAAATGTAATTATCTCCATCTCCAAAATAAAAATTAAGCACAGAAAAATGACATATTTGAGAAATGAGGTGGAAAAAAATATACCATGCTTTCACGCGAATTTTCACTTCTCCTTCCAGGGGTTCTGGCATGGCTTTCTTGGTTACTTTGAGTTTGTTGAGACCTCCGAAACCTGTCAGGAGAACAGCTCGCATTTCTTTTGAATCCGCCGCACAAATCCCACTCTCCGGCTCCTTTGCGCCGTTCCTCTCTATCATCTGCTCGGTTTCTTCTGTCATCTCCGTTCCTTCCTTGGCCATGTCTCCTAAAGTGGTGTGGCGGCCGAAAGAGGATCGGGATCTAACGGGGTTTTTGTTGCGATGCTTTTTCCAGCAAGTCCAGCGCCACTTGGATCTTCTCTGAGATGCTGCGGCCAAAAACCCGAACGCGCGGAGACGGGTTATTAGGAGAATTACGGTAGACGGACGGCGTGCCGTAAAACTGGCATCAAACCAGTCTCACCAGGAATTGTAATTTAAAAGTGGCAGAATACATAGAATTTAATTGATTTTCTTTGAAAATGAGGCACATGATTTTCTTGCCTATTCCTTTTTTTTATAATTCATTTTGACTTTTTATTTTTCAATGTTCACGAAATCAGAATCAAAAACTGAACTTGTAAAAATTATTTCTTGTAAAAAAAAAAACACTTATTATTACTAGGGCTAGATTAGCTTCTTATTGAGTGTAAATGGTTTGTACTGTAATTTAGCATAATGACTAATAAGTATATTTTTTTGTTTGTTTGACATGTTAGAGGTAGTTATGGGTTGATGCCCCACATCCTCCACATGCTTTGGTGCCTTGTACATCTCCTGTCATTAAAAGGATTATGAGTCTTTTAAGAGTGACATCCTGGTCTTTATTTTCTCTTGCCAGACAGGATTTGGTCTTGTGTGAGTGTGAAAATTCAGGCCAGAATGTCACTGCCAGACAAGTTTTGAGAAGGTATTGTAGTAACATCTCAGCTTCGCAGTAGCAGTTAAAATGGTCAATATGAATTTTTAGAGCTGTTGTACTCCATTACGAGAGTGATCATCAGTGCATATTTTGACACACATTTGTGGCCAATTTCTCAGTCCGGGAAATTTCCCAACCTAGTACTAGCTTTGAGTTTGAATGGTAAATCTTCATTGGTGCTACACTTTAATCCAAGACTAGGCTTAATTCATGATCATAAAACCAGTCCTTTAAGTTCCATGTACTCCAATAATTAAAGCAAACTTGAAATCAACTACTGTTTTTATTTGTCCACATTGCATCAGCTGAAGTTGATTACAGTAGTATTACAAAACTTATTAACTGCTGCTTTCACGCAACATCTGGTGTACATAATTATTTCCTTTAAGTGATAAAAAACAAATCACAGTACCTAATTCTGGACAAACAGTTAAATATTTCCCACAATACTTTTTAAAGCAAATAAAGCACTTTAAATAATGCAATGTTTTATTTATTAATCCCAAAGTTTTTTTCAAAGGTCTTATATCATCACAAACTGCCTTACTCTTTAATAAAAAATTAAAAACTCTTATCGTCAGCGTAGGAGCTATGAGGCAGCCATTAAATGCTCACTTTTATATTTTTTCCTTAACATTTTTATATAGTGCATCTACACAATTCTGTCATATCATTTGGCACCTGTGTTATAACATTATCAAATATCCTAAGAATCTTCACATTTTGCTGGCCATTTTTTCTGCCCCAAAGACAGCAGTGTCATCAAAGTCACCTTCTTTCAAGACTATAAATAAACATATTAATATAATAGATAGCTGGATAACAGCTGTAAATGTGTACCAACCTGTAAAGTAATATCGTTATGTATATACCATACATAAACTATAGCATGCTACATTAAATATTAAGCACTCTCATTTGGGAAAACCTGAAATCAAATGTAGTGTTAAAAATATTTTTAGAGGACTTATCAGAAGGAAAGACGATATGAAACCTCTGATGTAAATCTGTTTTCTAAAGATCAAACAGTCCAATTAATGAGACAGATATTAAGAATGACTTCTAAAAAATGAAGCACACAGAAAATGATTTTAAAAAGTGACTTTAATGGCTTTCAATTCCTTCACAACAGGATGAAGAAAAACAACAAATCTCAGAAGTATCAACAGTGACAATTTTAGGTCACCTATAAAGCAATGTTAAAACTGTTAAATCTGTCAACTGTCACTGGCAGCATTAAAAAAAAATCTGCAGTATATTCAGCTACAAGGAATAGTTGTTTTCTAGGTCCTATTATTCAGGGCCCATCTGTGGTTTCTGCTACACTTTAGAATTTTGTGCGTATTACAGCATTCCATATTGTGTGCGTACTGTAGCTTTCAGCAAAAGACAAAACGTTGCCCTGATACACCTTACAACATCAAGTGTTTCTGTAGCATGAGGAGGCGATGCTATGACTAGCATATTAGGGTCATGAAGAATAATAAATACTACTGCTTTGGAACATTGGTGAATATACGTAGTCCGTGCATTCCTTGGATCTCTTCTTTGAGTGCCTGTTAAATGAAAAGGCATTTATACAACAGCAGACAAAACGTTCAACAACCTCCACCTGACTTGAAGCTACTGTGAAGTCGACACTCAAGACCACATGAAAAAAATGTCAGTTGTATTACAATATGGAAAATGCAGACGAAAATGATTACATGAAAGCATAAAAACAACTAAATGCTAAATATGGGATGCATGTGAAGAAAAAAAAAAGGTAATATTACATACACATCTACCTAGTCAGATTATCATCAGCTTGTTCAATGTAAAAAATAAAAGGTTTATTTGGACGTACCTGGTTCACTAACTGGTGTTGTTGCACTGTTCTTTTCCCTCTGAAGTCGCCTGACTCGATGTGTATTTCATACATGGCACCACAGCCACCTGAAATCCAAGTATAAAAGTAAACCGCATCATTCACTGTAGTTTTATTTGTACAGATATTGTTTAGTTCTGTTATATTTTTCTACAGATAGTCACAAAGCAGTTTTACATGTTACAGGTTCCAAGACCCTAATAAGAAAGTTTAGAACAGCATATAAACGTGCTTGCTTGTTCCAGCAAAGTTAACAAATCGTGTACTCGCTTATGAGCATGTGTGTTTGTGTGCATATGCGTGTGTCTGCACATAAGACTGTGCGTATGTGCATATAATTATTACCAATCCACATCTGCATATGTAGTGTTTTTAAATTGTCATAATTAAATGCAACACAATGTGGGGAAATGATTTTTAACCCCTCACCGGAAATGTCCACGACCTTCACCGACGACGCGCTTGGGAATTTCTCTTTCAGCAGTTTAGTAATTCGCTCCTCCCCGTTTGTCGTTTTAGTGGAGAAAGTCCTTAACGTGTGTCTACACGGTAACGACAGAAGAGTCTGCAAAGGTAAAATAACCATCACCAACAGGGTGTATTATCTTATGCAAAGCTGTCAAGTCACTGGGAATTACGCAGGCATCGAAAGCGCATTTAATCACTCTTACCGCCGTTAGCAAAAATGCTAACAGTGCCAACATGCAAAGAAAAAGTCATGTCATGTCTTGTCGTGTCAAAATGAGCTCTAAAGCAGTATCTCTGTTTCTTACAAATCTAGAGAGAGACATCGTGGAGCCGACTCGCTGTTCTATTTTCCAGAAAACCAAGCCTCAAGCCTCAAAGTTTGCCGTGGAAAGTCATACTCCTGTGCCTTGTTGTCGCAGTGATATGACGTCATGCCCATTTGCTCTACAATTGTGCCCCCTGTCGGTGTTAATGCTGCACTGCGACACGATAATGAACTAATGATATAATGAAATTTCCAATAATTCAGTAATCACAACTGGACTACCTTTTCAAAATCACAATTTGCCTTCGATTCAATCTCATCAAGATACCCATGTCCTGAACGATTGAGAGCCTACTCAGATTTAACGATCCTGTTCTCCAGAATGTGGTTAATACACAAGACTAATGATCTAAAGCTTTTTTGAGTGTGATGGATGGTTCCTACTTAGTACCCAACATTTTTAAGCCAGAGTAAATTTTGTTAAATCACATTGACTTCTTCTGTGAAAATGAAAAGCGATGTAGCATGCTGTGTTTTATTTAATTTGCCCATTTTTACATTGCACCTCCCGTGCTGTGACTATTCAACATTTACTCATCAAAATAACAAAGCAAAAACAATTTATTATGCAGCACTAAACAAAAAAGCTGCAACAATTAGATTTTTATTTTTAGTATTTTCGTTGCAAAAGATTTTTTTATGTTAAAATATTACATTAATTCTTCCATTCCTAGCATTACAGTATGATAAAAATGTACATATGTAAATGTAAATATGCAAATAAAATCACATTACAGTTACTTTCATCCATCAAAAGCTGGTTTATGACATTTGTATTCTGTAGGGGAAAGATGAAACATAAAAAATATCAGCATTTACTGATTTTGTTTTTCTTTCTTGTAACCAATGGAGACAAAGCTTTGCTGTGTTTGTTGAATTAATGTTATTCAAAAATATTAAATGTCAATTCCAATATTACTGGATGCCTCACTCAATAATGTATGGCGAAGGTGCAAAGGTGAACTACCATAAAAACTGTGTCACAGGTTTACCTTTGGGTCACAAACATGCTACCCAAGCTCTTTTTTATCTCTGTTTAAGTTAATAAAACACAATGTCCTAATGGCACAAAAAACAGCCACTAGCAGTAGGCCTATGAACAGAATATATGAGTAAGTTAATAATGTTAACATTTTTCTA
Organism: Distichodus sexfasciatus; assembly: GCA_032718565.1. Taxonomy (NCBI): domain Eukaryota; kingdom Metazoa; phylum Chordata; class Actinopteri; order Characiformes; family Distichodontidae; genus Distichodus; species Distichodus sexfasciatus. The sequence continues at coordinate 2,267,809 of JAVGVS010000013.1, forward strand.
GTAGTTCATATCCAAATGCAATAATTGCCATTGCTGGAAATTGCCATTTATGTGAAACGTTTAGCTCTGTGTCTACACACATATTCTAGCTTTGAATGACCATTTAAATGGTCACTTCTACCCAAGGTAACACACCTGATTTAGCACATCAGCTAATTAATAAAACCTTCATGAGCTAAATTCAGTGTTAGAAAATGGAGAGCAATATTCACTGTGGGTATTTGTTTTCTCAAGGTCTAAGTGAAGATCTAAAAGGATTCTATACACTATGAGTATTAAATGATTAAATATCTGTGATATCCCTTAGCTTGACTTTAAACCCAGATTCGGGGATTAGTGGATTAGGGGGTTTTGAATTTAAAGAAAGCTTTAAAAACTCAAATCGGCTCTTGTAAGTTCTTTAACTGCGTTACTCAGACTGGCCTTTTAATTAGGAAATGTAAATCACTTGAGTAAGTCAAAATGGCATGAAGCAACACAAACACCAAACATGACTGAATTGCTAGTGTAAACTGACAGTAAATGTAAAACTCATCAATTCCTTTAAAACCTGGCATTAAAATGTGCATTGGTGATGTAAACCCAAGTGGAAAGCATTTAGTACAGGTGGTAACCTTGCACTTCCCACACTATGAGGAAAAAATATGTTCTTCCTGAGTGAGTAGAAGCATGAACTCATGTACGTGCCCACAGCATCATGCTGAGGTGAAAAATAACTGGTTTTACTGTTGACAAACAGAAATGATAAACGTGTTTACTGACTAAGTGGTCACAAGTTTTCATCTGGCTCTACTGTACCTCCAGCACTACCATCATTGAGGCTTTGAGTAAGACCCTTATTGTCAAGTTAACCTGGGGAGCTTTGACACGACACTTATGTTTACATTACATCAACAGCATTTCTCCAGAATGGCTTTCATTGTCTCATTACAGGAAGAGTCTCCCTAGAGCAACTTGAAGTTAAGGCTCTTGCTCTGGGACCCAGTAGTCAGCGTCCTGACCAGCTGCATCTTCCTTTGGTTTGGTGGCGCCAGAGCAACAGCTGAAAAACACCTGAAACAGACTGGCAAACAGCAGCCGGCAACATCATCAGAGTGTCCCTCGACCCACTGCAGGAAATCTTCCACAAGTGTTGCATCAAGAAGGCATCCTGCTTTGTGCTCGACTCCTCATGGACTCTTCACACTGCTCCCATCTGGCAGACGCTATCGCAGCATCGAGGCCCGATCCACCAGACTGTGTGACAGTTTTTTTCCACAAGCCATCAGAATCCTAAACACATTGCCAGCCCTCCCACTCCAACCCACACACATGGACTGTGATCTGACTCTATGGAACCAGAAAAAGTGAGATCTGACCATCTATCAGGTGCTCTTATCCAAAGCAACTTGCATTCCCTCATACCAGCGACAGTCTCCCTGGAACAACTTGGGATTAAGAGGCACAATGATGGTAGTTCTAGAGGTAGTATAGAGCTGGACATGAACCTACAACCTCTTGGTCCATAGATAAGTACAGCGGGGGAAATAATTATTTGATCCCCTGTTGATTTTGTATGTTTGCCCACTTACAAAGAAATGAGAAGTCTCTCATTTTTACGGTAGTTTTATTTTAATGAAGAGAGAGAATATCAACCAAAAACCCAGAAAAACACACTACATAAAAGTTATAAATTAATTTGCATTTTATTGAGTGAAATAAGTATTTGATCCCCTACAAGCCAGCCTGAATTCTGGCTTCCACAGGTTGGGTGTGGCACACAGATTGCAATAAATCAATTATACATACACCTGATCCCATCTCGTTATGTGTATAAAGCAAACCTGTCCACAGAATCAGTTTCTTCCATTACAACCTCTCCATAACCATGGGCAAAACTAAAGAGCTCTCAAAGGACATCAGAGACAAGACTGTAGACCTGCACAAGGCTGGAATGGGCTACAAGACAATTAACAAGAAGCTTGGTGAGAATGTGACAACTGTTGGTACGATTATTCGAACATGGAAGGAACATAAAATGACCATCAGTTGCCCTTGATCTGGAGCTCCATGCAAGATCTTGCCTGGGGTGAGGAAGATTATGACAAATATGAGGGATCAGCCCACAACTACTCGGGAGGAGCTTGTTAATGATCTGAAGGCAGCTGGGACCACTGTCACCAAGAATACCATTGGTAACACACCACACCGTACTGGATTGAAGTCTTGCAGTGCCCACAAGGTCACCCTGCTCTAGAAGGCACATGAACAGGCCCGTCTTAAGTTTGTCAGTGAACAGCTAGATGATTCAGAGAAGGCATGGAAGAAAGTGCTGTGGCCAGATGAGACCAAAATCGAGCTCTTTGCCATCAACTCCAACCGCCGTGTTTGGAGCAAGAGAAATGCTGAGTATGACCCAAAGCACACCATCCCTACAGTCAAGCACGGAGGTGGAAACATTATGCTTTGGGTCTGTTTTTCAGCTATGAAATACACCGCATTGAGGGGCCAATGGATGGGGCCGTGTACCGTAACATTTTGAACGAGAAGCTCCTTCCCTCAGCCAGAACACCAAAGATGGATGGGTTTTCCAGCATGACCCAAAACATACAGCCAAGGCAACAAAGGAGTGGCTAAAGAAGAAGCACATTAAGGCTATGGAATGGCCTAGCCAGTCTCTAGACCATAATCCTATCTGTGAAGGGAGCTGAAGCTTCAATTTGCCAAGCGACTGACAAGAAACATAAAGGACTTAGGAAGTTTCTGTAAAGAGGAGTGGGCCAAAATCCCTCCTGAGATGTGTGCAAACCTGGTGACCAACTACAAGAAACGTCCTACCCCTGTGCTTGCCAACAAGGGTTTCTCCAAGTACTAAGTTGTGTTTTGCTTGGGGATCAAATACTTATTTCTCTTAATAAAATGCAAATCAATGTATAACTTTTATGTAGTGTTTTTTTTCTGGATTTTTGGTTGATATTCTGTCTCTATTCATTAAAATAAAACTACCATAAAAATAGAGACTGTTCATTTCTTTGTAAGTGGGCAAACTTACAAAATCAACAGCGGATCAAGTGGCATCTGTTAAAACAAGGCTTAGAGTTAAAATTTTACTGGCTTATTTAAATTTACTTAGTGTGGAAAAAATTGCTGATATGGACTACGACCAAAGATTTCTGCCAGGTTAGTTCAGGTTTTTGAAGCCTTGGCCACACTAATCTTTTAAGGGTTCCTTCAAAAATATTTTGTCTATTATGCCTTGAAATCTGTGCTTCCTATGCAGTCTGTCAGCACCAAAGGAAAAGATTACTTTAAAAAGTCAGATAAAGATTTTAGTGTTAGTTTAAAAATTGTGCTAGTACAAAAAAGTCCTTAATTATGCACCATGTGTTGTGTTGTGTGATGGTCCATAATATCTCTAACTGTAAAATATATTTTACAGCTGGTTATGTTTAGCCTCCCGCCAAGAGAAAAGATCTAATGCCTAATCATTTTGCGGTATGAAGAAGCCGTGCATGTCCATGTGCAGCTCCACATCCACTTGTACTCTTGCCATTTCTTTGAATGACTTTCCATCGAGAATCATGAGGAAGTCAGACTCTCCGGGCGTTCTGTTGATGACTGAAGTCACAATAACACCTAAATGTAAACAGAAGAAATACAAGTAAACAAAACTGCTTTGGTGTGTAAAATGCTTCTGGAAACAGTTAGATTTGATTGAAAAAAAAAAAATCTATGAGCCACTTCAATAGAAGTATTAAAAGACGATGCTGCGACTAAACTATAGCCAGGCAGGTCTGCGAAACTCTTTAAGGGTGCTTTATCTCACCATCGTCTTCTTCAGTTGCACCTGGCCTTGGAATGAACAAGGGCTCAGAGAGGACGCAGTTCTCCATGGTCCAGTCTATCGTCTGCTTTGTCTCAACATCCAGCTTTGTGATCTGTGATTCAAATTTCAGCACATCACATGAACATGAAATTAATGTCACTGTGTTCCAATTATATAAATTTACGTTGCCCTGCACCTTTTTATTACTTATTGCAGGGTTTTTTTAACCTAATTATTAGTGACCAAAAGATTTTTTTTTACAAATCTCAAGCATCATTTGGCCAAACTTTTTGACTAGGATGAGTAATAGTGATCATCTATTTAATCAGATTGGCATGGTTTCACACAAGCAGCAGCTGTTTTATTTAGCTCTGCAAAAAATCTTTGGACAAACAGTTGCTACTACAAAATTAGCTGCAAAACTGGAATATCAATCATGCAAATAAGCCAGATCACACGACTAGGTAAATGACCTCAGTTAGTTACAGATTGTTAGTGATCTTATTAGTCTTCTTGTTGTCCTGTAAACAGAGGCATGTCCAAAAATGTCAGTTGTTCTGCTATGGAACAAATTTGATGGATTTTTTTAGCTCTAGTTCTTAGTTCTAGTTCTTTTGTCTTCTGCCAGCCCATATCTGTAAAAAATGCCATTGATGCATGTAATTGTATGAGTTGGATTGAACAGACATCAAGCACAAACTTAACACTCATTTAAAACAGGACTTTCCCCACTTTGTGTTGACAAACACATTTTTTGCAAATGGGTCATGACCCAGGGTTTGAAAATCCCCTGCCTCAAGGCAATGATTGCAAGAAAGCTTGAAACACAAGGACCAAAAAATCATATTACATATTATAACTTGTCTCATTCACTGCTTAACTGTAGAAGGAAATATTCGAATCAATGTTCAATACACAAAACAGGCATAACATTAGGCATTGATCATAATCATACTGTATATGGTTAGGTCAAATATTTTTACCTAAAGAGAAATCAGCATTTGTAAAAGGGATCCAGTGTTGTTTAGAGGGAACTAACATTTGTGTCTTGCACAAGTGATCTTTAAAACCTTTTAGTCTTGGTCAAGTTTCAGATAAAGACAAACTATAAAACCAGAAAACCTCAGTGTACTCTAAATAAACAGCTCAAACCCCCAAAACAACTAACAGAAATAACATAATATCCATTATCTTACCTTTGTGGCTAATGAAGACATCTCCACAACAGTCAAATAAGCATATCTGTGCCTCAGTCCATTATAGTTATAATTGATTCTGGGAAGTTCCACACCTAGCAATCGGTAGAGAGATAAAATCCAGATAAGACTAAAACAAAAAGTAAAAAAAGGTGGGTGTGATTTAGTGGTCCCGCTAGAAACTCTACCTTCACTAAGCACTTCTGGCTGGCAGAGCAACTTTCCCTCCTTCTCTTTGACAGCGCTTGCTTTTGTGTATTTCAGCTTGACCAGGTCTTCTCCCATCTCAGATCCCTACAGACCATTAAAAAAACCACACACCTTAAAACATCACATTTTTCTTTCAGGGTCAAGCTCATGCATGGCGTATGAGAGGCTAAACCCAAAATACCTTGTCAGCAAGTGGAAGCACAAATCGTTTGTATTTGGGCCTAGAAAGGTTATGGCTTTTTCCAGAATTGGTGTGCTCTTTTAGCTTGTCCAGATAGAACATGTCGTAAAGACTATTGTCCTCATAGGCAATGACATCAAACACAACGTGACCGTCATCCTCGTAGGCGTTAACGTGATGGTACACCACTATTGCGCCGGTGATGTACTTGAAGGCGACTTCCTTCTTTGTTTTTCGGTCGATGATGTGAATCAGGGTCTGTTGGAAAAAATACAAATGTGTTACAAAGAAAGTTATTTGACAGCCACAGACAACAGGACTTAGAACCAGAAAGCACATACATCATCTTCAGGGTGGAATTTCAGGCAGCTCGCCCAGTTAACCCCCCTCATGTAGGCGGTGGCCATTTTCAGGATGTCCAGCTTCAAAGGCTGCTCGATGAAGATGAAGTAGTTCTCCGTCATGCCAAAGCTGTGGTAGTAGCTCGGCATAAGGAGGGAACGACATGGTATTGAACAGATGGTTTCTACATTCTTCAGTGCAAGAGATTTCTCAGACTCATCTACAAGGCGAAAACATAGGGAGAATTTTATCTTACCAGTTGCATACAACAACAGACAAATTAAAGTTCTGAGTTTCACACCACAGCTTGTAGCCTGTACTTACTTTTCCCTGCTGCAGGTATTTTGAACAGTGTGTATCTCGTCTTGCCCTTTTCTGCAATGGATGTTCCCATATTGTAGGCATTCCCTTCTTTATCGTAATGTGGGTGTGATGTGGCAAGGTTCACTACAATGTATTTTTGGTAGTCCACCTTTTATGAAAATGTACAAAAATCATCTTTTAGTGTACAAACCAAAAACATCACATAGATAGCTAGATGGGGCTAGACAATACCTTATCTTGAGTTTCCAGGGTCACTGGGTCTATTTTACAAATGTAATTGGTCTCGGATGTGGCAAAATAGTCATTTCCATATTTAATGATGTTACTGGCACAGTTGTCAGTGAAGTCTGGGACGGTGTGGTTGAGAAAGGTGATCACTCTGGGAAAAATATGACAGTCACTGAGTTTTCTTCTTCTTTTTGAGTCTTTTAAAATAGATTTTAGGGGGAGGAAATCAGACTCGCTTACTTGGTAAATATGTTTTTGGATGGATGGGGATACGCCATGGTCCCCATCTCTGACACAACTATTCTGTTGGCCTGCATGTTGGAGTTGTAGGTGTCTCCTCGGAGGAATCGGCTTCTGTAGGTGACCTCCCCTGTGAATAGTAAAAAAAAATGGCTTAATGTGTAAAATATATGATGATATACAAACATTATAGGGGCAAAAATCAAAATTGGCAGTTATATCTGATTCATTTGAACAATTTTAGATGCCTATACTCATAAGTACAGATGGTTTATGGTTGATAATGACCCTTTTGGAATGTGAAGCTGTGCAACAGTGCCATTCCATCAAACCAATGGTTGTATGAAGTCTCTCCAACTGTAAAGAGCCCGGGGCCATTTCGCACTACAGTACCCTGTAACCACTCGGGAAGAGAGCCTGAAAGAAAAAAATAGAGAGGAAATATTTAACATTCACGTAACTCAAGCACTGAATTCGGGCCTAAAGCAAAATGTTATATAATTTTATATGGCATTATCGACTTTAAGGACACTTTCAGACCTGAAATGTGATTTGTTGTTTAGAAAGAAATGATAATATTTTTTTAATTTAATTTGATTCGGTTCCTTTTTGTAGGGCAACATATGTTAGTGGACTTGCATTGGAAAATAACTGTCTTGTGTCAGCAAACTGTGGTCTCATTGTTCAGCATTGTTACAAGGAAGTTATTCATTTTAAACGATGTTAAACATCTGCTACATCTGTTGCATGTAATTTTTGGTAGAAATTTTGTCGAGACACTTAAGTGCACGAATGTTAATTTAATCGTCAATGCCAAAAAGCAGCTGTTTTTCCAAGATGTGCAGCAATATAATCGTCATGAGAGATTTTCAATCGTCGGTGCTACGTGTGGTAGTACGGTTTCGGTATATTAATGTTATCTTACCTCTAGGGTCGGCGTATATGCTCGAATGCGGCGGAACCCAAGCAAAGCCGAGACAAATGAATCATGAATCAAATTACCCGATTCATGACTTGTGAATCAAATGAACTGATTCCTTAATGCTTCATGAATCAAATGATTCAGAATGAGAATTAGAATGTTGTTCAGAAATATTGTTGAAATTCATTTAAACTCAAGCTTTGTGAAAAAGAATGATAAACATAAACATAACGAGATGGTTATAAAACGCAGTGGCTGTATGTCCATTTTTTGTTCAGTTCTGTTCTGTTTCTGGTTCAGGCACAGCTTGCTCGCATCGTCGCAACCGGATAAATTAAACCAGTAAACACAGTTATTTACAAATGTAGGTGCATTTACATTTCACGACGTGTGAAATGTAACCAAACTAAAGTTTAAATAAAACACTGAAATAGTATTCTCTAACTCCGAACGAACATTCACTCCACAATTCTGAAAACTAGCTTAAATCCCACACAACGCAGCGACTCCTTGAACGCACACCTAAACGAAACACGCGCTCAACTCGGCTGTGTGTAACGTAAAGCGTGTTCACTTTGTAAAACATAATAGCGTCTTTAAGTTCACCTACCAGTCACTTCTGCTTTTATAGGGTCTGGGTGTTCGGTTTTGTTTTTTCCATAATCGTAATTCATTTCTTTTTATGTTTCCACACGCTTTCAGCAGCCGCAGTATCCGAGTAAACACGATCTGTGAGGGAGCTTCACTACAACTAAACGTCGCCTGTGCTCGAGTTTTATAGGTGGGCAAAAGTCTCTCCTCCCCTAAGTTCGGAATCTCCAGATCTAAACACATTCATCACAGGGCGAACTGACACGTATATCACGATCTTATTGCTGTGTTTGCTGTAGGGCAAGTACCTTAATTTATTTAATGTATATCGACTATAAGAAACCCGACAGTTTAAATTTTTGGTCCACTTTAGTTCTTGACTTAAGTTTGGCCAATTGCATAAGCAAAGCCTAACCTCAATACTTTGTAAACTTGATTGTATTGTAGCAAAATCTAGTTAAATTAAATGACCCTTTTCAAGTGTATTCTATAAATTATTCTTAACATATACACGTGTGAAATTGTATGTAATACAATTAATATTAACAAACTGATATTTACAGCATTTAGCAAATCACATTTAGTGCAACTTACTTTTCCTAATTACAAGGGCAGTCTCCCTATAACACATTAGGATTAAGAGTCTTGCTCAGGGGTCAAAGGTAGTAGTGCTAGTGGAAGGATAGAACCTAGGGCTTCTTTGTTTACAGAGGCGAGTGTCCTACCACTAGACCACCACAATGATGCTGTTTTCACAAAACACAATTTTACAAAATGTCCCCTTTCACCGCTCAAAAGTGCTTTTCAATAGCATATGCACGCAAGGGATATTCCGCTGGGAATTTTAGTCTCAGTTAGTCACAGAGGGCATGAAAAATTATGGCCTCGTTTCTTGAAACCCCCTCTTAGAAATTAAGGTTGTGGGCAGAATATTGCTTTTGCAAGTATAACTTAAACCCTGTTGGAAGAGCTGCTAAAATATATGCTGTTGATTCATGGTTGTTTGGTTCCAGTGATGTTGAGTAAAAGCCTCAATGGCCACCTTATGACCTCAGACTGTCACACTTTAATACATGCAAACAGGATTATCTCATGGTGTGTTGATGACCTAGTGGTATAATACTTGTCTATAAACCAAGAAGTTGTATGTTTAATTCGAAGTCTATTTGTCTGTAAAATCTACTACAAATGAGTCCCGCAAGCAAGATCCTTGATTAAGTTGCTGTGGTTAAGAGTGCCTGATAAATGTCCAATTTCTATTATTTGCAACAGTTAATCAAAGCCAAAGAGGCAGACGGCCTAATGTACCTTTGGTCTGACAATGACAGTAACACAGATGTAGTAACACATGTAGCGTGTTTTCTCGGCCGAATTATCATGTGAAGCAAGTTTTCTTGGCCAAATTACACCGTGAAAACACGCTAGCCTGCGCATAGTCACAAAGGTGACTAGCGCATTTTCTCAGCCTAATTATCATGTGAAAACGCGCTACTCTGCGCGTAATCACACAGGTAGTGCGTTTTCTCTGCCAAATTAACATGTGAAAACGCGTTACCCTGCGCATATTAACACATGTAGCACGAATGGCGCGGCCGAATTACACTGTGAAAACACGCTAACCTGTGCATAGTCACACAGCGCGTTTTCTCATCTGAATTAACATGTGAAAATGCCCTACCCTGCGCGTAGTCACACAGGTAGTACGTTTTCTTGGGTCTTGAAAACACACTACTCTGCGCGTAGTAATACATGTAGCACATTTTTTCAGCCAAATTTCACCGTAAAAATGTGCTACCCTGCCCGTAGTCACACATGTAGTGCGTTTTCTCAGCGGGATTACACCGTTAAAACACGCTACCCTGCGCGTAGTCACACAAGGAGCGCGTATTCTAGTTTGAATTAACATGTGAAAAGCGCTACCTACGTGACTACGCTCAGGGTGGCGTGTTTTCAAGGTGTAATTCGGCTGAGAAAACGTGTTACATGTGTTACTAACTGCGCATTTTCACATGTTAATTCAGCCAAGAAAACGCGCTACCTTTGTGACTACGCGCAGGGTAGCGCTTTTTCACATGTTAATTCGGCCGAGAAAACGCGCTATGACTACACGCAGGGTAGCACCTTTTCACGGCCCGAGAAAACGCGTGTAATTTTTTATGATGTAATTTCTGTCTACAACAGGCCAGAAAAACATTGTTCTTGTTTGAACTAGTATTACAGGAGGCATGAAGACTGTTAATCTCACCACTAACTATTAATACATGTTTTGACATATGCTGTACTTATACACACTGACATTTCCTTGCTGTGACTTTTCCATCTCATAAGCATTATCGCGCTACCTCTCAATTCTACTAGTTTACCTTCCAGCTAAATTCAGTTGTAACCCATATTGTTAAATAAACAGGATGTAAGATTTAACAATTTTTTCTGACAGAGGTTGGAAATGAAGGATCTGTAAAATCAGTTTTAAAGAGATTCTCTTTGCAGAGCTAAGCCATATCTTGCTACATAGTACAGATGTGCCTAAAGCCAACGGCCTGAAGGTTGTTGTTTTTGCTAATGCTTTGAGCTTTAGGTTTAAAAAGCATGCAGCAACAGCCCAACAAGTCTATCAGCAACAACACAAGAATCATGTTTCAAAACATGAGTGGGCAAGGGCATTCATAATCCCTGATAAGATAAAAGGTCATATCTAATTAAGATATAACTGTACTGCTTGAACCTGTTGGATCCATTTTTTATCACAGCAAGGGACTCATTCATTTTGATGCACTGTGTGACACTGGCAAACTGTAAGCCTGTCATTCCATCAAATAAAACCAAATTGTATTACAAAATGAAAAATAAGGTCTGTTTTACTGCCTTGGGGCCTTAGTGCCTTAATCAGTTTATTCAGATAAAGGCTCCCATTTCTTCCACCACCTGCTCCCGAAGATTTTGAGATTTTGAGCACAATACTAAATAGTTACAGCATTACCATAAGTATTGTGCGATTCTCACTGCTCATTTCTTCTTTGCAAACGACCAAAAAGTTAGTCAATAGTGCAAAGTGCAATAAGGGACTAAAAATGGTTTGAGACCATTCATCCAAACCACCACACAATCTAGCAAGTCACAAGATAGTAAGGTTTATTGCAAATGAACTATCCAGGAGAGATACATTTAAGTGTATTACAATGTCATGAATCACATCAGCCTGATCTTTTATTATTTTACTGTCTTTGTTGTTGATATAATGAAAATATCTGGACTAAAATGTCTTTTTTCAATGCTATTTCTATATTTGGTTATTTTGATTATAAGTGGCATTTGAGTGCTAAACCTACCAAAACTCAAAGAGCAATTTTTTTTTGTATGAGTCCTGACATAATTCCATAATTCTGCTGAAGCACTATAATATGTACAGAGATGTTTTTATCAGGGTTATGGCTGGACATTGCACTTTGATCAGTCAATGTCTCTCTTCTTAACAGCCTTAATACATTGATAATAATCACTGGAGTGATTGGCTGTCACTTAGTTTAGGCCAAGAAATAAGGTCTTACATAAAAATGTAACATTCAAGGATGTTAGTTTTTATTCTAATTAAGGTGAGTAATAGTGACCCTTGATATATATTTTTCCAGGCTTTGTACATTGACATAAATTCAACTTGAGGCACTATCTGCAAGATGCAGTTCTCTGAAGCTAATGAAGACTGAGATGTGTATTTGTGCTTTTTTCATAGGAGTGCTATAATAAGGCTGCTGGCCTCTGTCTGGACTGTGTTCTCTGCTGAACCTAATCTTTTCCCATAATTAGCCTCACAGTTGCAGAATGTTAAAAAATATCAGTCTGTTTCCCATTGTGTTTGAGAATTCAAACACTGTAGAACAATCTGGACATCTTTTTTAGTTTTACTAAAGTGCCTTTCACTTTGGACCTCAAAAAGTTCTTTAATATCCTAGTTTGCATATCAAAATATTTTTAGCAGAGGTTTTACTTTACTTGTTGAGAAACCTACTGCCAGCTGAGTCCAATCTGTCATTAAAATGACACTGAAATAGGTTTTTCTCAGAACACTTGCAAATCAGTGCTTTAAAAGTTCTTCAAAAGGTGTGGTTTAATCCTAACATATTTACACACATAGTGTATATATTTAGTGAGCCACATACTTTTCACTGGGTGAAGGATCAATTTCTCATGGCCAAAAGGTGGAATGTTCTTATCTGGTTTTGTCAATCATCTGACCTGAACCTAAGGGAGCTTGTATTTTTCTTGCTTTTTCCTTGACTTAAGTCAAAACAAAAATTGACAGAAAGACTAATAATATTTGCTTTGTTCTTTACTATCCAGGAATTCATAATAAAGGAAATATATAGGTAAAATGAGTCTTTGAATAGTATCTTTATTCATTCATAATATTTATAACAATCATAAACAAAATTGTAGTTAATGTTATATGATGTCCATTCATCCTGAAAATACATTAAATTCTCACATTTTCTGTACTTCAACTGTATATTCTAATGTGGGTAGGTATATATATATATATATATATATATATATATATATATATATATATATATATATATATATATATATATATAATGTATATAATATATTATGTAATAAGTGTAAAATAACCCAAAACATGTTTTATATCTTAGCTCTTTTGAAAATAACCAATTTTGCTTTTGGATCACTGCTTTGCACACTCTTGGCAATCTCTATGAGCTTCTTATGAGTAGTCACCTGAAATGGTTTTCTCAATGTCTTGAAGGAAATTCCCAGAGATGTTGAGCACTTGTTGGCCCCCGGTTTCACTCTGGCGGTCCATCTCATCCCAAATCATCTCGATTAGGTGGAGGCCAGGCTTATGGCACAGCACTCCATCACTCTCCTTCTTGGTCAAATAGCCCTTACACAGCCTGAAGGTGTGTTTCGGATCATTGTCCTGTTGAAAAATGAATGATGGTTTAAGTAAACGCAAACCGGATGGGATGGCTTGTCGCTGCAGGATGCTGTGGGCAGCCATGCTGGTTCAGTGTGTGCTCAATTTTGAATAAATCCTCAACAGTGTCACTCAGCAAAGCAACCCCACACCATCACACCTCCTCCTCCATGCTCACGGGAACCATGTAGAGACCACTGCTCAATTTTCTGCGCTGGCTAATAAACACACACGCAAGGGTGAACCAAATATCTCAAATTTGGACTCATCAGACCAAAGCACCACTGGTCTATCAAGGTCCATTCTTGTGTTTCCTGGCCCAAAGAAATCTTCGCTTGTTGCCTTTCCTTAGTAGAGTTTCTAGCAGCTATTTGACCATAAAGGCCTGATTCGCACAGTCTCCTCTGAACAGTTGATGTAGAGATGTGTCTGCTACTAGAACTCTGTGTGGCATTTAGCTGAGCACTGATCTGAGTTGCTGTTAACTTGCATTTCTGAGGCTGGTGACTCGGATGAATTTATCCTCAGCAGCAGAGGTGACTCTTGGCCTTCCTTTCCTGGGGTGTCTCATAAGTAGCCAGTTTCACAATGGACTGCACTTGGGGACACATTCAAAGATTTTCATTTCTTAAGGTAATGATGGACTGTCGTTTCTCTTTACTTAGTTGATTGGTTCTTGCCATAATATGAAGTCTAACAACTGTGAAATAGGGCTGTCAGCTGTATACCAACCTGACTTCTGCACAACACAACTGATGGTCCCAACCCCATTAAGAAGGCAATAAATTCCACAAATGAACTCTGACAAGGCACACCTGTGCAGTGACTACCATTTCAGGTGACTACCTCATGAGGCTCATCGAGAGAATGGCAAGAGTGTGCAAAGCAATGATCAAAGCAAAGGGTGGCTATTTTCAAGAAACTAAGACATAAAACATTTTTTGGGTTATTTCATGTTTTTTTAAGCACTTTATGTTAAGCTACTAATGAATGTATACTGTATACTATTTATCACTATTAACCTGGAGTTCATAAATAATATTCCAGCAAATAACTTTAATTTGGTAACCAACATTGCAAGAACATAAATCAAACAGCACTATAATTACCAGTGTTCAACAGCCAATTTGGTGTTCTACATCAACCCACTGCTGGTTATTAGGAGTTAAGGGACTTGTGATGATGAAAAGTCCATGGTAATCCAAGTGAACTGTAACATTAACCGAGGCTCGAGCTATTTCCTTAAAGTTCTTTGCATCCAGAACCAACATGAAGTGTGGCTTCTTGGGACTGAGCGAGACGACAGATGACAAAATAAATAACACTCTAAAAAAAAAGGAACAATCCAAAAATGACTTCTGTACTTTGCATATAAATTGTTATGCACAGAAATGTGTGTATTGCATTCCATTTAAATTCACCATCATCTTCGTCCACACCATCGGGTGATGCCACGAACACTGGTTCTGATGGGTAGCAGTCATCTTCTGTCCATTCAATGTGTGTCTTCGTAACAGTGTCCACTTTTGCAATCTACAGAGGTTTTGGAGTTAGAGGTACATATTAGGTGTGTAACGATACACTGGTTCAGTGATCAACAAGTCCATAGCATCAATCCAAAATGAAAACATTGATCAGGCATCATACATAGTGTAACATCCTTGATCAAAAATGTTGTAATGTGCAATAACAAGGCAAAAATGTCCAATGATAATTTGCTTGCTTTTTTGTGATATAATATAAATGGAAGTAATTGTGTTAAATCAGCTATGGTCTCATATCAATCGCTGTCTCCTGCAATAAATGGTATCACAGCAGACTTAACATTATATAGTCAAATCGATGTACATTGAATCGATATATTACTGTTCCTTTTGTGATGAAACTATTTACACCCCTAGTAAATATACTGTTCACAAGGTTTTTGCAGTATGTTCAGTTGTAATAAAAGTCTTCACAATCTCTGTCTTGCTCTGCTCTATATACACTGAAAATAAGAAGAGAGTTAACACAAGCCTTTTGTTCATTTTCTACCCTGTTATTAGTTATACTGTTTTACACTTAAATCTCACAGCCATTGTTAATTTTTAGGTTGTGCGCCATTTCCCTTTGTGTTATTTCTTCTGTTTCCCGTTTTTCAATTCTAAGAGATCCTTGGCTTCTGAATGTCTATGCAACATCCCTGGTTTTGATTAGGGAATACTGTACTTTATGCTTTTTTGTCTCTACTGTGACATTGTCTGCTTTTTTTATGGATTGTGATAATCGGAACACTCCTTTACATAGACACTTTGCAAACACGTCCTGCTTTCACCTTATTTAATAGTCACTTACCTTATTAATTTTTGGTGACCACTTCACCTTGGTTCCATAGAAGTATCTGTACTTTTTGGTGTTGTACTTATAGTTGATTCCAGGCAGCTCTGCACCTACAGAGAAACAGTACATATCAGACACTGTTCTGCATGGTGTCATTATTGTGTTGGGTTTACATATGTTTTGTCACAGTTGTCAAATCTGCAATTGGTTTGTACTTGTAAAATTGATGTTGTAGCACATCTGAACAAATTGCATGTTTATTTCAATGCTGTGAATTTATCTAGTGTCTATTAGGAAAGATTCTGAAAAATTCTGATTCTAACCCTCAAAAAGTTTTTCTGGAGTGCAGAAAAGGGAGCCGTCCTTCTGCAACACAGCCGTGGCTGTCGTGTAGCCCAACTTTACGAGGTTGCTGCCCTGCGAAGCTTCCCTGTAAAACATAAACCAGCTCTGCATTAAGGAAATCTCTGAGGTGAGTCTCGAACATTTGCTAGTCAAGGTTAAACTAATGCACAGATTTTCTCAACAATCACCTTGAGATCCGGCTTGATGGGGAGTACGAAGCTGGCTGGTTGGTGTTGCAACTTCCTTCCCGCTCTCCAAGTTCTTCATGTTTTCCATGTAGAACATGTCATAAAGACTGTGGTCTTCGTAGGTGATCAGGTCAAAAACCACATGTCCTTCCTCCTCATATGCGTTAATGTGATGGAAAGTCACGAAGGCCTCTCCTTGGAACATGCCGCCAACAGGTTTGCCCGTCTTTCTGTTGATCACGTGGAACCATGTCTAAGTGGCAGCAGACAAGAAAACATCCACATTATTTTAAACATCCTCAAATCGCAATCTATAAGCAGTCTGAAGCTAGAAGTGGATCAAAAAGATCAACAAACGCTGCCTACAATGTCATCTTTGTCGTACGTGAGGCATCTGCCCCAGGTTTCTCCTCTGAAGTAGGCTGTGGCCAGGCGCATGATGTCCAGCTTGAAGGCCTGCTCGACGAAGATGATGCAGTTTTCCGTCATGCCAAAGCTGTGGAAGTAGCTGGGGTAGAGTTTGGAACGGATGGGAATGGAGCAGATCTGTTCCAGTTTCTTCAGAGGAGGCTTCTTCTTTTCTTTATCTATGTACCGAAAGTATACACAACAGGGCTGGGTGATATGACCACCAATCAGTATCAAGAATGATTGAACATTTTAATTTTAATTAGCAATTAATAAAACAGCATATTGGGGGAAAATAATAAAAGCTGGAATATTTTTTCTAATGAAAATAGTGCATACCTTATCTTTGTTATTTTTAAATAATTGGTGGGACACATCAATCTGGAGGTAGAGTCACATAACAAAACATTCAGTAGTATGTTTTTAAGGGAACTGTACATGAACATACATACAATGGGGAAAGTATAAACAGATAAAAAGCATTAGCAGAATCTCAAAAGAATTTTAAAATAACTGATTACCAGACAAGATTATGTTGATTAGAGGATTCTAAATGTTGGTTTTGATTAATTTTCAATTAATTGCCCATCCCTTATACACAATATATTAGTACAGAGACAGATTACCAGGCATATATTTATATAAAACCCAATATATACCTGAGGAATTGTTCGGCACCTTGAAGATGACATATTTGGGTCCAGTTAATGCCATGACGGCAGTGCCCATGTTATAGGTGTTTCCTTCCTCGTCATAGTGTGGGTGAGCTGTTGCCAGGTTCAGAGCAATGTGGTTCCTACTAGTCTAAATCCACATAAAATGGGAAATTGACACTCATCATTTCAATGCATAATGAATATAACTATTACTATAATTAATCATTTTAAATATAATCAGCTATATAATAAAAATAATATGAATAATTATATTATATTTGTTATTATTATAATAAATAACAAAAATGTGAACAAACCCTTCCTATAGTGTCCAGAGTTACTGGGTCAATTTGGTTGATGTAGTTTATTTCCGATGAAGCATAGTAATCTTCTCCATATCTTATGATGTTGATAAGATTATTATCTGTGAAATCTGGGATGGTATTGAGCAGATAAGTGAAGGCCCTGAAAAAAAGGACTTTTTTAAAAATCAGATTCAGTTGTTTTGCATAAGATGGCTAAATTAGAGAAAGCATCAAGGCTGGATTACTTTGAGAATATATTCTTGCAGGGATCAGGGTAGGCCATTGTTCCAAATTCGGTCACCACAATCCTGTTGGCTGCACTGTTCTTCTTATAAGTATCGCTCTTCAAGAACTTGCTCCTGTAGTGCACGTCACCTAAAATAAAACATGGTTCCAAAGTTTAACCACCAGATGGCACAAGAGCCCAAAGTAATACAGATGTGTCCACTGATGTGTTGCTAAATCAGGTGTTCAAGAGCAAGACAAGGATTAAGCTGGTAATTACTCGGGCAATGTGAGTTTTGAACTTATTGGTTATGTCTTTTCATCAAATCCATAAACCTACCATCCTTAAAGGTGAAACTGTGAATGAGGGACAGTCCATCAAACCAGTGGTTGTAGGAGGTATCCCCAAGTGAGAAAAGCCCAGGTCCGTTTCGCAAAAGTGTCCCCTGGAGCCAGGAAGGGATGGTACCTAAAATGCAATTTCTACAGTAATCATGCAATAGCATCCAAAATAGGAATATGAGATAAAACCACTTAAATTATATTAAAAACAGAATGTTACAAACTGTGCTCAATTTACAGTATTACTCCTTTAACCGGCTCTCTTAATCTGTGGTCTCAGTTTGCATTTAATTACTAAGAAGGTGTTAATCAAAATGATCCTCCTTTGGTGTTATAAAGGATAATGAGTTTTGGGGGGCATTTATTTCACGTTAAGGGCTCAGTCTATGTAATATGGCACACCTAAGGGTCCTGAGTTTCCTAGGGTTGTTTAAGGTTTTGTTCTTCTATGATAAGATTACATTCCAACTAAAACACTTGATATCATGCCTTATGTCCGGCAAAATCCTAAAGATCTTAATGTAATCTCTCATTCCTGAATTCACTGTCTTTGCTGACCTACTAAAGAAGAGAATCAGTCAGATCCTATACGGAAACGGCGTTATGTTGCTGTCTCTGTTGTTATCTCTCACGGTATGACATTCACCTGTTGATTCCTGACAGGTGTTTTTAAGGTTTCTTCCGGTCATATTTCTTTGATTTTAAACATGAATAAAAGTGGTAATTTACAAATATTTAGTAATGATGATATAGAGTATTCACAGTTTTTATCTGTTATGTGTTATTAGATGCACAAATGGAACACTGCATTAATGCTCATAACATGACACTTTGGAACAACCAGAACGTCTGACATTATGATACAAAATAATAATAGTTTCTCATATTCATGTCAGAATAAACGTCTCTTTACACTGAGTGTAGTTTTTTAATCCTCGCAATGTCTGGGCTACTTTAACTTTCCTCAGGGACTGCAGATAATTTAGCGAAAGCTTTTGCTCACCCGACACTTCGGCTTTAACCGGCTCCGGCGTCTCTTGTCCATTCCTGCAGAACGTTGCTTCGATGTTCGCTCTCGCCTCCGCCATCAGGACCTGTGTGCAGGTGATAATGCGGTCTGTCGTTATCTCCGCCGCTCTTTAAACCCGAGTCCCGAGGTAACCTCACGGTCCGCGCCGCCATCGCCATCGCCATCACGGTCCTGCTGCGCAGCCGCGCGCGCGCCTCCCGTTACATAACGCGGCAGAACGACGAGTTCAGCACGTAGTGCCCGGTTGTACACCCGTGGACTTAGTCAAAAAGTATGATAATTTATGAATGGAGATACAATAAATAAAATATAGACAAAAAGACAACAATTTTCTGTGAATATTAAGGTATTTAGGGAGGATTCCGGGTGTCTGCTGTGAAAAATTACATTTGACATTTTTTTTGTCAGAAAATGATATAATTACGAATCACCTTGGTAACACATTTTCCTCAGCTAAAATGTTCCTTTTACAACTGTTATTTTTTTTAACGTATTAAATTTGTCCATAATACTGGTAAGTGCTAGAGCAGTTTGATGGCATGAGTGTGTAGAAAGTTGTAGCTTCTAATAGAGCTTTAGGATTTGTAGATTGATACAGAATATTCAAAAACTTTCCAAAATACTTACTCAAGTATAAGCACTTATTAGAAGAGCTGTAGAAACTGGACCCCTAAGAAAAAAGGGAAAAACCAATAAAGCACGCAAACACACCCCCACACACACACTCCAGCATTTTGCTCTCTACCTTACCCTAACGCTAGCCCTAAGCTTACTAAACAATAACCAAAAGCAAGGGAGGAAAGGTTGAAAGAGAAAGAGCATGTGGGAGAGAGAGAGAAAGAGGAGAGGAAAGGGAGAGAAAGAGTGAGGAAAAGATGGAGGAGACAGACAGTTTTCTTTTTTAAATTAATTACCATAATAAACAAATCATAAGAGATCAGCTTTGAATATGTTTGATATGACAGCTTCTGCCTCAAATCAGTGATTCACAAAAGGGAGAATCACCGCTGGCATTGTAAGGTGTCAAGTGTGAGAGCTGAGATGTATGGTTTTAATGCTAACCAAGTTGTATTTCTCACCATCAGTTATTTATACTACTGGATGCACATCACTGAGGACCTTAAAAGGCTATCAATACCTCTTTCCTTGCCAACATTAATATCTGAGAATATCATTTAAAAAATGTGTCATAACCACTGCAGCCAAGAGGGCCCCAGCAAACATCATTACTTAATGTTTTTGATAATTATTGGTATTAGTTAACCTATTAGTAGATATTCCACAACACATCAATTAGAGGAACAAAACAGTTACAAATCTGTAAAGGGCATTCTTATAATGTATATATAATTAGAAAAGCACAGAAATCACGGTAGAAAGTTTAGTTGTACTAATAAATAACATGTTACTTTATTCAACTTGCATCATGCCACAAATCATTTTGCAACTGACAGAAATCACTGTAAACTAACAATCAAATAAAAAAACTGGCTTTAGTTGCTGCTGGCTGAACGAAGTGGAATACCGGCTTTTTAAGCACATTTTCTTTCCTATTAATTTAAATGCTTTATTTGATTTGGTCTGTCACTGTTTATTTCCTCCCATCACACAAGTCAAAAAAGATACCGCTCCTACCTTTTGTTAAAGACATAGCACTTATACAGCACTGAAGACAAAATTCAAACTCTGTTCAAATGTTAAGCATTAAACAACTTGCACCTTAAAGTCTGAGAAAATATAGAGAATGTTGCAAAATTGTAGATAGCTTATCAGTTGTCTGCTTGTAAATGCTATGCAAACACTACATCTACTTGTCTTAATGAGGATATCACAAATGAAGATAAGAATAGATTATAAAACAAATTAGCTATTAATAATAGAGACTACTAAATAACCCCCTTATTAAGACCAATTCTCTTGACAGGGTAGTACAGCTGAAATGTAAATAAATAAATAATTTGTTCCAAATCATATATATATATATATTCTTACATATTCTTAAGATCCTGCAGCTCATCCAGGATCATACAATCCGAAGAAGGCAGAAATACAGATTCTGCTCTTTATTGCAAGACTATATCTTCCCTTTAGACTTCGAACTAGATTTTAGCCCAATATCTAGGTGACATATGTTTTATCTAATGGCAATTAAGATATAATTCTTTAGTTAGTCATTAACACTGATAATTACATGAATTTACAGCTGGGCCGCCAAGTACTGCTTCCACTATCAAATGTTTGAGTTATGTCAGCACTTCTGGCCATCAGGAACTACGTTACGCTTTTTATTAGCTAGATACATCAGAAAACTCAATGTTTTCTGAATTCAAAATATTAATAGATGACTGTACTTCCACTACTGAACATCCTGTTCTCTCTATGTTCACTATTAATTTATTGCCCTGCCCCTTTTTGTGAGACAAAAAGAAAGCCCAAAGGGTTTCACACCAAATCATTTTCTTGGCAATTGATTTGATGTCACAAAACCGTCATTTATACACAATATCCGGCTTATCTCCCACTGCACAGGCTGTGTAATCAGACAGCTTCCCCTGCTAAATAGCTGCCAGCACAGGGAAATGAATACCCTCAGGATATTTACTCACAAGCCAGGACCCCTTATTACACAGCAAGGATAATGCATCTGATGGAACAACACAAAGCCCAGTAAAGTGCCATTGTTGACACGGAGAACCAGCCCATTGGTGCGATTAGACTGTCGTTTAAAAGTTGACGTCACTTTCTCCTTCTAAATAGTCAGAAACATCACAGTCAGCGTGACAGTGACAGTGTGCTGGTAAGGAGAAGAACATGTTCAGGCAAATTCAAATTGCTCTGCCATTTGTGATTGTGGCCTTCAGTTTTATTGCAGCTTATGGAGAAGATGAGATCGAGACCTTGTCATGCCCAGATCACCAGCAGGCATTTGAGGGTTCGTGCTATGAGTTTGTAACCCTCTCGCGCAGCTTTCATGGTGCCCAAGGCTGGTGCGAGCGCGGCGGCGGACATCTGGCCTTCATCCAGAACGATGAGACTCAACAGTTTCTCCAAAGACATCTGCAACCGGAGCAGGATTGGTGGTTGGGTTTGGCACCTGTTTCGTTTAACCTCACCCTTGACCTCAGCCCCGCTGCCGCTGACGGTAAGGAATTTGAACATCAGAATTAAATTTGATTCTTCATTGATTCTAATTTGGTACACCCAGAAGAACTTAAGCAGCGACAAATATGCTGTATCCAATATGTCTTAATGAAATAATTTATCTAAATGAAACATTTTATGGGTTTTTTCAGTCACACTTTGAATCAGCGTATTGATGTTACTTGAATGCCTGTGTGTTCAGTTTTGCCAATTTGCAGGACCCTCCCGCCTCATTTATCTTATCAGTTGGGGTCCTTCCAACACGCCAAGTACAAAGCACACAGTTCGTGAGCAGACATTATCTCTTTTGTCAGCCTGCTTTTCGCTGATAACTTAATTAATTGTAAGCAATTACAAGTGGTGCATATCTCTCACGGGATATCTCAAATGAGCTCCAACCTGTTGATGAGTCTGATGCTTGTTTGACTGAAAGAGGCCCTGAAAGGCTCTTTTTGCTTTACCAAGAATCATTTGTTTGCCTTGTACAAAGGAGCCTTTATCGCTCCCACCCCAACCGATCTCCTATTGTGTTACACCTGCCTCTGGTTTCCATTGTATAGCTTTTTATCCTATAGAACAGAAACAACGGCCTTGTCTAATATTTTTGAGTTTGCTTTCTTATCTAAAATTACACATTTGATACATATGCATTCTAAAATGTATAGAAAAATTTTCTGGTAATGGCGTCAGATACAACCCTCTATCTTTTTTCTCTATTGATTAATATGGCAATGACTCTTTTTGATTAGTGGAAATATGGACAAAATCTGTGTTTTCGCTCCATCAAATCTGCAGGTCCCTTGTCGTGGCTTGATGGTTCTGATGTGAGTTACTCCAACTGGCTCGGTGAACCTGTGCCTGGAGCAGGATGTGGATTCATCTCTAAGGACTCGGGATTTCTATGGGGAACAAGCAGTAATTGTAGCCAGAACTTCAATTTTGTCTGTGAATATGGTTAGTACTACTTTTTTCATTTTGGAAAATAAAAATTAATGCAAACCTCATTAATGAGGCACCTGATAGAAAAATTATATTGGAAACAATTAATGACAGCTAATTTTATTGTGAGTGTAAACTCCTGCTAAAAGTCTGTATAAGTTTGGATTAATTGTGAACATTATAGAATATCGAAATTTGGGTAAGGTGTTACTTTAAGCTGATGTTTGCTACTTTCCCATATCTGTTTTTAAAAAAAAGTTAACCACTTAATTAAATTGGCTAGAAGTGTCTTCGATCAGCAAGTTCTCCTTTAGATTTGCACCAGAACTAAAACCAGGCCTAAAATTAAAAGATCGCAGTGGTGGAAAATAATTTAAGAGCATAATTATAATGGAAGGTTCTTTATTATATACGATAAATGACTGGGGCTAATTTGAGCAAAAACTTTCATTATTTCAGCAACTCTAAGCATCTCTGCCAAAAATATCACATTTGGACTTGAAGTATGTCTTGACTAACAATATTACAATTTTGACAGAGCAAATTGGTTGGTAATTTATTTGCAGAAACGAAGATAGCATATATATTTTTGTAATATTTGATAATGGTGGGCTTACTAAATTAACATTTGTTGACTTGCTTTAGAGTCGGGCCACGCTCTAGCCTGTGTGGACCACAATGCAACACTGCAGTGTGGATCCGGTCAAGTTATAGAAATTGACGACAGCTTCTATGGCAGAAAGACGCTGCAGTACTGCAGGACAAAACGCTCGCTGTCCCACGCATCGGTCCAGGAGGAGTGCAGCTGGGTGGACGTGGTGGATTTGGTTTCAGGCATGTACAGAGCCCCGATCCGCCACATCAATATACGTTTAGTAGTATATACTGATTAGTGGTATTGAGAGTAACTGGGTACTTTTGAGTAGAACTTCTAAAGCAGATTTGATTCATGATGTCTGGTTTAATCTGGTTTTACAATGCCCTTTTTTGAAACGCAAGTAAACACAGGCTCCACATGGTGCTCGAGGATTTACAAACACTTATTGTACACAATCATGTTAATCCTATTTGACAGAATACTATAAGACTTTGATAATATGCTTTAGAAATATATAGATTTAGACACACAGATCATCTTATAAATATTTTATCATATTCACTATATTCAGTGTGACCATTCATTAAACTAAAAATAATGTGTGTCTACTGTCTGTAGAAGTCCATTTAATACTAATTTATCATGTTTTTTAGTGATCAAATAATTATGCACTTATAAAAAATGTTCTGAACCCCTCTTAAACCTTCTCCTTGTAATGCAGTCTCATTGCATCAGACAGACACTGTTGCATGCTTAAATCTTCCACTGTGGTTATCATTTCCTAATATTGCTTTTTTCTTACTTCTCTTATGCTCAGAACACTTTTCACAACCAGCAATAAAAAAGCACCCAAAACAAACTAGGATTTGAACTTTGCTTTAAATATCTGAAGCACACAGGACTCCTATCAGACTTAATGCAGTTAAAATAAAAATATCCAAACAAGCACGAGTTAAATATTTACAGAGACATTCAAACTGTTTTTTGCTCACTCACGGATAATGTTACCTGGTCTGTGATCACGATAAAGAAGACAAACTGTAAAGATGTTCATCAGAATTTTAAAACACAGCATAATTACTGTGCAAAAAGAGCACATGAGAGCAAGATTTATCCATTTGCATGAATTTATATTAATGAAAATCACACAGGCTCCTGATTAGACCCATACAGAAGATAATTGGCACACATTAGAACACACAGGAAAACATGTTATTATCTACAATAGCTAATTATGGAACTGTTTTATTGTGATCATTCAAAAAAGGCTGATCAATGATCATGTTCTCTGTTCTTTCTCAAGAGCATTGCCATGGTCTGCAGGTTTGCCAGGCCACAGCAGATATGACATCCTTTGGTGAGCCGTGCCCAGGACTTGGAAGTTACTTATCAGTGGAGTATCACTGTAAGGACGGTAAGGTCAACCTTTCTCTTTTATTGTTCTTGCTGGGATATCTTCGCTTGACTCATTGTGAAGGAGTATGAGTATATAGGAGTACGTTACAGTATGTAGATGGAAAACACAGGTAAAGAATTTCAGATAACGTCAAAAGATTGGCGAATATATCCGCTCTTAGTGTTCCTATAGCAATAAATCTTTAGTCACTGCTCAAGCCTCCATTTGAGGACACTTCCCTTATCTCTTGCATAATTCACCAGATATTTTAGCCTCGTTGGCGCGAGGAAAATGTGCAGCCAAAGTTCAAGAGCTGACAGTTGTACAATTGTGGCTCTGAATATATATACAATGTTAAAACTAAACGCTGCCAGCATTTACCGTTCAAACCTTCATTACATTAGATTCATGCAGCATTTATTTGGAAATTGAACTTTTTGTTTACAGGTCTTCACCTCTTGATGAAAAAGCAGGCCTTAGTATTTGAAAATGTCACACTGACAGTGAAGTGGTTATTAAACCCTTTCCAAGGCAACCTCACCTGTATTTTAAATGCTGGAGATGGACACATCATCGACCCATACAGACCTGAAGAGTATGTGAATTTTGCTGTCTCTGATCTTTGTACAATTGGGTTTTTTTACAATATTAAACAACACATCTCACTTATTTCCAGGTTACAAGAAGAAGTTGTCCATCGGTACCAACATGCTGGCATTTACATTGTTTCGGTGGAGTGTAGCACCAGCGAGTGGCATGTGACGGCCCAGAAAACCATCACCATTCTGGAACCATTAGGAAAATTTGCCCCAATAACGTGCCATAGCTCAAACCAGTCAATGAGCAGTGAGAATTGCAAAGGGCTTTTGAACCACAAACTGGGAATCCAAGTGGAGTTGGACGCAGGTAATATCACATAATGCAAAAGTTCTCTTCAGCCATTGTACATTCTGTTCTTACCTTCGGAACAAATCTCAATGAGGTGAATGAGGTGCACTAACGTAAGAAAACTGTTACTTACTCCCATTAGGAACTAACGTCACTTACATCGTCCAGCATGGAGGGACAGAACTTGCTCGCTTGTCCACGATTAGAGGAATCATTCCCCACAACATTACCTTGCCAGAGCTAGTGGTGCAGCGTCTGGGTCCAGGCTGCCATCATCTGACCCTGCTGGCCTCCAACGTGCTGACTACTACAAATGTGTCTGCTGTGCTGGAGCTGTGTCTGGTGGACTTGGTGGAGGGTCTGGTGGTCTCTATGGCACCAGAACAGGACCTTTGCTCAAACTCGAGCCTCAGTGTAAATGTCTCTCTTGACAGCGGCGCTCCAGCAGAGCTGGTCTTCACGCTGTTTGGGGCCAATGACAACTATTCGGAGACCCATCAGATTCTAAACAGCAGCCAACAGGTCTTCAGTGTCTCCAACAAAATTAAAGGTGGCATAGTTGTTATATCATTATGCATTTAGACACCTTACACAACTTGGGCACGCTTATACAACCACTGCTGAAAGGATACTTCTTATTTAGAGCCACTTACATTTCCTAATTACAGAAACGGTCTCCTTGAAGCAATAAGGGGTTAAGCATTTTGTTTACGGGCTCAGTGGTGGTAGTAGGAAGTAGTTATGGGTCATATTTGAACTTGTGACCTCTTAGTCCAAAGCCAAATACTTTACCACTAAGCCTAAACCTTCTATTTCCATGAGGAATTAGTTGGAATAACTGTGCCATGGCACATTATTCATTGTTTTAATAATGATTAATTGCTGTATTGGGGCAGCATGGTGGCGCAGTCGTTAGTGCTGCCTCCTCACAGAGAGAAGGTCCAGGGTTCGATCCCCCTCTCCCTGTGCTCCCATGGGTTTCGTCCTCCATTTTCCTCCCACAGTCCAAAAGCATGTGGTATAGGTTAATTAGCGACTCTAAATTGACACTATTAGGTGTGAATGGGATTGTGATTGTGTGAGTGTGTTGGCGCTTACCTTGCGCCCTTAGTTCCCGGAATAGGCTCTGGTCCCCCAGTGACCCCAGATGGGATTAAGCATAATTGTTGTATTTCTTTTAAGGTATCTAGTGTATTGTCTATCATCTATATTTATTATTTGTTTTAATAGTAATTATTTACTATATTGCATTATAACTTTTTTATAATTTGTACAGTTCTAAAATATATTTTATGTTACAGGCACACTGACACTAATGGTTAGGGCATCAAATTTATTCTCGGCGATGGAACTGGAAGCTGGAAACGTGACGGCCAATTGCCAAGACGGTGCCACATCCGTACCGGATGAAATCTCAGTATGTAAAAACCAGCTGCTTTACCTTGAAGAAAGCAATTCATAACCCCTTTTCATATCAAATGTATTCAAAATCTCCAATAAAAACATTTAATTCTATTTCTCAGACAGAAGAACATGTGCGAGGTCCAAGAAACGTTCTGACTATCACTGCAAACCCCGAGAACCCTGTCATTGGCACAGACTATGTAACGCTACAAGTTAATGGCCTAAATGGAAATGAAAAACAGTACACGATTGCCTGGAGTTGCAGTAAGTAGGTTGCATCAGCAAATATTCATCTTTATGGACGTGCTAATATGTCTGATCCATTGGCAATTCTATTCAAAGCAGATGGAACATGTCCCTGTGAGGTTAATTCTGTGACTGAAACCCAGCTGATAAGTGCAGCATGTCTGCCTCCCCCCTACAGCATGTCTGTCTACACCGTAACTGCTACAAAAACAAAAGGACAAGCGTCACCAGACACTGCCACCAAATGCATCTCTGTGACCCCAGGAACCGATTTAAACCCGGTCATCACGTAAGAAAGTGGCAAATCCCATCATTTTATGATTAGAAGCAAATGTTGTAATATCTCATGTGGAAAACGGAAGTTTAATGGCTAGTAAGCAGTTTATTGCTCATAACTAGTGGACATTCACACTAAATAAATCTAGAATTGTTGTTGTTGCTGTTGAAAACCCTGAAACCCATTTCATAATACATTATAAATATTAACTCAATTAATATTTGCCTATATCGAGTATTCACTGCCCCTTTCACCTTTGAGACAATTATCTATATTGAAATAAGGCCAGTTAGTTAGTAGGAGACTATAGATCAGAATAAGGCCTCGAGGTCGACAACATGGCAAAACAAGGAAGTAAGAAAGTGATTTCACTGCATTTTTTGCAAAGCACACAGTCTTTTTTCCTGTTTTTCTTCATGTTAGATCTCTACAATATATAATATATAATATTTCATTTTTTCTTTCAGATGCTCCAACTGTAATCCAGTAAACATTCAAGGCAATGTAAATTTGCAATTTAAATGTGAAGGCTGTCAGCAAATGGTCTGGTACTTCGAGAACACAAGTCCCATATCTGTAAGAACACAAGATTGTATGAGGAAATATATATTGGAAATGTATAAAGCAACATGCAAGAATCATCTAACAGTTTCATGTATGTCATTCAAATACTGCTATAAAATATTGCACCTGAAGCTTGATTATTTGGCTTTTAGGAGGACTTAAGTGCCTGCTACACTAATAGGGGGCAAAAGCCGTTGATTAAGCAGGCTGAAAATGTCAGCTCCCTCACAATACCAAGTGCAACTCTGGCCAGTGCAGTGCGTAACATCAATGTTATAGCTTATGGTGGGTAGCATTCGCTTTTTATTTGCAGGTTTCACACCAACTACAAGGTACAGGATAATAGAGAATTTTCCTGAAAATTCATAGTGCAGACAAAATATACACATATTAATAATTTTATGGAGTATAACTAAAGCTCATGACCTCCTAGGTGTAAGAGATGGCTTATCTGGATCTACCGAGTTCACTGTTCCAATTTTCGGCGTCTCCAGCATAGCATTTCCGACGACACCACCTGCCAAATATACAACAGGGCAAGTGACAAAGACCACTATGCCTCAGAGTCCTACCCAGGCTTCATCAGGGCCATCCATGACCACATCAAGTACATCACCCACTTCTCCACCAAGCCTTTCCAATCAACCCTCCTGTAACATCAACCCCGCAGCAGGAGACGTTTTCTCAATGTTCAACATCACATGCACTGTACCTCCATCCTTCTGCAATGCCACCAATTGTACATACTGCTTTAGTACATCCACTGGTATGAAACTTCAATCTTCTATTGGTGGCACTTTTACTGTTTCTCTCCCTCCAGAGGAAAAGTTTATGACCTTTAGTTTTTACCCCATTCCAGGTGGCCGCCTATACTGTGGGAAAAAGCAGGCTGTGGAATCACTTTTTCTGCCACCAGGGGCTGGTAGCAACTATAGTCTGGATGTGGTAATCACCATTAAAAATGGGGAAGGAAAGATCAACACGACTTTATCTGTACAGGTTTGTGCAGATTCGAATCCGGAAACATAACTGAAATGAAAGAAGTGCAATTTGTCTACTTTTTCACATTGGGGCAGTTGGTAGCATAACGGTTAGGGCGTTTGCTCCTTGACTGGAAGGTTGCTGGTTTGAATATCGGACCATTAAAGGTACCACAGAGGTACTCATTAAAAAGGTACCGTCCCCGAGCACTGAGGCTGAGATTTGTTCACAATGACAAATAATCACTCACTTTCACTTTCAGGTAAAGGATGTTAACAGTGGCTCTACAGTGCAAGATCTTCAGGCCAGTATGTCCAAGCAGGTGGAGCAGCTGAAGCAGAATGGGAAACTGACAGGGCCAGCAGTGGCACAGATGTACCAGTCCGTATCTAATGTTCTGAATAAAAACTCTGGGGGTCAGGACCAGGTTGCAAATCAAAAGGTATGTAGCATGGTGCTTTATTTAGGTAACCCTAGTGTACATGCTGTACATTGAGAGGACAACCCATAGGCTTTGACCCACAGTTCATGAACGGAGCGGTTAAATAATGATATACTTCTATTCTAAACTTATATTTTGACATATTTAATATTTATGCTTTCTAAAGCTCCGAGAGCAGATGCTGTCAGACCTGGGCACAGCAGTGAATGCTGCCCCCTTCAGGAACCCTTCAGAAGTACAGGCAACAGCTGCAGCTATAGCGGCTCTCACTACACAGGGAGGGGAGCTCAACTTCACAGCTCAGGTACTGAATCAAAAAATTTGCTTTAGTTTTTAAGCTTCTTAGTACACAAATTTCCACTCTGTCTTTCAATTCGCCCTTTCTCTTTTGCAGTTACAAGCCAGCGTTCTTCTGTCAAACCTCAGCGAGTCCCTGCTCTGTCTGAGTCAGTCCAGTGCCAGTGACATAGAAATATTGACAGAGGCAGTCACACCAATTATTCAGGCTGCCAGTAACATTCTCAAAGCATCTGCCAACGCAGACAATCAGGTATGTTCTCTTATTGCAAATATAAGAAAATCATATTAACAAATATTAATATACTTATTATTCAATGTGTTTTTTCGTCACTTAAGGAAAACATCTCAAGGCTTATTCTGAACGTGGCGGACAACATACAAAGTTCTCTGTTGGTGGGGAAAGGTGTGAATCAGGAGCCCATCATAGTTAGCACTGCCAATATCAGTCTGTATGTAAACAGGTAAGCTAAAACTGATATGAATAATACTGACAAGATTTAAACACTATAATTAGATAGATATCTTATTAAGTGAGTTTTAAGCGTGTATGAAGCAATTTCTGCTAGAATTCAGATTTCCCAGGAGAGGTGTTGATCACAGATTTAGTCCTTCATTAATGAGAACAGGGACTAGATTAATCTTTGGAGGTGTATGAATCTTAAAATGAGATTTAACATGGGGTTACAGTCAGTAAATACACAATGTTATATGATCATTTCAAAGAATACATTTTAGCAGTATTTCTGCTGTGCTTTTCATTAGAATGTCTCCAGGCAAACTCCAAAACCAGTCCTTCAGTATTGAGAACAGCAACTCAGCAAGTTTCACTCTGCCAACTTTAGGCTCTGATGTGCTGCCTTCAAAGGAGCCAGTGGACGTGCGAGTAAGAGACTGAATTCATTACATACTATATCATTTACAGATCTATGAACAGGTTCTTAACACATGATGTGAGGACTTGACTATTCCATAAAAGACAGGACAATATCAGATTTGTTAATTATAAAAAATAATTTAAAAAGAAAGAAAAGTTACTGCATTTGTTTGAAGAACTAAGTCAAAAATTCAAAGTCATTCACAACTCTTACCCGAATTACATTGGCCAGGATAAAGCTATTACCGAGCTACGTAAAGTTATAATGGAACTCTGGGGAGCTTTTCTACTGCTCGGAAACCTTTACTCTTTATTTCAACTTTATTTGAAACTTTAGCACCCTGCAGTCGTCTGTAGGTTTTAATGTACATTATCACAGAAAACACAACACTGCAGTCCACATATTTTTCAACATATGTAACCGTGTACAGACCAGAGGCCAAATCATGTCTTTCCTCCTGCTAGTAAAACGTGGTTTTCTGATTCCGTGTGGCAAATAAAGCAGCTACTGACAGCTGTCTAGTCCAATGGCATTTTGCGTTATCAGATTGACAGGACTCTAATCCAATCGGAGCACTAGAAAGATTCTAATCATATGGAAGGGCCGGTGCCACCCGTCACCTGGGCCACTGCCTAATATAAAGGATGTTAACAGGACTTAACCTCCACAGCTCTTACCTGTAAATCAAATTAAATTAGACATTAAGTTAGTGCTTAAGTTAGATCTTTAGTTCATAAATATGCATGTATAAAAATCATTTCGATAGGTAAGATCATTGCTACTTAATATAGTTGCATTTTAATAAGTACTTGTACAGCACCATTTGTTATTAATGATAAAAGCAATGCATTTTTATGCTAATATGTAAGAAAACCTATTCAGACAGAACTAACTAGAAACATTTTTCACACTTTTCCACAGCTCAAAATGTTATTTTTGTATTGTATTCACATTTATTGCAGTCAGTTTTAATGGTTTAATGAATAAATATTATAAATAATACATATAACATTTATTTTATATTAATTGTCATTAATGACATTTATGAAAATATCTTTTCAGATGCTGAGTTTTGTGATGAACCCTTTCTCATGGAGTGAAGGTGAACCTATAAGTGGAGCAGTTGGGGGTCTTTCACTGACCAGAGAGAATGGCTCCATCATTCCAGTCACAAACCTCAAAGAGGAGATTGAAGTAACTGATGCAATTCCAGACACAACAATACCACATCCAAAAATACACATATTAGATGATGACATTCATGTTCTGTTTGCTTCTGCTCATTAGATCCTCTTACCAAGACCGGAGGAGGGCGAAATCAACAGTACATTTCTGGACCTGGGAAACTATAGTACTCTGGCCATCAATGTGACCACACCCAACATATCTCTGGTTCTTAAACTGGACCCATCAGATGAGACCCCATTACAGTTACATTTAGGTTTTAAGTACTACCCAAATGACACTAAGTACATGGCCAAAATTCAGCTCCCTCAACCCATGATCTCAGCAGGTGATTTGCCTTATGAAATTAGGAAATAATGTAGCAACTTACATTGTTGTTCTTCATGATGAAGATGAGATATTAAATCTATTCTGAATTGGATTTTTTGTGGTGCAGAGGAAAGGTATACATGGGTGCTGGACCCCAGAGAGATGACAATAGAAACAGGAGTTTACTACCTTCTTGTGAGGCCAGTTGTAGGAGCAGGTGTGAACTCATCAAATGCTTCAGTGTTCATCACATCCATTGCTGCCCAGTGCAAGTACTGGGATGAGAGTAAAACCAACTGGAGTGACTATGGATGCAGGGTGAGCTCCTCAATCTGCTTACTTACTTTATAAAGTCAAAACAAGAAGACAAATTGTATTCTGACCCTTATATACATTAATTTTCAATCCCTAATTCACAGTAATTTCTCACACAGTCTTCTGATCCTCAGTAAACAGAAGACATTTGATTTTGTAGAACTGTCCACTCAAGTGGACACATTGCATGAAAGGCTCGAATAGATTTTGAGGATACAGCAATTCCAAAAGATCAAACTGAAAATAGCTTCAGCTAAAAACACAATTTGGGGACCTATTAAAAGTACTGTTGGACCACAATGTGAGGACATTTAATTCTTATTCTTTCTCTGCAGGTTGGTCCACGCACAACATCCCTGATCACTCAGTGCCTATGCACCCACTTAACATTTTTCGGGAGCTCATTCTTTGTCATGCCCAACCTGGTTGACGTGTCCCGCACTGCTGAACTTTTTGCAACATTTTTCAACAACCCTGTGGTGGGGTGTTTTGTTGGTGCCATCTTTCTGGTTTATATTATGGTAGCGATATGGGCACGCAAAAAGGACATCCAGGACACTGCCAAGGTATTCCTTAGTGTCCTCAATATATAAGATTAAGATTTCTTTCTTTTTTGTTTTTTGATATATCATTCTGTCAATATTATGTGATCTAACAGGTGAAAGTCACAGTTCTGGAGGACAATGACCCCTTGGCTGAATATCGCTACTTAGTGACTGTATGCACTGGGCATCGTCGAGGAGCTTCCACTTCCTCTCAGGTAAATATGTCCAAAATTAAGTGACCAGTCATTAAACAAAAGAAATATGTTATTAAACAATATCAGTCGCCATCGCAGGTTACATTAACTCTACTGGGAACTGAGGGGGAGAGCGAACCCCATCATCTGACTGACCCAGACAAGCCAGTATTTGAGAGGGGCGCAGCAGACATGTTCCTACTCACTACTCCCTTTTCTCTCGGAGATCTGCAAAGCCTGCGGTTGTGGCATGATAACTCTGGGAAACATCCTTCTTGGTAATGAAACTAGTGTTGCTTCTTGCATTTCATACTTAATGCAATGAAATATTTGTTTGTTTATTCCTTAATGCAGGTAGATCTTGGAGCTCTGTGTATCTTAACTGTGTGCTCCACAGGTATGTTAATAAGGTGATGGTGCAGGATTTAGAGACTGGACGGAAGTGGCATTTCCTGTGTGGCTCCTGGCTCTCCATTGATATGGGAGAGTGTACCCTGGACAAAGTGTTTCCTGTAGCAACAGAGATGGACTTAAAAAGATTTAGGTGGGTGAATGACTGGCATTGTCACAAAGCAACTTTACAGGTTTATTACTGGTTTCAAGCCTTTACGGAGAAATGCTAGCGGGACAGTGGCAAGAAAACCCTCCTTCAGTGGTAAATAGTGAGAAACCTAGTTATATCATCAACATTATACTCTTCCTACAGCAACCTATTCTTCATGAAGACCGCAAAGGACTTCAGAGATGGTCACATCTGGTTTTCGGTGGTCAGTCGGCCACCCAACAGTAACTTCACTTGTGTGCAACGTGTTTCCTGCTGTTTCTCCCTACTGCTCTGCACGATGCTCACTAGCATCATGTTCTGGGGGATTCCCACTGACCCATCCGAGCAAACCATGGACCTTGGTAATACTTATTTTCACCACGATGTGCACTATTACAAAAAGAAACACTTTAAGAAAGACTACACAGTAACAGTTCATATATCTCTGTTTAAAGGTAAGATCGAGTTCACTTGGCAGCAAGTGATGATCGGCGTCCAGAGCTCTGTCATCATGTTCCCCATCAACCTCCTCATTGTAAGCATCTTCAGAAACACCCGGCCAAGGGAAAAGAAATCGGAGCAAGTTGCCAAACATCAGTCAAAAACTGATTCTACTAAGCAAGGCAAAACAGGACGCGTGTCGCCAACTCAGCCTCCCTCTCCACAGCCAGATACTAGAGAAATCACACCAGATGCTGTTATAAAGGTAATTGAGTGTACACTGACAAAGGGAAGCATTCTGGTCTTTCATGATGTTGTTGTTGTGTCTTAAGCAACTGACCAGCCATTACAGCAATAATCTGCAAATAAAGATTTTCAAAGTATGTTGACCTATATTTTTCAAGGGGTAGAAATGAATAATTATTATATTTTTAATATCACAGGACATCAAAAAGATAGCAAAGTCCCTCGCCAAAGTTTTGAGAAGTCCCATGCCAAGTATAGACTCTGGTAAAATGGATATCAATGCTCTCCTGTCCCTGGTCGAAGATATTATCCGACAGCAAAATCGTGCTGGTGGAGAGTTTTACTCTGATGGCTCCAAAAAAGACCTGTCTCTCTCTCTCCGGGCTGTAAACCTGCAAGGTCTGGACTCAAAATTCCCCCAGACATCAAGTCTTCCTGGACTTAAAACACAGGTTTTCATCCACACAATTACTCTGTCTATTTGACTTTTTTTGACAGAGAGAAGCACAGAGCAAATGACAAATGAGAAAAGTAGCATCTACCAGCAGTATCTCTACAAGCAGCTCCAGAATGTGGAGAAAGAATTAAGGCTGCTGGGACCTTTGAGGTTTGCCAAGCCTGAGGATTACAGTCAGGCCGTCCTGCAAGTACAGGGCATGAAGGGACTGCTTGAGCCACACCTGTCCTCCAGCTCCACCAGTGACCAGTTCCCCTGTAGCTCCGACCCTGCAGAGGGCAGCAGTGAGGGTGGTAAGAAGTGTTGTCAAAAAGGCCTGCCATGGTGGTTTGTGTTTGTGGGCTGGATTCTTGTGGTAGCCACTAGTGGAGTTTCAGCCTACTTTACCATGATGTATGGACTGACCTATGGAAAAGATCGTTCCATCAGCTGGCTCATTTCTATGTTGGTGTCATTTTTTGAGAGTCTCTTCATTACCCAGCCTATAAAGGTAAGGGACAATGGTTGATTTGTCATTTTGTCTTAGAACAGACAAAGATCTTTTATTCTAAAAGGTATCACAATGGTCTCTCCTTCTAGGTGCTTGGATTTGCTGTCTTTTTTGCCCTTGTGTTAAAGTCGGTTGATCAGGAGGAATTTGGTGATGTTCCTATTGATGGGAGCCTTCCAAATTCAAGTAAAAAATTTTAAGCTTTGCAAAAAGAAAAGATTCTGATTGTCATGTTGGGAGGTTTTCCCTCATGACAAATGTCTACTTAAAATAATGCTTGTGTCACAGGCGATCCTGATAGTGTCCGCCTTGCCAGGAGGGACAGCACATGCAGCTTCTACCAGCCACCTCCTTCAACTGATATTGAGAAGATGAGGAACAACTTGATCAAGGAACAGAAAGTCTTTGCTCTAATCCGGGAGATTCTCAGTAAGAACCCATTTGTGAAATAGTGGTTAACTAGTTTATAGCAATGGCTATCTCTGAAAAAAGATCTCTGTTCCTTATACAGTTTATGTGGGCTTCCTCTGGATGCTACTCTTAGTAGCTTATGGTCAGCGAGATCCAAATGCGTATTACCTCACACAACACATTCAACAGAGCTTCGGGAACAGCATCTCTGACAGCATGACCCCTAAAGAGGTGTTTACTTGGGCGAACACCACCCTGCTAAGTAACATCTTTGGAAAACAACAAGGTATCTCCTATCACAAGGGCATGTCAGTCATGGCCAGACTTGATTGTAACATCTGATGCTACAATCTGATTTGGTCACTAGGCTTTATCACAGATGGAAACTCCAAGCTTGTGGGAAATGCTCGTCTCCGCCAGGTCAGAGTGTACAGTAAGTCCTGCAAGACGGCCATTTCAATGCGGTCATCGGTTGCTGATTGCCATGCACCATACTCTTGGGATGTGGAGGACATGGGCACCTATGGCACAGGCTGGAACCTCACATTAGATGGAAATGTGTCCAAGACTTTTCTCACACCCTGGCAGTATCAAAGTCAATCCAAACTCAGGGCACACCCTGTCTGGGGTAATGTTGCTTTGTACAGGGGAGGAGGCTTTGTGGTGGATCTGGGTCCTGACCAACACACTGCAAGCAGGTAAGACTGGTAGCAGGTCTAGTTTGAAGAATGTGACCCTTGGAGTTCACAACTAGTTTGCAGCAAGAGTAGCTTAAATCAAAAAGGGGTAATTAATAAAATATTTTCTCTTTCCACAGGCTGCTTCAGTATCTTTTTGATAACACTTGGTTGGACGTATTCACTCGGGCACTTTTTGTTGAGTTCACAGTTTATAACGCTAACGTCAACCTCTTCTGTATCATTACCCTTATGCTTGAGACGACAGCAGTAGGTGAGGCACATTTTCTAGCTTCACATGAGTTACGTTAGATGAAGAGTCTGGGGAGATGATGAGCTGTGGTTTTTAACAGGAGCGTTCCAGTATCGGAGTGAGCTGCAGACTGTCCGTCTTTATCAGTCTACTGGTGGGCTTCATGTATTCGTCATGGCCTCTGAAGCCATCTATTTCCTCTTCATCCTCTACTACATGTTTCAGCAGGTCTGTCTTCTCACTTTATCTCTCATACAGTGTCTTGAACAAAGCTGTCAAATGTGAACAAATATTTTATGTCACAGGGTAAGCTGATAAAACAGCAGAAATGGGAGTACTTCAGGAGCAAGTGGAATATGTTAGAGCTTGCCATCATTATCCTAAGCTGGAGCGCTTTATGTGTTTTCATCAAGAGGACACTTTTGGGTAACCGGGATATTGAGTACTACCAAAACCACAAGGACCAGTAAGTGACACATTTTCTGGACAAAATGTACTGTGGAATTTGGATGTTAAGGCAATTCCTGTGCCTAGGGTAATCATGGTCATGACAGCTTGAAGCATGTCATAACACATAACTCACGTCTCCATCATTAAAAATGTGATTCGTGCCACAGGAGTCCTTCTGTTGGTTGGTACTAGATGGAATGGCTTGTGGTTGTGGTTTTGTCCACCTCTGACCTCTGTTAGTACCTACACATTCAATGTGTTACTCTGACCTCCAGATTTCTCTGATGTTGATGCAAACTGATGGATCTAAAGGATTTGAAAAGGAAGAACAATTTCAGAAATCTTGTAGACTCCAGTGATTCATAGTTGCTTTAAACATAGTGGAGCAAAGCATATCGGCCTGGTGGTCATAACATTTGTTTGTCCTACAGGTATGCTAGTTTTCATGAAACTGCTGCAGCAGACATGGTTCTCGGGTACCTCATCGCTTTCCTGGTTCTACTGGCCACCATCAAGCTTTGGCATCTTCTGCGTCTTAACCCCAAACTGCACATGATCACCTCAACACTGCAGCGGGCCTGGAATGACATATCCGGCTTCATAGTGGTCATGACTATTATGTTCTTGGCCTACTCCATTGCTGTGAGCCACTTACTTAAGAGTCCAAACAACTTCAAGAGAAATGCAGATATTTATTTGATGTAACTGTCTTGTTTGCCCTTCTACAGTGTAATCTGATGTACGGCTGGAAGCTTTACTCATACCGGACGCTCCTGCATGCTGCCGAAACTATTGTCAGCTTACAGTTGGGGATATTCAACTATGAAGAAGTGTGTGAGATCTCAAACATTTCATATGTATCAATTCATGTACAGTTATCCAGCATTTTAACCAACAATTCAATGGACTTCATTTGCCGTTAAAAAAATAATAATATTCACTTAAGCAGTACTCACAAAGATTCACATTCACCAGTGTTTCCTTATTAAAGATTTGTTCATAGGTAAAGGCAGAATCTACATCTGCTGAAGATGTAGTAATTATGCAAATTTTATTGCATATAACATTAGCTTATTGCGTTTTCTACCTAACTTACAAACCTTTTAAAAACATTTAATTGGTTGTATCAGAGCATGGGTTACTAAAATGTAAGGATGAGGAACAATAAGGGGGAAGTCCACTGTGTTCTCTTCTTAAATCCAGGTTTTGGACTATAACCCTGTCCTGGGAGCATTTGTCATTGGTTCCTGCATCATCTTCATGACCTTTGTGGTGTTAAACCTCTTCATATCCGTCATCCTGGTAGCATTCAGTGAAGAACAGATACACCATAAGGTACTGAGGTTTGATTGAGATTTCTTTCTTCATCTAATTACAGAAGCAATTTTAATCAGCCATGTTTCACACTTCACACTCAAGTGCCTTGTTATCTTCACTCCACAGCCGTCTGAAGAAGAAGAAATCGTTGATATGATGCTGATGAAGATCTGTAGCCTATTCGGAATCAAGGTTAAGACCCCACTGACTGACAACATGAAAACGAACCATACTTCAGTCTCAGATGCAACACCTTATACCATTTCTTAAACTGCATTGGTTATGAATATTGGAAGATCAAGAGTCACATATGTGATATACTTTCTGGCTTTGCAGCGCATTACTGCAAATTTTACTTGATGTGTATGTATTTAATGCATTGTACTTTAGTATTTCAGAAATGTAGTTGTACAGGATTGTATCAAATGTTGCATTAATTGCTTGCTGTCTCTGACATGTCCTTGACCAATATAGTCATGGAGGCTTCTGTCTTTTTTCAGTCTGGCTGCATAACTCTGAAGTGAAATTGCAGATAAGTGTCTCATAAATTTGCATCTCTACTTACTAACAATTTTGTATTTGCATCTGGTCAAGCTCTGGGTTCTGTGCACATGATTTCGAGTACATCACAATGTCTATAGAATGAAAAGCAACTAAGAGTTGAGAAACAAGGTACCGACCCCAATCACTGCTCCCTGGGTGCCAGACATTGGCTATCCACTGCTCCTTTACGGATGGGTCAAATGCTGAGGTCACATTTTGTTGTGGTACACTGGGTGCTGTACTGTTACACAATGACAAATAATCTCACTTCACTAACAAGAAGAGGAGGGAGAGCTTCACACAAAGTGTGAGACCAAAAGGAAATAAGCAGCTAATAAGATATTCCTGCCTTTTCCCCTATTCTTAGCTATTTTCCAGCTGCACAGGTTGAGTTCCAGTTTCATGCATTATCATTTTCCAGTGTTGCTCTACACCTGACTTACTAACTGCTTAGTTAGTTACACATGACGCATGAAAACAGAAATGTGAAAACATCAAGACGGTACTCTGCCCATGGCCCCAATATGCTGTGCCACCGTATCAGAAAAAGAAACCTATTCATCTTTTTTAGTTTTAATGTCATATATAGATGGTTCATCCATACATCAACCAAATGCTTGACCTTCACAATCCAGCCCAATTTGCACATGCTCCATTGTATTATTTTTATAACCGCCAGTGCTCACAACAAATCTTCTGTGTCCGTACTGAACACTGAGAGCATTCTCGTTTGTCTCTCTTTTGTAATTCTTCCTTTTTGGAACCTTAAACATTTCCATTACAGGCAGCAAGGGACTGCCACTTACTTTGCCGTAAGCAAATTCATCCGACAACCAGACATTTTATGGGACAAGTCACCTGCCAAGTAACAAAGTCGTGGTTACTGTTTTTAAATAGCTTCAATTGTGTTTTTTAAAAAAAATTTGCAGTCTGTTACAGAAGGCTAAGAGACCTGAACAATATGAAAGTGCTAGTCATTAATTTACAGATTTCAGGCATCACATAGTGCTATGACAAGTATCCAATATGCTACATTTGAATACACGTTTGACACCTTACAAATGCCTCTGGTTGTTTGGCCAGGCTACTTAAAAATCAAGAGCCCAGGCAATGTATATACAATAATGAGCTTTTTAGTTTATGCAGAAAACATTGACACACTACTGCCAGAGGTATAATCTTATAGAGAGGCCCTTTGGCCATAACAGTGAAAATGATTTTGAGATTTCAGTCCGATGACCAATTTCCATTATTTGTAGCCCCGATGAATGAGAGCGGATGGGGAACCAGGGGAGAGAGAGAGAGAGAAAAAAAAAAGAGCTGCCGTCATGGTATCCCTCTTGGTTTTTGGATTCCATAAGACAACATTGTTCAGCGCTTCTGCAAGTTCTCGATTTGTTTTTCCCAGCCATTGGTTGCATTTGGTTGCCTTCCCACATCATCTCGTGCTGTCCAGTTTGATAGTCAAAATTGAAGAGTGAGTGAGAAGAACCAGTTCTGGAACCACTACTTGAGGGAACAACACAAGCTGTTTCACTTCACTACAATCAGTCACAAAGTAAGAAAGGGAGAGGGAGGGAGGAAGGGCAGGGAGAAACTCAATTCATCCCGGGGGCGGTGCCGCCGAAGTTGAAGTTGGTTGGCACCACAGGAACCGTGAATTTGTAGCCCCCGTGCTTCTCGATCATCTTTGATTCTGCGATCGGAGAAAAAGACACAAAACATTAATAAAATCTCTATTGAAGAACTGAACTAGCCTCCAATAACAGCACAAGATTTACTGCTTCAAGAACTCGGCAGAAAGCGTCAAGTCTACACACAGCAAATAGACATGAGGGAACATTAACTTAATGAACTGTACTGTATGCAGTAGTATTCTTTCAAAAAGGTATAATTTTAATAGATCCATCTTATTTGCTCCTTTGAATATTTACTATTAATCCTGTAGGGCT
Organism: Distichodus sexfasciatus; assembly: GCA_032718565.1. NCBI lineage: Eukaryota > Metazoa > Chordata > Actinopteri > Characiformes > Distichodontidae > Distichodus > Distichodus sexfasciatus. The sequence goes on from JAVGVS010000013.1 coordinate 2,308,982, forward strand.
GCAACAAACGACTATTTTTGTAATCGAGTAATCTATCGATTATTTTATCGATTAATCGAGTAATCGGATTTAAAAAATGTAAATGAAAATGACAATACATTTGTTATTAGGCTTATGCTACTGTGAGTAGAAGTTAGTCAAATACGCTTTATGTTGTATTCAATTGAAAATGAAGAAACATGAAGTTCAAGGGTCATTTTGAACCAATTTGGCCAATAAAATGAGTTGCTTTTGGCATTCCTGGAAGAGAACTGCATTTCCCACAATCCTCCGCGCATGCCACGGAGCCGCGTCACAATAAAGGGTTCAGCGCGTTCCGGAACGAACTATGTAAAAAAGTAAAAAAAAAAAAAAAAAACAGATGGGAAAATCTTATTAAATGGCTGTATTGTGAGTAGAACGCTGGTTGTTGTGGTTATTTATCAGCTAAATTAAGCGTTTTGTCTGTAATAAAGGGGATGTTTTGACGGAAACAGAGCGTTTTAGCGAGTAATGGCGCTTACAAACAGTGTGCGTGTTTACATCACAAGAAATGTCATTTATGCATTTTCATGAATTTACTTCTGTTTTTGTGCACGGAATATCTCACAAATACGTCCACATACAGAGGGATCTATTCTCGCCTTGATCGCGCCACTGAAAATATTGTGCGTCATTAATAAGCGTCTGTGTGAAACGCAAGCAGCGCATGCTGTAGTCATTTAAATGACTTAAACGAAGCTTCGATTCTAGAAAAACTGCCTCGACCATTTTTTGTAATCGAATTATTTGAGTTATTCGAATAATCGTTTCAGCTCTATAATCCTGAATCAAATAAACATACTTACGGTTATATCTATGGCATTTACTTTTAACAGATACTCCTATCCAGAGTAGATTATATTTCTTAATTATAAACAGTCTCCTTGGAGCAAGTTGGGGCTAAAGGCTGTGCTGGGATTTAAACCCCCCCCCCAGAGAGTTTTGGTCATTAGTCCACTCTGCCCCACACATCCTATTTGAGTACTGCCTTATTCTTTATTTTTAAAAATATGGATCAGAAGGTTTTACTCAAACAGGATTTCACACTTCATTAATGTTTACACGATCACCCAAAGTTAGCTGCTCATTTAGCAGCTAACTTTGATAAATGAATTTGGATAGATGTCCAGTATTACGATGTTTGTCTACAGGCCAAGAGGTCAGGAGTTCAAATCCAACTCCATCCTACTTCCAGCACTACAACTTCTGGGCCCAAGTTTCTTCTTTTGGGAACCAGTGCAATGTTCCCTTTGCTAAGATCTTATTTGGCCACGCGTGCTTAGAAACAGGATCATACCATGTGCTGCTCGTCTCTGATCTGCGAGTGTGGCAATTTCCTGAAGCTGTTTGCTCTGTTCTTCATCCAGAGCCTGGGTGAGCGCCTGGTACCATGTGGGGTCACGGGTCTGGAGGTCTAAAAAGTTGAGGACATGGAGTCTAGTTAATACAGACCCCCCACTTTTCTTTTATAATCTTGTTTATTTAAAGAAAAATCTTACTCTGTAGTATGGCTTTGAAGATCTGGTACTCGTCGACGGGATTCTCTTCATCGTCCACTGAAGTGTTGTAACCTTCCAGCGCAGTCTCCTCAGCGTCATCTTCCTCCCAGTCCTCGTCGTCGCCGTCCTCTCCCGCGTGCTTGGCTAGCATTTCCAGATATTCCTGGCCTTCCTCGTCGATGTCGTCCTCGTCGCTGCCGAGTTCAGCTAAAGATGGGAAACGACCAAAAAAAAAAAAAAAACCGGTCAGGCGACCCATTGCTGGACTCCATCATGTTCAATCCTAACCATCTGCCAAAAGTCATCACTTACCATTTTCATCGTCCTCTTCTCCCTCTTCATCATCGTCGTCATCCTCATTCTCGTGCTCGGCTCTGCAGGCGTAGGCCCGCTTCAGACCGCTGAACAGCAGGATGGCGGCGGGGATGAGCTGAGCAGCGACCTGGTTGATGACCTGCGGCCTCTGCTCCAGATCCATCAGAGCGCACAGCCCTAACACGCACATCTTTCGGTCGTGGAGCCTGAAAAGTAAAAATACAAAGCAAAAACCTGTGTTAGAACATCTTTAACAAATATGGCAACACGTGAAAAATGGATCCTCCTTCTCAACACATGCTATCTAAAGTAAGTACCCAAGGAAGCAGTCGATGTCTTTGAGCCACTGAGAGATGAAGTTGTTAGTGATGGGCTCGGTGGTGTTGGGCATTCGCAGGTTCTCAAGCGTGTTGAGCAGCAGAGGGGGGCTGTAGTAGAGCGCGGCAATGGCCACCTGCAGGCACATGGTCCTCAGCTCGCTGGTCTTCACCTCCCGCGTCAGACGCTCCAGAGCTGTGCTTACAAACAGGGGCACCACCTGCCGGGAGGAAAGACGAGGGCCTTCAGGAACGCGGCCTTACTTTACTTTTGTCCCGGGATATAACGATACTGGCACTGAATGTGAGACTGCATTGACATACTCCAAAACTTTCAAAACTGATACCACTTAATCACCACATTTTAAAACTCAAATGTTAATGTTTCCAGTCCTTCAACATATTCTCATAACTGCTGTTCACAACAACAAAAAAACAGCTCTGTAGGAGAAAGACATAAAAATAGGGTACCTGGTCAATGCCACGTCCTTTACACTGCAAGATAACGACCTCCAACAACTTGGCTGCGTGGCACTCCGGGTCCTCTCCTGGGTCACCTGTCAGAATCTGGATACAAAATGCTCATTAACACTATTAACACGGTAACATAACAGAAGCTTGTATCCCACTTTGTATATTCCAGGCTAAATTACCTTTTTGCACATATTGTAGATGATTTCAAGGTACTTCGTGTCAGACAGAAGGGTGTCTGTGTCGACCACAACATAGTTGTGGAGCAGTGGCATCATGTCTAGAGGAGAAACAAATTCGCCCCACATTATAAAGCAGTGGGGACCTTCTCTACGAGTTCTCAAACATTTTTCGGCTTCTTGTAAGTCACTACTAGCACATGTTGAATAATGAGGCCGAGCACTGTAGGATCATTTTGAACAGAAAAATACCTGTGAAGTAGTCAAAGCCGTCTTGCTGGAAGACCTCGTAGACCAGAGGGAGAAGTTGCCACATTTGCGGTGACACCTGCTGGCATGTGAGACTGTGGGCCAAGGACAGGATCTCTTCATAGAACTCTGTTAAAACACACACACATTAATAAGCCATGTGAAGCTGGTAAATATAGAGCGCTTTTAAAATGTTAACCATGGCTGGAATGTTGTTGAGCTTGAAGCAGCAGGGCAGAGCTCACCGAGGACATGCTGCTGCAGCACCGTGCCAATCACCTGCAGACAGATTCCCTCCAACTGCTGCGTGATCTGAAATGAGAGAGTGACCATTGAGTTTCAAGAGCTGACCACTCCATCTTCACCCTATTAACTAATCATACATATTTGGTAATAAACAGCACATACGAGATTCCAACCTCAGCTAAAATCATATTTATCTACTCGTGATTTATCTTATCTTTTAATAAAAAGATTAGTGAATTGATGCATCGCTACACCTCTACTGCACCCTAGACAGTAGAGATATTTCTACACTTGTTAGGTCGTTGTTAAAGAGGGTTGGAGGACGACGTGCTTTTCCTGGAGCTTGTGGGTGGCTGCAAGTATGTCAGCATTGTGCTCACACAACTCTGTAAGAACTAGAAATTCCACGCGAGAGAGAGAGAGAGAGAGAAAGAGAGGAAGAGAGTCAGGGCAGAACTGTGGGCATCCGGCTTCACTCACCTCTTTATGGTCCTCCACTACGCTGAGCAGAGTGTCAATGGTGTTGAGGATGCCCATGGCTGTGACCGCCTTGTCGTCGCTACCCTCCTCGTCAGGGCCGGTCTGGATCACCTGGTTAAAGGTCATGGCCTGGGAGAGAAGCAAAAAAAAAAAAAAATATATATATATATGTACACATCAACCAAAACCTGCTTCAGGAATAGTGAGTAAGTCCGGTGGCGGCAGGGCATTACCAGATGCTGGGTCATCTCCACAGCGATGGGGGTGACCTCCTCGCTGTACTCGCAGATCATCTTCTGGATGACGTTGGTGAGGTCGTCATTCTCCGTCTCGCGCACGATGTGGAGGAGCGCCTGCATCACCGGCCGGATGTGTGGAGTGATGTACTCTTTGGCTATGAAGGAACAAACGGAAATGTTGTCAGTCGTCGAAGGAGGAAGGGCGGGGAGAGCGGAGAGAGAGAAGCAGGGCAGGCAGACACTCTTATTCTACCTTTCTCTTGATTGCTGATGAGGACCTGGAGAGCGATGGCCGCCTCCACTTTAACAGGCATCTCGTTGTCATTAATGAGGCAGTGGCGCGTCAGCTCCAGCGCTGTCTGCAGGTTCTGGTCAATCTTAAACTTCACCTCGCAGAAGTAGTGCAGCACCCAGCAGGCCTGAACAGAGGACGAGTGGGCAGAGCAACTTATTATTCATGTACACGTCAGCCTCCATAAAGCAGAACTACCACCTAAAGGCACAGACAAGTCAGTCTAGCAGTTCATTTGTAGCAGCAGCTTCTTACCCTTGCTCTCATGTAACCCAGCTCATTGCGGAAGAGAGGGAAGACGTGGTTCTGAAGCATGAACTCCATCTGGTCTTTGTAGATCTTTTTCTGATGAGAAGAAAAGAGCACAACTTCAGTCCCCGACTGCAGAGGGTGAGATCCAAGCTCTAGTTGCCAGCAGGCCATATGCCGTTTCATAGGTAAATTGAACAATTTTAGAATAATCTGAGTCTAACAAATCATCAAAAACAAGACCAAGCTTGCACATATAAATACCAGATTTTGCATATTAAAAACTAACTCTACTATCTTGTCAAAGTGGACGGCTGACCCATTAAATTCAAATTCAAATTTATTTATATAGCGCTCTTAACAACAGTCATTGTCACAAAGCACTTTACATATAACCGACCTAAACCCCCCAACAAGCAAGCCTGAGGCGACAGTGGCAAGGAAAAACTCCCTCTAATAGGAAGAAACCTTGAGAGGAACCAAGACTCGGAGGGGAACGAAGACTCTTACAGTCCTTCTCACATAGATTATATACTTACAGTGCACCTCCATGACTCATATGTGACCCCCATGGCAAAACCAGTCACTTTGCGCAAATTTTCAAAATTAAGTTATTACGTTTTCATGAAAGGGCATAAAGCAACCTTCAAAACAATACCTATATGAATTGGACGACATATGACTGAGATATCAACATTCAAAGGAGTCTGGTTTCTCCTGTCACGCCAAGTGAGAAACGGAGAAATCTGCCTATCTGCCTAAGTTGACTATCGACGTAGCACTCACAGACGCCTGGTGCGGTCGCGGCTACGTTTGCATTTACGGTAGCCTACGTTGCATTCACAGCCACACAGGCTACGCACGCCACACGGATAGCCTACCTGCATTAGGTTAACTGAGCCAGAGAAATATCTTCACGCTAGTCAACGAGTGGATTTACTGTAAATGTTAGAGTAGAGCGGTCAAAACAAGAAACTTTTAACATTCTGCTGGAATTGAATTCCTCACCTCAAGAAAGTCACGTTTTTAGGATGGAAAAGGCAAGTTTTTCAGAGAAATATATTCACAACAGTACCGTATAGACCTTCCACTGTTTCAAAACACTAAAAACAAAAAATCTACCATTTCAGCTCACGCAACATAAACGGTCGTTTTTCTCAGAAACCTCTGTTGTGATAAGCGACTGGTTTTGCCGCGCAGAGTCACATATACCAGTGTATTCTCATATGACACTTCAGACCATCCTGACCAATATGACCCCTGCAAGAGCCTCAAGGTTACTAGACTGGGTCTTCTTCTTTGAGGTTTAATACATGCTGGTAAATCACTTTAGCACCACCATTACAGTTATTAGCCTTGCTGTCAACCTCCTTTTACCACACCTTCTGGAACAATCTGTAAAAATGAGCCATCAAAAGATTCTAAGAAAATGTTTGGCATCAAAAAAGAGAGACTGCAGGCAGATGAACTTAAGTGAGTGATTATCATTGTGAACACACCAGTCCATCACAACTAAATGTGACCTCTGCATTTATCCATGAAGGTGCAGCTTTTTGGTGGTGCCTGGGGAACAGTGTTTGGGTACTTTGCTCGTGAGTACCTCAGTGGTACTTTTACCGGTCTGGGTACCCGTTACGCTACTGAACAATTCAAACACCAGTAGACATGGCGCTCAGTCCAATAACAAGTCGCCTCTCCTCTGGAAGCTGAGAAGATTTTTTCCAATGTTTTCTGGAAGCTAAAAAAATCCTCTACATCAGTGGTTCTCAAAGTGAGTGCCACAGCAAAGCTAATGAATAACACTGAAAATGAGCCGTTTCACAGCTGCAATCCTTATTTGACCAAAATGTTAGTTTTACTTTTGATTGGGGCAGTTGGTAGTGTAACAGTTAAGGAGCTGGCCCGGTGGTCTGCAGGATGGTCGCTGGAATGGTAAAGGAACCACTGAGGTACTGAGCAAGGTACAGTCCTCAGATACTGCCCCACAGGAGATGCCAAAAAGCCATTATAAAGCAGAGTGTCGAAAGGACTGCAATATCTTAAGGCTGAGAAGGAAAAAAGAGGGAGGCTTGAAATATTCAGGGTGAAGAAAGTGGATCTGGAAAATACTCTTATCTACAACAGCAGGGCCCTGCAGAAAACATTTGGAAGCCGTATCATTCTTGCTCAGGCTTGAATAAAAATAAAGAACAAAGAAAGACGCTTTTATTCACACCTTGAGCAGAATCTCAGCTAAGGAGCCAATCATGTGCAGGGCGCCGTCCTTTTTGCGGGGGTCTGGGTTGGCGTCAGTAAGGATCTGATAACAGAAGCCCATGGTCTTCTGCAGCACCTGTAAAGAAAACAGCAGGAATTAACCAAGTCAAACAGGGAGTCGAGTCTCTCTCATTCACTGTTGTAAAATATATATTAAAATAATATTAATATTAAAATAAATGATATTTTTGCTAGGCACTTGCCCATTTGTGACACTACACAAGCAGCAGGGACCCAATCAGATACATCAGCGTGAAAGCAACAAGGCCTAAGCGCAAGAGAGCACTGCTAAACAATCCCACAGCATGTGGGCTTCTTCGTGCCAGCAGACACTTTTGCGAGCACTCACTTCTTTCCTTTTGTTACAGGCTGTGAAGAGCAAGGTCTGTGCTGCCGTGGTGGGTGAAATGAAGTCCTCGAACACGTCTGAGGGCAAGGGAAAACATGATTAAGTCTTTCTCCTGTTATTTCTCAAATGCCATCAATCTCCAAGTTGGGGGTCACTGGTGGTCTTACCGAACTTCATGCGGATGTACTCGTAGGGATCCTCCTGCCACAACTCTTCATCACTGTCTGTGTAGCACATGAGGGGGAAGACCACGTCCTGAATGATGCCCTGAGAAAAGATAATTGCGCTATTTAAAAGAGTGAGAGCAAGCAAAAGTCTTAATGTGTGAAATTTATTTTACGAGGATATGCCTTCAACGATGCCCAAAGCTGTACCTGGATGTGTGGCTTTAGGTGCTTCCATGTGACTGCATGGGCAATCCCCTGGTTGATGTAGTTCAGGGACTGCTGCAGGACTCTGGGCGCTACGTATTGCTTCTCTTTGTATTGATATAAAACTTTCAGCAGAACCTGTGAAAAACACACAATCGAGACGCTTAACGCAACTGCATCGGCGTCTCCGAGACTCCATAGCAGTTGTGCCAAAAGCTCCTCCTCCTACCTGCTGCGCGGCCACAGCGTAACCCTTGAGGAAATGTTCGGCAAACTCTGTGTACTCTTTGGTCGTGTTCCCGGGGCTGCCGTATCTAAGGGAGCAAGGCACAAACCGGTTTCAGCAAAACACAAAAGCGGCACCAAAAATAAGCAGCCCGACGCTTTCCAACTGTTCGGCGTGGGCCGGTAATGAGTCACCGGCGTGAGCCTCCGGTTTCCCGGAGCAGCAGAAGAGCGAGGGCGTGCTGTACCTCTCAAAGAGCCGGGCCAGGATGTGGAGGGCCCACTTCTTACACTTCCACCAAGGCAGCTCAGGCCTCTCATCCTCATCCACCTGCAGGGTCTCCTGCATGAAGCAAAACAAGCAGTCAGTTGGCACTCAGTTGGCACTCAAAACTCGTTGAAATACTGACTAACGAGCATCAGCAGCATTCATTTTATTCACAGCATCTGTATTTTAGATTGTCTAACTAGACAGGTGATACCTAAAGAAACTGTGTGAATGCTGTGGCTAAAAATAAAATAAATAAATGGTGGAACTAGAGGCACTAGAATGTTATGTAGGAGGGAATGGAGGCTGGTCAGTGGTAGTGTGTCAGAGAGACGTCACTAGACCAGTACTATGATCTCCTGTTTCTCTTTGGCTGCAGATGTGGTGTGAGCACCACTACACATCCTGTAGGACACAGGCTGGAGATGGCACTAAACGCAGACGGGCACCACGCACACCGTTCACCCGCAGCCAGTAACGCGCTCCTGAACAATCCCTTCTTGCTCCCAATTCTGCACAACTTACCGGAGGCACATCTCTATCCACTACCGTCTTCAGAATCTCCATCCAGTCCGTCAAGTTTTGCCTGTTAATGAGCTCCAGGGGCAGATTATACTGGAGGAAAGAAACAGAAGTATTACATTAAAATATGTTCCAAACATGCATGGAACTACATCTTTGTTTAACACAGTGATTTGTTCACCAATATTATCTTAAGCTTGTTCTTAAATTTGTTCTTAAGAAAAGGATTAATACTGGGTTCTTAAAATGCTGAATAGCTTGAAAGTTCGTTCTTATAATTAAGTGTTATTGTAGTGTATATTTTAAATGTTCTGTAAAATAAAAGATTTATTAAAAATAATGTTTACATATAAATAACATATTACACAACTGTAGAAGTGTAGAACCCAATAAACTGATGGCAGCTGATAAAGCTGATTTTCATAAACACATGCAATAAAAATTTTCGCTGAAGTGCTCTTCAGCGTTCGTACAACAAACACCAAACAAGAAACAAGAACAAGAATTGGTCAATGTCATAATTTTTGGGAAAAGCCTGAAACTCTGTGGCGATGATAAGACAGGGGTTCAAATACCACTGGTGCACCTCCTGAGCAAGACCCTTAGCCCCAAGCGGCACCAAATTGTAATTACGAAATCAAAGACACTCTAGATAAGAGCACTTGCTAAACGCTAGAAATGTAAATATAAACATCACCCGAGTTACGCGTTTACCTGAAAGAGGGCGTAGAGGATCTTAAAAATCTGTTTCTGCATAAGCACAGAGTCGCCGGACTGATCTGGGAGCACCTGGATGAAGCGATCCTTCAGCATGGGCATGAAAATCTGCATTACCGTGATCAGTGGCTGACGTTCCTCTGGTTTTTTGTATCTGTAGATAGATGCACAAACACGTTAGCAACTCGCACATAAACAACACAACAAAGGCTGATGCTGTTTAACGCCTTACTCGTAGTTCTTCACCAGCTGGTACAGGCACATGAGGATGCCCAGCCAGCAGCCACTGTTGTCGGACTGCAGGTAGAAGCCGATCTTGTCCACGATGGTGGTCCATTTGTTAGGGTAGTCGTGCTTGATCATGTGGTTAATGCAGGTGGTGAGCTGCACTCTGGGGGTGGGTTGGGGAAAAGGAAAGTGGTTAAGAGAGACAAAAAAGGAACAATCTGCTTCCATCAGCCATGTGTATGCGCGTGCATAAGCTGGCTCGTCAACAAAGGCCGTGTTACCTGATGCGCTCTGGGGACTGAATAATTGCCTCCACGATGTTGTCTCGAATGAACTGGCGGTCCTCCTCGGGGATACTGTTGACGGGAGCCTCGCTATTGGAGTTGTCGCTTTCAACCCAGAACTGCGAGATTGTGTTCTTCAAATAGATCACACCTGCAGAGGGAAAACATTTTGGAGGGGTTTCAGGAGTCGATTCTTACACCTCATTTTAAAGGCTTAAATAATATGGATTACAGAACCTAGTTCAAAACTACAGTACGCCAACACTAAGTAGGGCCTTCCTTTATTCTCGAAACCTCAAATGTTCTTGGCATGGGTTCCACATCATGTTGGAAAGCATTCCTTTTTGAGATCCCGTTCCATGTTCTGGACATTAGTCAGCAGCATATTCATGCTGTGAGTCTCTCATCTTCCCACAATCCCAAATGGGCTCTAGTGGATTCAGAGCCACTGAAATCTTCATACAAGCACTGTGAGCGGACTTCGGCATCATCGGACTGGAATTAGCATTAGCCATTGTGGTCACAAAGTGCACGTAGTCATCAACAATGCTCAAATAGTTTGTGGCATTCAATCACAGGCACAAGGCGTGGCCAAAAAAACAAACAAAAAAAACCCCACACATTTCCCAAACCATTCCACTATAACCTGGGTGGTCGGCTCAAGCAGCCGTGGTTAGGTCAAAGGATTAATGGTTTTGGCGTCAAATTTCAGCCCTAACGTGTGGATGGCTCAGCAGGAACTGACATTAAATCAGACTGGGTTTTGCTTTTCTTCAACTGTTCCAAACAGGGTTGGAAACTGGAATGATCTTCTGCGCTTTGCTGCAAAGTCTGTGCATTCATAGATGAAATGCTGCTTCACTCCGTCAACACCAACCAGTCTGTCAACTCTCATCAAATCTGTTATCACTGTGGTTCCACAGACATACTGTAGCTGCCTTTCACCAGATTTTTGAAACACCACTGAGCGAAAGTTAAATAAAGTGAGGTGTAAAAAATCCAGCGATCAGAAAGTAAAGCAAGCTATTTTTCTGGCGGCAACAACAATCAGGCCATGGTCTAAATGACTTTGCTGTTTATTAGGGTGAAAGTGAACTGAAGCTCCTGATCTGATCCTGCCATCAATGACTTTATGCATTGTGTTACTACAACATGATTGGCCGACGAGACAAATGGACAGGTAAGTGCAACATAAAGCTCTTATAAAAACTTGGGAGTATAAACAGTGGAACAGTGGTAGTGTAACATTAGGGAGATGCACTTTGTGATAAATGTGGACAAGGAAAAGTAGCATTGAGGTACCATTCCCATGCACTGCTCCCTCTGGCATGGATGGATCAAATGCATGATCACTGACAAAACACTCACTCACAAAGGGAGTTTTTATATGGTGCTTCTTAAACTTAGTCACAGAGCGACTTCCTAAAGAAACGACACCCACATTTTATTTCCTTTCCCCTACATATTACTCCACAATGCTGCTTCAACTAGCACTAGCTGTCTTAGTACAATTAACTGCATAAACATGATGGGCCTTCTGCAGTGGAATCATAGGACTGGGCAATATGACCTCATGCTAACATCACGATTCATTGAAATTTTCACCTCAATTACAATTAGGGCTGCAACAAACAACTATTTTTGTAATCGAGTAATCTATCGATTATTTTATCGATTAATCGGATAAAAAATGTAAATGAAAATGACAATACATTTGTTATTAAGCTTATTCTACTGTGAGTAGAAGTTAGTCAAATACGCTTTATGTTGTTTTCAATTGAAAATGAAGAACGTGAAGTTCAAGGGTCATTTTGAATCAATTTGGCCAATAAAATGAGTTGCTTTTGGCCTTCCTGGAAGAGAACTGCATTTCCCACAATCCCCTGCGCACGCCTTGGAGCCGCGTCACAATAAAGGGTTCAACGGGTTCCGGAATGAACTATGCAGAGAGGGGAAGAGGGGGAAAAAAAAAAAAAACATGGGAAAATCTTAATAAATGGCTGTATTGCGTGTGGAACGCTGGTTGTTGTGGTTATTTATCAGCTAAATTACGCGTTTTGTCTGTAATAAAGGGGATGTTTTGACGGAAACGGAGCGTTTTAGCGAGTAATGGCGTTTACAAACAGCGCGCGTGTTTACATCGCAAAAAATGTCATTTATGCGTTTTCATGAATTTACTTCTGTTTTTGTGCACGGAATATCTCACAAATACGTTCACATACAGAGGGATCTATTCTCGCCTTGATCGCGCCACTGAAAATATTGTGCGTCATTAATAATCGTCTGTGTGAAACGCAAGCAGCGCATGCTGTAGCCATTTAAATGACTTAAACGACGCTTCGATTCTGGAAAATTGCCTCGACCATTTTTTGTAATCGAATTATTCGAATTATTTGAATAATCGTTTCAGCTCTAATTACAATTAATGAACCATTACTGCATTTGGGGTTTTATTATTTTTGCCCTCATAGTGCAATGGAAAGGCTTGTACTATACATTTACATTTATTGCAATCAGCAGACGCTCTTAAGGAGAGCAACTTCCATTTTTTAATTACGGGACAACTCTCCCTGGAGCAACTTGGGGTTAAGGGTCCTGCTCAGGGACCCAAAAGGTGGTTAGGCAGGAAGTACGATTTGAACCCACAACCTCTTGGTATGGAGGAGAGCATCCTTCCTCTAGACCGCCACCACAATACAAATGTGCTTAAGTAGTCATGACACACTCTGTAGCATGTTTTAAGGGATCGGTGGAAGCACATTAAAGTATCTGCAGAATTTTAAAAATAATCGAAATAACCAATATGGGCAATAACCAATATGAGCAAGATTATGTTGATTAGACGCCCTGAATGCAATTCTGTATGTGTATACACACATGTAGGGTCCACTATAAACATGTTTTTTTGTGTGTACAACATAGCCTAAGGCTTAGATTTTGTTTCAAATGCAAAGAAGCAGCATGTGGCCACATGATGTTTAAAGAAAGAAAAAGTCCTTGCTGTTGTGTAGCTCATCCCAAAAGTGTGAAGATGTGCAACATTCATGAAGGCTGTGCGATGTGGGTGTTGGAGTTGCTCCGAGTGCCCTAGCCCTCACCCCCATTGTAGCCTAGTCCTCCATCTAAGAGTAGATGGATTTACGGGAGAGAATCAAGAGAATCAGATAGCAGACTGCTGACACCGATTTGCCCGTGTGGCCGGCCGGATGAGGGTAATCCTCCCCCCTGCTGAATCGGCAACTCTCCTGCTGCCGCCTCTTCCAACATACAAGCCTGTCCCCAAATCGGCACGGAAGATGGACAAACCGCTGAGGCGTCGTATGCTCATTTGACCGGCAGAAGGACCCCACCACCACCACCACCACCACCCCCCCACACTCGCCGATCCTTAACCTCATATGTGTGTCTCCATTTCGTAAGCCAAAGGAGAGGGGGAAGCAACGATACTAGGAAGAGCTTGAGTGTCCGAGTCACAGCGTCCCTCTAAGAAGCGTTCATGCCGTGGCTGATGCAGACTCCTCCTCCTCCCGTCATCCCTCCCCCACCACAGTGGCTCATCTTACCGTGACGGAAGCTCATTAAGAGACCACACTGGAAGCACGCAATGCTGCAGGGAGGGAGACTGCCTCCAAGGTCTAAGTACCAGGCGCACTCAGCAGATACAGCCGCTGCCGACACCACAGGTGGTTACAGCAACAAAAATTCAATGGGACAAAACTGGAGTCAGATGGCAGTGGCTAGCTGGCAGCGCGGTCGCAGGATGGATGCACATGGACCGTCTCGGGAAGTGAACACTCCGAAAATAAGAGAATGTTATCACATATTCTGTTCCAGGAGTGGAGGGGTCGCTGTACGACAGATGGTGTAACAATTACTCACTAGTCACAATGTGTTGAGAAACTGAAAAAGCTGAAGAAGAAAAAAAAAAAGAAAAAAAAAACAGTCGAGTTCTCCATGGCTTCAAAAACAAAGCTGGCTGTCTGCAAAACAAATGCAGTCCATGAGATATGCTTCTTTTCTTAAACGAGCTTCGGGCAAACCATCAAAGGAAAGTAACAGTGCTTCTCCTGACCCTTCTATGAAGTGAATTTAGATAATGCATCATAAGAACAATCACACAAGCAGCTTTACAACACAATACAATGAAAGCAGAAAAGCATGTTCCATTTGTTGAAAAATAGTTACCTTTCAGCTCACGTTATTTGTTTTAGAAACATTTTAACTGAATTTAAAGCATCGTTAACAAAGGCCTGCCTTTATATTGGGCTTAACTAAGTGTATATTAAATCTGTATTAAATTTTATTAGAGGATAATAGATCAACAACAGGCATGTAAACTAGCTTATCATTTGCAGTCATCTATGGCTACACAAGTGCAGACAAAAGGAGAAACTGATATGTACGCATATGTAAATACCTGCTTGTCGGACAGTCAAATCCAGCTGGTCGGACATGGTCACTTGCAGTAGTGTGGACATGAAGTTTACCTGCGAATGGCCCTGCAAGAGAAGACATTAAGAACATTGCATTGCATTTTCCAAAAACAGAATGTGATCATTGGCCCATGTTTGCTGAAAAAGTGTCTGCTTATAGGTCAACGCATTCCATCAGCTTGAACTAATGGCTAAAAAGAAAAATTACTGAGGATTCAGTGTTTAGCAACTTGATTTCTCCTAGATTTAATAAAGGACTCCTTTCCTTCATAACAGGCATTCTCTTTTACACTGAACAAAGAAAACTATTCTAACATCTCGGATGGTCACTACAGCAGTTAAACCAATAAGATCTTGTCAGAAACTCATTTTTATGCAAGGGGAGTCTATTATCAGTATAAATATTAAAGAAAGGCAAGGAATCTGACTTGTGCTTGACTATGCTGCTGATGTGGAAAATGATGAAACAAGGTGTAAACACTCATCAAAACTGACCCAGTTTAGCTTAAAATTCTTGAATCAGAGTTGGCAAAGGACTGTCGTTATTTACACGGTTAAATGTGAATGAAAGGAAACGCTAAAATGCCATGTCACTGGTGCTGCGTTTTCTCGCCCTCCCTCTCCCCATTGCATGTGTCAGCACCCAGGAATCTAAGCCTGTCGTCCACATGGGCCACCTGGAGCCCGGCCAGCACGGTGGCTTTGTCACCGGAGATTGCTGCAGGCGTCAGTCCCATGCCTCAATTCAAACCATGTCCATGTTCATTCTGAGCATTTTACCTTCAATGGAAGAGCACAGCTCAACAGCACACGGACTAGGCTTTTTAAAGGTTCACGAACTGCCAGAGGAAATGGCCTTTAGGACATAATCTAACAAACACATCACATGGAAGCCTGCTAAACGAGCCTCTTGCTCGCTCCCTGCTGTGACAAATGCACTCGCTAACCTCACCCTGGATACCATACAACATGACTCACCTAATGCTGAGGACTTCCACACCATGTCCTTTTGTGCTGGTTTCCCCACCAAGCAAAACACCTCACTAGAGCACCAAAAGGCTATCTGAGCGAGTGTGTCTCCAACTTTTTGTCTCGACACTGATACAAAGTCCCACCAGTTACAGGGATTCTTCTTTTATAAGAGTGACTCGAACATTGTTCCAGGACTATATAATTGTAGTTTCTTCCCCACTTGACTGCTGCTGGAATACTTGCACATACTATTGAACATTGCATGTAACTAAATTGAACATTTTCTTATTTGACCTCTAGTTTAGTTTATATTCTATAGTCTATTTAGGTATGGATATTCTATGTGCCTTATTGTTCTGTGTATGCCATAAAAACTGGAATCATGTTGTCTCGTCCTTTTATATATTAGTATATGTTGCAGATATGACAAAGGTAACTTTACCAAACTTTGCAAAATAAAACAACTAAATAACATGCACTGGTACTTTCAGCTACATCTCAAATTGAAAGGAACTATAATTGAAGTGTCAACCTAAAGACTGGTGAGGAATTTAAACTCCACTATGCAAATATTTAAGTCTATGCAACTACTTAACTATTTATTTAAGTATTTAACAAGTGACAAACTGGGAAAGTTTAAATTAAAGAAGTGTTTTAACAGAGTAGTTCAGACCCATTATTACAATGATGTATCGCAGTTACTTTATGGTATCGACTAGTGATTTACATGTGACTACTGTTCAGGACATTAGTAAATAAGTCCTTCAAATGTATTAAATGAATGAGTGTTAGCTAGGATGAACATATATATATTTACATATTACAGTGCATGACATCGACACACTCGCAGCGCCACTTTCTATTGAAATGAGTCGGTTATTAATCAGGTACAATGAACTCCGTCGGTAACATGGCCGGCTAAGAATTGAGTCATCAAAGAACATAAACAGGCTGTGGAAGAGCGAGCCACAGTGACATCGTGTTCCTGACATTTTATCCAAGCACGTTTGCGCAAAAAGCGCCGCCGCCGTAGCAGGAAGAGAACAACTGGGTTAAATGGCCATTAAAGCGCGGACGAACTACCTCTAAACGCGTGTTGCCTAAAAAGGGCATTAAACACCACAACAAACGCTGTGGTTTATTGAAAGGAAAACCACAGTGCCGGCAAACACCAATTACAGGGAGACTCGCTGGCTAATCAGCTGGGAAACACGGTTAGCTTGAATTAAATTAATTAGCTAGTTAGTGCGTAACGTTACACCAAAACGGCCCGAATAGCCGCGGCTAACGTTAGCGAGATAGTGACACTTTTTGTTTTGTACATCTCGCTAGCCAAAAAACAGCTAAAACGTTTCCATAATGTTTACATCGCAACCAACACAACACTGTGCGGTTTTATGGGAGTAAATAAAGTTCACGAAACTCTTCTCTGACCCCGACGAACAATAACAACGAATGCCACATGACACGTGAGAGGCTAGCGTTAGCCAAGTTAGCTCACGAGCTAAAATCGACATCAGCTTGCACGTTCCAAATACGCATGCCCCCATACTAAGTAGTACGCCTACACTTAAGGCTTGTGGTTCTGCCATACTTATTAGTACGCTAGTACGGGACGGACGGACAAGCTGGCGAGCTCATAGCGGCTAAGCGACGCGTTTCCAGGATGATACATCGAAACAGTAACAATACGCTGTTACGTTATGTAGCATAAAATTAATCATTAAGTAGATAAAATAACCGAACCTCTCTAACCCACTTTTTAAAAAGGACATTTAGCGATACAGAGGAAATCGGCAACATGCTAACTTTGATAGCTGTCCTGCTAGCGCACGTTATATCCCATCTAAGGTAGTTAAAAGTCTGGAATTGAAAGGTAGTGAGGGATTTATAAATACCAAGCAGACATGACAACGTAAATGTTAAAATATTTAATGACAAGCAAAAATATAACGAGGTCTTTGCTAGAAAAAAAGGCCTTAAGTATAAAAAGCTTGAATATAACAGCCGACGATGCGGCAGGACCGCGGCCACGTTCTAACCCACATACTACCGCACCTTTAGAGTAGATTGCATTAAAAGTCCCTATAGCTTGTGAACACTTCTACATACTCTGTAGGGCTTATAGTATGCAATTTGGGACACGGCCCAATCCCGCCTGGCGAGGCCCAAAGCGCGCCGCGACCATCACTATCACTACCATCGTGTCAGAAGTGCGTTCCTTACCGCGCTCAGTTGTCTCTCAGCAGCCTCTCGCAAATTGGGGTCCATGGTGCCCCGAAGGGCATCGATTAGGGAGTTAGGATCCATAACAAGGTCGTAGTTGTATGGCTCGGATTCGTAAGGTTCAACGATCTATGAAGTCCTCGGCAATGCGCACATGGACGCACAAGCCTCCAGCTACCGGCGCGAAAGGAAGAAGGGTCTGGACGGGCCGGATAGATCAGCGCCAATTTTCACCCAGCCAACTTCCGCCTGGTGCAGGGAGCATTCTGGGAAATGTAGTTTAAAAACACAGTCAGCAGTGTGCAAAATGGTTACGCTTCGTCTTTTGTTTGGTCAAATCCACTACTTTTCTAACATCAGGTCCAACGTTGTGGCGCAGTTTGTACGGTGCCCTCTTTCTGCGACACACACGAAACACCTGTAAATGTACGGGTGAAAGGATTATATGACGTAGCTCTCACAGTGGGTTTTTTTACGTGACGTCATCCCCCCGAAGAATTTTAATGAATTAGATGCCATTTTCTGCATTCTGGTGTATAGAAACAGGTTGTTAAACACCTAATTTTACCTACAAAAGTGACTTAATTCAATGACTATTTTAGAGACAGATTCAACATTAGTCCATATATTCATCAGCCTGTTTTTAAACTCACTGCTATGCCTAAAATAATTAAATTAATGTGACACAATTTATCACCAACAATGATTTTATGGGTGCATTTTACTTTTTTGTGTATTCTTTTTTTTAAATATGTAACACAACATGCCATAGTGATACTCAACTGTATGTTTAGAATAGAAAAAAATATTTTCTGACCTGGGAAAGAGTCTTTTTGTATCAGGCAGAGCAGGATGTTTGAATCTGATTTCAAAGCAATTTCCACGGGTTTATACCTTTTTGTTACTATATTATGAGATCTACTTACATATTTACTGAAATGTATCTATTTGATACCTGTTGGAGACCCCTACTCTAGATTATGGCTCTAAATCAGTAATGCCATTCATGAAAATTACATAACTGACTGGAATGCACTCAAAATTAATACTGATTAATATTAATATAACCCTTCATCACTCACCTCAGCAATAGAACTCTCTCTACTGTCCCTACATGCTGACCCTACCTCTGACTCACTCTCAGCATCAATCTCCGATGCCAAGAGAAATCGAGATGGATTAAGCATTGTGTTTTTTTCTATCAACAACTGAAATAAGTAAGCTTTAAACAGTCAAGCAATTAGCAGGAAATAAATGGCATTCGCTCTTGTTTCCAATGGCCTTCTCATTATCTGAATTTTTAAAAAAATAAATTCGTCGGACCTTGAATCAAGCACTGTTTTATGCAGAAAATACTGAACCACTAAAATACTAAACTCCAAATAACATTTTGGATGCAATCATTTTATACTTTCTGATAAAATTTAAACTCGCAGTAAACTTTTCTGACGTGATTATTTAATTCTTGCTGATTATATGAACACCAGCAGTTGGCGCTATTAAACTGTCTCTGCTATAATAGGCATAGCTGATGCTAGTAGCCTAAATTAGGCTACAGAAGTATTCTATTCTGGTCACTCACTGTCAGGGCTGTAGTCTACGTGATACGCAGGTAAAACCAGTTAAAAAAAATCATGGGTTTGCGTATACCCAGGAAAACATATGCTGCACCATTGACAACAATGTAATAGTACACGGTACAGTCAGACAGTATGGCCACTACAGCAAACTACACTACAGCACTGCTCACTATATGCAATTTCAAATCACAACAGGGAATCAATAAATATCAGACCGGACTTGTCCTCATGTTTGGCATCACAAACAAATCAATGATAGTTTTTATGTCATCATTGAATTTGGATGAAATGATAGTTAACATTAAGCTAGCTGACAGATATCCTAACATTGACTAGCCAGCTAACTGCATTAACATTTCCACTGGAGAAAAAAAAATTGTCTTGTGAGGAAATTTTGACTTACTTTCCGCTTCTTTGTAAAGGATTTTCTTATGTCCATTGTGTCTGGGGAGGGAGCAAATATTGCAAACAATTGTTCAGTAGCCTAAATAAGGCAAAGCTTACTCCTAATATTTCATTGTTTAGTTGAACATTCATTTAACGTGGCCGAGGGCAGCTGTTTCCAAACTTTTTTTTTTCTGCGCACCATGGGGCTGACGTTACCTGCTCCAGTTTCGAGCAACCTGTCTACGCACTGACGATACACTTCACTTGCATGCGGTGAGTTGGAGGCAAGCCCGAAGCGGATTTCCAGCGGTATGTGTATTCTCCTATCGATTAAGTGGAATAAATTCTTTCGCGAAACAGCGCTGGGTGAACTAATAGTTTATGTTTTTTGGGGGTGGGGGGTCGAAACTCTCCGTTAAGGGGAGCCAAATTTAACAAAACGAACACCTAAAGGGCCGGAGTGTAGTAATGAATGAAAAACACGCCATTGCTCATCCACTTGCATTCAAGTAATTTTAAAGTTTGTTTTACAATATTTAAACAAAAGGTGCAAGAAGTAGAACGAAAACACGCATTTAATACGGCACCACGTTATACACTCATTAATAATTCAACATTTCGGATTTACTGTTTTTGGTCTATTTGGTATATATGTATGCATGCAACGCCTGCCTGTAGGTGTTGTGTTTGCGGGTGTGAGGATTACAGGACTTCGTTCTCACAGAATCGGCTTTACGTCACAAACGCCTGGCAATTTTAATAAAACGACAGTGCTCATTTCAAAGGTTTTTCAACATTTGAACAGAAAGTGCACGAAGTAGAATGGAAACACGAACATGCTTTTAATACGCCACCTCCTAATCCATTTATCAGCAATTCTGATTTACTGTTATCCTTTCATCTATTTGAGAGGTTCTAGACCATCCTTCTACCTATTCTATATTAATGGTTATTTGAGTCCAAAATGTCAATGGACACACACAATAGGGGTATAGTTATTCTTTTGTTTCAATAGATGTCTTGCACAATGTACATCGAGTACAATCCAAGTTCAGTCTTTTGTTTAAGATTATCACACATGTATTTTTTTATTGAAAAGTTTTTAACATTTCTTTCCAAACTGTAAAGTAAGATCAAGAAAGTGTACAATCCTTAAATGAATGTTGGGAAGTCACACCATTAAATAAATGGTAAAATCAAGGATTCATTAAGGACTAGCTGTTACAATCCCTAGACTACTTCTGATGAGGAGAGTTCTTGAGAGGTGGCTGCTATCAGGATTCATCAGCAAGACACATCGTCAGTTGTGTGCCTCAGCATCACAGGGTGTTTCGGCCATTTATCACAAGACACCCTCTTCTGAGGCAGGCCCACCACAGGTTGATCAAGCCTGTGTAAGTAAACAAGGGAATGAATTTGACAAAAGAACCCTTAAGGCCAATAATCACTAGACCTAAAGGCTAAGTATTATTTAACCAAATTAATAAAGCACGTATCAAGTGCTGTACAAAGGTTTTTGTAATTGGTATTTAGTCATGATCATAAAGTCTAATTGTTATTAACTCCACAGAAGGGGGCGCTGTTCGTCGTCCGTGGTCTCAGCGCGAAGTGGCGAGTGAGCAGGAGGTTAAAGGCGAGCCAGCGTCATTCTGTCACCGGGTTGAGGGACGGAAGCGAGAGGCTTCGGCGCTGACGCGGCTTAATGAACAGCGGCTGAAGTGACGATCTTTTTTTTGGAGTTTATTCAAAAATCGTCATAATGGCCGCCAAGAAAACCGCTCGTCAGAGAGGAGGCGCTACAATGGTGGAGAATGACGCGACGACAAAAGAAGCAGCTAAAGGTAACGGCTTGCTAGCTTAGCGTTAGCTTTGTGCTTCGTGCCCGCTTGAGTGTGGTTACTCAGCAGCACACCTCTAACAGCGGCTCGATTCTTTTTTCCACCAAGGACTCGAGCTTAAATTGGGGTTTAAGAACGACATTAACACCGGCGACTGTGCCGCTTTTATATACGACTGTTTTTGTTGGTGATCGGGAAGATCTTTAGCTCTTTGGGTGACCACATAATCTTATAAACAGCCACCAACAACTTAAGTGTCCGATTTAACCTTTAGCCTTTTCACAGTGTCCAGTCAAAGAATTTACACCTAACTGATAAGTATGGAATACGTCTAGTGTGGGATTCTCTCTCTCTCTCTCTCTCTATCACTCACACTATTGCCCTCACTTCCTTCCTCACACACATTTCTGTGCCGACTGGGCTTTTTAAGTTATTAAAATGTTAACTTAAGTGTCCAATTTAGCCTTTTAACATTGCCAGCCTAATAATTTAGGCTGTGTTTGTGATACATATCTCTTTCTCTTTTTATGTCTGTTTCTCCCTGCCTGCCTGCTTGTCTTTCTGTATCTCATTTTCAGTTCAAGTGGATAAATGATCTCTACCTCTGTCGTAATTTCAGAACCCTACTAATTTGAATTGTAGTGGTTTAATGACAATGTAATATGTTGTCAAATGAATAAAGACCCCTTTTCGTATTAGAACCAGCACAGATGTCACAAACATTGTCGTGTGTGTGGCCCTGGGGGAAATTGTGAAACAGCTGATGCAAAGTTCAGCAACACGCTGCTCTACAGTACAGATGTTTGATGTTGAGCTGCTTGGTTGATGTGTTTTTTGTTTGTTTGTATTTTTCTTCAGAAACCCAGTATTCTGGAGGGGGCTCGGCTCGCATGTCCCTCCTTATCCTGGTTTCCATCTTTGCATGTGCTGCTTCTGTTATGTATCTGGTTTATAGAAATTTCCCAGAACTGAGCGAGTAAGTAGACATTTTCATTCTTTTTACCACATTTTTGATGTTACCTCTGTTTTGAGTCATCAGTGTTTTCTATCTGTGACATTTGTGCTTTTCAGAGACGAGAGGGAGAAGATAAAAATCCCCAAAGACATGGATGATGCTAAAGCCCTGGGCACAGTACTGTCCAAGTATAAGGACACTTATTATAGCCAAGTGCTGTTGGCTTATTTTGCTACTTATGTCTTGTATCTTTTCCATCAGTCTATGGATGCATGTTTTTCATATTGTTTATGCACAAAATTTAAGTTGACTTGATTTTAGTTCCCTCCAATTGCTCTTTGCACTTCCCCCCGATAAGTCTAATTTCTTTTGGCAGTAAGTAGAACTATTTAGCCAAATCCCCTGATGCATTTACTTCCTGTAACATTAGAAGTTTAAAACCAGTTCATCCTGTCCTACGGAAAGTCGTACCCCACTTAAGCGTCACAACAAATTGTTAGTATAAATAGTCTGTCCTTGTGACTCCCAAACACATTTGAGAAATGTAATTGCTCCCAGTGGGACCAGTCCTCAACTGTGTACGATTCTACAGACTTAGAAATGGGAGGCAGTGAGCTTTGGCATGTGTTGGAGGAGCCTGTTTCCAGCTGACTGTTTGCCAAACGAGCGCCAGCCCAGGAGAGACGATTGAGATTGAGTCTTGGAGGCAGCTGGCACACTGACTCATGGATGGATCACTGTGTGCAATTCTTAGGCTTGGGTTAAACTGTCCAACATCCTATTACTTAATGTGTAACACCCACCTTGCTGCTTGCAATAGTATATATAAAGCCCTGGGTGCCAATATTATGAAAAAAAATATTGTTATATACAAAGTCAAAGTGACCATTATTGTCTCTTAACCTGTATTGTCTCATGCATATATGTATATAAGCTTAACTCTTTTCACATTTCAACAAGCATGTGATGTTAGCCTTAACACCGCGCCTTCAGTCTCCAGACGTTTGCCATTCCAGGTTCTATTTTCCTCAGTATACTGTCTGGATATCTCTACCCCTTCCCTCTAGCCTTGTTCTTGGTCTGTCTGGTAAGTCTGAATAGTTACTTGATAATAGAAAATTTTGTATAGTAATTACAAAGCTGTAAATCTGGAACAAAGCAACTGTTCAGTAACAGATTGTTTGCTTCTCAGTGTTCAGGCCTGGGAGCCTCCTTCTGCTACATGTTGTCTTATCTAGTTGGCAGACCTGTTGTCTACAAGTACCTCACAGATAGAGCCCAGAAATGGTCTCAGCAGGTAAGATAGTCATATCTTTTTTGGGGCTTGTTTTTATCGTTTTAGTAATTTCATTAAATAATGATCTAAATATTTTTGCAGGTAGATAAACACAGAGCACACCTCATCAATTATATCATTTTTCTGAGAATCACCCCCTTCCTCCCAAACTGGTTTATCAACATCACTTCCCCAGTCATCAATGTGCCTCTAGGAGTCTTCTTCCTTGGTACCTTCCTTGGTAAGATGCAAGCTTTTTAAAGTTTACTAGTGATGAGTGTTGAAGACTTATTTTATAGTTTATTTACTTTAATTTGTAGTGCTGGATCAGCTTTCTTGAAAATATACATTTGTGGTTGTGCTGCCGTTTGCCTCATTTATATTTGCTTTTTGAAACCTCATCATAACTGTATATTACCACTATTTATAAGCATTACTAATAACACAGTTTGTTGTTTGAAGATGGTTGTGCATCTTCATCATCTGTGAAAGTATTGGTTGATCTGAATTAGCATACCTTTTTCTTTCTCTGGCAGGAGTGGCTCCTCCATCATTCGTAGCAATCAATGCTGGTACCACGCTCTACAAGCTGACCACAGCAGGAGAAGCTGTGTCCTGGAACTCTCTAGCCATTCTGGGTGTTTTGGCCGTGTTGTCCATCCTGCCAGTGTGCTTCCAGAAAAAACTGCAGAAGAAACTGGAATAAAAGCGTTGTTCTGGACTCTGTCCTTAACTTCACTTATCACCTCATCCTCAAAAAGCAGGCACTTCACTGGCCTTGTGAGAACGGACCTAAAGCCAAGACATGCTGACTGACCTTTTGTCTCATTTGTCGTTCACAATTGTTTATTTAATTGGTTTAAAAGTTGATAGAAAATGTTGCCTATTTTAACGAGTAGAACGGCTCTTTGAATATTAATTTTTAAACCTTTTCAGCTTTTCTTAAAATTTCTTTAGGTTACATTGACAGCAACTTTTTTTTTTATCATAAAGGAACTAAAATGATTTTTAAATGTTAATGTGCCAGTAACTCGCTACTTTTCCCTTCAGTTTGGATGTAGACGGATACAGTTTTGTTTTTGGAGACCTAAGAGAATGGGCATTATGAGGATCCTTCAGGGAGTTGGAGGATAACTGATTATGCTCCGAGAAGTTTTAACACCATGCCAGCTCTGACGTCAGCACAGATCTTTGTAGGCCTGCCGTCGGTGCCCTATGTACTGCTGCCAACTACATAGAGGGGTGCTAGTGTTCCATACTCACTTCATTTTTTGTTGTTGGTGGAATTCAAGTGATTTGAATTCATTTCGTCTTAAATAACCAGTTACTGGAATTTCTAAACTGGGCCTATTCAGACAGATTGTATGAGGGCCTGCAGGTTTTTTGTTGCGTTGACTCAGTGGAGAAACACCTGATGTTTATTTTTTATTTTTGGCTTAAGAGTTTGTGATTGTTAGTGAATGAGTCCAAGTGTAAATGTCAAAGAATTTACTACTTGGCCGTCTTCAAGGATTCAACACATGAGGGCCTAAACTGTGATTCCAGTCTGTCAACACAGAAATGACACGCAATTTATGAAAAGTGGAGGTTGTTTTTCATGTATTGAATCCTGTTGAGCTAAAAAAGAGGGAGAACAGTAGGATGTGGTTCAGCACTGATATCTGAAAAACAAAGTAGCTATGCTTTAAAAAATATGTATGTAAGAACTTTCTTAGTCCTGCCTGTTTTTCGTTTTGATAACATTAAATTCCTTCAAAAATAACCTGTAAGAAACGAGCACCGTGTTTACGGACAGTCTCATTTGCACTGAGTCTCCTATTTATCTCCTGTGCTAAGAGGGAGTGTGTCTTCTCCACGTAGTAAAAAGCGGGATACCTGATTCAGATGTGAACTTCATCCACCCATCATTGTTATCACAGACACCACATAGTGCCGATCATGTTATTTGCCAGTGTGATTGCTACAGTTCAGATATATAACGTATATGATATGCCATTTAAATCCTTGATGCTGTGAACACTGAAAATGTCTTAACTAGACTGAGAAAAGTGAACATGCGACATGTTGCCATGATTCACAAGTTATAAAAGTCCATCCAGCGACACTGTTCGGCACATGATGTCTCGCCCATGTTTTTATGTTCCTGATTTTGATTTCATTCTCACTAATAATTTGGGTTCCTACTACAATCACAGTATTATATTCAAATTGTGCATTGCAGTATATTGTTGACATGTAAATGCTATTAATTGACTGTTTCTTTTGAATGTCAAAACAAAATGTATGACGGAGATATTTATTAAGAGATGATTAAAAAGAATTCTTTGGCTTGTTTATAATGGCTCATAAAAACTTTTTGGGCAAAATTGTATTTTTTAGTAACAGGTAAAAAAGCAGTGAAGAGCAAATGCCATCAAACATTTACCACTTGATTTTGACTTAATATGACTAAGTTCAAGTTAATACCTTAATCTTTTTCTCTTACAAGCATTTTTGTACTTTTGCTTTACTTTTTTGCTTGTTGCATCTTGGTTTGTTTAGTTTGTGGTTAGCCGTCAGAGACAGCCTCTCCGTAGGAAGGGGTTTTGTGGTAATTTTAGTCGTCTTTGATGACTTTTCAGATTAAATTGCATCAGCTTTGTAAGAAAACCGGTCGTATTTAACTTCAAATCTGTTCAATTTTTTTTACTTCAAGTAATTCTGTACTTGAATTACTGCTCGTACATAAATTCAATGCATACATAAATAAACGGATTCCTTTATTTGGACAGAAGAGGGCACTCTGACAGCAGATTTCATTTCACGGATTTACGCATGACTTTAAATGTTTTCCTTTTTTGAATATTTCCTGTTCCGGTGTTTGATGCGTGTTCATGACAGATTTTATGTTACTGTGCACAATACAATTCATAAGACCAAATGTATAATTTACAAGGTAGTAGAAACTTTAAAAAATGATACCGCTAAAAAGCACAAACAGTAACATTTAAATTTGGCTATTATAGAGGAAATTCTCTAACCACATTTTCTACAAAAATCATAAGAGCATGAAGAAGCACATTGAAATAAGCATATGTCTTTACGTTCATCTTTTAAACATGAACGTAATGTAATCGGCAAAACTATTAACATAAGAGGGTGAGAAGTCGTTGCACTTACATGATTAAATATGGTATTTACCCATGGTTAAATTAATTGACATAGTTATTAAGTTATCTAAACACAATTTCCGTGATTACAATAACAAACCAATACTTTCAATACTTTTATAGCTTCAGTCTACACTATCTTCATGTTTACCCCCTAACACCTCTTATTACTACGTCCTGAAATCGTAATTAACAAACGCTAGACTCATTAAGGCGTAGGCGCACATTGGCGTCATCACGTAGGCCGGCGCACGTCGCGAGCACAGTGGGCGCTCTCTATGGAACGCCGTTGCTTCAAAAAAACGAGCTAAACACGTCTGAACAGGGCATGTTCCCCCATCTATACTGTTTTTTAAAATCCCAAATTAAGGCGACATACAAACACGTTAACTTAAATTAAGGCGTGTACGTTTGCTTAGGACATACCTCAAAAAAGCTTCGTTGATGCAATCTATTAGTCATGAGATGATTACATGCTCCTTGCCGAAGGCTTACAATTCGCTATGCTTACATCTCTATCACAATGACTGACAGAAACCTATGTCTGCATGTACGGCCATATTCATAAAATTGTTTTTACATGTAATGTGATGGTAAGAAAATTATCTATTTACTGTTTCTAAATTTAGTTTATTTAATTGTATCTGCAAAGATGATTTAACACTGGATTTTGGTGCTTTATTGTTGCTATTTGACTGCTGTTTACCATGATATGCACAAACATTTGAAACGTTTTAAACGAAGTCCTTGCAAAAGTACCAACAAATTACTTTAGCATAATATTGGAATCGATATGTAATGTAGAGTAAAACTGCCATCTTTTGATATAAAGGAGAAAGATTTTTACATGTTTGTTTGTGATTGGTGACACTTGTATGTTTTTGATACGAATACATTTTAACCGTACTGCACATTTTAACGTGTGTTTTTAACGCAAAATTGCCGTTCACATATAGGAAAAATTCCCTGTTTATACGTGTCTGCCCCACTTTTTTTTGGGCTAATGGCGCTCCATAGCTCTTGGTATCTATGACGTAAGCGCGCATGCGCGGCGACGCGGCGAAGCTCCAAAAGCCGTCTAAAACAGCTGTGCGCAGGGCTCCCACAATGCAGTTCGTCGGCTCGGCAGGATAGCGCTCTGATTTTTTTCCCCCTTTTTTCTCGCTCGGAGAGACGCGCGTCCGCAATGGCTGCGCAAAAAGCGCCTGAGTCTCTGCGCTATGCACTTCAGTGACGCGACGAGCCAGAACACGAACGGACCGGCCTCAAAATGACCACCGGATTCAGCTCCAACTCATGCCGCTTCGCAGATTATTTCGTCATCTGCGGACTGGACACGGAAAGCGGACTGGAACCAGACGAGCTGTCCGGTGAGTCTCAATTCTGGATAATAAATAACATCATTTGGGATGCAACGGTCTGAATTGTAGTTATTTACATGTTTTGTTGTTGACGCTCGTTAACATTATTACGTGTTTAACCGAAACAATTTCCCCATGTTTACGCATTTGTTTATTTGTGTTGCATTTACTGACAAGAAAATACGTAAAGATGTTTCTTCTAACGTATGACGTAACGCCTCCCCCAAACCCGGATTTTTTTTATGTTTTGGTGATCATCATGTATAAATCCTGTTAATTCTGCTTTATACCCTGATAAAACGTTATTTTTTCTGTACAGCCGCGGCCCACATATAGTCTCAGCATCACTGCCCAATGCCCACGAGATATTTCAGATATGTTTTGCTTTACATGAAAAACAAATTAATTCCATTTCAACTGCAACTAATTTGACCCGATCTCTTATGCAGATTTTTTAGACATGGTAAAGCGGAGATAGACAAGTGTTTATTTCACGTGGTTTTAGTATTTCCTCTTTTACAGTGAAACCAAACTCTCTCGGTTCCTTTAAGACCCTAATTTCTCTCAAATGCTTACTATGTATAGCCAGTAAATTAAGCTTCAAGATTCCAGTTATAGAAGCTGTGAGCTGTAAGCCTGTTTTGTTCCTTAGACTAACCATAAAGTTAAACAACTAGATTAAATAGGGGAAAAAGAAAATGCTAACATTAAGTATTTAATATATGCGGATATGTGCAGTACCACCATTGGGCCCTTGACAAGACTCTCAGTCCCAGATTACTCCACTGACTTTTTTTCTCAAAACTAAACCCATTTCCAACCCAAAGCTGATATTAAGGCACTTGGTATTAAGAATGTAAAAGGCTGGAACTGAAAGAAAATTATCCTCCACTCCTGATTAAATCAGGTTGCTTTTATCTGCTCGAGCCTACCTTTCCCCTTAGATTACAAACAATTTTGATGATATTGATTATTACTTATTATTACTCAGTAACTACTTAGAACACAAGGGTATCAGCTGCTTCTCATGCCTGGAAGATCTGGTGATGTTGTGGTCATTTATGTACAGAAGTTAAACTGTGATGACCATCTCTTTGTCAGCTGATAGAAATTTGGGAGTGATTGCAGTGTACTTTTGACTCGTCTTAGTGGTAAGATGCCAGATTTTTAGGATTGATCAATACTGGAGTGACAGCCAAGACACAGAATATATGGGCGTGAGAAGAGAATCTATTTTGCTGTTGATGAAAATGTGGGCAGCGTCTTGGGCTTTGTGGCAAAGATACCAGTCAATTGTCGTTTTTCTCTTGTTCATGAACTGCAATCACACCACATACCATGTGATCATTGTTAGGAGTCTGTTGTTGTTGTTGTGCTTTCAGAGAAGCCTGTTCTCAGGATGTCAGTTATTTTTTGATGTCAAGGCAGTTGAAAAAGGATTCTTACACAATGAGGCTTCAAGGAAATCTAGGTTAGAGCTCGACCGATTTGGGAATTTTAAGACATACCATTTCCACTAAATAGAGGACTCAGTGCTTGGGGACGGTACCTTGCTCATAAGTACCTCAGTGGTTACTTTACGGGTCTGGGACACGAACTGGGGGCATTCTGATCACGGGGCCAACTCCATAACTGTTATGCTACCAACTGCCCACCAAATGCTATTATGCGTTGTACCATTGTATAGCTGGAACCTTACTAGTAGCTCTGACCTGTTAATATGCCCTAAATTGTGTGTTGCAGTCTGCTTGATGTAGTAATGTAGTAGTATATTAAAATGAATTAAATTGAGTGAATATTTTTCATTGTGAACACAGCACAGCACAGCGCACCACAATGACACGTGACCTCTGCATTTGACCCATTCGTGAAGGAGCAGTGGGCAACTTTCTGGGAGCGCCCAGGGAGCAGTGCTTGGGGACGGAACCTTGCTCATTAGCACCTCAGTGGTACCTTTACTGTTCTGGGACTTGAACCGACAACCTTCCAATCACGGGGACAATTCCCTAACTGTTACACCACAGATTTATGGGACTTATTGATTATTAGGTGTGTGGCGATACCCTCTATCCTCTTTGATTTACAATCCATCAATTTACGGTGGTGGTCTAGTGATATGACACCCATGTATGATTTAAGAGGTTGTACCGTCAAATCCAGCCCTATCCTATCTTCAGCACTACCGTCATTGGGCCCCTAAACAAAAATGAATCAAAAAATATTCATCGAATATTTTTCTACACTTTGAATAACCCAAAACCCCTTATGTCCATCATGATGTGTTGTGGTTCGGTGTATTATTAGAACTTATAACAGGTGTTATATTACCTTTTAAAAATGCAAAAGTTGCAGAAAAAGTCAGATGTGCTGTTAATGTATTAATTAGTGCAGTCATGCCAAAAATGTTTTTGAAGGGATTGCATTTCTGGTTTCCACTGATTTCGTGTATGCAAGGATACGCAAAAGAGCTTTGTCCTCACGAAGCAACAACACTGCTTCCTCTTTACTGAGCACTGCCGCTACACTTTGGGTTTTATGGTAGAGACGTGCGGGAGCATTTGAGTTTGCACGTTTCACTGTGGTGGCGATAACACAGCACACCCTTTCCTTTAAACGCATACTTCAATTTTGCAGCGTGCACATCAACACACAATTCGGAACACAATGCAGTTGTGTTGTTACATCGCCACAAAAAGTACGATTTACTTGCCAGTTATACCATTATGACATCATAAGGTTGTGATGTCCAACACAGTGACTCGGTGGTTAATATCAGACTAAGGTTGCAGTGGTGGGTTTTCCGCCTTGTTTTTTATAAGGGGTTAGATGCACGACTAAAACTTTTTTTGCGGTATTGCACTGTGTGCATTCTGAAACTAGGTCACTTGTTGCTGTGTAAGATGAAATGCATGTGAAAAAACCCTTCAACGTGTCAGATAGCCAGAGTTGTACTGGTAAAAGTAGATAAAGGAAGCAGACTGTATAAGCAGAAATGTTAACACTATAAACAGACCTGCAGTGCTGCGGGTATCGTGGTCGAACATATTTAGAGCGTCCGCAGTTTCTGTGTTTTGTTTTTAAGTGTATTTTTCTACAAAATTATAGGGATTTCACTGAATTTGAGTGTGCGTAAACCCGCTAGCACTGACTAACAGGTTGTGTATTTGGAGAGCATGTTATTTAGAATACACATTGGTTTTCATGTAAAGTTAGGATGGAAATATGACTTGACTAGAAGCAGAAGCAAAATTTTTGTAAATACAGGTTGCAAATTGAAATTGCTGAACGAGATTAGCTGGTGCTTTTGTGAGGGGTGCACGATTAAAAAAGCAATGGCTTTAAGCAATTCACGATTAAACTTTTAAGATACTATTCCCATTTGACTGTGGCAGCTCAGCACTGAGTCAAATAGTTAACAAATTTATTGCATATGTGTACATGCTGACTGCATTTCCTTCATGCTCATGCAAAGGAGGTCTATCTGGGCGGATTTCGACATAGTACTATCTATAGGATTGCAGACCTGAACTTCTGTCAGGGAAAAAGTTAACTAGCCCCGTTACGTTAGTTGAAAAATATGAAGCGATTTTTTGGAATGTATGAATCAATTTTGAATTGACGAAGAAAGAATCGAGAAAGATTTTTTTGCACCCCTAGCATTTGTATAACCAGTATATACACTCTCTTAAAGGCAAAACACTATGTAATCTTAGTGCAGCCCTTTTCTAATAACACTGGATAAATTGTAGGACTAGATTTTGTGGGATATGACTTTGTACCACCAACGGACCTATTTGACTCACAATGGGAGGAAAGGAACATATGGTCCCTGTCCGATGCAAAATGCAAATGCGTGAGAATCAATGTCCTATATCCATCAACCCACACACTCTCTCTCACAGACACACACACACACACACAAATGAGCAGGCTGTTTGGAGTAGCCAGAATAGATAACCAGACTTAATGTGTCTGAGCTTTGAAGTCAGCCTGTGCACAGGTCTGGAACTGAACAAAACCTCATTTCTAATTACAGACTTTTTACAGCAGTGTGTATTTTAGGCTTTTCTGCTAGTCCTGCATCAACGTGAGGGGAAAATGACTTTCCGATATTTTTCTGTGACATATACACGAATAAATGCAGGATTTATTATTAACCAAATGATTGTGATGGAAAGCAGGTAAAAATGATCACCTTGTCTCGAAAGCTTTCTGTAAATCAACTCGTGATTTAATGTCATAACGTACAAAATGATAGATCAATCAATAATTAAACATCTCAATGACGATGCAGAAACGATATATCGTGGAAGCTCTGTATTCTTTTTCTTCACCACAGTAGCCGACCAGTTTCCATGTGGACGAAACCAGGACCCCTGATTTAGGGTCAGAGTTCCCTTTTTTAGTGACCAGTGTCACTAAAGACATCAACTAGAGACATCGTTCCTCGCCCAGAACCACCCCACTGACATTACTGGGAACATTAAAAAGCAAAAGTGACCATGAACATGGCTTCCGGAAAGAAGAGATGCTTTGCAGACGTGACCTTGAATCATACTCTGCCTTTTAAATGTATTTGTTGTATTGCGCAAGCTCCTCCGCTGGGTTCTATTTGTACATGGTCAGGGCTTTGTACACGATAAGTGCACTCACCCCTGTGGACAGAACGGATATCGCTCTCGTTCTCATCTTTCCGCACAGACCAGGGGCATGGAAGCATTTTTATCCTACACTGAATGGATGTGACATGATTCGAAAAATAGCAAATTGTGTAGAAAGTAGTGTTGTGCAAAATGTAGTTACGTTTGGCTTTAATTAAATTTTTTCACACACTGAATACCACACGCTGTGCTGTCCACAGATTGCAACAAAAACCTGAAACTGCATAAGTTTCGTTATTTTACGCATGAATAATTACATAAATAACAGAAATCAGGTGCTAGGTTTGTTAGCTACCTATAAACGGAAAATTTGCATCCTAAAATGTGTCTGCCCTTGAAGTCAGATGAATGTATTGTTCTTGCTCTCTCTCTTTATTTCTTACTGTCTTTCTCTTTTGTGGCGTGAGTGTGTAGCGCCTAGAGCTGAAGCTGCATCTGTTGAAGTCTGAATGGCTGTGCTTTCGTGAGAGAGAATGCAGAGAGAATAAAGAGGCTACCTCAAGGAATTTGCCAGTCTACTGCTTTAATATTAAGACAACGCACACGGTAGTAGGTTCTTAAGGAGATGGTACATAAACACACACTGAGGAAAGTATTAACCGAATTTTAAAAATAATTTTACGTCCATTTAGAGATTTCGAATCTTGTTTTCCGATCCATTTTTGATTAATTGCTCACACATTTTCTGTGCATGTTGTACTTATATTAATTTTAATGTGTATGTGGCACATTAAAAATCTCTTTGCCTAAAAAAAATGAAAAAGGTGTATTATAGGCAAAAAGAGTCTTAAATGAAGCTGATGAAGACTTATTGTGGAGGACACTAATCGATCAATGATCAATTCTATGGTCATGTTAATCAGTCTCTTTAAGATGCCACAATAAATTGTAGATGAAAGGATGGATTTTTACCATTACATTTTACTGTGTTTAGCAGATGCTCTTACGCAGAGTGACGTCCATTTTTCTAACTGTTCCTGAAGCAACTTGGGGTTAAGGGTCTTGATGAGTAACCCAATCTTGGTAGTCCCAGACGTAGGATTGAAACCCATGACCTCTTGGTCCAGAGGCGAGTGACTTAACCACTAAGCTACGATCACCCAGCCAGTATGGTTTTGACAGAGCTTATGAAATAATTATCATCAATTGTTCTAACAAAAGTAAGCAAAGGAATATGCCTGGTGTACCTCCCAACGTCATTTCAGAAGTGTATTATAAGGTTTCTACTACGTGTTGTATGGTGATGGTTCTGACAGGTTCAGCATCACAGAGAGAGCTACTCTTCCTCAGCAGATCATTGCTGAATCTTGAAAGTCTTGTCTAGTCATGTAAATGTGAACACTTTCCTTAACTTGTGGCTTTCAAAATCACATCTGAGCCGCTGATTTTAATCTTAGCGAAAATAAGTGCGTTCCGCTTTTCGAAGCCTTTCTCCTTTGGAGGCGTTTCTTTCTGAATCATCAACATTTCCTCTGCGGGCTTGTTGATGTTAATGAGGCCTGTTTGTCATCTCGTGCTTGGCATAAATATAAATGTCATGTTTTTTCACTTGACAGGTCTCGTTCCCCCACGCAGTCATCAGCGTTTCGGGCTCTCCGTTGTCGAGTCATTAATGCACCCGGCTCTGATTATTATCACATTATGGAGATTAGCGAGTTTGGGCTCGGAAACAGAGGGCCCGCTCTTCCACTTCCATCTCCCTCTTCCTCCTCCTCCTCTTCTTCCTCCCCCTCAGCTCCCGCCTCGTGTCTTTGTTCGGTGGCGCCCCACGTTTTCCTTTTGT
Source organism: Distichodus sexfasciatus (assembly GCA_032718565.1). NCBI lineage: Eukaryota > Metazoa > Chordata > Actinopteri > Characiformes > Distichodontidae > Distichodus > Distichodus sexfasciatus. Next base: position 2,343,380 of record JAVGVS010000013.1, read on the forward strand.
CCTCCGCACAAAGCGGAGAGATTAACATTTCTCCTTCTGTCATAGTTTCTTTGTTTTTTCCCCCAATTCATTTTCTCCTCAAAGCTGCTTACTTCACTTCAGCTCCTAAGCTGGAAGCATTAAGGACTTTCAAAATCCCGTCTCGGGCTTTCTTCCAAATGAGCGCTTGAGATAATTTATTAAGGATATTTTGTCATATTTTTGAGTTGCCCACGTTCGAGTCCGTGATTTAGCGTGTAATGTGTGATTTATTGTTCGTTAAAATGTCAGCAGGAACAAGAACATTAGAAACTTAGTGGCAAAATCCTTCTTTTATCCAATGACAGCGCAGGATGAGGGCCTCATTAGCATGTGGATGGGGGTCTTGAGCCAGCAGGATGGGATTGGTTGGCTCAGACACTGTTTGCACCACCAGGCCCTTAGGATTTTGGGCACACACTCACACGTAAAGGCACACACATTCAAATGCTAGTGCTCTTGGAGTTTCCCATGCACCTCCACTCTCCTAATCTCTTTCTCAGCACCATCATGTTAAGGGTTTTTTTGAGAGTGAATCTTCTCACTTTGACAGTTGATAGTTTGCATGTATGCTCCGGAAGCAACAAGTGTTTTATGAACTTTAAAAAAAAAAAAAAAAGTTTTTTTTTTTTTTTTTAAGTCTTATTCATGGTAAAAAAGGTTACTTTTGTTGGTATTAAAAGCAATTTATGGTCCCCTTATGGTTTTAGAGGGATTGGAAAATATCTGTTTGGAGATTTCATGTCCAAAATTGTGATTAGTGCTGTGTAAATTAGTACTTACTTGGCTTTGAGCCATACAGGTCTGAGAGCCCCTGTGTTGTTGACCACAAGATAGAGGGTTCGAATCCTGGAAGAGCCTATAAAAACCTGGGGTGTGTTTCCCAAAAGCATAGTTGCTAGCTACGTTAAGTTAGCAACTATGTTAGCAACTAATATAGTGTAGCAACTAACGTAGTTAGCAGTATGTTAGCAACTATGCTTATGGGAAACGCAGCCCTGGTTGGGCCCCTATGCAAGGCCCTTAACCCCAATTTGTGTTGGTTGTTGAAATCTTAGTCCACATTCCTACAGATCCCAGCAAAAGGTGTCAAAATCATTGATGGGACACCTTGTTACTAGATTTCAACCGATACGTTTTTTTCAGGGCCGATACCGATACTGATTATTACTCAGCAAAGAGAGTGATCACCAGTATTTTAAGACCATGTATGTTTGCTTAAAAATGTTTAGATTAACAGTTACTCAAACACAACACTTTTTAAGCATGTCTTTTAGCATATGTTTAATTCTGAGAACTGCTTATATTGTCCAAACATTTAGTGTCTTCACTATATCCATATTTGTTTAAAAAATAACCAATATTGGTAAACATAAAAATGTGAAAAAGATCATTGAGAGGGCCGACAGTTTGTCGACCCTTACTTGTTACTCATGTGTTCAACTGCAGCTGTTGGTGTGTGAAAACTACATTCATTCTACATAATTTTTGGCATGAAATTGATTAATCTTTCAGATCTTATCAAGAAACAATCCTGTGACTATCTCATGAGCACTGTTTTAGGGCTCAGGACTATGTCTGAGCAACTGCTTTAGGGTCATTAGAACTTCTGAAGCTCCTTAAGCTTTCAGAACTATATTGTTCTCTCTCTGTGTTTTCTTTAAAGCATCTCAGCCCCTCTCTCATCGTTCCCTCACTTCAACCCCTCGCTCTGTTCCCGGCCTTTTCTCTGGAGCGCCCCACGACTGGGGACGTGCCGCCCTTTTCAGCCAGGCTTCAGGCACAAATCTGGGGGGAAAAGCGCTCGTAGTTTCATGGAAATTCCGCTTCCAAACCCGTATCACGAACTTT